>CAWUFW010001446.1:1200000-1800000 GCA_963921515.1 Calotriton arnoldi | reverse complement strand
ATGGTCATGGAGTGTTCGCTTCACTGCCTGTAAGCACTCATCCTGCCTGGTAGCCACTAGGATTTCCTCCAACGACAGCGCTTGGGGGCACGCTTCTTCCACGATCTGCCGCAGGAACGATTCTGTCCCCTCATCCACAGCATCCTGGCTCCCAACCGGCAGCGCCCTCGGATGACGTGACAGATAGTCAGCCGGGTTGTTGACTCCCTGGCGGTATATCACTGCAAACCGATAATGCTGTATCTGGACCGCCCATCGTTCAATCCGCGGCGGACCATTCCTCGCCGTGCCAGTGAAGAGTGGTACCAGAGGCTTGTGGTCGGTGACCACCGTGAAAGTGTGCCCACACAAATAAATGTCAAAGTGTTGGCACGCCCAGCGAATGGCCAGCGCCTTCCGCTCAATTTGAGCATACCGGGTCTCGACGGCCGTGAGCGCCCTGCTGGCATACGCGATCGGCACCCATTCGTCTTGCCTGGTTCTTTGTAGTAGCACTGCCCCCAGTCCCACTGGACTGGCATCCATGATGAGTTCAGTGTCTTCTCCTGGTTGAAAATACGCCACTGTCGCTCCTGTCACCAATGCACTCTTGATATCAATGAAAGATTGCGCCTCTCTGTCAGTCCATTGCCATGGCACATCCTTCTTCGTAAGTTTCCGGAGTGGCTGAGATAGAGTGGCCAAATGGGGAATAAACCGGCCACAGTAATTGGCCATGCAGAGAAAACTCCGAACTTTGGGCTGCGTTTGAGGGATTGCCGCTGCTCTGACTGCCTCCACCTTTGCTGGATCGACTTGCAGGCCCTTTGCGGAGAAATGATATCCAAAAAATTCCACCTCATTGGCGTAAAAGTCACACTTGGCTCGATGTAGTGTCAGTCCCTGTTCGACCAGCCTCCGGAGGGTTGCTCGCAGTCTTGCATGGTGCTCCTCCAGAGAGTTCGAGAATATGAGTATATCATCACTGACATTGAGTACGCCTACGAGTCCGGACAGTGCTTCTCTCACAGCCTCCTGGAACACCTCCGCCACTGAGGATACACCAAAACTCAGCCGTTTGAACCTGCGTAACCCCACATGTGTCGAGAAAGTCGTGATGTATCGACTTTTCTCTGCCAACACCAACTGATTGTACCCCGAGTTCAGATCTACTTTGGAGCACCATTGCGCTCCGTTTATATCCGCCACAATTTCGTCGATGGTGGGGTGATGTGTCTTTCTCTGCGTATTGCTTTGTTTGGCAACCTCATGTCGACGCAGAGCCTTATAGTGCCGGGTTGTTTGGGTTTTGGCGCTATGACCAACGGTGACACCCATGGAGTCGGCCCCGACACTTTCTCGATCACCCCTTCCTTCTCGAGGCGCTCCAGTTCAGCTTCCACCAGTGGTCAAAGATGGAATGGCACTCTCCGGTGTAGGAGTGCAATTGGCTTGATGGTGTCGTCAATGTGTAGTTGGACTTCCACTCCTTTGAGGCATCCTAGCCCCCGAAAGAGCTCCGGAAATTCCGCCAGCACCTGGTCCGCTTGTGACTGGTGTATATGCCTCGCGAACATGACTAGTCCCAGATCCTCTGCCGTGTGACAGCTCAACAGCGAACCTGCTCTGTCACAGGTAACATAAAATCTCGTCGCTGTGATTCTGTCTTTGTGTCCAACCTCCACATCAATCACCCCCTGGAGAGGGATCGGCGTGTGACCTCCATAAGTGAGTATCTTAGTGGCGGTGGGCATTAACCGCGGTTGTGGTTGGAGCTCGCAGTATTGTCCGGCGTCCAAGATGTTCACGGAGGCCCCCGTGTCAATAAGCGTCTGGATACAGTTGCCACCGATCCATATCTGGCATAACGGCGGAGGTCGCCGAGTGGCATTGACCCCTCGGATGCTAGCCACCACAAAGACATCCCCGTCTTCGTCATCCTCCGCGACAGCCAATTTCTGGCACCGGCTATCCAGATCGTCCACGTCCTGTATCGCCATAGCCCTTCTCTGGAACTGGGGTCGTTTGGGTTTACCAGCACTGGATCGGGCTGTGTTCTGGCACACTTTTGCGAAGTGCCCATACTTGTTACACTTTAAGCACTGCCGTCCTTGCGCTGGGCAGCCTCTCTGGGAATGCGTCGTCAGCTCACAATTCCTGCACCCTTGCCTGGTGTGCTGTTCCTCCGTGTTACCCTTGGATGTGGCTCCTCCGCTGTACGACTTCTGAATAACATCCACCCTCTCCTCTTTGATGGGTGCGGGGTACAAAGGTCACGTCGCCGCAGATTTCGTGGCCAACGCCACCTCTATCTCGCCAGCTCGTGCGATCTCCCCAGGACCAATATATCATCTAGCGAAATTCCGGGCTGTCGTAAGATCAATTTGTGCAGCTCCAGAGACTTGCAACCTACGATGAGCTGCGCCCTCGTCTCGAACATCCGATCCACTCCCCCACAGGTGCTCGCCAGCTTTCGCAAACGTGCGAAGAACATGTCAACCGACTCGTCCTCCCTCTGTTTGGCCTGGCGGATCTTGAAATGCTCGAAATCCGGGTTGACCTGCAGGTCAAAGTGGCGGTTCAGGGCCCTGACCGCCTTCTCATAGTCATTGCCGTCCCCCGTGTCCGGTAGGTCTTGGAACAGGTCGTAGAGCTCATCGCCCCCCATCAGGAGCATGGTGGACCGCTTCACCGCATTGTCAGTCTCTCTGGTGGCCACAAAGTAGTTGTCAAGCTGGCCTATCCACTTCCGCCATCGCGGTGCCGCTGTCGCCGGGTCCGCCAACTGGCTGAACTCTGGAAGTGCCTTCACCGCCATGCGGCCTGGCCTCACTCCCGCCGCTCCCGCATCCGCCGGCGACGCCGCCTGTGGCGTAGTCATGAGTATGCCGCTTTCCCCTCACCACGATGGGGTGCCTGGTCCGCCTGAGCGCCCCTGCTCACTGCGGGTCCTCCACCAGCGGCCTGACTGCCTCCTGGGCCCACTGCTCGAGTTCCGTGGCCACACTCTTTGGCCAGTGAGGAATAGGTCGCCTCCACGAGCTGCTAGCCCTCGCCCAGGACCCACTGAGATGCGGGCTGACCCCCTTTCCACCGCTCTCCGCTGCCGGGCAATGGCCTGGATCCACTCCCCCTTCCACACTCCTTGTGTGGTCCACTGCGGTGCAGGGAGACAACTCCTCACACGCCGGATGCCGTGCGTGCGTTGCAGGCCCCTCGCCGGGCCTCGCGCCCTCACCGGGATCACCGCGCGCTTCGACCGTGCTCCGGTGCACTCTTCGGCCAGCCGCTCCCGCGCACTGACACACAGGCCGCACCACTGCCCCCGAGGCCGTGCTTCAGCGCGACGACGCGCCCGGCCCTCAGACGTCTGCGCGGCTCGCACTGTGCCCCCCCCACGCGGCCACCTTACCGCACACTTCAGCCTCTCCCAGGCACAGGGGGTCTCCACTCCACCGCGCCCGCAGCGGCAGACACGACACGTCCGGCCTCGCTCACCAGCGGTTGCCGGCGGAGCTGCCGCGCTGCTCACACGAGCAGCGTGGGTGCGCACGTGGGCTCCTCCACTCCTTCGTCGCCAGTGTAATGCTCCGTAAATACCCGGGGTAATGGTGGGGCTGGTACCTGGGCGTGCGGTTGGGGGCTATAACCGTCGGCTAGGGAGAGGGACAGGGAAGGCCTAACTTGTTCGGCGGAACACAAATAAGGAGACGCCTGCTACAGTGGTCCGTTCACGCCGTCAGCCTCGTGCGCTGACGTCGTCCTTTATTATATACCCCCTGGCCCGAGCCCGGCCCAGGGGGATGCCTGTGCAACATTGTTGTGCAGTGGCCGGGTGGCTCACTACACCCAGGTACCATCCATGGTACGGCCCCTGATGCAACGTAGCACAGAGTACCTTAGTGTTACTTTGGCCAACTTTGATTTGGAAAGTAAATGCCACCACATAATTTGCACCAGGTTTGTGTTAAAAACGTAATGCAAACCTGGTGCAAAGTCTAAGTAAATCTGGGCCGGAATGTCTAGCTGGTTTCTGACGCTCGGTAATGTCATTCTGCACTGAGGAAACCATGAGGTGAGGAAGGGAGAATGTTCTTCATGAAACACACCCTGCTGGCGTGGGTCTTGTTTTATGGGCCATTTTACTGTGCACAAACCAAATGCTCTGGAAGATTTTAACTTTATAATAATAAACGAGTGTTTTTGAAAACTTTACCTAGGTCTGTATGACTTAACTGGTTTTCATGATGTGTGCGGTGAGTGGATATTGGCTAATAAAGAAGTTGGTGTATGAGTTGTGATTATTGTAAAGATATTTCAGGGGCAAGCTTAGAGGGCCTGACTGGCTCTTTAGAGTTTGAGTGGGCGGGCAGTATGGGGGCGGGTTTCACTGCAGTGGGGGCAGGTTTTGTTGCTGGGGACCCGCCGGCCACATTCCCACTGGCAGTGCTTCTAAATAAGCAATGTGCAAAGAAATGGCTGTCAATCGCGCTTAAAGCGTACTTTAAAACCATTTGTTCTTGCCTGGTTTATTCAGAGGCGCTGCAATTAGGAAGTGACATCACCCACCCTTTGACCACAGTGACATCACAGTAAGAGACATCATATGACTGTTGACCCACTAAGTGATCTCATGACCTTAACGGTGATGACACTTTCTGCGGTACAGAGCAAAGCGAGTGAGCCCTACTTCTTCCAGGAAGGGTTCAAGTGTGGGGGGTACTACTCTACCAAGAAACGTTTAAAGGAAAATGAGCCAAATAGCGCATTGTAAAGCACAATTTTCACGTAATTTTACAAATAAAATAGGCCCTGAAAGTGCACTCATTAAATATTCAGATCCTTCATGGTGGAACCAGGCCAATGAAACCGGATGCTCTCCATGAGTTGGCTATATATTTTTCAAAATGTCCTGGTTGTGCTCTCATATGTCAGAATTATGTTCAGGGGCGGCATTTGTCATGGGTGCCCCCCATAAGCCATGTGTGCCCCCCATAAGCCATGGGTGTACCCTAAGGCAAAAATTACATGCCGTCCATGTAGCATAGATTGCCCTTATGTCAAAAGTTATCTTTAATATGTCTGGGCCCGCGTCTTGTCATTGGCCCCACCTTCCTTGATAGCACGGTTCCACTGTTGACCTTCCTCATGCAAATAATTACCTGCAATGCGCCAGACCCAGCATTTTGCCATGGGTGACCAGGCCAAGAATCTCCTCCAGTATATCAGCACTAGCATTTTTCCACACATGCCTCTATGCCAAGAAGTACCATCAGTTTGCGAGCAGCATCATTTTGTCATGGGTGTCCCCCATAAGCGAAGTATTACCTCTAGAATGTCAGTGGCAATATTAAGCACAGGTGCCTGTCACGATAAGAATTGCCTCAGTATGTCAGTGCCAGCATTTTGCCATTGGTGCCTTCAAAAGCCAAGAATTATCTTCAGTTTCACAGGGTTAAATGCAGTCTCGCAGCATAAAAACACATTCTCACTCACACTCACATTTATTCACTCTCACTCGTTCTCAGTAACTCACACTCATTTTTGCTCTCACTCCCTCACTCTGTCTGACTCACTCATACTTTCTCACTCTCATTGTTACGCTCACTCATTCATTCTCAGTTCTTTTTATTCTCACTCAGTTACTCTCACTCATTGTTACTCTGTCACTCATTCGCATTCTCATTCCCTGACACTCTCTAACACTCCTCACAATCATTTTCATTCATTCTCATTTACTCATTCTCACTCACTTCCTCATTCGCATTCACTCTGATTCAATCACACTCCATGACTGATGCAGTCTCACTCATTCTTACTCACTGCCTATTACTCAGTCTCTCACACACACATACTTACACATACAGACATACACAAATTTAAAATCATTTTGTTTTACTTACATCAGCTGTCAGTGAATGTCTGTTCCAGTTCCTGGTGCTCCATTTAAATTACAGTAATAGTGAATTATATTTTATTCATTATTAGTATAATCAAAATAGGCAGAAAACAAGGAGGGTAGAGCCTAAATGCACAAAAGTGTGAGATGCCCCTTTGTTCTTGGCATTGATGTTGCCAACTTTGAGGCCAAGGGTTGCAAACCAGTGCCAGCGATTGCAAGGGGTCGACGCTGTTACCCCTGGTGACCCCTAACTCTGATCCATGTGTGCATGCCTCCTCCTAACAGCTCCTTCTTTCTATTTCATTTGTCTATTTATTACATATCTGTCTTACCTGTTTCCTCCTCTCTCTCTGTCTTCTCTGCCTCTCATCTATCTCTCCATCTCTCAGATGTCTCTTTTTCACCTTTCTCTCTGATGTCTCTTCAAAGCTGTTTCTTTATCACCCCTTTCTCACAACTGTCTCCCCATCTATGTCTGTCTTTCTGATCAGAATGCCTGTCATGTCCCTCACGTGTCGTCCTTTCTCTGGCTTTCTGCTGTCTCTTTTGAGCCTGTCTTCATCACCTCTCTCATCTGTTTCTCTCACCTATGTCCTCTGTCTCCTCATCTATTTGAGCTGTTAATTTCTCCTTTTCGCTCTCTCTATCTCACCCTGTAGCTCTCACATTCACCCACAAATCTTTGCCTCTGTGTGGCTCTCTGTGTCTGATGCGTTTTCTTCCCTTTTCCTAATTCCTCTACTTTTTCTGGTCGTCTTTCGTCTCAGTCTTTTCCTCTCCACTGCAAATGTTCAAGGGCAGCCACATTTACATTCAGACGACTTTTGCCTGGCCCGCTCAAGCAGCAACTATAAATAATACTGTTGCAAGTTTATTTTATTTTCTGTTTAAGCACAGGGTGCTGTCATCACAAAACGCGGCAAACACCAGTGTATGAATGCGGCTGCCCGCGGCCCCCGCAGGGGGCCACCTAAAAGGGCGGCCCTTTAGTGCCATTTGGGCACAAACGCCACCCCTCCTAGTCTAGTGGTTGGACTCAGGGTAGGAGTCCTTCGCCTCGGTGCACTAGGCGCGTCACTTCCATCGCACAGAGGTCGGGGAGGGTACTTATACCTCCCCCCGCCTCTCCGGCGTCCTCTTTGCGCCAGACACGCCGTCTGGACACGTTGTCCAGGCTTGCCGGGGTCATCGTCGTGCCGTCGGGATTGTCTAGGTGAGTCGGGGTTGGTGTGTTCCGCCCCTGCCTCTCTCGGTGTGTCTCCGGTGGTTGTGGGGAGAGGATGTGGTCCGTTGGACTGCCGACCTTGGTGCTGGAAACCAGGTTTCGAGCCTCAGGGGTCGCGTTCGCACCCTGTGATCCTGGGCAAAACACTTGACCTCCCTGTGCCTGAACGTGTAATGTAGATGCGGTGCTCGTGTGGAGCGCTCCAATGCCTTCGTGTGAGGCTGTGGTTTGTGGGCCGTGGTGGCGTGGTGCGGGAGATCCCGGTAGTGACCCCGATGGTGTCGGTGTGCCCGGGAGCTAGTCTGGTGGTTTGCGTGGCTTGTCGTGGGGGTGGACTGGCCTGGCGTCTCGTGGCGGCCGGAGCGCACCGAGGGGGGGGGGGCAGTGTACTTTCGGGCCTTTGGGTCCCGCATCGGCCTGTAGCATTTGCTCCGATCGGTGCCTCGCTGTAGTGGGCATTTTGGCGAGGCAGTGGCCGATTGGTCTGGGCGGGTGTCCGGGAGACGGGGGCTGGATGGGGACTCTATATTCCATGACTGTCGCCAGGCGGGCTGGGTGCACTGCCGTGGATGCTCGGCCACCGCCACGTTGAGGGGTTGTTGGCCTGATTGCAGGATGTGCCCCAGTGTGAAGAGGAGAGCGACGTTTGCATCTCTAAACGCTCTGCCCCGCCGTCGGTGTGAGATCGCGGGTTGCAGCGCCGAGGGCACTGTGGTCGTCCCGGTCTTGCTCCTCGTCCGATCACGGCAGCAGCAGAGGAGTTGGAACAAATCAGCATAGTGAGGTGTGTAGGCTGGGCATGCCTGGGTTTCTCTGAGTGCGCCTGCTGTGGGGGCCCGCCAACCGGTTCGGGGTCCGTGGGGGGAAATGACTACCCCTTGGGTTCGGTGGTGGTCAGCCCGGGCGCACGCTTTGCTCGTCTTGTTAGGGGTGTTAAAGTTTTGCCATGCATGCACCTCCCCTGCTGTGGGCTCTTGGTGCGCCGTTGGGGCTTCAGAGGTGCTCCGAGTCCGCTGCAGCCTGGGGGCTTCTCCCACCCGGGTACAAACTGCAGCACCAGGGGTCCGACCTCCCTACTCACCTCGTGCAGCTTGCGAATTGTTTCCGGCCCTCCTGGTGTCGGGAGGGGCCGCGAAAGTGCGGGCGATCCTACACTGTTTTAAATTGGAGATGAGAGTAACTGCAATTCTCAGCACTTATACAATCGGCTAAATAATGTGCGCACGCACAGCGTTTCTCTGGGTGCAATAAAGTACCACTCTTCTCTGCCTATGAGGCAACTTGAAGGAGACTCGTAGTTCGGTCAGTCTGATCACGTCAGAACTGAAGCTTGCAATATTATATACACGCCATAGTTGTTGCCTAACAACCATTGATAAAGCCAATGGTCCTGACGTGTTGTAGGTGTAATATTATTGGATTGTATACCTGGATGCAATGACAGAAGCAGCAAAGTGTTGGGCGGCACACGATGCTAAGCACAGATTTTAGCATACGTAATTTTAAGCAGTTTATCAGGATTATCGTTATTGTATTGTCTGCGACTACATGCAATCCGAGATCGGAAGCGGAAACGAATTTTCAGCATTTCTCAGTTTAAAATTCATTACGCATATTGGGAGTATAGGGTGTGGTAGCCACCGTTTTGTGCTTTTCACGGGCCTCCCATTTTGTTGTTTAGGACCGTGGACTGCTGTTTTTGTGAGGTTGCAATGGGCGGGGCGGCCGGTCCGATCCACGCCTTGGTTTTACTGATATGCAAGCAACACGCGTTTCATGTGGCAGCGGGCTGCAGCCGAATTGTGTTTATCAACCTCATTAGGAGAACGTAAATGTCCGGACACGAGGTTACAGTAGCTGAGTATGTATATGTGTGTATCCTGCTTCCTGGGTTATTGTGGCCTGCGCTTAAAGTTAAAGTATTTATGGATGTTTTTGTACACGTGTCCCTACTGGTAGTCAAAGCAATTTAGTTGTTTTGTTCGATGTATAAAGGGATAATGCCTGTTCTCGAATGTCTCGTAGGCTGATGACTATTTGGCTTGAATTTGTGTTTTATTTCACGCAGGAGGTAGCGCAAGTGGTTACAGGGTGGCGCTAAGAGAGTGGTAGTAATCATTTTAATAATTATCACAAGTGGTTTGCAGGGGCATTAGTGGACCCAAGAGGAAGGCCTTGACAACGTAGCTGCGTGCACTCCCATTGCTAACAATTCTTCATAATTTACAGAGTTGACTTTGACTCACTGACAGGGGTAGTCACCTATCCTCAGAGGGGTGCTTTAGCACCAGGTGGCACTGTCCCATGGTTGTTTTACGTTCAGTCAAAGGTGTGTCAACCGCTGAGCATGCTGGAGCCTACCGTGATCATAGTGGGGCAAACCGCAGCAGGAAAACTACGGAGTCAGGCGGGATCTGATGGGCCCCAAAGTGCAGCGGCACTATTTAGAGGGATTACGGCAGAGGTAGTGTGGACTTGTGCAATAGCCGAAGAAGTAACTAAGGACACCCAATTTCCCCGGTGTTCCTCGGCAATTTGTTTAATTGTCTGGGTACTTGCGTGGCTCAGGGTGGTGCAGAACAGGCAACGTCACATGATGTATGTCGGTGGGGCATGTGCTGTTAGGAACACGCTTAGGCGGCCGGATCATTGGTCGCAGCGCCTTTATTTGGATGTACTGGGAGCATTTTGTTTACGAACATGTGCTCACTTGCCAACTGCTATTGACGTGCCATTTGTATGTTTTCCCCCATGCGGATGTAATTTAACTGGGGCACTTGCGTTTCCCAGGTACGGGATAGCGCAGAACATGTAGCGTCACAGGATATGTTCGGTGGTTCACGGACACGCTCTGGCTGCCGGATTATATTGCTAGGTGGAACAGCCCCAGTTCCTGCATAAGGGCGATAAAGCGTTCTGTTCATAGCCAGTTTGTTGTCACAGGACTATATCACTATGTTTGGGCAAAAGATTGAATTTTAATAGCACACAGGTTAGGTGTTTGATGTCACCACGGACCGGCAGCTGTAAACTCTGGAGTATCGCTCCAGGTCCACCGGTGTTCGTTCTGCATGAAATGATAGTGGATGAGCGACGGCCAGTCTTTTCAGCCTACATTATTCACAGGGTGCACTCAAGGTTCATGTAGGGGCCGTTGTTAAGGTGGGGTCCTTACAGTGGTGCCTTGGTGAGCGACCTGCGCAGCGGATTGGTTGGTTGTGGTGCCTTTCCTTGGAGTTGGGATGCTCGGTACAAACCTCGGCTTGTCCCGTTGGCGCCTGGGGGCGTGCGCTGTGAGCAATTAATTTCGTTTTATTGCATTGCGTGTAGACTTCGCTGCTTGGCCATCGAGGTCCTTGTGCCACCAAGGGTTATGGAACATGTGTACAACCGCGCAAGGCACCTCCAAGCCTGGAAATTACTGATATCGATATGTCTTCCTCATCTTCATTGTTTGATTTTGCTCGCAAGAAAGTGTCAGTCATAGTCCTTTAAATGTCACTCATAGTTGCACTGAAATGAGGGAAATGTCACACATAGCAATCTGAAACCTTGGCAGCCATGGATGGGGGCGGCTAGCTCTTGGGTGGCTATGCAACTGAGCTATAATTGTGGCCTTTTATTTGATGCAGGTAGAAGCATTGACTAAGCCAATAGATGGGCTTGTTGTAGGTGTAGTGTTCCTTTTGTAGTAAATATAGGGACGCAATGACATCGGCTAAAATACCAGGCAGGGCAAGGCACGGCCTTCTCCAGCACGTGTGGGTGGCTCCGACGCTTTAAAAACACGACATCCTGGAGGTTTGAGGTCAGGAGTGCATATACTTGTAATCAACAGCACATGCCGTAGTACTACCAGCTGCTCTGGGGCCAAATTATTTGGGGCACCTGTTTGGAACAGCCTTAATTGACAAAGCTCTGTTCTTTCATGCCCACTGTGAGGAAGGTTACTGACAGTGCACTTAAGTGGCACCAATGCCTTAGATCTCTATTGCGTCCACGAGTCCTAGTAGTGCTCCCACTAAGCCGGACGCTATTGTGAATTTGGAAACATGGCGACTAGCATTGGCACGATCGCCGAACGTCACGTGCGCCTTACAAGTCCAGGTTCAGCAACATAGGTACTAGTGGAGAGATCCCAGCATATGGGATTTGGTTGACCACAAAGGGGAGAACTGGTTGACATGTTGCCTATGTTATTGAAATGGACGACATCTACATAGCAACAGGTGGATAGGGCAGGGGTGCATGTGGCACATTTGTTAATGGTGCAGGGTAATTATTGTTTTACCCTAGGAAACTGGGATCTCATTCCCAGGTTTTGTCATTTTGGCCGTCGATTACCAGCCCAATGGTGGGAAAGTACAATTTTACATTTACTCGGTGCTGTGTTATGCTAAGTACAGTTCCTACCAGCAACTAAGGGGTTGTGCTAACGGAGTTGTAGGACGTTGGACCGATTGACCTAGTGAGTTATGTAATCCCTGTGATGTCATGATGAGGTTTGGTAGCACAGGGTAATAGGGGCAGATGGTACTAAGTCTCTCTTGGATGGACGATACGAAGGGTAATTAAAATAACATGGTATGGAGTCTCTGCTGTAGTCTGCCACTGTGGGAGTACGATTGGCACATTAAATTTACACTGCCTCTGGGATAAGCCAAAGTCTCTGCCTAGCCACTTAGGGGGTGGGCAGGTGTCAGCCTAAGTGTGTACTCCTTTCTGACTAGGGAGGTGGGTTTGGCCAGGCTTAGGTGCATACCCTAGCCAACCAGAAACTCCATTTTCAACATTGGTAGAGAATGCCTGGGAGTTGTGTGCAGTCCATTCGCAACCGCCCCACAGGGCGAATGTTTAGACCACAAGGTTTGTGGAGGGTTCTTGTGTGGGAGCCTGGCGAAGAGCTAAGGTCAGGCTAGGGTGTCTCGTGCTTTCGCCGCAATGTGCGTCCCAGTCACGAGCGGATTGTATCAGGGTGAGCTGGCTGTGGGTCAGGAAGCGCCAAGGCATCAGTAGCACTGAGCGGCTTACAGCCAGAGGCGGTATCAGAAGCACGGGTCATTTGTTAGATTAGAGCCCTACTCGGGGATACCACCTTAAGTGCTTGGAGGTCTGTTGGCACCGCCTCTCAATGGAAGCCATTGTCTGGCGGGCCACTCTGAGCAGAGCGTTTGCAGGAGTAAGTAACAGTTTCCGCTACCAGTTCAAATGTGCATCTTTCACTGAGTTACTCAGATAACTGGGACAGGAAGTAAGGTGGGCTGGATAACTCTTGCTTCCACCTGCATTGGCACATCTTGGCAGGAGTGACTGCCAAAGGGATGGCACTTAAGCCAGATAATGTTAGCACCCATCCAACACCAAGCCGATTGTTTAAGGCCACCCTGGGGCCGCGTTTACACAGCCCAGTATTAGGCCCTTGTGGGTCAGTGCCATGAATTACTAAATTGGACTGAACAGGAGGCGTGACCGTGGGTTACACTAGCAGAAGTTTGGCGAAGAGTTAAACTTCACCCATGCTCATGGTGTAGTTTTAAGTAGTTGGAGTTGTCACTCTCATTTGACCTGGGTTCGATGCTACACGAGGGCATCGCCGCGCTGCGGCCAGAGCACGAGCATTGTGCTTCCCAGGGGGGCAGCAAGTGTAGGCAAGACTCTTTCCAAATCTGGCACCAGAACACAAGGTAGTCAGGGCCAACTTGTCTGTTGGGTGACTTGGGTAGGCAACTGTGTAGTTGTCACTCCCCGAAGGGGTGAGTTGTCTCCAATAGTGGCACAATACGTATGTGTGTCCCTGGCTTTACAGCTGTGTCGAGCCTGTCTCAGTTAGAGGTACGCCCAGGTGGAAATTGTGTACTTAAGGTTTGCATGACCAATGCGGTGTGTTGTATCTCCTAGCGGACCCACTGAAGGTATACTGCAGCTAAACAGGGGACTGGGAAGCATGGTTTCCGTCACTTTGGCAGGTTCAAAGCACCCAGGGTCAGAGATGGACAGTAGGTACTGTGCATCTGTGATCCGACGGCAGTTAGGCAAGCGGGGGCGCTGCGTAAGTTGTAATTGCACGAAAGGGTGAGGTGTCTCCAGCAGTGGGCGCAAGCCATAGATTGTTTCAAACCAGCTTTGATACCATTAAGGTGTTCACCAGGGTAGCAAGCAAAGGGGTTTATGCATCCATCTGGGCAACGGGGCGAAATAAGTACACCCCAGAACCAAGGGCAGAGGATAGGATCCTGCAGTTAGGCGCAAATGCCCGCCCGGTTAGTATAGATGCCTCGCTGGGTGGTGACGCTGTCAGCCAACAGGGTGCTGCCGTCCCAAGAAATGGGGAAACAAGGGGCCAAGCACAAAGGCTACTATGTAAAGAACATTTGCCATGTCCAGTGATCAACAAAAAGTAAATTTAACTGAGCAGGTAATTTCCACCGCTGGGGTTGCCCAGGGGTGGGCAGTGGGAGCGCCCTTGCCCCCCTATTCGGCAATAGTCGAGGATGAGGGGAAAGTAGGACTTGGTCAATCCTTAATGTTAGGCACCATATCGCAAACAGTGCGCACTGTATGAAATCGGACAGATTCTCTTAGCTGGTATGCCTAGGGGTTTCACCAGAGGGAGTTGAGCTGGCGTAATTCCCATAAGGGATGCATGGCAAGGGCAGGAAGGCACCCTTGATTATTGGCACTTACTTCTAGTTATGACCATTCCCATGCGTCTTGATTTAGAAAGCAAAGGGACGGTGCAAATGTGAGGCATAATTCTCCTCGCCCGAACAGCCAAAGTAGGCAGGTGGGGTTGGGAGCGGTCACCTAACTAGTGGGCTGCTGTCCCATCGATGGGGGACACAGGTGTTCAAGCACACACGATGCGAGAAGGACGGCAACTTGGGGAGATCAGCAAACAGATGGGGCAAGGTGAGCCTTGGTGTCTGAATCCGTCCTGCCCAGAGATGGCACAGGGCTAGGTCATGTGAGGCAGTGGAACTTTCCCGCAGGAGGGTGAATAGTTCGTGGCATAGGTTCACAGGCCAGAAGGTCCTTTGGTTTCAGCAGACACTAGCTGATCCAGGATAACGTCAAGGGCTACTGTGATATAGATGGGGTTCATCTATCACCAGTATGGAGGGATCTCATCCCTTAGATTTGCAGGAGGCCTGGTATTGAGCGGTCGCATGTGTGAAATGCGCTGTTTCGGTGAGATCAGCAACTACAGGGGTCAATGTGAGCTCTGGTGGTCGGAGATGATTCACCGCTAAGGTGGCACGGAGCTAAGTCAGAGGAGGCCCGTTGAACATCCCCGTAAGAGGAACTGTTCATGGTGTAAGTTCACAGACCAGAGGGGTCTGGGTTTCATCAGACACGAGCTCATCCAGGCAAACGTTAAAGGTTACTTTGAGGAGGACGGGGTCCACTTGTCCCCGGTGGGGATGGACTTGTTTCTCCTGGATGTAAAGGAATGTTTGGAAAGGGCAGGTTGCAGGTAATAGGAGGTGCAGTGTTGGGGGGCCCTGGCTGTGACGGTGGCCGCCTCCAGGGCTGTGGCGGAGTTACAGGGCGATCTGGAAGCAGTATGGTACAGTAAGGGTACCTCTGCGGCAGACGGGTACAGTAAGGGTACCTCTGCGTGGCACAATAGGGGTGCCAGAGCCAAAGACCAGGATCCTCATGGCAGGGTCCTGGAGAACTGCGACGGCGCCCCGTTAGTCCTTCGGGCGGTTGGGGGCCTGACCAACCGGGGGTTTGCCCTGATACGCTCCGCCCTGAAAGGGGCGTGAGTAGGATGGTAACAAGGGACACGTGATCCAGTGGTGGATCAACAAAGGTGTAGCGCTGATCGGGCATACATCCCACAGTGCTGGCTCATCAGGCGGGCAGGGGCAGCATAGGTTGGACGGCTGCCTGCCCATGGATCGCCCGTAAGATAACCCACCATATTGCATACTTTTGTATGGAATAAACCTGCAGCAATATTTTCCCATAACAAAAGTTGTCTTGTGTATTTATTTATTAATGCATGCTCAGACTGTGGGTGGGGATGTTGCCAATAATGGCACTATGCGGCTGCCCGCGGCCCCGCAGGGGCCACCTAAAAGGGCGGCCCTTTAGTGCCATTTGGGCACTAAACGCCACCCCTCCTAGTCTAGTGGTTGGACTCAGGGTAGGAGTCCTTCACCTCGGTGCACTAGGCGCGTCACTTCCGTCGCACAGAGGTCGGGGGAGGGTACTTATACCTCCCCCCGCCTCTCCGGCGTCCTCTTTGCGCCAGGCACGCCGTCTCCCACCCTACCGCTTTCCCGGCGTGGGGTTGGCAGGCAAAGTACGTAGAACGTTGTAATGTTTTCTTTTTTCGTTGCAGGCGGAGTTACAGGGCGATCTGGAAGCAGTATGGTACAGTAAGGGTACCTCTGCGGCAGACGGGTACAGTAAGGGTACCTCTGCGCGGCACAATAGGGGTGCCAGAGCCAAAGACCAGGATCCTCATGGCAGGGTCCTGGAGAACCGCGACGGCGCCCCGTTAGTCCTTCGGGCGGTTGGGGGCCTGACCAACCGGGGGTTTGCCCTGATACGCTCCGCCCTGAAAGGGGCGTGAGTAGGATGGTAACAAGGGACACGTGATCCAGTGGTGGATCAACAAAGGTGTAGCGCTGATCGGGCATACATCCCACAGTGCTGGCTCATCAGGCGGGCAGGGGCAGCCTAGGTTGGACGGCTGCCTGCCCATGGATCGCCCGTAAGATAACCCACCATATTGCATACTTTTGTATGGAATAAACCTGCAGCAATATTTTCCCATAACAAAAGTTGTCTTGTGTATTTATTTATTAATGCATGCTCAGACTGTGGGTGGGGATGTTGCCAATAATGGCACTATGGAGGCAGCATTGTTTCATTGCAGTATTGTCTATGCCCGCCTAATTTCCCGTTGCTCCGGGCTGAAATGAGTTTGGAAAGCTCACGAGGGCTCTGTTATCTTGTTATCCCAGCCCTTTTTACCAACCTCTAAAGCTAGGGGTCGCAGGAGCACTGCCAGGAATCCCAAGGGCAAAGCCAGGGGTTAATTGTGACCCCTGGCGGCCCGTAAATGACGTCCATGGTCGACAGGCCCAGAGCAAGAATACCGGTCCCACCGGAAGCGAAACTGGCCCCCACCCGGCCAGCCCACCGAAATGCCTGGTGTCCAGCAGGCGAGTTCACCTCCTGTGAGCCTACAATTTTAGTCATTTGAAGATTTAGTATCGGGAAGTGTAGGTTACAAATGAAAACTAAAGGCTGAGAAAAATTATTTCTGTTGATTTGGCTACTTTATTATTGTAGTCTTCTAAATAAGTCAGATCTTTATTCACCCTCGTAATAAGTACCTTACATATGTCAGATATGTGAGAAACAGGTGTTGCAGCTGGGTGTAGACTGGATCAGTCACGGCTGTTAATGAATGAGGGTGGCGGGGCATGGGGGTTAAAAAATAAATAGCGCTTACCTTATAAGGACACCGACTCTCCTCCATTGTCGTCTGCTTGGTAGGAACAGGAAGCACAAACAGGCTCCCCTAAGCCAATCACAACGCAGCAATGCAGCGTTGTGATTAGTCTGAGCGCCATGGTTCGGCTCTCAGACAGGCAGTGGGAGCCTATGCATGTTCCCCACAGCTGTGCATTACAGCCTAGTGGGGAACATGATAAGTGCGCATGACGGTTTGGCCAGCCCAAGAGGGCCGGCCAAACCGTCATGCACACTTAAGTGCACATATTTCCTCCTCCCCCTGCTGGCTGCGTTGACAGCCAAGCCCCGCCCCAAAACCTGCTTCAGCGCAAAAAATAAAATGAGAACAACATTTTATTGTTATAATTTTATTTTCCCTTCTTTGCACTTGTTAGACCTGGCACCATTGGCGTGGGTCTCCCTTCCATTTTTTGCTGTTGCCTCCTGTATTTTGCTATGTTTTTGCTGGTCTAGATGCTTTGGGCACTTTGCCACTGCTATTCAGTGCCAAAGTGCAAGTGCTCCCTATGGTAAATTGTTGTATGGATTAGTGATTCCATGATTGGATTATTTGATTTACTTGTCAGACCCTAGTACAGTGCACCGCGTGTGGCCAGGGCCTGTAAATCAAATGCTGCTGGTGGGCTTGCAGCGCTGATTGTGCCACCCACCGGAGCAGCTTGTAAACTATGGCTCAGGCCTGCCATTGCAGAGCCTGTGGGCAGTCTGGGACTGCCATGTCGACTTGGCAAGTGCACACACTTGCCAGTACCCAAACCTTCCCTTTTCTACATGTTAGCCACCCCTAAGGTAGGCCCAAGGGCAGGGTGCATTGTATGTGAAAGGTAGGACATGCCCTGATGTGTGTGGCATATCCTGATAGTGAATAGTATGCGCACAACGTGACATTCCCTCTTCCCTGAATTCCATCACATTGCCCCCACTACGCCCAAGAACTCTCAGAGTCAAGGTATGTTGTCCACGGCGTAGCTTTTATTCACCTCAATCCAAGGTATCAACCACAGACCATCCCCAAGGAAAGTATCCTTCTTGGCTATATAAGAATTATTCACAGCATCACACTTTAGCTGCATCAACCTGTTAACAACAGTAAGGAAATACGGTACGACATTACATTTTAACTCGGTCGTACACAAGAACAACTTGGCCGTACATTTGAACTGTACACTTTCACTTTTAACCCGGCCGTACACTAGAACTTGGCCGTATATTTGAACTTGGCCGTCTCGGCCACCAATGTCCCACTCTGCTGCGCACATTGTGCCGGCCGGCCCCAACGCGCTACAGCCAACAGTTGCACTACTTGACATCCAGGGCACCGCATAACGCACCGGCCCACCGGGGTACCTGCACACAGGCAGCCTCCCCAATATTCTTCTCAGTCCATACGTTGTGGATTAGGGCAGTAGAGCCTAGGACTACCGGCAGGTCAGTCCCTCCTCCCCGCCGACCCACTGCACACGTGGAATCTACCCCCTCCTGGGGTCCATGGAATGGCTGCACCTCCATTGTTGTGCATCCCTCTTTGTTGTTAACTGTCAGCGCTCCGCAACGCCTTGCTCTTCTGCCGGGTGGGTGGGTGATCGACGACTCTCCTGTATCCAGGCTGTAGACCGAGGGGACAAAGAGAACTAAACCCCTCGTGGCACAACCTCAAATAGTCCTGCTAAGTTTCATTTCTTCTGAGTTTCGTTTCTCCGACCTCCCAATGACGACACCCCAGCCAACTCCTTTCTAGTCCAGGGGTCCCGGAGGAGGCTCAGCCCCGTGGCGCTATTAAGGGCGCCCCTCCCCTAGGCGCGGGGGGCGCCTGTCATAGTATGCGCACAACGTGACATTCCCTCTTCCCTGAATTCTGTCACCTTGCCCCCACTACGCCCAAGAACTCTCAGAGTCAAGGTATGTTGTCCACGGCGTAGCTTTTATTCACCTCAATCCAAGGTATCAACCACAGACCACCCCCAAGGAAAGTATCCTTCTTGGCTATATAAGAATTATTCACAGCATCACACTTTAGCTGCATCAACCTGTTAACAACAGTAAGGAAATACGGCACGACATTAAATTTTAACTCGGCCGAACACAAGAACAACTTGGCCGTACATTTGAACTGTACACTTTCACTTTTAACCCGGCCGTACACTAGAACTTGGCCGTATATTTGAACTTGGCCGTCTCGGCCACCAATGTCCCACTCTGCTGCGCACATTGTGCCGGCCGGCCCCAACGTGCTACAGCCAACAGTTGCACTACTTGACATCCAGGGCACCGCATAACGCACCGGCCCACAGGGGGACCTGCACACAGGCAGCCTCCCCAATATTCTTCTCAGTCCATACGTTGTGGATTAGGGCAGTAGAGCCTAGGACTACCGGCAGGTCAGTCCCTCCTCCCCGCCGACTCACTGCACACGTGGAATCTACCCCCTCCTGGGGTCCATGGAATGGCTGCACCTCCATTGTTGTGCATCCCTCTTTGTTGTTAACTGTCAGCGCTCCGCCACAGGGTGAGAAGCTTCCCGGAGCACTCGCCCTCCCCCCCCAGACGCTGACTATGCTCAAGAACACCTAGTTATTGATTTATTTATTTATTTTTAGCCTACAGACGCGCTTTCAGCAGTGGGGAACGTATTACTTGAAACGTGTGCTGAGCGCCGTATGCTGGCAGGCCCTGCCTTGCAACAGCCTTTCCCAGGGTTCCATCCAGACACCCTCGCCCGATTACTATACCATGTCCATAACATTTCGCACATATAATGTGACATTCGCTGTGTCCCACCCGGACATCCTTACCCGTCTATGAATGGTATTTACCAGAAAATATGCAGGATAATTTCCCACGTGTCTACATCCTCCACCATCAATGGAGAACCTACCTTGTGAAACGTGCGCTGCGCGCAGCATGCCGATAGGCCCTGCCTTGCAACAGCCTTCCCCAGGGTTCCATTTAGACCCCTTGCTTGCTTATAAACGGTATTTAGAAGAAAATAAGTGGGATAACTTCCCCATATGTCCCTGCCCTCCACTGTAATGGAGAAAGGAATTCTTGAAACATCCGCTGTTTCACCATAACCACTATGAGAGTATAAGTACCCTATTTGGATATATATATCCTGCCCTCCACCATAATGGAAAACGAACTTCTTGAAACATCCGCTATTTCACCATAACCACTACGAGAGTATAAGTATTCTACTTGGATATATGTTAATATCGTTATACATGGCGTCACACTCTAGTGACATATTCATCAAGTTCACCAGACTCTTGAACACTCTGCTGCGCACATTGCGCCGGCAGGCCCCAACGCGCTACAGCAAACAGTTGCTTTACTTGAAAACCAGGGCACCGCCTAGCGCATCGGCCCTCCGGGGTACCTGAACACAGGCATCCTCCCCCAGATTCACCTTAGTCTATAAGTGGCAGGTTAGGGCAATAGTAAAGAAATTAGGCACGACATTACATTTGAACTCCAGTTTCCCTTATACTAGAGTAAAAGTATTCAACTTGGAATTAAATAACAGTATTCACCGTAACAGACTTTATCGATATCCACCTGTGAAAGGCAGAAAGGAAATTAGATACGACCTAACATTTGAACTTCAGCTTGGCCTTAACATTCGCATTTGAATGTGGCAGACTGTCAACTTCAGCTTGGCCTTACACCAGCAGGCCCCAAGACGCTACCGCCACTACTACCAGAGTGAAAGTATTCAAGGTGGATATATATAATATTATTCATAGTATCAGACTTTATTGACATTTACAATTGAACTCCAGCTTGGTCTTATATTTGAATTTGGCCGACTCGGCCGACCCACTCCGCAGCGCACATTGCGCCCGCATGCCCTAACGCGCAACAGCGACCACTACCAGATTAAGTAAGGAAATTAGGCACGACATTACATTTGCACTTTAGCTTGACCTTATGCCAGAGTAAAAGTATTCAACTTGGCTATATATAATATTATTTACAGTATCAGATTTTATCGACATCCACCGGAGAAGGGTAGTAAGGCAACTCGGCACAACATTACCTTTGAACTTAGTTTGACCTTATATTTAAATATGAATTCGGCCGACTTGGCTGACCCACTCAGCTGTGCACATTGTGCCAATATGCCCCAACGCGGAACAGCAACCATTACCCGAGTAAGTAAGGCAATTAGGCACGACCTTACATTTGGAATTCAGCTTGGCTTTATCAGAGTAAAATTATTCAACTTGGATATATATAACATTATACTCCGTATCAGATTTTATCGACATCCACACGTGAAGGGGAATAAGGAAATTAGGCACAACATTGCATTTGAAGTTCAGCTTGGCCTTATATTTGAATTGTACAGACTCGGCCAACCCACTTAGCTGCGCACATTGTGCCAGCAGGCCTCAACACGCTACAGCAACCACTACCCGAGTTAGTAAGGAAATTAGGCGTGATATTACATTTGAACTTCAGCTTGGCCTTATACCAGAGTAAAAGTATTTAGCTTGGATATATATAACATTGTTCCCAGTATCAGACTTGATGGCTATATTTAACATTACACACAGCATCAAACTTTATTGAAATCTCCCTGTGAAAAGCAGTAAGGAAATTAGTCACGACATTACATTAGACCCAGCATTGTCTGATTGAATGAATGAATGAATGAATATAAAACTTGTAAAGCGCGAACTAAGCCCAAGGGCGTCAAGGCGCTGTAAACGAACCTAAGGATGCAGACAGAAAGACATGCTCATACCGAGGTCTGAGAGAAAAACCAAGTCTTTAAGGCCCTACGGAAAAGAGAATAGGACACCTGACTTGAGAGATGTTCCGGGAGGGAGTTCCACAGTTTAGCAGCAGCAGTGGAGAAAGCTCGACCACCCCATGTGACCTTCTTAAATCTCTGTACCATAAGCAGATTCTTATCTGCAGAGCGGAGCCGCCTGTTGGGAACATAATGATGGAAAATGGACTTAATCGCTTCAGGGCCTGACCCATAATAAGCATTGTGAGTCATGCACAGGGTCTTGAAAAGGATCCTACGGTCAACAGGCAGCCAATGCAGCAATCTAATGGCATCTGAGACTGAATCATATTTAGACAAATTCATCACCAGCCTGGCAGCGGCATTCTGCACCATCTGCAGACGTCGTATCAGGCCCTTGTTAATGCCCAGATAAAGTGCATTGCAATAATCCAATCTGGATATAACCAGTGCAATGACAACCTGCTTACGTGCATCGAAGGAGAGATAGTGGGAGATTTTCCGTAGGATCCTGATGATCCCAAAGCACGTGGAAATTGTCCTACTAACCTGAAGGTTCAAGGACAGTGAGTTATCCACGATTACCCCCAGGTTTTTGCCATGGGAGACCGGAGAGGGGCAGACGCCAAGGGCATCCGGCCACCAGTCTCTGGACCATACCTCCTGCTTACTCCCAAAGACTAAGACCTCCGTCTTCTCTCCATTCAATTTTAAAAAATTCTCCGCCATCCAGGAGGATACTGCCTGCATACAGTTCCTAAAATTAAGGGCCGAGTCCTTTATGTTATGCGAGATAGACACCATAATTTGGGTGTCGTCCGCATAGGACAATACTTCCAGCCCAAAAGATCTCACAACCTTCGCAAGAGGGGCAACATAGATATTAAAAAGAGTAGGGCTCAGGGAGGAGCCCTGAGGAACACCACACAACAGAGGTTTGGGGGATGAGTAAAAACGGCCAAGCTTAACCATCTGTGGCCGCTCGCTAAGAAAGGAAGCAAGAAGCCCCAAAGCAGTACCCCCAACACCTATCTCTCTGAGACGATCAATCAGTCTACAGGGAGACAGGGTGTCAAAGGCTGCGGTGAGATCCAGTAGAATAAGGAGGGTGGTATGACCTGCATCCACTTGAACTCGAATATTGTCAAATACAGCTGTCAAAGCAGTCTCTGTACTATGAAGGCCTCTGAATCCATGTTGCGAGCCATCCAGTAAATGGAAATCCTTAAGATAGGTACTGAGATGGGAATTGAGATATGTTTCAAAAATCTTAGCTGGAACAGGAAGCAGGGAGATAGGGCGATAGTTCTTCAATTCATCAGGATCCAGAGAAGGTTTCTTCAAGAGAGGCTTCACTACAGCCGTCTTCCACAAAGTGGGAAATAGCCCCTCTGAGATGGCAGTATTGAAAACATCCGTCAAATGAGGGACAATAGCTTCACGACCAAGTTTAAGCACCTTGAGGGGCAAGGATCCAGAGGGGAGCCAGATTTAACCCCTTCAAGGATCCGATCGGTCACCTCATAAGACATATTAGGAAAAGTGAACAAACTGGGCGACCCTTCAGTAGGTACAGCACCAATAGAGTGAAAGGTGGATCGAACAGAAGCCACCGGTGAGGGGTTGGAGGCTTCAAGCAGGGAATAGATATTTGCAATCTTAGTGTGGAAAAAATCAGATATTTTATCACAGCGCTCCTGTGAAAAAATTGAAGGGTCAAAGGCAGGGGAGAGGTAAGAGACTTTATTACCTTGAAGAGATCTCTAGAGGATCTCATGGAGTCAGTGGTTTTAGAGAAATATAATCTCTTTTCCTCCATGACAGCAATTTTATATTCTTTGAGGCCTTGCTTATGTAGTGTCCTATTCAGCGGGTTTAGATCTAGGCGCCATTGCCTCTCCTGTCTGCGGCAGCCCTGTCTCATCATTCTGAACCTCTCCGTAAACCAAGGGGCAGAGGGTTTTTTCCTTGCTGAATAGTATTTACTGAGAGGTGCAAAAGTATCCATAGCAGTTAGCAAATGTTGCGATAATTCTACCGCTGCCAAATTAGCATCATTGAACTTAGTGAACACAAGATTGTTAAAAATTTTTGAGAGAGACTCATTACTTATGAGGCTAAGATTCCTCCTCTCATCTAAGTTCATATCACCAGAGATAATCAGCGTCGGAGACATAAAATGTAGGTCAAAAGGGACAGCAAAATGATCAGACCAGGCTAGGGGGATAGGTTCCCCCACCGTTACACGTGGGTCATTCGAAAAGACCCCATCAAGTATGTGTCCCGCTAAATGGGTAGGCTTCTTGACTAGCTGAGAAAAACCACATCCATTAAGGGTGTCCAAAAGACCCAGGGCATCCCTGCAGTCGAGGTTATCAAAGTGAAAATTAAAATCCCCCAGGAGAGTGAAATTAGATCTTTCACAGTAGGGCTCCAAGAGCCTACTAAAATCCTGACTAAAGGCAGCCCTAGATCCAGGTGGCCTGTAACAGAGGATGCCAGAAAAACTTTCCGTGGAATGAAGATTAAGAGAAAAATAGAAGGCCTGGTAGAGATCAGGAGGAGCGGACAGAGCCTGAGTGCGACAGATCAGGGTTTCTCTATATAAAATGCCCACACCCCCTCCCCGCCGATCTACCCTGTCCATTCTAGCCAGGGTATAACCAGTAGGAATAGCATCTACTAAGTCAGGACCAGAGGCGTCCGTAGCCCAAGTTTCGGTGATGAAAACCCATGTAGGTTTCCTGGCTGATACAAAGTCTCTAAAGGCAACCTTATTTTTAATCAGAGATCTGGCATTAATGAGAAAGCCCTGTACAGTCTGTACTATAGAACTGGTGCTAGTACTTTTATTATTCGAGGGAGTGTTAAAAGCCTGTTTAAAAGGGACATTACATTCTGTACAAACCAATATTCGCATTTTAGCTAAAATATCCGGGTCCAGGGAGTGATGGCAGGGAGCCCAGGCAGTGATTGAGTGTTACTTAAGTGGACGTTGTCCCCCTACCACTATGAGAACCCCATTCTTTTTTTTTTGAGTTGGGTATTTGTAACACATCTAGCTTAACGTTTACGTTACTAGACAGTACTACTGCACCAAGAAAGAAGCGTACCCATCTTTTCTCCATTAGGCCCACTGTTTTCAGGAATTATCGCTTCTGGCCGAAAGATGTACAGGGTTCCCACCTACTGGATACCTGTCACTGCCTACAACTTAGAGCCGAGATATAGTCTCCTGTACTAAGATAAAATACTTCTGCCTAAAAGATACATATTTGCAACTTTGCCGTACCTGCGGCGTAACTAATAGGTGCCGAGAAACTGCTCAATTGGCCGCCACTCTTTACCTCGCGGTAACAATGATTTGTTCGTTTCGCTTGCGAAAACTAAAATTTGAGTGATGATCAGCCACCTTTCCAGTGGGTGGAATGGCACCACTGCCCCCCTTTTCCTGCACTGTGACAGTTGTGAAATGCCAAATTTCCGTTATGACCATAAATCACGATTTGAAAGTGAGACGAGGAGGTTAATTTATTACCCATGATTACTGATGCTGGGCAAACGCAAACCGCTTGCGAAAACTGAAAAAATTCGAGTGATGATCAGCCACCTTTCCAGTGGGTGGAATGGCCCCACGGCCCCCCTTTTTCCGCACTGTGGCAGTTGCGAAATGCTAAGTTTCCGTTAAGACCATAAATCAGGATTTGAAAGTGAGACGAGGAGGTTAATTGATTACCCATGATTACAGGATTCTGGGCAACCGCCAAGACTTCAACCTGGTTCCCTCCGCGCTGCCGTTGGCAGGTCGGCCCGTTACTCCGCACCCTCCATGCTTAGCGCCATGCAAAGTTGTACGGGAGAGAACATGATATAAAATCACGAACAGTTACAATGTACCCAATAAAGGGATTCAATATCGCCCAATACTTCCTATGCATTACCAACATGGCCGTTTGCCACCCGGTTGCACTTTAGCCCTACTGCACCCTGCTAATTCTGAGAGCAAAACCCAGCCATAGGCACGAAGACACGTTATTTAAATATATATATATTTTTTCCTTCCAGCTACCTGCCATGTACCACACTTACCCTCGCCTCGGAGTAGGCAGCCCTAGCCTTTGCTCCAGCCGCTCTTTGAAGCGGGCTCTGTGCTGCGTTCGGGCCACGTTACCACTCAGCCACCCTGGCTATATGCGCCCTGCGCCAATCTGCATATCACCTACAAAATAATTACCATACGAGACGCCAAGGCCGTCGCTTATGCTTGCTAACATCCAGACGTTGGCCATCCGTAATTTCCTGCTAATCGCCGTTTTGAGACCATTTTTCTGCCATGTTCACGTGGTGCGCCTCACGCAGACATAGAAGGGAAGAGAAAAAATAAATATATAAAGCAATCAATGCCTTCAAAAAGCATCCACTTTTGTACAGTGACTGAGGAGGCCCAACCCCCAAGACCCAAAATATACTCGCTGAGCAAGGACACTGCTCCCAACCCTGCCAGCACCTGTTTTTTTTGTTTTTTTTTGTTGCATATTTATATAGCGCGAACTCGACCCGAAGGTATTGGAGCGCTTTACACGAGCACCGTATTTACATTACACATTCAGGCACGGGGAGATTAAGTGATTTGGCCAGAATCACAGGATGTGGACGCGACCCCGAGGCTCGAACCCTGGTTCCCAGCACCAAAGTCGGCAGCCTAGCCGACGGACCACATCCTCTCCTCTCTGGGTGAAGCAGCACACCCGCCAGCACCGCCCCTCCCCCAGGCGCGGGGGGTGGGGGGGGGGACCGTGCAGCTGCCATGCAATGGACGGGCAAGTAAAGAGAGAATACCATTTTTAAAATTTTTATTTTACTGGAAACGTCTGACTCGGGAATCGCTGCACTCGACGCCCATGTGAAACAGCCATCCCTGCATGCCCTCCGCACTGGCCGCACCCTTGGCATGACTCCCGGGAAGCACCGCTGGACTAAATACCAATCCCGCGAAACAGCCCAAACGCGACCATACAAGATGTTTTTCCACCTGATAACATGGTTCACTGCAGTACTATACAGTATTAGAGAGTCACCAGCATCCCATCATCGCGCTCACCAACTATAAACTGAACAGCCGTCCCGTGCCTCCTGCCTCCGTAGCGGGGCCAACATGGGAAGCCCACTGCTACAATGCGTCAAACTTAATTTTGAGTCTCAGAGTACATTACTCGAACCTGCGTTATTAAACACAAATTCAAACTGACCATCAAAAGTACCTGATTTTGTTGCTAAGTCCTGCAATCCTTCCCAGGTCAAAGTTCGTGCAAATTCCGGCATACATGGATAAAGAATGTGAATTTATTAGCGCCTCTCTAATTGCGGGACACGCTGGCGGGTAACACCAGTAGCGGCCGCGCATATATCTGCTCCCAAACGGATACATATCGATGTCCGCCATGCTGTCCAGAGAGCCTCAAATCTTAATGCTGCTGTTCTTCCCGCTAGGCCACTCTCCTTGCACTGCAAACCCCAGATCTCATAAAATATCTGGGGTAAACATTATTCAATCCCCGTAATATGAAACACCCATTACGGTTCGCTATTCACCACCCTGCACCGTAAATAGCTGGCAGCCATGAGACCCGAACCCACGCCTTTCCGGAGAGCCTGGAATCTTAACGCTGCTGCTTTCCCCGCTAGGCCACCCTCCTAGCACTGCAAACACAAACTACCCGATCTCATAAAATATCAGGTCACGTCAATTACCATAACAAGAAAAGGCGCTTTTTTACAGCATGCAACATCTAATAAAACCGGATGAGCACAAATAAACATTATTCCATAAAGAGATCACCGTAATATGAAATGCCCATTACCGTTCGCTGTAGACCGAGGGGACAAAGAGAACGAAACCCCTCGTGGCACAACCTTAAATAGTCCTGCTAAGTTTCATTTCTTCTGAGTTTCGTTTCTCCGACCTCCCATTGACGACACCCCAGCCAACTCCCTTTCTAGTCCAGGGGTCCCGGATGAGGCTCAGCCCTGTGGCGCTACTAAGGGCGCCCCTCCCCTAGGCGCGGGGGGCGCCTGTCATTACAGCCATTTTCGTTTTTTACTACTGCAAGGCTACCTGCTCCCGTAAGCCAGAATGGGCAGTTTGATTATAACCTCTTATAATCCTAACTGACCCAGGGAACCAGGTAGAAATTCGAGTTTAGTATGCCTGAACTCAGAATGTCAAAATACATCTTTTAGTGTGGGTGATTTTTACATTCTGTGTTTGAAAATACCACTTTTAGAAAGTAGGTATTTTCTTACCTAACCATACAAGCCTGCCTCTGCTAGGTTGTGTATTCCATGTCTGGTTTGTGAGTGACAGGGGCTGGGGTGGCTCCAGGAGACAGGGTGAGTCAGCACAAGGCTGAATAGACCTAACTGCATGAGGAGTGGTGGGAGGAGTAGCACCCGGGCTTGAATAGGGCTGTGCCTGCCTTCCACAATGCTGGCTCCACCTCCTGTGGTGAGTCTGATGACCCTGGCCCACACTGACAAAGGAAGAAGTTGTACACTGGCAGAATGCACCCAGAACTGGTTTGGACTAGGTACAGACACTCTCTGCCTTCAGAGACAAAGGATTTTGCAGTATAAATATTGGGGCCCAGACCCCAGAACTTTAGATCACTTCTGGGAATCAAGACGAACCTTTGCTGAGCAGAAGAACCAGGAAACTGAAGGAGGAGACTACCCCTGTGCTGTGTGCTGTTTGGGGGTTGGCCTGCAGTGGTTGCTTCATTGCCAAAGAAAGGAGAAAAGGACTGAGTGTGCTTTCATCATCTTGAAGAAGATCTCCAAGGGCTTGAATTTGAGCTTGCCTCCTGTCTGAAGTCTCAGGGATACAAAGACTTCACCCCTTCTGATTGCCTGCATCTGGAACTTGCTGTTCTGGCTGCTACAGAAGGAAATTGCAACACCGACGCCGGCGAGCGACGCCGTAATCTGCATCGAAGCCGTGAGCGCTGCTCCGACTTACAACGTAGACCCGACGCCTGCCGTCATGCCACATCAACGCCAGCGAGCGACATCGTAACCTACCATAAGCCGTGAGCGCTGCTCCGACTTGTGACGTAGGCCCGACGCCTGCTGCTGTGCCGCATCGACTCCGAAG
The DNA here is from genome assembly GCA_963921515.1 of Calotriton arnoldi. Lineage (NCBI taxonomy): Eukaryota > Metazoa > Chordata > Amphibia > Caudata > Salamandridae > Calotriton > Calotriton arnoldi. The sequence goes on along the minus strand of CAWUFW010001446.1, from coordinate 1,771,493 downwards.
ACGACATCATTGCGGAGCCGATCCTCGACATGGGTGGTCAAGAATCCATCGACATCCTGACCTCGTACGGAACCGTGGTTTCGGCACCATCGCGACGTCACCTCCTCTCCGGTAAGGAACAGACGCATCCCCTGCTTTGCGCAAGCATCGCGGACCCGACGCATCGCCTCCCCTGAAGCAAGGAACCGACGCCGCACTGCGCCAATGACGCCGCATCTCCCCGACGCCGTAAGCTGTCTTTGTTTTTGCTTTTCCAAGGTACTGTTCTTTGTGGGTCTGTTTTGACTCCGGGCCCGACGCCGTGCACCTCGCGGTCGGCGCCGTACTTTGGGATTTCTTTGACCTCGACGTCGTGATAACTCCAGTTGGGGTTATCTGTTGCTAAAGACTGCATTTAACTGAATAACCTATTTTTAAGCTATTTCTACCATTCTAGAAGTATTATTTCTGATTACAGTACTGTGCATTTTTGTCGTTTGGGTCTTGTGTTAACTGTTAAGTCTATATAAAGAATACTTATTTTTCTAAACCTGTGTGGTGTCCATCTGTAGTGTTTTCACTCTATTCCTGTATGTGTTCACAAATGCTTTACACACTGCCTCTGAGATAAGCCTGCCTGCTCGTGCCAAGCTACCAAGGGGGTGAGCAGGGGTTATTTTAGGAGTGTAGCCCCTTACCCTGACTAGACGCAAGGGTCCCTATTTGGTCAAAGGTGCAAACCCTTGCCAACTAGAGACCCCCAAATCTAACAGCACTGCTAAAAGCAGTGGGGCGACGCTCTGGACTGATCAGACTATGCCCGGGTGCAAGTTCATTGGGATTACTCTAGAACCACAAACAGGTCTGTGTAGTGGTGCGCGAGGAGGGAGGAGGGTTGATAACAAATGTAATATTAAAAGATTTATAGCTTTGCTCTTCTTCGTGAGTGTTCAGATTTCTATTACCAAGATGGTAATTCTGTAGACATTTATATTTTTCTTTTTTAATCTACCCATTGTGGTAACCAAAGCATTTTTGACAAAATCTCATGGTTTAGCAATAGTGACACCTGCACGCTTTAACAGCAATGACATCAGAGCTACCGGTATCACATCACTTTTGACCATGAGCATATGAAAGTGACATCAGTTTTTATTAAAATGTAAAATATGTGCATAATTAATAAAATGATGTCACTAAAGAAGATCAAAATCTACTTTAGTTACCATTCGTATATTAACTTAGATGATGCTGTAATATAGGTTAAAGTGATTGCCCAGTGGCAGGTGGTAAACCTCTCAAATGGGTGTATGCTCTAAATGGAGATGATGCTCTGCATCCTCCAAACTATAAATAGCCTCCTTTGTTCTGAACATGTCTTAATATTCATTATCACTGATGTAGTGAGAATCTGTATAGCTCCCCCCACCTCCACCCAACGATACTTCCTTCAAGACTTTAGATTTGCCCCAACTGCTTCTGGGAACTTGACAGCTCAGGATGCAGAGTGTGTACCCAGGTCAGGCAAAAATAGTTTTGCCTTTAAAAACGACTTTTTGTTTTGGCAAATATAAGGTATTTGGAGAAAATATAGAGTTAAAATAACATGGCATAGAAGTATTGGAAAAAAAATATTGTGATACAAAAATATTGTGGTAAAGAATAACGTTGTCAAGAATATTGTTTTTTGTTAAATAATATCATTTTGAAGAATATCATTGGTCTTAATGTCAGTTTCAGTAATATTGGTGTAAAAAAGATTGTTTTTAATTATTTTAATATTTTACTTTTAGGTGTTAGTATTGTTGGTAGTTTTAAGTGATTTAATAATTGTTAGACCTGTCAGCTTTAGAACGGCATTCCCCCAAACCTTTTGCCTTCACTCCTCCTATTTTGCTGAATTCGTTTTTGTTGGCCTTAGGACTCTGCACACTTCACCACTGCTAACCAGTTCTAAAGTGCTTGTGCTCTCTCCTTTAAACATGGTAAAATTGGCTTACACCCAATTGGCACCTTTAATTTACTTGTAAATCCCTAGGAAAGTGGTACAATCTGTACCCAAGGCTAGTAAACTGCCATATCAACCTATAAACCTTTTGCCAGGCCTAAAGCTTCCTGTGTAATACATATGGCACTCCTAGAGTAGGCTCTAAAAAGCCAATTTGGCAGGGGGCAGTGTATTTAAAAGGCTGGACATTCACGTTTAACTTTTACATGTCCTTGTAGTTAAAAATCTGAAATTCATTTTTCACTACTGCAAGGCCTGTCTCTCCCACAGGATAACACTGGGTTAGCTTATTACATTTAATAAGTGGTAACTTTCAATTAGGAGCAGTCGAATTTGGTCTCTAAAGAATTGTAATTTAAAACTGTCTTTAATAGTAAAGTTGTAAGTCACAATGCTGTAGCCTGTATCCTGGGTCACATTAATAGGTATAGCTGCCATTTGGTCTTTGGGGCCGATTACGATGTTGTTTGGAAACTGTCCTGAACAAATCGATTCCGGATTAGTTACCAAACGAATCAGGTTCTGTGAGTCCGGACGACCGATTACGATGCCTCCCAACATCGTTCGGTCGGACTTGCATGGACTTCAATAGGAGCCTGTGTTCCGAAAGCAAACACAGGCTCCCATGGACAAAAGGAGTGGTAGGGGAAAACCTTGCACGCTGTGGCGGGCACCATATGGTGCCTACCACATTGTGCATGGTTGGGAAGAGGGTCCCTTGGGTAACCCCATGGGCCACATTCGGACGCCTCTGGGTGTAGGGGGGCCCGCAACAGGCCCCCAAAGACTGATTCTGGCAGCCGTTTCGTCTCGGGCAAACCGAATCGGAACAGCTGTCTCAATCGGTCATTGTAATCGCTCGTCCGGAAACCGTATCCATAGAGCTGTACAAATCGGCTCTGAAAGACTCGGGCTGACCGAATGCCTTTCGGAACCGATTCGGACTGCTCGAACGGTTTCCGGACATCGTAATCGGTCGTTTGGAAATGTGTACGATTCGGTAGGAAACAAGGGTTCCGAATCGGATTCGACAATACCGAATTCCATCCGGAGCCCTTCCTAACGAAATCGTAATTGGCCCCTTTGTGTATCACTCCCAGGCAGTGAGACAAAGGCGGAATAGGTGTTATCAGGATGGGCCATCTCTTTCTCTATGGGGGTAAGCTGTCACCCACCACACAGCACATCATAAAGACTCTGCCTGAGCCCACTCAGAAATGGTGTCTGTTGTCATCAAAATGTGGTGGCGAATACTTTTCCCCTGCCCACCTTTGAGCATAGATATGAGCTCAATATTTGGAAGGGGAAAATCCACCACCACATTTTCATTTAAGCTCCTCAAGTCCACACAGAGCATATGCTAACCATCAGCTTTACGTGTGATGATAACTGGAGAAATCCAATTTGACGTTTCCACAGGCTCTATCACACCTTACTCTGTCACAACATTGTCACACTAGTATTTTGTGACCCCAGACAAGCTGGGGTCATGGCAGGGATAAAGGAAATTCCAGACACCTCTTTAGGGGGGGCCCTCTAGAAGCTTCTCCCACTTCAATGCTGGCACCAGGTATAAATATTTGGACCTCAGACCCAACTCTTCAGTACACTCCTGGAACTGTGGATGCTACAGAAGGCTTTCCTGCTGCTCTGCTGTTTGATGATTGCCCTGTTTGCTGAGAAATAAGACTGAACCTGCATCCTTCATCCCATGCTAATGTGACTCCAAGTTAAAGCTGACTGACCTCCTGTTTGAGCTAAAGGGACATAACAAGCTCTAGAGACCTCCCTGCTTCTGCCCAGCCAACCTGCTGCCTGTACCCGGACCTGCCTATGCCCTGCTGGCCTCTCCTAGAGTGGGTTCCTGCCCACCAGGAGGTACCCCTTGGGTCCCGAACACTTAGAGGCCGAATATGATGTGGCCCATACCTTCCGGGCCGCATCGTAATCGGCCCCTCAGTTTAGTTTCCGACCGCCGCATTACAATGCTGGTGGTCAGAAACTAAACCAGCCGGTCATTCCGGCTGGCTTCCGATGGGCTCAAGGACCACTCGGAACCGGCTCATAATCCCAAAAGGGCGGGCCTTTCCACCCTTGGGATTATGATGAACGGTTTCCCGCATGGTTTCCATGCCGGCCTGTCCGACATGGAAACCATGTCGGAAAGCATGTTTGGGGGCCCCCAGCAGGGCCCCCTTGGGTGCGCGACCTCCGGTTGGGGACCGAGGGTGCTCCGTGCTGATCCATGCAGGGGGCACCCCTGCACCCCGTGCAGGGATGAGTAGCACCTCCCATTTCCCTATGGGAGCATGGATTACGGCCGTAAACCGGCCGATATCCATGCTCCCATAGGGAAATGTAGGAATGCGACCGAACAGTGATCGGTTGCATCCTAATGTGGCGGTCGGGACCGCCGACCAGAGGTCGGTTGGTCCCAGGATCGAGATGGTATTGGGCAGACTTCAGTCCATCCTACATCGTAATTAGCCCCTTAGTGTGGCATCAGTTGAACTCATCCTTGCAGCAAAGGAGGAATCTTGAAGTTCGGGGCTATTTGTGATGGCAAATGGGCCTGTTCGCACCAAGTTCTTGCCGTCCATGCCGCCCATCAATGTGAAGTTCTGGTGAACCTGACTCTTCGCGCTACAGTGACTGCCAGTGATGACCTGCAACGCGAGCTTTGCTCTTTGCGCTACAGCAGCAGCCCATGTTGACTGCCAATGCGAATCTCAAGCAATGATCGCCCGCAATGCCTGACATGATCTTCATGCTGCAGCGATGACCGTCCTCGATGCCCGACCTGATTTTTACGCTACAGCGATGGCCATCCATGATGCTTTCCCCGCAGCACTAACCTTGTCCCTGTATCCGGCCCCAGCTTCATCACGGTTGCACAGAACTTGTGACTTTCACCCGGTCTCGCACAACCAGATAGCCGTGCTTTGTGCTCTTAGGCGCTATACCAGGGGTCTCCAACCTTTTCTATAGCAAGAGCTACTTCTGATCCGTGAAAATCATCGTGAGCTACTAAAGGCCGAGTAATGTGCACATTATTTCCAAAGTCCCCAACACACCCAGCTTCAGTAACTAGGGATAAAGAGATACTCATTTAATGCCTGCAATGCACAATATGAAACCAGAGAGCCTGGTATTAGTCCCGGCTTCCCTCTTCAACACATTGTGTGCACCTGACCTCTGCAGTAACCAGCGAAGAAGACTACAATCATAAGAAATCATATAGCATTGCAGTGCTGTTCACAGCTGCCAGCGTACTAAAAACCATAAACTTCACATTGCCCCTCACACCTCCTCATCCATCACACTACTATGTTCCATAACTCTGTAACTGCACCTCGGTGGTCATCAAGCACAACATGGAAACACTTACCACATCGGATCACAAAATAAAAATAACACCTTTCCAACCACACAGCCTACCTACATGGATTATGTAGGTAAGTGCTTCAGTGCCCCACATAAGGGTAGTAAGCACATGACTATATAAATGCTGTAATACAATTATTTTATTGCATAATGCCTACATTTTCTACATTATCACATGCCGGGACCTTGAAATGCCTGAGTTCAGGATGTGCGCTGTAGAAAAATGCCCCCTGTCAGACTATGCATTTGCTCCATGTAATAATAACTTATGCCACATGTATGGTGGCATGACTTGCCACTTAGTTCATTAATATAGCATTGTCATCATGGACGGTTGGAGTCCATCATTTCATGTTCAAAAGCTGTTACTTCTAATAATGCCTCTCAATGTAGTGATATAATCTGATGTTCACATGAAATGCTCCTGCATGTAGGAGAAATAAACGCAGTGATTTTTAAAAAGACTCCATCATATTTTTGTATGACTTTTGTGTCACTATTTGCATTATTTGCAAGTCTTTGCTCATGGAAGGAAGGGGCCACAGATCCTTCACTTGGCCCATGCTCAGCTCTCCATGTTATTTATTGGCCCCATTTACAACAGAAAAATATGGCCTCTGCAGGGGTGAGGTACTTTTTTTAAATGGGATGAATTTAAAGTGAAGTGCCAAGCCTTTTATATTCATTGTGTCATAAAATTAACACTTCATTTAAAATTTTTCCCATTATGTCATTAATTTAAGGCCTCATTTACATGGATTTTTTTAAATATAAAGTACCTCTTGGAAGTTCTTCCTGAGCACAAACCAGAGCCAGGAACCTAATTTTACATTCCTCCCATAATTTCATTAATTTTTTAGTGAATAGACACGTAAAATTATGTTCTTGGTTCCGGTTTGTGGTCAGTAATAATGTGCAAGGTACATTATTTCTTTAAAAATAAAAGATGCCTGTGAAATGGTGCTCTAATGTAATGATGAAATTAAAACTGTTTCAAATGGATTTTAAAAACAAATAATACTATATCAATGTAAGCTTTCTATAGCATTATACACCCACAACTACATTACAATACAAATCACATTGTAAACCAGACAAAGCATAGCCATTATCCAAGGTCTACTTCACACGAGCAGTCATGGCTATCAAAAGAGAAACTTCCCAATTACTCGACATAATGATGTAATCTTAGTCATCCCCATGTTTGGAAGAATGCCGAGCACAGACTGCTCCATCTATGACAGATTGTAGTAGCAGATGCAATTGCAGGTATTGAAAGGTTTCTCTTCAAACACATTTAGAAGTTGACAAATGATTTTTAGTAATTTTAAACTAAAGTTTTTATTGATTAAATTCAATGCACATGATCTAGTCTACCCAGAAGAATTGGAACATCATATAATCCCACCTCTCGTGTTTCTTTAGGCATAGAAGATTCTTGAGCATTGGAAACGGTTCGTGTTTCAGATGCCTGGAAAAAAGCATTGCAAAAACGCATTTGGAAAAAAAAAGTTTCTCTTGGCCACAAACCTGATGCAGGACTGATTGTGCCTAGGGTGACCAACTGGCATGGGTGCAAATTCAGGACGGTGAGTGTGAAAATTCAGGACAAAGGGTCAAAATTCAGGACAAAAATTCAGGACAGGAAGTCAAAATTCAGGCCAAAACTTCTGGACAAAAGGTAAGTTTTACAGACACATCAGAGGAGGTTGCGCAATAGTATGCAAGTAAGTAAATAGACAAACACTTAAGCACAAGTCAAAATAAGTTTATATTAGATTGAAACAATCGTGTACTTCACGGTTTTTCAGTATGCACGCAGCTTTGAACAACTGTGAAGGTCTTTTTGTGGTATTTCATATGATAATAATCTATATATATGGCTACAGCACTAGGTTGTCAGTCTGATATTTTGTTTACAATTCATGGTCCTGAGCAGGCATGTTTGGTGAGAGAAATGGTCAGGAAGATCTGCTCGGATAGACATTGTGAGATGTAAAGTGGCACGCATAAAATCCAGCTAATCCACATCTAGACATATTCAACCATTTGCAAACTTATCTATTATCTATCCTTCCATCCATCATTTCACTAATCCATCACTCCATCCATCTTTTCACTCATCCATCCCTTATCCATCCATCCACCCTTTCACCCTATCTATCTGCACACTCATCCATCCACACTTCCACCCATCCATCCATTCACTCATCCACCCAGCCATTTACCCTTTCACTCATCCAGCCACCCTTTCACGTACTCATCCATCCACCCAGTCACTCATCCTTCCACACATTCACCCTTTCAGTCATCCACACATCCATCCTCCCTTTCTCTCTCCATCGACCCTTTCACTTAGCCATCCATCCTTCCTAATATCCACCCAACCATCCATCTACTCATCCACTCATGAATCCATCCATTGACCCTATCACTCATCCATCCTTTCAATCATCCATCCATCTTTTCTCTCATCCATCCACCCTTTCACTCCTTCACTCATCTATCCAACCTTTTGCCCATGTACCCTCCCTTTCACTCACTCATCCATCCTTACATCCACCCTGTCACTCATCTGTCCATCCATTCACCCTTTCACTTATCAATTCATCAATCCATCCATCCATCATTTCACTCATCCATCCACCCTTCCTTTCATTATCCATCCATTCACCCTTTCATTCATCCATTCACCCTTTCACTAATCCATTCAGCCATCCACCCATCCCTTCACTTACTCTCTCACCCACCTTTTCACATTAATTATGAGCTGAGCCTTCCTCTGCAGAGTTGCAGACAGAAGAGACCCATCGCTGTAGTTCCTAAAGCAAAGCGAGGGGTTCAAGAAGCCCCTGCACATAGTCAATCTGAAACCTTGGAAGTCATGAGTCATGCATGATACACAGTGCCAGGACGTGAGGTGACTGTGGCATGGTGTTGTTTCCAGGGCTTTAAGTGGGATGACAAAACTGGGGGGTCTCTCCAAAGGGGTTGTTCGATGTAATTAAGGGCGTAGCTTGAAACACCTAAGCTAAAAATCTGTGGTTAGCATAGTGTGCCGCCCGACTGGTATTTTGCTGCTTCTGTCATTGCATTCAGATATATAATACAGCAAGTAATGTTACTCCTACAACAAGTCAGAACTATAGGCTTTGGCAATGGTTGTTAGTTGCATAAAATAAAAAAGCAGCAATCATGGTTTCGTTGAATATAATATTGAAAATGCATCAGTTCTAAAATGGAGACTGTGAAAGACCTATAACCCTTTTTTTTAAAAACTTCTTTCCCTACCTTATTTTGATGAACTGGATTCTCCCGTAGCAGCATTGGCGTTTCCCTACATTTCTTCCTTCTGACAGGATGCACGAGGCTGGGGGAGGCCACCACATGCTTTACCAGCCAGACTGGCCCATTGTCATTCTGTATGTGGCAATCATCAGCCGACATACAGAATGATAATGGGCGGGTGGGGTTGCTCTTGCGCTCAGAGGAGTGCGAGGGGGCCCCATCAGGGAGAGGAGGATTCTCAGAGGGGAGCAGTGATGTTCCCCAAAGGCCAAAATTACAGACAAAAGGCGTCCGTAAAAGGGATCATCACGGACAACGGACGTGAGATCCAAATTACGGACGGTCCGTGAAATTTACGGACGGTTGGTCACCCTAATTGTGCCTAATGTGGGAAGTGCTGCAGCTCCTGCGCTGCTGTATGCAGAGACAATTGGGCCTGCAAGGCTGCCGCTCTGGCCTCCAAGTCAGGCAGGGTCAAAGCACGATGCAGGCAGCATAAGGCAGGCATTGTGGTTCTCGTGGGCAGGCTGACACTACTCATGCTGGGCCTACATCAGCCACTTCACCCCGAACCAGATATGCTCCATTAGTCAGCAGGAGCAGCAGGTTTCTATGATGGCAGACACATTTAAGAGGGCTGAAAAAACCTAAAATATAATCAAAGCATTGCACACACGCATTTGAATAAAAAAAAGTTTCTCTTGGCCACAAACCTGATGCAGGACTGGTTTTGCCTAATGTGGGAAGTGCTGCAGCTCCTACGCTACTGTATGCCGAGACAATTGTGCCTGCAAGGCTGCCGCTCCGGCCTCCAAGTCAGGCAGGGTCAAAGCACGATGCAGGCAGCATAAGGCAGGCATTGTGGTTCTCGTGGGCAGGCTGACACTGCTCATGCTGGGCCTACATCAGCCACTTCACCCCGCCTCAGATTGGCTCCATTAGCCAGCAGGAGCAGCGGGTTACTATGACGGCAGACAAAATTAAGAGGGCTGAAAAAGATTAAAATATAAACAAAACAATGACGCTAGGATACTAAAGTGAAAGTCAGGTCGTGAGCTACTGACAGGGTGTCGGTGAGCTACCAGTAGCTCGCGATCGACCGGTTGGAGACCCCTGGTCTAGACCATCAAGGTCCGGCACAAACATCTTAATGCCAAAGAGCATTTCGTATGGGGTCCGCCCACCCAGAAATCTTCTTGGGAGATTATAAAGTGCACGTTGAACCCCATACAAATTTGTTAGCCAGTCCCTGCCAGTACCTAAGACTCTAGCTGTCAAAGATTGCTTTAAGTCACGGTTCATTCACTCCACTATAGAATTGCACTCAGGTCTGTATGGAGACGAAAACTGCACCAGCACCCCCAGAGACCTCATCGCGTCCTTGTACGCCTTAGAGGCAACGGCTGGACCTTGGTCAGAATAGAAGGTGCCACAGGCAAAAGTCCCGACAAAGACACACAAATCTCTAATGACATTTTGAGTGTCAACACTGCGTTGTGGCCAAACCCAAAGGAATCTAGTACACAAATCAACTGCAACTAAGATATGTTTAAATGCAGTATCAGATGTCAACGGACCACAGTGATGAAGATAAATACAACCAAATGGCTGATTTGTAATACACAGCTGTGTTTGTGGTGGACGTGTAACCGTGGATGGTTTAATCTGCTGACAAATGTCACAAGATAGTACATAATTATGGTTTGTCTATATAGACCACGCCACCAATAACGTTGATGTAAGATGGAAACAGTCGCAGAAACTCCAGCGTGTGCAGAAGCCATTCCCTCATGTGCGGCTATGATCAAAGGAAGTCTGCAGTTCTCATTGGGAATCAGCCGATCCCCAACTGACGGTATTATAACAAAAGGAACTTGCTTGGGTGACAAATTAGAAGAATTTAGAAGAATACTTAGAAGGGAATCCTTGTGGGAAAACTGTTCCATCCTTCGTAGCAGCTATCGCTACCAGAATATCATTATCAATTTTAGTCATGGACCTAGTAACTGCTGCAACTGAACATGTGGCTACTGCAGATTTGGCTGCCTCATCCGCCAAAGAATTGTCTACGGCATGTGTTCCCACACGCTGATGGCCAAGAGTATGTATAACTTGTGTGAGTGGCAAACGCTGTTTAAGTTCTGCCACTTGAACCCAAAGCATTTTATGCTTTATTGCGCTACATTTAGAGTCGCGATAATCATTCTGAGACCAAAAGAATAAATTATCATTGAAAGCTGGTACACAGTAGTAGGAATCGCACATGACAAGAGTCTTAACCTTAGGATCTGCGAATTCTAGAGCTAAAATCAGAGTGCGTAGCTCCGCCAATTGTGCCGTACAGTCTCCATGTGCCTGCGTGTGTACTATGGAAGACTTAAACTCACCATTTACGATTGAGCCAGCCACAATAGCGCAAGCCGCTGAATAAGCATGTTTGGACCCGATGGCCGGTTGTGCCGAACAATCGGTTTAAATGATACATTTGTACTGATCCAAGGGGAGCAACGACAACTTAGAAGGATGAACATGTTCATACTGTAAAAACTCCTGAGTCTGCAATGAGGGATCAAAAATAAACATGACATCAGCCGATGTCAAAGAACTGGCCCATTGTATCCGACAAGGATGCAAAGCTTTAGAATTCTGTACGCTCGCCTTTGTCACTGCTTCTAACGCCGGTATAGGTGAAACCATAAGAATGCGTTTTCCCTGCGCCAGAGACCGCTCCTTCAGGATCGCCATCTGGACCGCAGTCAATATTTTTTGAACCGTAGAAAATCGCATTTCTGCAGATGTGTACAAATTAGATTTGTAAGTAATCTGTTCTGTGTCTCCTTCATTGAATGTCAAGTAAGTGAAACCCACCGTCCCTGGCACAATTCTTATGACCAAGTTCGTAGAATTATCACATGTTAAAAAGAAGTTGGTCGCAAGTAGATCAGACTGTAAAGATTGAAGAATAAAGGTGTGTTCCGAAAACCAGCTGGCAGCTGTAAAAGAAGGTTGCATCAATGCATAAAGCGGTTTGATACGCTAGGCATAATCAGGAATGTAAGTCCTCCTGAAATTCAAAAATCCCAGCACAGATTGTAGTTTTTCAACGTAGACGAAGGCTGCACTTGTGCACACTTCTCCAGAAAGTGGGGGGCCAACCCCCTACCTTCATTATTGAGCTCATAGCCCAAAAAGAGGACCACCTAACAAGTGATATGTGACTTGGCAAAATTGAATTTGTAACCTAAGTCTTCAAAAGAGAGTATGATGCGATCCACACGCACAAGGTGTGGGATCAATTCGTCATCCGTCAGATAAATGTAATCGATGTACGAGAATGCATCTGGCTCTATGTCGTGTAAGAGAGACACAACACACGCAGCAAATGCCCCGGGGCTATTTTTATACCCCATAGGCAAATGCGAAAACCTTTTCTGATTCCAGACCACAGTAAAATGCAACGCAAGTCACGGCTCTCAGGAGCCAAATTGTGACTATAAAATCCATTGGAAATACCCAGTGTAGTCTTGTATTTTTTACGGACTATATGTTTCACTAACGCAGAGCTATGAGTGTTCTGTGCTGCAGAGGTACGAACATGACTATTCAAATTGCGGTAATCCAACACAATACGATACGAGCCGTCCGGCTTCGATATTGGAAAAAGAGGATTATTCATGGGTGATACACAGGGTTCAATCACACCCTGATATTCCAATTGGGACAAAATGTCACAAACGGAAGCTTTAGCCTCACGTTTGATCGGATATTGGGGTTGAGGTTGTGGGCTAGATCGTAAAGGTATCTCATGTGCCGGTGAATCTCTACGATACACCGCCGGAGCCAAGGCCAATGCCCACTCCGACACGTAAGCCTGTTTAGCTTCTTCAGAGACATAACGGGAAAAACTCGGAAGTATTACGTCCTCCCCTCGTGAAGAGGCTAGAACAAATGGTGGAGGCCAATCCGCCTCCGCCAACAAAATGTCATACGAGGAGGTAAGGTTTTCCCAAAAAAGACGCAGTAATTGTACGTTGTATATCACCTTCAATTTGCAGGACTATTTCATAAAGTCTATCCGGGGGCGCAACTCGTCTATCTGCTGTTTCCACTGTAATGAAAGCGTCAGTTGCTCTCGCCGCCAGACAATGACAAAGTGCCTCCCGCACTTTGGTAACTTCCGCCGCGCTGTCGAGGAGTGTCACCGCCCATGTCCAGTCCAGGAGTAGGGTTCTCACGGTCTGAGGCATACTTTGCTGTTAAAGCAGCAACTTTCTTCTTTTGATATAGGGGTCTAAACTGAGGCAGTCCCTCCGATTTGGCCTTCACGTCAAACTGGTGTGGCTGATCACGTCTCTGCTGTGCGGTCTCGCCTTGTCTGCGATCTTGGCGCTCTCCACCACCGATTTGAGAATCCGATGTATCCTGAAAAGAACGAGGAGAGCGCTGATCAGGAACTTGAAACCTCTCAGGTGTCTTAATTTTGGAGCGGTCACGCTGTTATATTCCATATAGGTACCATAATATAGGCCCAGGTAACTTCATAACCCTTCACCTATATTCTTCCCTACATTACACTTATAACGGTTTACAGGGACTGACCTTTTACCTAGATACGACACTGCATTCAAAACGCGGGTTTTCCCTAGTTCGAAATCGCATACATTATGCATGAGGATTCTTGGAAGCTCAGCAGGACTACCATCTCCGGTATAATATCTATGTATAAAGTTCATACCCGACGTCATCCTTAGTCAGAAACAGTAATTCAGCAAGGTAGGACCCCTGGGGAGACCTATGGGTATATATATATATCACATCTTGCTAAGATAGCTAGAGGACATCAGGACTTCCCGGCCGACACACTGACAAGAGACGCTGAGGTTCCTGCATGCAGACACTCCAGCTCGCAGTGGTCTAACATCCCTCGCGGGGTGTCCAACTCGAGACCAAGACGGGGTCCCACAGTCTCTCACTTCAGGTAATGGGGTTGACTTTATCCTAGAGGGATTCTTGGCTTAACACCTACACACTTGCTAGGTACACTTAGGTACATCTAGTTAGGGAGACATCGTAGGAGTACGCATCTTTTTATTACCATGTATTTTATGTACGTGTATGTATTCATGATTACTGCAAGATGGTAGAGCTTTACCATCCGTTTACTTTCATAGTGCTTCTAATCCTATATATACGCAATAAAACGGCACTACCGAAAAGATTTCCACTCAAGTACTCCTACAAGTTAGATGCAAATAACGTTCCATTTGCTCAGATTCCTGGAGTGGGGGATAGAGTAATACCAAATATGGATCGCAGGTTCGGTTTAATTCTAGCAGCACACGACGGTATAGGTTCTGCACACGCAGGAGTTACGGCGACTGTTTCTTTATTGAAACAACGCTACTGGTGGCCAGGATTAACAAAGCAGACTAAGGACTATGTCTTGAAATGCGACATCTGTCAGCAGATGAAAGGCTCCACCATAACACGTCCAGCGCAGACACCATTGCTAATATCAGCCAAAACACTTGCATGTGTTTATTTTGATCACTGCTGCCCCTTACAAACAGATGGGGCTTACAGGAATATCATGGTTGCAGTGGATTCCTGCTCTAGATTTTATGGGTGTGGCCCCAGCGCTCAGCTGACGCTTGAACTGTTATAAAAGATTTGCGAGTCTTTATAGGGATATACGCAATTGGCACATTACATTCTGACTGTGGCCCCGCGTTTAGCTCTAGGGCTTACAAGGAAGCCATGGGAGGTTTGAGTGTAGCATTGTGGTACTCCTCTCCGTACCATCCCGAGGGAAATTTGGTAATGGAAAGGAAAAACCGGGACTGTTAGACTTGGCTTTTTCAGCGGGTTTACCCCCAGACTTTTTGCTTTTTGGCCTCCTGTTTTTGACCCTGTGTATGTTGGTTTTAGGACTCTGGGCACTTTACCACTGCTAATCAGTGCTAAAGTGCATATGCTCTCTGTGTAAATTGTGTTATGGATTGGTGTTTCCATGATTGGCCTATTTGATTTATGTGTCAGTCCCTAGTAAAGTGCACTGCGAGTGCCAGGGCCTATAAATCAAATGCTGTTGGTGGGCTGCAGCACTGGATTGTGCCACCCACGCAAACAGCCTGTAAAGTGGAACTCTGGTCTGCCAGTGCAGAGCCTGTGCGCAGCCTGGAACTGCCATGTCGACTTGGCCAGTGCACACACTGGCCGGTCCCTAACCTTCCCTTTTCTTGCATGTCGGACACCCTTCAGGTAGGCCCAAGGTACCCCTGTGGGCAGGGTGCAGTGTATGTGAAAGGTGGGACATGCCCTGGTGTGTGTGGCATGTCCTGATAGTGAATTACAGCCAATTTCGTTTTTCACTATTGCAAGGCTACCAGTTCCCCAAAGGATAGAATGGGAGGTTTGTTTATAACATCTTATAAACATAACTGGCCCAGGGAATTCGGTAAGAAAATAGAATTTAGTATGCCTGAACTCAGAATCTAAAGATGCATCTTCTAGGGAAGGTGATTTTTACATTCTGTGTTTGAAAATACCACTTTTAGAAAGTGGGTTTTTTCTTGCTCAGTCATCCCGTGTGCCTCTGCTGGAATGTGGATTGCCTGTCTGGGTTTTGGATGACAGAAGGCTGGGGGAGCAGGAGGGGCGCCAGATGGTCTAGGTAGGTCAGGAAAGGGCTGAAGAGACCTGGGTAACGATGGGGGAAGGGGAGGAGATTTCCTTGCACCTCAAAGGGCCTGCTCTGCCTCTGACAAATGCCGTCTCCACCTCCAGCCAGGAATTCACACCAGAGAAGGCAGAACTGGTCCTGACGGGCACAGGCCCTCTCTGCCTAAGAGATCAAAGGATTTTGGACATAAATGCTGGGTCCCAGACCCCTGAACTTTAGAACTCATCTGGACAAGAAGACTGCCAAGAAGAAGAGCCGGAGAAGCTGCAAAAAGGAACGACTGCTTTGCTGGGTGCTTTGCTGGGCTGACCTGCAGTGGCTGCTTTTGTCTTGGGTAGTGAAAGGCCTAGACAGGACTTTCTGCAACCTAAATTTGTGAGTCTCTCCAAGGGCTTGAGGTAGAGCATGCCCCCTGTTCACGAAGTCTCAGGAACAGCAAAGACTTCAAGTTCTTCGATCCACAGCACTGGGGACTGTGTGTTTTGTGCTGCAACCCGAAGAACACCAACTCGACGACGTCTACGACGCCACTGCTGACTCCGTGTCCTGAAGGCAACGCAGAGGGCACCGCAACCCTGGTCTCACCGACGCCGCCTGTTGACGCCGCCACCGAGACGCTGCTTGCACCACGACCTGTGGGCACCGCACTCCGCACCGCCTCGCGCCGAAGCTTTGGCACTGCAAAGGGCACCGCCGCAACGCCGCACCGTGACCCTGGTCTCACCGACGATGCCTGTTGACGCCGCCACCGAGCCGCTGCTCGCACCGCGACCTATGGGCACCGCACTCCGCACCGCCTGGCTTCACGAGGACGCCCTGGCCTGCCTGACGCCGCCACTTCCCGCCGAGATCGACGCCGCTGCTTGCACCGTGGTTCAGGGGCACCGCTCGTAAGTTACACGACGCACCGCCCTCATCCCACACCGCAGCCTTGGCCTACCGACGCCAGCGCCATCGACTCCAGTTCATCAGCCGACGACAGCGCTTCAGCAACGACGACGCCGCTGCTTGCACCGTGATCTGCCAGCACCGTGACGAGCACCGCCTTCATCTCGCACCGCGACCCTGGTCTCACCGACGACGCCATCTGATGCCGCCACCGAGCCGCTGCTCGCACCGCGACCTGAGGGCACCGCACGCCGCACCGCTGCACTTCGCACCGCAGCACCCGATGCCTGCCGACGCCAGCGCTCCTGACTCCATCAGAGAGGAGATCGACCTGCAACGCGTGTGACTTCGAGGGCCCCATCACCCTGCATCTCTGAAAGGTACTGTTTGCGGGTCTTCCCGACACCGTAGCTGGCCTGCAACCCCGCGGTCAGCCAGAACTGTTTTGGATTTGTGTGTTCACGACGCCGTGGTAGCCCGGATGGCGCTATCCACACAAGGAACTCTTTTTAATCAGCGTATTTTTGAATTGTGAACTTTTAAGTATAGTATTGTGGTTCTTTATCGTTTTTGGTCTTGTTTTAATTATATAAAAATATTGGATATTTTTCTAAACTGGTGTGGTGTCCTTTTGTAGTGCGTACACTGTATTACTGTTGGTTATGTGCAAATGCTTTACACACTGTCTCTAAGATAGGCCTGGCTGCTCGTGCCAAGCTACCAAGGGGGTGAGCAGGGGTTATTTTAGAAGTGTAACTCCCTTATCCTGACTAGAGTGGTGGTCTTTGCCTGGCTTTGGCCCGCGCCCTAGCCTACCAAGAATTCCATTTCTAACATTGGTTGTCAGCGGTGAGGATAGGACTTGCGTTTGCACTTGACTTACAGTGATTGGTGTGCACTACTACCATATCGCAGACCATTACGTACCACATACAGGTTCTTTTTCTTTTGGCCTATTTTTGATCTTGCCAATTTGAACTTGCTACTTCAACATGCCTGAATCTATAGTATCATCAATTGCATCAGTAGAAATTGCCTTTGAGGAGGATCGATTGGAAGCCTACAATGTCAAGGAGTTAAAATCGATTTGCAAGAACCTGAAAGTCCAGGTCAGAGGCCTCACCAGGAAGGATGAGCTACAAAAGGCGCTGAGGGCCTGGGTAGCAGCCAGACATGCCAGTGGGCAATCTGGTGATCTCAGTGGAGAGGTGGAGGAGCCTGTTCCTAGGGTGGATGTGCTTTTGGGAGGAGGGAGCCCTCCAGGCCAGGCAGCAGTAGCTTGTCCCCAGAGGAGCTGGAGGACAGGCGGGAAGCAAGGAGGTTTGAATTGGAGAAACTCAGAATAGAAAGTGAGAGGGAAGACAAGAGAATAGCCATGGAGGAAAAGAAGATGATCTTGGATCATGAGCTTAAAATGAGAGAGCTGGAGCTGGATTGGGAAGCCGGTAGGGCTGTGTCCAGCCCAGATGGTGGCAGCAAAAATGTAGTGTCTAGTACTGAGGGGAGGTACACGCACACACAGATTTGGGGCCCTGCTTCAAGGAGGGGGTTGACATACGCCAGGAGGTTCAGGATTGTGAGGTTACTCCCATGGTACGCAGTGTCCCTGAGGTGGATTGGGGAACTGGCACAGGGGATCATATTCCTGGTAGTGGGAGGGACACTCTACTGACTCTAGAGGAGAGGTGCAGGGAGAGGGGTTCCCCCATGATAGACGCCCTGGTAAGTGAGTATGGAGACCAGCCAGAAGAGTATGGGTTGAGAGACAGCAACAGTCAGACACTGTCTCACCAGTCTTGTGAGAATGATGTGGGGTACTTTTCTGAGGCACTGGATGGTTGGGTGAAGGGTAGTTTGGTTAACACCTGTGTGGGGCTGTGTGATTCAATTGTTGGAGAGCATATTTTAAGTCCCTGTTTTCCAGAGCTAGGCCAACACCCGGTGGAGTGTGAGTTCTCTGACCCCAGGGAGCTTGCACTGGAGGCAGATCTTGTGATGGATTCCAGAGGGTCTGGAGAAGCATCTGGGGGTGACCCGGAAGGAAGGGGCTTAGGTATTTCCCCACCAAGGGTGGTGGGAAAGGTTCATGGTACCCCAGCTAGGTCCCGGTGTCATGGGAAGGGTGTAGGGACTCACGTCCTGTCTCCGCGGAGAAGGAGTGGGAAGGGGCTGTGGCCCAAGGTGCCCGAAACCCGGTCCCAAAGCCTGGGTGGTTCCAGGAGGAAACACCAGGTGGGGAGCCTAGGCTGTACTGATAGGCCGTCCGTTGAGGGGGATCTCCTAGAGTCAGGAGAACCTGGAGCATCCGTAAACAAAGCTCCAGTGGTTCTGGTGTCTGGCGGTGCCGCTCCTAAGTGGAGGGTGCAGAAGTCCAGAGTGAGGGGTGAGAGGGGGATGTGTTCCCCAGTGGGAGAACCAGTGGGTCAGGGGCCAGCCAGAAGGGCTGAGCCTCCTAGCAGTGACCATGGTGACACCACTTCTGTCCTGGGGGATCTTCGCGCACTGTCAGATGGACAGAGGTCAGGAGATCTGCGCCAGGCAGACTGTCACACAACACATGAGTCATATGTTACCCTCAGGGGGGCATGCGTGCTCCCAAGGAAGTCCTGGAGCGCCGGGCAGGTGCTCAGCTGCAGGGTTTAGTCCCTGGGTTGGGAAGCCAGGTTCAGGTCCTGCCTGACCTGGAGGGAAGGACGACTGTAAGCAGTGTCCTGACCGGTTTGTCTTCTAGGGGTACCACTCCAGGTGGGAGGGTGCAGAACTCTGGAAGGGGGTGCAGAGGGAGGGAGTCCTTGCCTCTGACCCCGGTTCAACTTGAAGGTTTAGACCCTAGGTTGGGAGACCAGTTGCTGGAGGGAGGTCCTGAACTGGTGGGCGAGTTGGGCAGGACACCTGCCACAGGTGCCCTGACAATTTTGGAAGGACCAGTAGGTCAGGGGTTGCCAGCTCTGTGGTCAGAGCACCCCAGGACTGACCCTGGTGAGGCCACTTCTGGCCTGGGGGTCTTCATGCTCTGTCAGGTGGACAGGAGGCTGGAGACCTGCACCAGGCGGATTCTGGCACAACTCATGAGGGGTGTGTTTCCCTTGGGGGGGGTTGGTGTACTCCCCCGGAAGTCATGGGTTGCCAGGCACAGGTCCAGCCTAAGAGTACAGGCCCTGGGTTGGAGGACCAGGTTCAGGGTGTCCCCCCTGACCTGGGGGAAGGGGCAACTGCTAACAGTGCCACTACCAGTTTGTCTTCTGGGGGTGCCGCTCCAGGTGGGAGGGTACAGTGCCCCAGGGAGGAGGACCGGGTGTGGGAGAGCCTACCCCAGTCCCTTGTTCAGCCTCAGGGTACAGACCCTGGGCTGGTGTACCAGTTGCAGGATAGCACCCCTGAACTGGTGGGTGAATTGTGCAGAACGCCTGCCACAGGTGGCCTGACAATTCTGGAGTTGAGGGGACTGCTCCTGGTGGGGGGATGCAGTGCCCCAGGGAGGAGGACCGGGTGTGGGAGAGCCTACCCCAGTCCCTTGTTCAGCCTCAGGGTACAGACCCTGGGCTGGTGTACCAGTTGCAGGATAGCACCCCTGAACTGGTGGGTGAATTGTGCAGAACGCCTGCCACAGGTGGCCTGACAATTCTGGAGTTGAGGGGGACTGCTCCTGGTGGGGGGATGCAGTGCCCCAGGGAGGAGGACCGGGTGTGGGAGAGCCTACCCCAGTCCCTTGTTCAGCCTCAGGGTACAGACCCTGGGCTGGTGTACCAGTTGCAGGATAGCACAACTGAACTGGTGGGCGAATTGTGCAAGGCACCTGCCACAGGTGCCCTGACAATTCTGGAAGGGGGTACCGCTCCAGGTGGGAGGGTACGGAACCCCTGGGAGGAAGACCAGGGGTGGGAAAGCCTACCCCAGTCTCCTGTCCAGCCTCCGGGTACAGACCCTAGGCTGCTGGGTCAGTTCCAGGATGTCATCCCTGGCCTGACAAGAGGGAGAGTGGACAAAGGGTGCCAGGCACCTGGGGCTACCGCCCCCACTCTCTGACGCCACAGAGGTTAGAGAGCCCTGAGAGGCATAAGGCCTGGGTCTCCCCACTGACAACTGTCTGTAGCCACTGTGGCTTACTGTCCTGGTGGACAGAGTTGCCCCTGGGAGGGGGACAGGAGTCACACCCGGGGGTGGACTGGGCCACACCACTGTGTTGGCCATGTGGGCACTGTCGGCCTGTTGGGACACATCTGTGAGCAAAGTAAGTTTTGGCGCTGCACAGATGGGGTTCACAGGTGAAGAGAAGGATACCCCATGGGTCAGCTTAGTGAGCCCTGAGAGTATGGATAGAGGGATCCAACTGGGTTTGGAAAGGAGTAGAACCAGAACGTGCCCCCGCTGTTGTGGGCCAGGTCTATGTTCTATCGCCCCAAGCAGGGAAGTCCATCAAGGGATTGATTAGTCTACCCTGGCTTTAGGCTGGGAGGGGTTGTGTTAGACTTGGCTTTTCAGCGGGTTTACCCCCAGACTTTTTGCTTTTTGGCCTCCTGTTTTTGACCCTGTGTGTGTTGGTTTTAGGACTCTGGGCACTTTACCACTGCTAATCAGTGCTAAAGTGCATATGCTTTCTGTGCAAATTGTGTTATGGATTGGTGTTTTCATGATTGGCCTATTTGATTTATGTGTCAGTCCCTAGTAAAGTGCACTGCGAGTGCCAGGGCCTATAAATCAAATGCTGTTGGTGGGCTGCAGCACTGGATTGTGCCACCCACGCAAACAGCCCGTAAAGTGGAACTCTGGCCTGCCATTGCAGAGCCTGTGCGCAGCCTGGAACTGCCATGTCGACTTGGCCAGTGCACACACTGGCCGGTCCCTAACCTTCCCTTTTCTTGCATGTCAGACACCCCTCAGGTAGGCCCAAGGTACCCCTGTGGGCAGGATGCAGTGTATGTGAAAGGTGGGACATGCCCTGGTGTGTGTGGCATGTCCTGATAGTGAATTACAGCCAATTTCGTTTTTCACTATTGCAAGGCTACCAGTTTCCCATAGGATAGAATGGGAGGTTTGTTTATAACATCTTATAAACATAACTGGCCCAGGGAATTCGGTAAGAAAATAGAATTTAGTATGCCTGAACTCAGAATCTAAAGATGCATCTTTTAGTGAAGGTGATTTTTACATTCTGTGTTTGAAAATACCACTTTTAGAAAGTGGGTATTTTCTTGCTCAGTTATCCCGTGGGCCTCTGCTGGAATTTGGATTGCCTGTCTGGGTTTTGGATGACAGAAGGCTGGGGGAGCAGGAGAGGCGCCAGATGGTCTAGGTAGGTCAGGAAAGGGCTGAAGAGACCTGGGTTACAATGGGGGAAGGGGGAGGAGATTTCCTTGCACCTCAAAGGGCCTGCTCTGCCTCTGACAAATGCCGTCTCCACCTCCTGCCAGGAATTTACACCAGAGAAGGCAGAACTGGTCCTGACGGGCACAGGCCCTCTCTGCCTAAGAGATCAAAGGATTTTTGGACATAAATGCTGGGTCCCAGACCCCTGAACTTTAGTACGCATCTGGACAAGAAGACTGCCAAGAAGAAGAGCCGGAGAAGCTGCAAAAAGGAATGACTGCTTTGCTGGGTGCTTTGCTGGGCTGACTTGCAGTGGCTGCTTTTGTCTTGGGTAGTGAAAGGCCTGGACTGGACTTTCTGCAACCTAAATTTGTGAATCTCTCCAAGGGCTTGAGGTAGAGCTTTCCCCCTGTTCACGAAGTCTCAGGAGCAGCAAAGACTTCAAGTTCTTCGACCCGCAGCACTGGAGACTGTGTGTTTTGTGCTGCAACCCGAAGAACACCAACTCGACGACGTCTATGACGCCACTGCCGACTCCGTGTCCTGAAGGCAACGCAGAGGGCACCGCTGCAACGCCGCACCGCGACCCTGGTCTCACGGACGACGCCTGTTGATGCCGCCACCGAGCCGCTGCTCGCACCGCGACCTGTGGGCACCGCACTCCGCACTGCCTGGCTTCACGAGGACGCCTTGGCCTGCCTGACGTCGCCACTTCCCGCCGAGATCGACGCCGCTGCTTGCACCGTGGTTCGGGGGCACCGCTCGTAAGTTACAGGACGCACCGCCCTCATCCCACACCGCAGCCTTGGCCTACTGACGCCGGCGCCATCGACTCCAGTTCGTCAGCCGACGACAGTGCTTCAGCAACGACGATGCCGCTGCTTGCACCGTGATCTGCCAGCACCGTGACGAGCACTGCCTTCATCTCGCACCGCGACCCTGGTCTCACCGACGACGCCATCTGACGCCGCCACCGAGCCGCTGCTCGCACCGCGACCTGAGGGCACCGCATGCCGCACCGCTGCACTTCGCACCGCAGCACCCGACGCCTGCCGACGCCAGCGCTCCTGACTCCGTCAGAGAGGAGATCGACCTGCAACGCGTGTGACTTCGAGGGCCCCATCGCCCTGCATCTCTGAAAGGTACTGTTTGCGGGTCTTCCCGACACCGTAGCTGGCCTGCAACCCCGCGGTCAGCCAGAACTGTTTTAGATTTGTGTGTTCACAACGCCGTGGTAGCCCGGACGGCGCTATCCACACAAGGAACTCTTTTTAATCAGCGTATTTTTGAATTGTGAACTTTTAAGTATAGTATTGTGTTTCTTTATCGTTTTTGGTCTTGTTTTAATTATATAAAAATATTGGATATTCTTCTAAACTGGTGTGGTGTCCTTTTGTAGTGCGTACACTGTATTACTGTTGGTTATGTGCAAATGCTTTACACACTGCCTCTAAGATAGGCCTGGCTGCTCGTGCCAAGCTACCAAGGGGGTGAGCAGGGGTTATTTTAGAAGTGTAACTCCCTTACCCTGACTAGAGTCTTTGCCTGGCTTTGGCCCGCGCCCTAGCCTACCAAGAATCCCATTTCTAACAGGGACTTAAAGACTGCCAAGAAGTTCTCTAGGGGGTGTCACTCCTTATGAGGTCCTATTTGGGACAAGAATGTGGGTACCTGATCTTGATTGTGAAGGCACAGTGGCAGATTAAAAACATTTTGACATCCATAAACGTTTGGCTGTTTTACAGGATCTGAATGAATCCAGGGCACTACAAAGCAATGTCCAGGTAAAGCAGACCGCCACTGGGGAAGTCAAGTCAGTTACAGCAAGACCTATCTGGGTCCCTAAATTTGGGGATCTGGTCAGAGAGAAAATTGCGGACAAAAAAGAATTTGGGCCATCATACAGAAAGCCTGTACCTGTCCTGGCCGTTGAAGGAACAAGAACTGTACTTCTACCGCCTCTTGCCGGAAAAAAGGAGAAAAGATTTGTCTCAATCGACTTAATCAAACCACACTATGAGGCCGATACTGAATAGTAGGCCTCGTGGACTTCTGAGTAGCCGACGCCCTCCTCTCGCTACCATCCAAGAAGTTCAAACAGAAAGACTCATCACGTTTGAAGAGTCCCCTGCACGGAATGATGGACTATGCAATAATGCCATGGAACTCGTTCCTCTCGAAACTGAAGTTATGAATCAAGTCCTGCGGAAATACCGAAAATAGATAGAACTGCATCTGGCTATTTCATCGACTTTGATACCTTTTCATTGGATCCAAGTGAACCTGAATCAATGCCAGCACAAAAAACACGCAACCAGCAAATTAAAGATTTTCTTAACTTTCTTAGAAAAACGTACCTGGTATCACCTTGGGTAGAATTCTGGGTAATTACCGGGATACTTTTCTTTCTTTTCTGGATAGGCTTAGTAATTGTTTTTAGCATGCTCATAAATTGAACTTACCTTCGACAAAGCTCTGCAGCACAAAAAGTGAATCTGATTCTGAAACCTCACCTATCATCACATCGTGAACAAAGAGACTTGTCATCAGTGCACATAACAGCAGTTCCTATACCTGATGGTATAGTATGGGACAAGGTTGATTACGATATATTTGGTCCGACCGAACTTTTAAAAATTCCACATTTATTTAAAATTTCATTGAGTGATATCATTACCTCCAGTACATTTTCCAATGATTGGGATTATGAAACTGTAAATAATATGTTGTCTGATTTAGAAAAATCTGTGGCTTTTTCCAGTAGTGAAATGTTGGAAGGCACATCAGATTTTGAAACAATGTATTGCTATCAACATTATGGTCATCATTTTTTGCATACATCTTCTAATCCCAGAAATGTTTTTACATAACAGCAATTGGAACATTGCCCTACACCGCCGAAAAGCAGTTCAAAGACATTTGCACAGAAGTTTCCATATTTTTCGGGGTTTAACACGTCAGGCCCAGCCTCATATTATTATAAGGTTGCACCAACACCGGCACAGAAAATTATGTTGGTAACACCAAACAGATTTATTCTGCTTCCTTTATTGCCCAATTGTCTGAACAAGGTTTCAACTTATGGAAAGACACTATAGACTTAAAATCTGCCTGGGGTACTAGAGACTGGCAGGTCCAGGGAACTGAAGCACTACTTCGAGCATGCCTCATTCCTCAGCAGATAATGTTTTTGAATGAGACTGTGCAACAAAAATCCTGTCTTGGAAAAGCCAAGAACAAAGACATTGAATATACCTTGGATGCCCACACCATCACACACTGAGGGTAACATAACGTCACAGGAAGGGATTATGCTAGATGAATTAATGCAATACAATAGATCAGACCCAGACTGGAAGGGATGGTTGATTTGGCCCACAGACACCAATAGATGTCAGGAAAGATTCATGGGTAAAACCAAAGAGTTTAAGATCAACAGGCCAGATCCACGCTATGTACAGAGAGAACATCCAGGGGTAGTGACATCATACAGTGTTGGGAAGTTATGCCTCGATTGGCTAAGAACCTCAATACTATCAAAGGTGAAACACTTATCCATACTTACGAAGGATGGGGATCGACGGGATTTTTTATTAGGTCCTAGAAAGCCACATCACAAATGTTTCTATTATGCTGTCTATAATGAAATTTGGAAAATATCACAACGAGAGGCCGAGGAGAGGTTACGCGAAATAGATAGTATAAACCTAGAGAAAGCTCTAGCAGTGGTTGACAATGGGTTAACTACACTAACCTCCAGGATATATTCACTGGGCAACATTGTATCCTCTGCAATAGATATATTGGAACAGGTTTTGTCCATATTACAACACGGGCAATCGCAATTGCGTTCTATTATATTGTTAAGCTGGACGCTGCAATCCTTGGCGTTTCATCAACAGTACAGCTCTGTTTTCTTCATATAACCTAACAGACAAACAGATAGAGATGGCACAAAGGGTGCAAAATATACAATGCTGCATATTGAAAAACTGGATAGATTAGCCTTTACAGTGGCAGAATCACCGCCCACAGAATGGTTAATCCATGGCCACATAACTCTACTGGTCACTACTTTTCAATTTCAATATTGCCTTGAACAAAAGCAGGCAGGCAGATATGAAGAAATGGGTAGGGAATTCATCAAGGAATCTTGGAAATTACCGTACAGATTTTGATGCTGGAGTGGGGATAGAGAAGTGTTTTTAAGCAGTGCGAACTGTGAGAACACTTTAAGTGGTTCACTCATATGTCAGGATATAATGCTGTATGGGGCATGTAACGGTTCAGTAGCAAATTTGTCCTGTTACTTGAGGGGTACCCCAGCTGCCGTGATCACTCCAGTGTTCAGGTTACTTTCGAATGGGAGTTACTTGATGCTGAACGATCAAGGTTGCTGTGGGATGCTTCCGGGCATCGCATATCTGGTAACCGTGAACTCCAGGGTTACTTGCTGTATGCAAGTATTGTTTCCACCAACACATACAGTCAGAGAGGCGCCATTATGGCCTTCGCTAAATGTTTCATTAATGCGGTTTGATGCTTTGAGCAGAATGAAAGCCATGCTTTTACAGAAGTCTGTGCCCTTAACCTCCGCTCGAAAGACTTTTGATCTCCAGATCGCAAGGTCTTCAGGAGAGATACAGGCACTCAAACGTACGAATTGCCCCTTCCATTTTGCAGAAATGGTAAATCGTATCTTTAAAATGTCTGATACGACAGGCATCGTCCACCTATTTAAGACCATAGGTTCTGGACTATTAAGAACCTTTCAGACGGTCCTCGGAGTTATACCAAACTTTATACACTCCGTATTTGGAAGCATTATTGGAGGACTTCCGCTGATCCTGTTTCTAATAGCAGGTATACTGATCGTAATTTTTCTGCTACGCAATGGACGTTCCAGAGATGGAAACAGTACTCCTGGAGCGAAAATACCGTGATCGCAAGGTACAACATCTGGGCACACCTCTCCTGAGAGAACTAAGTGTGTCTTGGTTCCTGTCATTTAGACCAGTCTGGATGGACTGCATCTTACCTGTCCTCCGATGCCTGTTTTGCGGAGAAGAATGCGTGTTGGATCTCTGTCTGACACTCCCATCATGTGCGCAACCGGACATTGATGCTTTACTGGACCCAATAACGGCCCATGTTCTGCAGTGTCCCCAGCGTATTCCATTGTTGATGGCGGCATTCCTAGAGCCTCCACAGGTAGTCACGGCTCCTGTTGGTATGGACACCGGCTCCTCCTCTGAGACCCAGGCAATGGACGGCGCACAGGCTGCCCCAGCGTCGGCTGTGGACAGCACGGATAATCATCTGTGCTCAATTAACATAATCTGCCGGGTGTTACAGGGACCGTCGTCTGCGGAAGCAGGCAATGATAATGTTTGTCTACCAGCCAGGACACATAAATATTTGACTTATTTGGCCCATCATGTGCTGGGAGAAATTCGAATTTTTGAAAAACAAACTGAAAATTGGAACTCCATAACAAAATTGACATTCTTTTGGGCGTGCATGGCTTTCAAATGCTTGTGGTAGTTCTAACTATACCTACGGACATATTAGAGCTATGGCTTAAGTGACAATTTCTTTTTGAACTTTTAAAAGATTTTGAGACCTTTTAAATTATTTTTAAACAAAAATCTAAAGTTTTTTAACTATTAGCGTACTATTAGCGTACCAGTGTTTAGTCAAACTAGTAGTACGTTGAGAATTTAACTATGTCGTCCATTCGGAAGAGGAGTGGGTGTTATTTTCCATATAGGTACCATAATATAGGCCCAGGTAACTTCATAACCCTTCACCTATATTCTCCCCTACATTACACTTATAACGGTTTACAGGGACTGACCTTTTACCTAGATACGACACTGCATTCAAAACGCGGGTTTTCCCTAGTTTGAAATCTCATACATTATGCATGAGGATTCTTGGAAGCTCAGCAGGACTACCATCTCCGGTATAACATCTATGTATAAAGTTCATACCTGATGTCATCCTTAATCCGACACAGTAATACAGCGAGGTAGGACCCCTGGGGAGACCTATGGGTATATATACATCACATCTTGCTAAGATAGCTAGAGAAGATCAGGACTTACCGGCCGACACACTGACAAGAGACACCGAGGTTCCTGCATGCAGACACTCCAGCTCGCAGTGGTCTAACATCCCTCGTGGGGTGTCCAACTCGAGACCAAGACGGGGTCCCACAGTCTCTCATTTCAGGTAATGGGGTTGACTTTATCCTAGAGGGATTCTTGGCTTAACACCTACACACATGCTAGGTACACTTAGGTACATCTAGTTAGGGAGACATCATAGGAGTACGCATCTTTTTATTACCATGTATTTTATGTACGTGTATGTATTCATGATTACTGCAAGATGGTAGAGATTTACCATCCGTTTACTTTCATAGTGCTTCTAATCCTATATATACGCAATAAGACGGCACTACCGAAAAGATTTCCACTCAAGTACTCCTACAAGTTAGATGCAAATAATGTTCCATTTGCTCAGATTCCTGGAGTGGGGGACAGAGTAATACCAAATATGGATCGCAGGTTCGGTTTAATTCTAGCAGTACACAAGGGTATAGGTTCTGCACAGACGGGAGTTACGGCGACTGTTTCTTTATTGAAACAACGCTACTGGTGGCCAGGATTAACAAAGCGGACTAAGGACTATGGGGTCCATTACGATGACTGGCGGATGCACCTCCGCGATGCTGGCGGTGGGAGAAAACGCTGTTTTCCGCCCGTGAGCTGCGGTGCATCCGCCCGCCATATTACAATGGCCAAATCCAGCTCATTGTCCGTCCGCCGCGGTGCAACGTGGACCGCCATCAAAACGCGCCCGCCACCGCGGCGGAGACAACCAATCAAGAGCCACCGCCGTGCGGAATGACGTCCCTCCCGCCGTACAAATTAGGATGCGCAAAACAGCCAGGCACACCGCAGCGGAGAAACCGGCCAATCTGAGCATACGGAATCACCACAGCGGAGCGCAAATTCGAATCCCGGAGCCAACCGCCATGGACCCGGCACTACACGTCTTCCCGGCGCTGTACATGATACACCTCCAGCAAGCCATGGACCGTGGCGGACGCTGCCGCAGGTACGCCACCACACAACTCCGCACACAAACACAACCCACAACTCCATGTCTGATGTAAGATCCCTGCCCCCACCAGACACCCTGGTGGCGACAGGAACACAACCACAGGTGTAGCCACACATGTCCTACCTGCCACTAGTCCACCCCTCCACACCCAGGCCACCATGTCTGCAATTCTGAAATAATGTCCAGTTCACGTGACCGCAGTGGTGAATCCGCGTAAAAAAATGCACACAATGTAGTAGACTGGGCCAGCGCAAGACATGGGCAGTGCACAAAGTACACAGGGTAACACCTCCACACTCCACACACTAGGCCCACCAACACCATGAAGGGACATGCCACGTGATCTTCCTGTGCTCCCACATGCCCAAAAACCAGCCAGGTGAACACACACACTGCATCACACAACAAACAACTAGGGAGACAGCCTTATCAGGTGTGGCTGCAGAGTAACACACAGCGTAGAAGCACTGGGCCAGGGGAACACACACACCACAACAACATCACACTCATGGCAAGTAAACTGAGTCCAAGCACAAAATAAACACACACAGACAATGAACAAACACTCCAATGGACACACAGCCTGCCAAGTCACACTGACATACCCCACACTGACACACAGCAACAAACACAGACCACATGCCAACAGCAATGGAGGACAACAAATAGGAAACCCAAAGTGAGGTGCACACAAATGGAATGGCAAGGAGCTGAACACCAACAACTTGTACATCACATGCAAGGGAAAGAACACATAACAACAACCCCAGCCCATAAATCCACACATGGCAGTCACAGTGAGTGAAGTCAAACCACAGTCACCTCACTGCAACAACTCAGGGATTCAGCAAGGCAACCCATGTATAGGCACAGGGATGAAAGGAAGGGTATGCAGTCTAACACTGATCAGCCACACATCTGTATCCAAATACATCACAGGAGTATGTCAGCAGCACAACACAAAGGGCCCATTGCAACACTCCATGACTGTCAAACACAAGTATGAACCTTCACACAACCCCCACACCCATCACACCTGC
This sequence comes from Calotriton arnoldi, assembly GCA_963921515.1. Classification (NCBI taxonomy): domain Eukaryota; kingdom Metazoa; phylum Chordata; class Amphibia; order Caudata; family Salamandridae; genus Calotriton; species Calotriton arnoldi. The sequence goes on along the minus strand of CAWUFW010001446.1, from coordinate 1,741,786 downwards.
AGCACACAACACCAGTGACAAACACACAGAAGCTTGCCAATAATATCCAGTCAAGACACTGACAAGCAAACACACCCCCTGGGTGGTATCCACAAACATCGCACACACACACAGGTATGGCAGTACCACTGTATGCACAAAAACAACAGTCAAACACAGAACACAATCAAAACACACACACAGAACTACTACAATAACAGACAAGACCTGTGCAGCTAAACAGTGCAAAATCAATGGGAGCACAGACACAACAGGAGTACACAACCACATCAGTCATGATAAATGCACAGACAACATACCACAACACATATAAGAAGTGCATCCACTAAAAACAATAATGGAGAACAAAAGGCAGAAATGGGCCTACAATGACACATAGACAGACATACCACTCCACCCATCAACTCAAAATGGTGTCATAGTGTACCACATGTCTGCACATGCACAACAATGACAAGAGACACATCAAATATGAGAGGAGAAAACACCAAGGATGCACATAAAACAAGCACGGGACCACAACAGACCTCAGTCCATGTGACAGACACAAAAGTAAGGCACACCACAATGGCAACACACATCTGAATCAAACACAACAACAACACACACACTGACAGGCAAATAGAACACCACACACAGAGCATCTGTCAACTGCATGACACAACACAACACAAACACTGCACACAGCCACATCAGCCCCAACACATGCACAGGCAAAGATATCAACATGCTACAACAGCTAAACATCAGGGGTGCACAACAGGCAAGGACAAGGCAACATACACTCACAGCACTGCATGCACACCAAGCAGTGTGTGCACAACACACATACCAGTTACACACAGAGATGAGTGACACACCATGAACACACACAACAACAATCTAAACATCACACACACAACAACACACCCAGGAAGTCAATCAGTTCACAGCAAACACACCTACTTCCAAGCCAACACACACAGATGCACAAGTCTGGGACACAAAAGTTGAAACAACATGATCAGAGGAAACAAGACATTGGCAATACTGAAGTGGCAAATAGAGCATGTGTCACAGTAAACCATACCCACACAGTAACCCTTTATTTAGCAAGGACACTGACAAGGCAGACAACAGGAGTAAATTTCTTTTTATTTACATTTCACAAAGTTATGCAGCACAAATTAGACAAGAGCAAGGCCAGTGGCCAGGACACAGTGCAGGTGAGGTACATGAGAAGCTGCACAGGCAAGGGGCACACAGCAGTGAACAGCAAGGCCAGTGGCCAGTCCAAAGTGCAGGTGAGGCACATGAGAAGCTGCACAGGCAAGGGGCACACAGCAGTGAACAGCAAGGCCAGTGGCCAGGACACAGTGCATGTGAGGTACATGAGAAGCTGCACAGGCAAGGGACACACAGCAGTGAACAGCAAGGACAGTGGCCAGTCCAAAGTGCAGGTGAGGCACATGAGAAGCTGCACAGGCAAGGGGCACACAGCAGTGAACAGCAAGGCCTGTGGCCAGGACACAGTGCAGGTGAGGTACATGAGAAGCTGCACAGGCAAGGGGCACACAGCAGTGAACAGCAAGGACAGTGGCCAGTCCAAAGTGCAGGTGAGGCACATGAGAAGCTGCACAGGCAAGGGGCACACAGCAGTGAACAGCAAGGCCTGTGGCCAGGACACAGTGCAGGTGAGGTACATGAGAAGCTGCACAGGCAAGGGGCACACAGCAGTGAACAGCAAGGACAGTGGCCAGTTCAAAGTGCAGGTGAGGCACATGAGAAGCTGCACAGGCAAGGGGCACACAGCAGTGAACAGCAAGGCCAGTGGCAGGTCCAAAGTGCAGGTGAGGCACATGAGAAGCTGCACAGGCAAGGGGCACACAGCAGTGAACAGCAAGGCCAGTGGCCAGGACACAGTGCAGGTGAGGTACATGAGAAGCTGCACAGGCAAGGGGCACACAGCAGTGAACAACAAGGCCAAGGGCCAGTGAAAAGTGCAGAGTGAGTACATGACATCCAGCACTGTGAATGTGTGGTACAGTACTCTGCCATGGTCAGCAACACACTCAGGGTGTGAAAAATGGGCAGTCTATGGCACCACTGTGGGAGAGACATGTGTGTGAGGGGGACTGACACTCAGACTTGTCTGGCAGTATGACTGGGAGGTGGCTGTCTGTAGGGGGCCAGTTGGGGTACTGGCTCGGGGAGAGAAAGTCCCAGCTGGGGTCGAGCCATCAGTGTACTGGGAAGCCTGAGGGCTGCTAGGTCCAGGTGTGGCAGAGCCAGCAGTGGTTTGGGAAGCCTGAGGGCTGCTAGGTCCAGGTGTGGTAGAGCCAGCATTGGTTTGGGAAGCTTGAGGGCTGCTAGGTCCAGGTGTGGTAGAGCCAGCAGTGGTTTGGGAAGCCTGAGGGCTGCTAGGTCCAGGTGTGGCAGAGCAGCAGTGGTTTGGGAAGCCTGAGGGCTGCTAGGTCCAGGTGGGGTGGTGGCACGTGGAGGTGGACTCATGCTTGCACGAGACCCAGTGTGTGTGGGTGAATTTTGAGGGGTGCCCTTCCGCTTCTTGGGGATTTGATATGGCTTCCCTGTCCTGGGATTCATGCCAAGTGGGGTGTATACAACAGGCACACTCGTCACAAAAGCTGGATCATGTGCAGATGCTGGTCCCCCTCTGGGGACGTGCTGGATTCTTTGGGACGCTTGGCCCCGGATTGCCTCTGCCCCTGCATCACCTGTTTACCAGGTGTCCCCCCTACAGTGGCCTCCTTTCCCTGCTTCACAGGGCTCTGGATGGGAGTAGATGTTGTGGGTGAACTTGCCTTGGAGGTCTTCTTTCGGGCACCCTTAGCAGGCACCTGTTTGTCACTGGGCACGGAAACTGTGTGCTTGTCTCTGCGAGACACTTTTGGGACAGGTGAGTCCTTGGCTGGGGATGCCCCTGGGGCATGTGAGCCTGAGGCCTGCTTCTTGCCATCCTTGCCCTGGCTGTGGCCTGAAGGGCTTTTCCCTCTGCGCTCTGGTGTGGGTTTACCTTTCTGTGGGGATGGTGTCTGCGTCCTGGACTGCTTGGGCTGCTGCTGTTGTGTGCTGCGTGTGACGTATCTGTCCCTTGATGTCTGGGGTGTGTGCTCACTATCATCAGATGCGTCCACTGGCAGGGTGGTGGGCCTAGGGACTGGAGCTGGACCATGGGATTGGGCAAGTTGAATGGCTGCTGTCACTTCAGAGGACAGAGACTGTACAGTCCGGTGTAGCCCACCCACGTCGGAGTGAACGCCCTCCATGAAAGCCACCACCTGTGCCAATTTTTTGTCATGGTCCAGGAAGGCATTGAGGAGAGCTGTCTGACCCACACACAGCTGGCGCAAAAGGTCCACAGACTCAGCACTGATGGCAGCAGGGGGACAGGGGACAGCGGTGCCTGGGATGAAGGACACTCTTCCCTTTTTCGTGGTGCGAACACGGGCAGCAACAGTGGGAGTAGCAGGGAGGGTGGGCACTGAACGCTGTGTGGTGGACGAGGAGGCAGAGTCCCCGTTTCCTTCTGACGAAAACATAGATGCATCACCGCCGTCGTTAGATGACGTAGAGGTCTGCGTTTCTGGCTGTGACTCCTCTAGAAGACTACGGTCCCCCTCTGATGCGCTGGTGACATCCGTGTCACTATGCAGGTGAGCAGCACTTGTGCCTGATGCCTCACCACTGGTGTCCGTCCCGTGTCCTACCGTGCCCATGTGAGATGCTGCATGAGAGAGAGAGGGAGAGAGGATCAGTACATTTGCAGCAAGTTTACAAATATCTGCAAGGGAAGCATCAGTAATGATGGACAATCATCCATGTTGGACAACACCATGGGCAGTGACATTGTGCAACCTCAATCCAAACATCGAAATTACTGTGGCATGATGCAAACTTGACATCATACACCCATGTGATGGACACTCAGCCAATTAGCCTGTTGGTGGCTTCCTCTAACCACACACACATATCCCTCTGTGCACACCTAGGGCCCTGAAGGGGTCAAAGATTCTACTCACAACATGTTGCCACTGTCACATCTTGAGCCAGCAGAAGTGTCCAACACAGAGACAGACTCCAACATATCCACACACAATGTCCATGGGCACATGCCATCCACCATGTCGTATCTTGGGGCACAACTACAGTTGCACATTGGTGTTAGATGTGTAGCCAGCACAAATCTGACGTCAGCCAATGCACACATTGATGATGGCACACTCAGACCATGCACTCTGCTGGACCCTGACATGCGATGTCCGTGACGACACCAATGAAGATGATACCAGAAGGCCACAACTACAAATGTGAAGTCAAGGGCCATTACACCAATGACATGGGAAGGTACATGTAGGGGGAATGCATGACAACTGCACCCAACATCGCGGCCACTTACATGCCATTGCATCACACTAGCAACATCACAGCCCTGCACTGGCCCAGGCTTGGAGCACATGCTGCAAAACTACAACCAAAGTCACACTCACAGAATACTCACCACCAGCTTGCTGCTGATGCACCTTCAGACGTGCATCCAGTTCAGGCTGCGTCACAGCTAAAATGCCTGCCATCAGTGGTATCATGCTGCGCCGTGCCAACCTGCCGGCCCGAGGGATCAGCCTCAGTGTCATCTAGGCCACGTTCCTGCTCAGCCGGGCGATGTCATCCCACCTCTTGTGACAGTGGGAGCGCCGTCTGTTTGAGACACCAAGTGCACGCACCTTTGATGCAATGGCCCTCCACACGGCCTTGCGCTGGTTGACTTTGAGCTGCAGACATGGGAGACAAGAGGGGGCAACAATCAGTGTAACCGACCACCATTTCCCAGTGCAGGACCATGACACTGGCACATCCCAAATTCAGCCATTACTTTAGCAGAGACAATAAATCAGCTAAATTCAAACATCATCATGTGGGAAACACACATTAATGCATGCAGGTATGAGGGTGGACACAGTACATGCCCATCTCCTGGCCATGCAGGACACCAGCAGGGAGCTAAATGTGTATGCTGACCACATCTAATGCAATATTCTGGGAATACCAAGACATGCAGGACATCACTACATATTTCACTGTGAATACTCACTGTGCCCAACACTGCGCAGCCCTCAAAGCACTTGCCCTTCAAATGCCACACTGTATCATGGAGGTCACATTGAGGGACATGACCTCACAAACGCAAAGCCTCATCACAAGGCCTGTTGTGTGCAATCTACATCTCTGTAATGGCTCATTGATGGAGACTCAAGAGGAAAAGCACAGATTTTACACTCTGTACATTCAGTGTTGTGTCACTGTCAGATTGGGCAGTGAATGTGCAGGCCATTTGGGTCACACAGAGGTCCAACGTGTGGCATCTCATCTTTTACATGGAGGGACTATTTGGAAACACAAACAGTGCCAACACATGCGAGTATGTGCACATGCTGGTGGTGATGGAAGAGTCCGGGCACAATAATGTTGGAATGTACTGTGTCATAGGTGAATGACCAACAAGAGTGTCATCCTGGGGGATTGAGGTCCTGAGTATAGTGCAGAACTAGAGATGAGGCACATATTGAGTCAGAAACAATGCCCTCACTACCCTCTGGACAACAACACTAGCTAAGGCCACAGATGGGCCTGTGAAGGACATCAGGGACACACACAGACATTCAGACTGGCAATCACTGTCCTGACTCATGAAATGAAAAGGTGCAGCCTCACTGTATGTCTGACGAGACATTATACTTCCCTCACATCTGGATGTGCAGGCAGGGAAACGTGTTGAATAGGCTAAACTCACCTTCCCCCTGGAAACAGCATGCTAGGCAGTGCATGACCCAACCCCACACTCCCACGCACATACTGCAGCAGATCAACTTCATGTGTGCCCCCCCCTGCACTCTCACTCACACTCTGAGATACTCACCATGACATTTGGCGCACCAAAGAGCCTTAGATACTGGTTGAGCACCTCGTCCACCAGGACCTCCAGTTCCTCGGTGGTGAAGGGAGTGGAACGGATCTTATCAGTCCTCGCCATCACTCTGGGCAGGAGACAGCAGCAGCGGCAGCAGCAGGTGAGGGGTCTCAGGCAGCAGTCCCTGAAGGCAGCAGCAGGTGAGGGGTCTAAGGCAGCAGTCCCTGAAGGCAGCAGCAGGTGAGGGGTCTCAGGCAGCAGTCCCTGAAGGCAGCAGCAGGTGAGGGGTCTCAGGCAGCAGTCCCTGAAGGCAGCAGCAGGTGAGGGGTCTCAGGCAGCAGTCCCTGAAGGCAGCAGCAGGTGAGGGGTCTCAGGCAGCAGGCTCAGTGAGCTGTGGCAATGTGTGGCTCTCTCACACACATATATAGCCCCCAGGGCTCGTTTCTGTGGTTCTAAGCTGCTGCAATTGGCGTTCCAGGTCTGCGTCATTCAAATACATCCAATGACCGGCCCCGCGGTGGCGGAGCACGCCTACCGCGATTTTCAAACTTGCATCAGGCTACTGCGATTGCGCTTCCCATTGGCTGGAAGGGCATGCTCCATGGCGGTGACACACCGCAGGGCACAGGCGTGCTGTACCGCGGTGGTGCATCTTTCAAGTGCATCCAATGACCGGCCCCGTGGTGGTGGAGCACGCCTACCGCGATTTTCAAACTTGCTTCAGGCTACCGCGATTGTGCTTCCCATTGGCTGGAAGGGCATGCTCCATGGCGGTGACACACCGCAGGGGACAGGCGTGCTGTACCGCGGTGGTGCATCTTTCAAGTGCATCCAATGACCGTCCCGCGGTGGCGGAGCACGCCTACCGCGATTTTCTAACCTGCATCAGGCTGGTGCCAGGCGGTAGCTACCGCAAATCCGGGCCCATGCATTGCTATGAGTGACCGGGATCTGGGTGTCGGAGCATGCCATCCGCCATTAGCCATGTGTATATGCCTATCAATCCCGCTATGGTGTCTTGGGCCATGGCGGTGACACACCGCTGGTGCCAGGCGGTAGCTACGGCGAGGGTGCAGCATGACATTGTTGACTATGGGCGTGATAGTGTTGTTTGAGCACGTTTAAGGCAGCAATGGACACATCGTGCTGTGTCAATGTCATGGGTCAAATCTGTACTTCGAACAGTGGTCACTTCCAAAATATCATGGCACTTGATGTAACTTAAATGGGCTATAGTTAGTAATGACATCCTAAACTTCATATCTTACACCAAATGTAACACTGAAAGGACTAATGGGGCACATTACTCCTACACAATTTCATATCTGACCCCCAAATTTAGCCCCAATTTCATTTCTCTCACCCCATTTTGGCCCCAATTTCATATCTGACACCAAATAAGTACCCCCAATTTCATATCTGATCCAAATATTTACACACATATTCATATCTCACACAATATGTCATCATACAGTACATGATTGTACAAACATTTCAGCATTATCTTCATTACTCACCACATATGTCACACTGTTGTCTGTTTGGTATCACCAATTACAGCCTTCATGTAAGGTTATTGTTCGCAGTAGCAAATCCAACAGTATATGTCCACATGGACATGTTAATTACATCACCGGCACACTTGGCATTATGTACCTCCTTATTTCTTTGCCTTTGGGTATGTTTTGTCTCCATATCTGCCAAATGTTATCACCATTACTTGTGTCATTGTGTCGGGTATGTGTTCATGTTGTTCTGCCTGTCATATGTGATTTTGTTACATGTATTTTCCACAGCTGTGAGTATGTTGATAGTGGATTTGATGTGTGTGGTGTGTTACGTTGGTACTCACCAAGGACAGGTGCATTGACCTTGTTCACATGAAGATTGTTGGCTTGGTGATAGACTGTAGCCAAAAGTGGTGATGGTGCTCACTGACTGGGAACTTTGATATGGCATCTGTGACCAGTATAAGGTGACCCACAATTCGCTGGACATTGATGTGATGCGTGTGCTTTCATTTGCAGTAATTGTGTGCAGTTTTTGCAGGGTGCACAATTAGGACACGTGTGCAGTGATATTAAACAAACATGAGTGGATAAGCCTGCTATGGCGTAGTAGCCTTTCTGGGGCACAAGCTGTTCCTGCGCAGTGTGGGTGAACTGATGGTGCTGTTGAATCAAGCTAATGATGGCATCCAAGACAGGTGAGATATACCTTGATAGGGCTGGCTGTGACACCCATCAAACTCTGACTTATGTTGTATTGAAGGTACCAGAGGCCAACAAGTGATGCACAGCCAGCATCTTTGTCTGCGGATGATTGTTGAGAGTCCGCTGTGTTGTTCCTGACAGGCTGTGTGGAATGTGGGCCAGGATGCTTTTGATAGTAGTCCTTTCATACCTGTGTTGTGCGATGACATCCGCTGTTGTTATGTGTATGAGGCTGTTGTGTTTTTGTTATGTACTCAGTATGTTCATGCGCTGACTTGTAGGTATACTGGTGTGGCTTTGTCCTGGTGGTGTTGTAGGTTGTTTTTGTGGCACTGTTGTTTCTCCAAGCAGCTGGAGTATTAGCTCCATGGCAACTGTTGTACTTTAGTTGTATGTCTGGGCAGTGCTACCTTCATACTGCATGTCATAGTGCAACTTAAGTGCAGATTGACGTTTGTCTACAGTCCTTTTGGGTCACGTACCTTATCCACTTTTTGTGTGCCGCATTGACAATCTGTGTGCTTGTTGATGATATTGTGCAGTTGTGTCATTGTGTCTTGATCCACGGCGACACTGAATATGCAGATGCTTTTCATTATTAGTCATTGACTGACTTTGAATTGTGATTACCAGCATGTATGGCATGTGTACTGATGACAGTGGATATTAGCACAGGCTTGTGAATATTTATGTGAGTGTCTCTAAACTTGTGTGGATTTGCATTGGCTCACATTCCATGATGAGTCCTTCAGAACTGGACAAATTGTGTAGTTCATGTGTCCCCTGTCATGATTGCACAAGAATGTGTGGCAGGTACAGCAGCCACTTTGAAGCCAGCAGTGTTTCTGTTTCACACATATCCTGTATCATTCACTGTCAGGGCAGTTTGCACCAGATTTTGATATGTGACTATTAGCATTCACAGAAACAGTTTCCATGAACGTTGTTCTCACTGTGTGAATACTGAAGAAGTGTACCACAATGTTTTCTCAAGGTGTCACGACTTTTGACTTGCACTGTATGGTGCATTGTGATGCCAGTCAATGTTTGCGCTGTGTCAATCAAAAGCTACAGATTTGTGCGCATCTCCTGTTCTGTTGCAATGACGTGTCCCCTTTCATCTCTCCTAGGAGGCGACCTAATGTGTATCGTCCAGTCACCCTGCTGGCTAACATTGAGGATGATGACGTGATACGCAGGTTCCGTCTGGACCGCACAAACATCCAAGACCTGTGTGCCATGTTGGATCCACACCTGCGGGCTGGCAGGACATACCCAACAGCATTAACTACTGAATCGAAGGTGATGGCGGCACTGCATTTCCTGGCTAGTGGGTCATTCCAGGAGACAGTGGGCATTGCAGGGGGGATGTCTCAACCCACCTTCAGCATGGTGCTACGGGATTTCCTGTCGTCCATGATGCAGTACAAAGACCAGTACATTAGTTTTCCAAGGAGGGCGGCTTTGGCGGATGTGAAGGCGGATTTTTATGCCCTTGGTCACATCCCTAATGTTGTAGGTGCTATTGACTGCACACATGTTGGCCTGGTTCCACCACAGGCACGGGAACACATTTATAGGAATCGTAAACATTCACATTCCATCAATGTGCAGGTGGTGTGCCAGGCCGATATGATCATATCGCATGTCTGTGCCAAGTTTCCCGGCTCTGCACATGATTCCTACATCCTGCACAACAGCATTGTGCCCCAGCTGATGGCCAATCTACTTCCGGAGCGGGCATGGATTGTGGGTGAGTGGGCAGAGTCAAGTTGTGTGCCGTGGGTGCCATGCTGTCCTCTGCCACAGTTGTATTACTTAATCAGTATGTTTTTTTAACACCTAGGTGACTGCATATCCCAACAGACCGTGGTTCTGAGCCCACTACGCAATCCTAGGACACCGTCTGAAGTCCGCTACAACAATGCCCATGGTAGAACACGTCGGGTGGTGGAGCGAAACTTTGGTCTCCTAAAATTGAGATTTCGCTGCCTGGACCGGACCGGAGGGGCACTCATGTACTCACCCAAGAAGGTGTGTCAGATAGTGGTAGCATGCTGCATGCTGCACAACCTGGCCTTACGGAAAGGAATACCCATGATCCTGGACGATGATGACCAGTCGAGGCCACCACCTGCGATACCACAAATGTCCAGTGACGAGGATAGTGGAGAGGAGGAAGGTGTCGACCAGCGTCGGCAGCTCATCAACCGCTACTTCACTTGAAGGTGAGTGACAATGTGCAACTGGTCCATTGTCTGTTGATGTAGTTGTTTGGGTGAAGTTCTATGTGATCTTTGTGAGTGCATCCTGTTGTTGACTCAGTGCTGGCTGCCTATGTGTTGGATACAGGGTAGTTTTGAACAGCTACAGGATGTCTATGTTGGTACTGTTGCACATTGTAATGTGTGCATATTGTTGTACAGTGAGGACATGTGTTGTGTGATGGCTGTAATGCCACCACCTGACTAGTGACTTTTGTTCTGTTGTCTTTTGCTAGGTCCCTTCTGCCCCTCCCTGCCTACAGAGGAACCATGCTCCTGTGACATTGTAACCATGGTAAACATTGCACATACTGTGATAAACATGGAGCAGACTCAAATACATTTGTGCGTTATTGTTGTTTATTTCCAATGGGTATATGTGAGAGGGAAGTGGATATTTACATAAGTGTGAATGGGGAATCAATGAGTTGGCAGTCATGGTAGATGAGACAATCAGGTAGGCACCACATTGATGTGGTGACACAGTCCAACAGACGGATGCCATTACCATGTCAGTGTGGGTAAGGACAGTGCACAAAGTCAATGGTTGGCTGAAGAGTGTTGCCATCATGGCTGGCTCTTTGACTGGCGTTTGCCAGGTGCTTTGCCACGGGTGAGTCCCAAGTTTTTCTTTGGACGGCCCCTTCTTCTTTTGGCAGGGGGGGGCATCGCCTGCTGGGCCAGTGTTGTCTGAGGAGTCACCCCTCTCCGTGCCCGCAGGGGTGGATGATGAACTGTCATCCTGCGTGGCAACGGGGGGAGGTGGAGGTGTGGTCTGTGGCAATGGCCTGTCCCTCTGTACCGCCACTAACTGGCCCATGAGGTCCACGATTTGTCCCATACGGTTGTCCATGGACTTCAGTAGACGTTGGAGCTCCAGGGCATCTTCGTGGGCCTGGCCCATATGTGCCTGTGTGCGTTCATAGGCACCCACAACTCTGGTGATGTTAGCCAGGGCTTCGGTCACAGTGTCCTATGGTGTTGGAGTCCCACTTGTCCTCCCACCTGCCCTGCTATCACTGACCTGTTGCCTCACCACTCTAGCCACACGCCTGTTCTCCACAGTAGATGGTGTGGGCTGGGCATCCTCTGGGGCAGGGCGAGTGTTGCAGGCAACGGTGGTAGTAGTGGTGGTGGTGGCGGCACAGGTCGTTCCAGCAGGGGTCAGCGTTGATGTTGTTGCTGATGGGGGGGGGGGCAGTGGGGTCATGTGACCGGTTTTGCCCTGGCACACCAGATGGGCCGGCTAGGAGCTCCTCATCCAAAGAATCCAGGGACTCTGCATCAGAGTGTCCATGTTCCGGGGGATGAGACTATCTCTGCAGGTTGAGGTTGTTGTCCTCTGCAGTCAGTTGTTGGTCACCTGTGGAACAGAGGGTACATAGTCATTGACTTACACCCATCTTGCTTGCTGTGTTTGATGTCTCTTATTTACATGTTATGCAACACACAGTTACGTATTTCATAAGTTGAATGTCTGCACACTGATGTTCGTCATGACATGATGTGGAGGTACATACATCTTTTTCCATGGTGTGACAAGTCATTGGATACCATGCCCCACGTGAAGCTCTTTGTATTGAACTGATAGGTTGTCATCTGACAACTGGCTGCTATGCGACTTGATGTAATGCATCTTTGCTGATTACTCTTCCTGACAAATGTTACTTATGCACATGTACTAGACATTTTACCATTGTTATCTCATGCATACCTTTGTAATGTTCCGTGCTTGTATTTCATTGCTCAACAGACCATGCCTTTTGATTGTTACTATGGTCCTTCATGCTCAGCACCCATGGAATTTACAGATGGCATTCGGTGCAGTGCATATATGGTCCCTGATTTGCTTACACATGGGTTTAGTTGAGTCACAGTTCTGTTTCTGTCACAGTTACATACGCATCGCTGTCTGCATTCTATCAAATGGAATGTATTTTGTTGGGATGTGTGGCCTTGTGTTGGCATTAGCTCAATGCTTTCGTTGAGGAATGGTGGGGTGCATGCACTGTCTGCTTACCTGTCCAGTTGTCATCTTTTCGGTGGACTTTCTACCACATGGTTCTGGGTGGGGGGAGTAGTCCATCCTGCTCAGCTGTGGGACAAGGGGGCCTGGTGGGAGTTGTAGTGTAGGCCTCCCTATTCCAAACACACCTCCCTGGAAAGATGGCTACCTACCTGTTAGGTGAGGGTGTAGCACACAATGACTGCCACATGGTTCTGGGTGGGGGGTGTAGTCCATCCTCCTCAGCTGTGGGACAAGGGGGTCTGGTAGGAGTTGTAGTGCAGGCCTCCCTATTCCAAACACAACTCCCTGGAAATATGGCTACCTACCTGTTAGGTGAGGGTGAAGAACACAATGGCTGAGACATGCTTCTGGATGGGAGGGAGTGCTCCATCCTGCTGAGGGATGGGGCAGGGTGTGCCTGGTGGGAGTTGTGGTGCAGGCCTCCCCATTCCAAACACACCTCCCTGGGAAGATGGCTACCTACCTGTTAGGTGAGGGTGTAGCACACAATGACTGCTACATGGTCTGGGTGGGGGGAGTAGTCCATCCTGCTCAGCTGTGGGACAAGGGGGCCTGGTGGGAGTTGTAGTGCAGGCCTCCCTATTCCAAATACACCTCCCTGGAAAGATGGCTACCTACCTGTTAGGTGAGGGTGAAGAGCACAATGGCTGAGACATGCTTCTGGGTGGGAGGGAGTGCTCCATCCTGCTGAGGGCTGGGGCAGGGTGTGCCTGGTAGGAGTTGTGGTGCAGGCCTCCCTATTCCAAACACACCTCCCTGGAAAGATGGATACCTACCTGTTAGGTGAGGGTGTAGCACACAATGACTGCTACATGGTTCTTGGTGGGGGGAGTAGTCCATCCTGCTCAGCTGTGGGACAAGGGGGCCTGGTGGGAGTTGTAGTGCAGGCCTCCCTATTCCAAACACATCTCCCTGGAAAGATGGCTACCTACCTGTTAGGTGAGGGTGAAGAACACAATGGCTGAGACATGCTTCTGGGTGGGAGGGAGTGCTCCATCCTGCTGAGGGATGGGGCAGGGTGTGCCTGGTGGGAGTTGTGGTGCAGGCCACCCTATTCCAAACACACCTCCCTGGAAAGATGGCTACCTACCTGTTAGGTGAGAGTGTAGCACACAATGACTGCTACATGGTTCTGGGTGGGGGGAGTAGTCCATCCTGCTCAGCTGTGGGACAAGGGGACCTGGTGGGAGTTGTAGTGCAGGCCTCCCTATTCCAAACACACCTCCCTAGAAAGATGGCTACCTACCTGTTAGGTGAGGGTGAAGAACACAATGGCTGAGACATGCTTCTGGGTGGGAGGGAGTGCTCTATCCTGCTGAGGGATGGGGCAGGGTGTGCCTGGTGGGAGTTGTGGTGCAGGCCTCCCTATTCCAAACACACCTCCCTGGAAAGATGGCTACCTACCTGTTAGGTGAGGGTGAAGAACACAATGGCTGAGACATGATTCTGGGTGGGAGGGAGTGCTCCATCCTGCTGAGGGATGGGGCAGGGTGTGCCTGGTGGGAGTTGTGGTGCAGGCCTCCCTATTCCAAACACACCTCCCTGGAAAGATGGCTACCTACCTGTTAGGTGAGGGTGAAGAACACAATGGCTGAGACATGATTCTGGGTGGGAGGGAGTGCTCCATCCTGCTGAGGGATGGGGCAGGGTGTGCCTGGTGGGAGTTGGAGTGCTGTTTGCCTGGACACATACAACACAGTTGATGTTGTCTACCTTTGTGATGTTTGAGGTGGGGTGGATGTTAAATCAGTGTGACCTGTGTGTGTTTTTGGGGTGCAGATGAGTGTACTTGTGCCTCAGGGATGTAGCTTTGTAGTTGTGCAAGACAGTACATGGCAGTTTCATGGTATACATTAGTAGGTACTTACCAGCCTCCACTCCCCCGGGTATTCCTTCCAGACTCTCTGGATGCAGTATGGCAAGCACCTTCTCCTCCCACGCAGAGAATGGTTTTGGTGGAATGGGAGGGCCTCCACCAGTCGCATCAGCCAGCTCACGGTTCTTGGCCCTCTTCTTCTAGACAACACTCTTCAGGTCATGACACCGCCTCATGATTTCATGCTTGTTGCGGGGCACATTCCCTACTGCATTGACCATGTCCACTATCCTTACCCACATGTTTGTTCTTGTGGCTAATGGTGTCTGTTGGACCATGCTACCAAAGAGTTGTGGTTCTACTCTGACTATCTCATCTACCATTACTGTCAACTCAGTGTCAGTGAATTTTGGCATTTTCTGTGGTGCCATGGTGTGTGCTGTGCTGATGTTTTGGGGTGCAGTTGTGAGGGTGGTGTGGGTGGTGTAGGTGGTGTGTGTGTGTGTTGTTGTGCTGGTGAGATGTGTGGTGTTTTGCCTATCCTATGTGCTGCAGGGTTTGGTTTCTTCAGGGCTGGAGTAGTGCAAAGGATTGTGGTCAGGGAAGGGGCTGGTTTTATGCTCAGCTATGTGGGTGTGTCAAGATGGTGTAATGCTGTCAGGTGTGCTGTGTGGGTTGTCCTGTGATTTGTATATTTGAATTTGCCATGGGGGTGTGTCATTGGGATGTTTCAGGTTATTTTGGGGGCAGGGCTAGTTGCCTGTGTGCATTTGCTGGCCTTATTGTGTTTTTTTTTCCTTGGCCGCCATTTTGTTGGCGGAGCATACGCAGCGATGACTATGCTGCAGGCCTTCCGCCGTATCTCACATTCATTACTGTTAGCGACCGCGGCGGACATCGGGGATATCATAATATCATTGGCGGTCACTCCGCGTGTCTTGCGGCGGGTTTATGTGTTTCCGCTATGTTACAGACCGTCGCGGTTGGATTTTCACCTTCTCCGCCGTCTACGGGCGTTTTTTCGATGCCTCCTACCGCGGCGGTTGGAATATTTTGGCGGTTGATCCTAATAGGGTCGGCGGTGTTTCCGCGGTACCTGCCGACGGTAATTTTCCGCTACCATGGCGGTTGGATTTTTTTCCGTCCGCCATCGTAATGACCCTCTCTGTCTTGAAATGCGACATCTGTCCACCGTAACACGAGCAGCGCAGACACCATTGCTAATATCAGACAAAACACTCGCATGTGTTTATTTTGATCACTGTGGCCCCTTACAAACAGATGGGGCTTACAGGTATATCATGGTTGCAGTGGATTCCTGCTCTAGATTCTATGGGTGTGGCCCCAGCGCTCGGCTGACGCTCGAACTGTTATAAAAGATTTGCGAGTCTTTATAGGGACATACGCAATTGTCACATTACATTCTGACCGTGGCCCCGCGTTTAGCTCTAGGGCTTACAAGGAAGCCATGGGAGGTTTGGGTGTAGCATTGCGGTACTCCTCTACGTACCATCCCAAAGGAAATTTGGTAGTGGAAAGGAAAAACCGGGACTTAAAGCAGTCTTTAACAGTTAGAGTATTAGGCTCGGGTGTGAGTTGGGTAAAACATTTGTATGGAGTTCAACGAGCATTGAATACCATGCCAAGAAGTTCTCTAGGGGGTGTCACTCCTTATGAGGTCCTATTTGGGACGAGAATGTGGGTACCTGATCTTGATTGTGAAGGCATAGTGGCGGATGAAAAACATTTTGACATCCATAAACGTTTGGCTGTTTTACAGGATCTGAATGAATCCAGGGTACTACAAAGCAATGTCTAGGTAAAGCGGACCGCCACTGGGGAAGTCAAGTCAGTTATGGCAAGACCTATCTGGGTCCCTAAAGTTGGGGATCTGGTCAGAGAGAAAATTGCGGACAAAAAAGAATTTGGGCCATCATACAGAAAGCCTGTACCTGTCTTTGCCGTTGAAGGAACAAGAACTGTACTTCTACCGCCCCTTGCCGGAAAAAAGGAGAAAAGATTTGTCTCAATCGACTTAATCAAACCACACTATGTGGCCGATACTGAATAATAGGCCTCGGGGACTCCTGAGTAGCCGACGCCCTCCTCTCACTACCATACAAGAAGTTCAAACAGAAAGACTCATCACGTTTGAAGAGTCCCCTGCACGCGATGATGGACTATGCAATAATGCCATGGAACTCGTTCCTCTCGAAACTGAAGTTATGAATCAAAATCAAAATGAAAGACAAATTTCAACTCGACCAAACACAGATATCTCCATCAACATGCCTCAACAAAAGCAAGCTATAGTGTCCACAAGACCTGCGGAAATACCGAAAATAGATAGAACTACATCTGGCTATTTCATCGACTTTGATACCTTTTCATTGGATCCAAGTGAACCTTAAACAATGCCAGCCCAAAAAAACGCAACCAGCAAATTAAAGATTTTCTTAACTTTCTTAGAAAAAGTACCTGGTATCACCTTGGGTAGAACTCTGGGTAATTACCGGGATACTTTTCTTTCTTTTCTGGATAGGCTTAGTAATTGTTTTTAGCATACTCATAAATGGAACTTACCTTCGACAAAGCTCTGCAGCACAAAAAGTTAATCTGAATCTGAAACCTCACCTATCATCACATCGTGAACAAAGAGACTTGTCATCAGTGCACATTACAGCAGTTCCTATACCTGATGGCATAGTATGGGACAAGGTTGATTACGATATATTTGGTCCGACCGAACTTTTAAAAATTCCACATTTATTTAAAATTTCATTGAGTGATATCATTACCTCCAGTACATTTTCCAAAGATTGGGATTATGAAACTGTAAATAATATGTTGTCTGATTTAGAAAAATCTGTGGCTTTTTCCATTAGTGAAATGTTGGAAGGCACATCAGATTTTGAAACAATGTATTGCTATCAACATTATGGTCATCATTTTTTGCATAAATCTTCTAATCCCAGAAATGTTTTTACATACTAGCAATTGGAACATTGCTCTACACCGCCGAAAAGCAGTTTAAAGACATTTGCACAGAAGTTTCCATATTTTTCAGTGTTTAACACGTCAGGCCCAGCCTCATATTATTATAAGGTTGCACCAACACCGGCACAGAACAATATGTTGACAAACACCAAACAGATTTATTCTGCTTCCTTTATTGCCCAATTGTCTGAACAAGGTTTCGACTTATGGAAAGACACTATAGACTTAAAATCTGCCTGGGGTACTAGAGACTGGCAGGTCCAGGGAACTGAAGCACTACTTTGAGCATGCCTCATTCCTCAGCAGATAATGTTTTTGAATGAGACTGTGCAACAAAAATCCTGTCTTGGAATAGCCAAGAACAAAGACTTGAATACACCTCGGATGCCCACACCATCACACACCGAGGGTAACATAACGTCACAGGAAGGGATTATGCTAGATGAATTAATGCAATACAATAGATCAGACCCCAACTGGAAGGGATGGTTGATTTGGCCCACAGACACCAATAGATGTCAGGAAAGATTCATGGGTAAAACCAAAGGGTTTAAGATCAACAGGCCAGATCCACGCTATGTACAGAGAGAACATCCAGGGGTAGTGACATCATACAGTGTTGGGAAGTTATGCCTCGATTGGCTAAGCACCTCAACAATATCACAGGTGAAACACTTATCCTTACTTACGAAGGATGTGGATCTACGAGATTTTTATTAGGTCCTAGAAAGCCACATCACAAACGTTTCTAATATGCTGTCTATAATGAAATTTGGAAAATATCACAACGAGAGGCCGTGCAGAGGTTACGCGAAATAGATAGTATAAACCTAGAGAAAGCTCTAGCAGTGGTTGACAATGGGTTAACTACACTAACCTCCAGGATATATTCACTGGGCAACATTGTATCCTCTGCAATAGATATATTGGAACAGGATTTGTCCATATTACAACACGGGCAATCGCAATTGCGCTCTATTATATTGTTAAGCTGGACGCTGCAATCCTTGGCGTTTCATCAACAGTACATCTCTGTTTTCTTCATATAACCTAACAGACAAACAGATAGAGATGGCACAAAGGGGTGCAAAATATACAATGCTGCATATTGAAAAACTAGATAGATTAGCCTTTACAGTGGAAGAATCACCGTCCACAGAATGGTTAATCCATGGCCACATAACTCTACCGGTCACTACTTTTCAATTTCAATATTGCCTTGAACAAAAGCAGGCAGGCAGATATGAAGAAATGGGTAGGAAATTCATCAAGGAATCTTGGAAATTACCGTACAGATTTCGATGCTGGAGTGGGGATAGAGAAGTGTTTTTAAGCAGTAAGAACTGTGAGAACACTTTAAGTGGTTCACTTATATATCAGGATCTAATGCTGCATGGGGCATGTAACGGTTCTGTAGCAAATTTGCCCTGTTATTTGAGGGGTACCCCAGCTGCCGTGATCACTCCAGTGTTCAGGTTACTTTCGTATGGGGGTTCTTTGATGCTGAACGATCAAGGTTGCTGTGGGATGCTTCCGGGCATCGCATATCTGGTAACCGTGAACTCCAGGGTTACTTGCTGTATGCAAGTATTGTTTCCACCAACACATACAGTCAGGGAGGCGCCGTTATGGCCTTCGCTAAATGTTTCATTAATGCGGTTTGATGCTTTGAGCAGAATGAAAACCATGCTTTTACAGAAGTCTGTGCCCCTAACCTCCGCTCGAAAGACTTTTGATCTCCAGATCGCAAGGTCTTCAGCAGAGATACATGCGCTCATACGTACGAATTGCCCCTTCCATTTCGCAGAAATGGTAAATCGTATCTTTAACATGTCTGATACAACAGGCATCGTCCACCTATTTAAGACCATAGGTTCTGGACTATTAAGCACCTTTCAGATGGTCCTCGGAGTAATACCAAACTTTATACACTCCGTATTTGGAAGCATTTTTGGAGGACTTCCGCTGATCCTGTTTCTAATAGCAGGTATACTGATCATAATTTTTCTGCTGCGCAATGGACGTCCCAGTCACCAAGGAGATGGAAACAGTACTCCTGGAGCGAAAAAACCGTGATCGCATGGTACAACATCTGGGCACACCTCTCCTGAGAGAACTAAGTGCATCTTGGTTCCTGTCATTTAGACCAGTTTGGATGGACTGCATCTTACCTGTCCTCCGATGCCTGTTTTGCGGAGAAGAATGCGTGTTGGATCTCTGTCTGACACTCCCATCATGTGCGCAACTGGACGTTGATGCTTTACTGGACCCAATAACGGCCCATGTTCTGCAGTGTCCCCAGCGTATTCCAATGTTGATGGCGGCATTCCTAGAGCCTCCACAGGTAGTCACGGCTCCTGTTGGTATGGACACCGGCTCCTCCTCTGACATCCAGGCCTTGGACGGCGCACAGGCTGCCCCAGCATCGGCTGTGGACAGCACTGATAATCATCTGTGCTCAATTAACATAATCTGCCGGGTGTTACAGGGACCGTCATATGCGGAAGCAGGCAATGATAATGTTGCGTCTACCAGCCAGGACACATAAATATTTGACTGATTTGGCCCGTCATGTGCTGGGAGAAATTCGAATTTTTGAAAAACAAACTGAAAATTGGAACTCCATAACAAAATTGACATTCTTTTGGGCATGCATGGCTTTCAAATGCTTGTGGTAGTTCGAAGTATACCTACGGACATATTAGAGCTATGGCTTGAGTGACAATTTCTTTTTGAACTTTTAAAAGATTTTTGAGACCTTTTAAATTATTTTTAAACAAAAATCTAAAGTTTTTAACTATTAACATACTATTAGCGTACCAGTGTTTAGTCAAACTAGTAGTACGTTGAGAATTTAACTATGTCGTCCATTCGGAAGAGGAGTGGGTGTTATATTCCATATAGGTACCATAAGATAGGCCCAGGTAACTTCATAACCCTTCACCTATATTCTTCCCTACATTACACTTATAACGGTTTACAGGGACTGACCTTTTACCTAGATACGACACTGCATTCAGAACGCGGGTTTTCCCTAGTTCAAAATCTCATATATTATGCATGAGGATTCTTGGAAGCACAGCAGGACTACCATCTCCTGAATAATATCTATGTATAAAGTTCATGCCTGATGTCATCCTTAGTCCGACACAGTAATACAGCGAAGTAGGACCCCTGGGGAGACCTATGGGTATATATACATCACATCTTGCTAAGATAGCTAGAGGAGATCAGGACTTCCCAGCCGACACACTGACAAGAGACACTGAGGTTCCTGCATGCAGACACTCCAGCTCGCAGTGGTCTAACATCCCTCGCGGGGTTCCAACTCGAGACCAAGACGGGGTCTCACAGTCTCTCACTTCAGGTAATGGGGTTGACTTTATCCTAGAGGAATTCTTGGCTTAACACCTACACACATGCTAGGTACACTTAGGTACATCTAGTTAGGGAGACATCGTAGGAGTACGCATCTTTTTATTACCATGTATTTTATGTACGTGTATGTATTCATGATTACTGCAAGATGGTAGAGCTTTACCATGCGTTTACTTTCATTGTGCTTCTAATCCTATATATCTGCTACTGTATAGCTCCTAAGAGCACAAAGCACGGCTATCTGGTTGTGTGAGACCGGGTGAAAGTCACAAGTTCAGTGCAACCGTGATGAAGCTGGGGCCGGATACAGGGACAAGGTTAGTGCTGCTTGGAAAGCATCATGGATGGCCGTCGCTGTAGCGTAAAAATCAGGCCGGGCATCGAGGACGGTCATCGCTGCAGCTTGAAGATCCTGTCAGGCATTGCGGGCGATCATTTCTTGAGATTCGCATTGGCAGCCAACACAGGCTGCTGCTGTAGCGCAAAGAGCAAAGCTCGCGTTGCAGGTCATCACTGGCAGTCACTGTAGCGCGAAGAGTCAGGTTCACCAGAACTTCACATTGATGGGCGGCATGGACGGCAAGAACTTGGTGCGAACAGGCCCATTTGCCATCACAAATAGCCCCAAACTTCAAGATTCCTCCTTTGCTGCAAGGATGAGTTCAACTGATGCCACTCTAAGGGGCTCATTACGATGTAGGGTGGACTTAAGTCTGCCCGACACCATCTCGATCCTGGGACCGACCGACCACAGGTCGGCGGTCCCGACCGCCACATTAGGATGCAACCGAACACTGTTCGGTCGCATTCCTACATTTCCCTATAGGAGCATGCATTACGGCCGTAAACCGGCCGTAATCCATGGTCCCATAGGGAAATGGGAGGTGCTACTCATCCCTGCATGGGGTGCAGGGGTGCTCCCTGCATGGATCAGCACGGGGCACCCTCGGCCCCCAAGGGGGCCCTGCTGGGGGCCCCCAAACATGCTTTCCGACATGGTTTCCATGTCGGACAGGCCGGCATGGAAACCATGCGGGAAACCGTGCATCATAATCCCAAGGGTGGAAAGGCCCGCCCTTTGGGATCATGAGCCGGTTCCGACTGGTCCTTGAGCCCATCGGAAGCCAGCCGGAATGATTTAGTTTCTGACCACCAGCATTGTGATGCGGCGGTCGGAAACTAAAGTGAGGGGCCGATTACGATGCAGCCCGGAGCCTTTACGGGCCGCATCATAATCGGCCCCTAAGGGTTCAGGACCCAAGGGGTACCTCCTCGTGGGCAGGAACTCACTCTAGGAGAGGCCAGCAGGTCACAGGCAGGTCCGGGTACAGGCAGCAGGTCGGATAGGCAGAAACAGGGAGGTCTCTAGAGCTTGTTATGTCCCTTTAGCTCAAACAGGAGGTCAGTCAGCTGAAACTTGGAGTTACTTTAGCCTGGGATGAAGGGTGCAGGTTCAGTCTTATTTCTCAGCAAACAGGGCAGGCATCAAACAGCAGAGCAGCAGGAAAGCCTTCTGTAGTATCCACAGTTCCAGGAGTGTACTGAAGAGTTGGGTCTGAGGTCCAAATATTTATACCTGGTGCCAGCATTGAAGTGGGAGAAGCTT
This sequence comes from Calotriton arnoldi, assembly GCA_963921515.1. Taxonomy (NCBI): domain Eukaryota; kingdom Metazoa; phylum Chordata; class Amphibia; order Caudata; family Salamandridae; genus Calotriton; species Calotriton arnoldi. Next base: position 1,719,578 of record CAWUFW010001446.1, on the reverse strand, counting down.
CTAGAGGCCTCCCCCCCTACAGAGGTGTCTGGAATTTCCTTCCTTCCTCCCTGCCCTGACCCCAGCTTGTCTGGGGGCACAAAAGACTAGTGTGACAATGTTGTGACAGAGTAAGGTGTGATAGAGCCTGTGGAAACGTCAAATTGGATTTCTCCAGTTGTCATCACACAAAGCTGATGGTTAGCTTATGTTCTGTGTGGACTTGAGGAGCTTAAATGAAAATGTGGTGGTGGATTTTCCCCTTCCAAATATTGAGCTCATATCTATGCTCAAAGGTGGGCAGGGGAAAAGTATTCACCACCACATTTTGATGACAACAGACACCATTTCTGAGTGGGCTCAGGCAGAGTCTTTATGATGTGCAGAGTGGTGGGTGACAGCTTCCCCCCATAGAGAAAGAGATGGCCTATCCTGACAACACCTATTTACCCTTTGTCTCACTGTCTGGGAGTGATACACAAAGGGGCCGATTACGATTTCGTTAGGAAGGGCTCCGGATGGGATTCAGTATTGTCGAATCCGATTCGGAACCCTTGTTTCCTACCGAATTGTACACATTTCCAATCGACCAATTATGATGCCCGGAAACCGTTCGAGCAGTCCAAATCAGTTCTGAAAGGCATTCGGTCAGCCCGAGTCTTTCAGAGCCGATTCGTACAGCTCTATGGACAAGGTTTCCGGACGAGCGATTACAATGACCGATTCAGACAGCCGTTCCGATTCGGTTTGCCCGAGACGAAACGGCTGCCAGAATCTGTCTTTGGGGGCCTGTTACGGGCCCCCCTTCACCCAGAGGCGTCCGAATGTGGGCCATGGGGGTACCTAAGGGACCCCTCTTCCCAACCATGCACAATGTGGTAGGCACCTTACGGTGCCCGCCACAGTGTGCAAGGTTTTCCCCTACCACCCCTTTTGTCCATGGGAGCCTGTGTTCGCTTTCAGAACACAGGCTCCCATTGAAGTCAATGCAAGTCCGACCAAACGATGTTGGGAGGCATCGTAATCGGTCGTCCGGACTCACAGGACCCGATTCGTTTGGTAACTAGTCCGGAATCGATTTGTTCAGGACAGTTTCCAAACGACATCGTAATCGGCCCCAAAGACCAAATGGCAGCTATACCTATTAATGTGACCCAGGATACAGGCTACAGCATTGTGGCTTACAACTTCCCGATTAAAGACAGTTTTAAATTACAATTCTTTAGAGACCAAATTCGACTTTCCTACCTGCTCCTAATTGAAAGTTATCACTTATTAAATGTAATAAGCTAACCCAGTGTTATCCTGTGGGAGAGACAGGCCTTGCAGTAGTGAAAAAGGAATTTCAGATTTTTTAACTACAAGGACATGTAAAAGTTAAACGTCCAGCCTTTTAAATACACTGCCCCCTGCCCTATGGGCTTTTTAGAGCCTACTCTAGGAGTGCCATATGTATTACACAGGAAGCTTTAGGCCTGGCAAAAGGTTTATAGGTTGAAATGGCAGTTTACTAGCCTTGGGTACAGATTGTACCACTTTCCTAGGGGCTTACAAGTAAATTATAGGTGCCAATTGGGTGTAAGCCAATTTTACCATGTTTAAAGGAGAGAGCACAAGCACTTTAGAACTGGTTAGCAGTGGTGAAGTGTGCAGAGTCCTAAGGCCAACAAAAAGAAATTCAGCAAAATAGGAGGAGTGAAGGCAAAAGGTTTGGGGGAATGCCGTTCTAAAGCTGACAGGTCTAACAATTATTAAATCACTTAAAACTACCAACAATACTAACACCTAAAAGTAAAATATTAAAATAATTAAAAACAATCTTTTTAAACCAATATTACTGAAATTGACATTAAAACCAATGATATTCTTCAAAATGATATTATTTAACAAAAAGCAATATTCTTGACAACGTTATTCTTTACCACAATATTTTTGTATCACAATATTTTTTTCCAATACTTCTATGCCATGATATTTTAACTCTATATTTTGTCCAAATACCTTATATTTGCCAAAACAAAAAGTAGTTTTTAAAGGCAAAACTATTTTTGCCTGACCTGGGTACACACTCTGCATCCTGAGCTGTCAAGTTCGCAGAAGCAGTTGGGGCAAATCTAAAGTCTTGAAGGAAGTATCGGTGGGTGGAGGTGGGGGGAGCTATACAGATTCTCACTACATCAGTGATAATGAATATTAAGACATGTTCAGAACAAAGGAGGCTATTTATAGTTTGGAGGATGCAGAGCATCATCTCCATTTAGAGCATACACCCATTTGAGAGGTTTACCACCTGCCACTGGGCAATCACTTTAACCTATATTACAGCATCATCTAAGTTAATATACGAATGGTAACTAAAGTAGATTTTGATCTTCTTTAGTGACATCATTTTATTAATTATGCACATATTTTGCATTTTAATTAAAACTGATGTCACTTTCATATGCTCATGGTCAAAAGTGATGTGATGCCTTTGGCTCTGATGTCATTGCTGTTAAAGCTTGCAGGTGTCACTATTGCTAAACCATGAGATTTTGTCAAAAATGCTTTGGTTACCACAATGGGTAGATTAAAAAAGACAAATATTAATGTCTACAGAATTACCATCTTGGTAATAGAAATCTGAACACTCACGAAGAAGAGCAAAGCTATAAATCTTTTAATATTACATTTGTTGTCAACCCTCCTCCCTCCTCGCGCACCACTACACAGACATGTGTGTGGTTCTAGAGTAATCCAAATGAACTTGCACCCGGGCATAGTCTGATCAGTCCAGAGCGTCGCCCCACTGCTTTTACCAGTGCAAAGAAGGAAAAATACAATTATAACAACAAAATGTTGTTCTCATTTTATTTTTCGCGCTGAAGCAGGTTTTGGGGCGGGGCTTGGCTGTCAACGCAGCCAGCAGGGGAGGAGGAAATATGTGCACTTAAGTGTGCATGACGGTTTGGCCGGCCCTCTTGGGCTGGCCAAACCGTCATGCGCACTTATCATGTTCCCCACTAGGCTGTAATGCACAGCTGTGGGGAACATGCATAGGCTCCCACTGCCTGTCTGAGAGCCGAACCATGGCGCTCAGACTAATTACAACGCTGCATTGCTGCGTTGTGATTGGCTTAGGGGAGCCTGTTTGTGCTTCCTGTTCCTACCAAGCAGACGACAATGGAGGAGAGTCGGTGTCCTTATAAGGTAAGCGCTATTTATTTTTTAACCCCCATGCCCCGCCACCCTCATTCATTACCAGCCGCGACTGATCCAGTCTACACCCAGCTGCAACACCTGTTTCTCACATATCTGACATATGTAAGGTACTTATTACGAGGGTGAATAAAGATCTGACTTATTCAGAAGACTACAATAATAAAGTAGCCAAGTCAACAGAAATAATTTTTCTCAGCCTTTACTTTTCATTTGTAACCTACACTTCCCGATACTAAATCTTCAAATGACTAAAATTGTAGGCTCACAGGAGATGAACTCGTTTGCTGGACACCAGGCATTTCGGTGGGCTGGCCGGGTGGGGGCCAATTTCGCTTCCGGTGGGGGCCGGTATTCTTGCTGGGGGCCTGTCAACCATGGACGTCATTTACGGGCCGCCAGGGGTCACAATTAGCCCCTGGCTTTGCCCTTGGGATTCCTGGCAGTGCTCCTGCGACCCCTAGCTTTAGAGGTTGGTAAAAAAGGGCTGGGATAACAAGATAACAGAGCCCTCGTGAGCTTTCCAAACTCATTTCAGCCCGGAGCAACGGGAAATTAGGCGGGCATAGACAATACTGCAATGAAACAATGCTGCCTCCATTCATACACTGGTGTTTGCAGCGTTTTGTGATGACAGCACCCTGTGCTTAAACAGAAAATAAAATAAACTTGCAACAGTATTATTTATAGTTGCTGCTTGAGCGGGCCAGGCAAAAAGTCGTCTGAATGTAAATGTGGCTGCCCTTGAACATTTGCAGTGGAGAGGAAAATAAGACTGAGACGAAAGACGACCAGGTAAAGTAGAGGAATTAGGAAAAGGGAAGAAAACGCATCAGACACAGAGAGCCACACAGAGGCAAAGATTTGTAGGTGGATGTGAGAGCTACAGGGTGAGATAGAGAGAGTGAAAAGGAGAAATTAACAGCTCAAATAGATGAGGAGACAGAGGACATAGGTGAGAGAAACAGATGAGAGAGGTGATGAAGATAGGCTCAAAAGAGACAGTAGAAAGCCAGAGAGAGGAAGACACGTGAGGGACATGACAGGCATTCAGATCAGAAAGTCAGACATAGATGGGGAGACAGTTGTGAGAAAGGGGTGATAAAGAAACAGCTTTGAAGAGACATCAGAGAGAAAGGTGAAAAAGAGACAGCTGAGAGATGGAGAGATAGATGAGAGGCAGAGAAGACAGAGAGAGGAGGAAACAGGTGAGACAGACGTGTAATAAATAGACAAATGAAATAGAAAGAAGGAGCTGTTAGGAGGGGGAATGAATGAATGAATGAATGAAGGAGCATTTCTAAAGCGCGTGGTTACCCGGGGGCATCCCAGCGCTATGGCGCCAATTATGCTGTGAGAAGATCAGGGAAAAAGAAAAGTTTTCAGTAGTTTTCTGAACTTGAGATAGTTAGGTTCGGCACGTACGTGGAGGGGAAGATTGTTCCAAAGCCTGGCTGCATTATATGTGAACAGTCGGCCTCCACTGCACACATGGATCAGAGTTAGGGGTCACCAGGGGTCACAGCGTCGACCCCTTGCTTATCCCTTGCAACCGCTGGCACTATATTTGCAACCCTTGGCCTCAAAGTTGGCAACATCAATGCCAAGAACAAAGGGGCATCTCACACTTTTGTGCATTTAGGCTCTACCCTCCTTGTTTTCTGCCTATTTTGATTATGCTAATAATGAATAAAATATCATTCACTATTACTTTAATTTAAATGGAGCACCAGGAACTGGAACAGACATTCACTGACAGCTGATGTAAGTAAAACAAAATGATGTTAAATTTGTGTATGTCTGTATGTGTAAGTATGTGTGTGTGAGAGACTGAGTAATAGGCAGTGAGTAAGAATGAGTGAGACTGCATCAGTCATGGAGTGTGATTGAATCAGAGTGAATGCGAATGAGGAAGTGAGTGAGAATGAGTAAATGAGAATGAATGAAAATGATTGTGAAGAGTGTTAGAGAGTGTCAGGGAATGAGAATGCGAATGAGTGACAGAGTAACAATGAGTGAGAGTAACTGAGTGAGAATAAAAAGAACTGAGAATGAATGAGTGAGCGTAACAATGAGAGTGAGAAAGTATGAGTGAGTCAGACAGAGTGAGGGAGTGAGAGCAAAAATGAGTGTGAGTTACTGAGAACGAGTGAGAGTGAATGAGTGTGAGTGAGAATGTGTTTTTATGCTGCGAGACTGCATTTAACCCTGTGAAACTGAAGATAATTCTTGGCTTTTGAAGGCACCAATGGCAAAATGCTGGCACTGACATACTGAGGCAATTCTTATCGTGACAGGCACCTGTGCTTAATATTGCCACTGACATTCTAGAGGTAATACTTCGCTTATGGGTTACACCCATGACAAAATGATGCTGCTCGCAAACTGATGGTACTTCTTGGCATAGAGGCATGTGTGGAAAAATGCTAGTGCTGATATACTGGAGGAGATTCTTGGCCTGGTCACCCATGGCAAAATGCTAGGTCTGGCGCATTGCAGGTAATTATTTGCATGAGGAAGGACAACAGTGGAACCGTGCTATCAAGGAAGGTGGGGCCAATGACAAGACGCGGGCCCAGACATATTAGAGATAACTTTTGACATAAGGGCAATCTATGCTACATGGACGGCATGTAATTTTTGCCTTAGGGTACACCCATGGCTTATGGGGGGCACCCATGGCTTATGGGGGGCACCCATGACAAATGCCGCCCCTGAACATAATTTTGACATATGAGAGCACAACCAGAACATTTTGAAAAATATATAGCCAACTCATGGAGAGCATCCGGTTTCATTGGCCTGGTTCCACCAAGAAGGATCTGAATATTTGATGAGTGCACTTTCAGGGCCTATTTTATTTGTAAAATTACATGAAAATTGTGCTTTACAATGCGCTATTTAGCTCAATTTCCTTTAAACTTTTCTTGGTAGAGTAGTACCCCCCACACTTGAACCCTTCCTGGAAGAAGTAGGGCTCACTCGCTTTGCTCTGTACCGCAGAAAGTGTCATCACCGTTAAGGTCATGAGATCACTTAGTGGGTCAACAGTCATATGATGTCTCTTACTGTGATGTCACTGTGGTCAAAGGGTGGGTGATGTCACTTCCGCTACTCCTGGCATTCTGGTGAATTGACATCCATGTTGCCCACCTTGTTCCTAATTGCAGCGCCCCTGAATAGACCAGGCAAGAACAAAGGGGTTTAAAGTACGCTTTGAGCGCGATTGACAACCATTTCTTTGCACATTGTTTATTTAGAAGCACTGCCAGTGAGAATGTGTCCGGCAGGTCCCCAGCAACAAAACCTGCCCCCACTGCAGTGAAACCCGCCCCCATACTGCCAGCCCACTCAAACTCTAAAGAGCCAGTCAGGCCCTCTAAGCTTGCCCCTGAATTATCTTTACAATAATCACAACTCATACACCAACTTCTTTATTAGCCAATATCCACTCACCGCACAGATCATGAAAACCAGTTAAGTCATACAGACCTAGGTAAAGTTTTCAAAAACACTCCTTTATTATTATAAAGTTAAAATCTTCCAGAGCATTTGGTTTGTGCACAGTAAAATGGCCCATAAAACAAGACCCACGCCAGCAGGGTGTGTTTCATGAAGAACATTCTCCCTTCCTCACCTCATGGTTTCATCAGTGCAGAATGACATAACCAAGCGTCAGAAACCAGCTAGACATTCCGGCCCAGATTTACTTAGACTTTGCACCAGGTTTGCATTACGTTTTTAACACAAACCTAGTTCAAATTATGTGGTGGCATTTACTTTCCAAATCAAAGTTGGCCAAAGTAACACTAAGGTACTCTGTGCTACGTTGCATCAGGGGCCGTACCATGGATGGTACCTGGGTACCATCCATGCAACCACCCATGGACTTTGATGCACATCCGTATCTTCTAACATTGGTAGACAGGGATTTAACCATAAACGTATGCCACCTCGCGGCAAAGTGTAACTGTGGAATACGTTTTAGGGCTCTTCACATTATTTCCAACTTATGCATGGGTGCTGCATTATACAGAACAAATACAAAATAGGAAAATTATTAAAGTAAAGTTTTTGCTTTTGCTATGCTGTACAGAATACACACTCCCTTGGTGCATGGCAGCCTAAAGTGCACCAGCACAGTGTGGAGAGAGGAAAAAAAGCACCATATCGTACTTGTGTAAAAAGTTGGTAAATCTGCCCCCGATGGGAAGATTTACTAACATTTTACACCAGTTTCGCATCACGGAAGTGACCCAAACCGGCATAAAAAGGTTTATTTGGAATTTACATTCAAGCGCAAAACGTATTTGCTAATCTACTCCTACGTGCCCAAAGTGGGAAACAATTGGTCAGCCTGAACAATGTTTCACTTCTCTTTAGCCAATGCATCCTCTTCCATCGACTTTTTTTAAGCCTAAATAGTAATTCGTTCTTCAAATTCTACAACAATCTGTTAAACCTTTCCAGAGGATTTTCAAACACAGTTAAGGCCTATTCGTGGATCTATAGCTCCATCAGGTGGATATTAATTAAATACGTCTACTGCAATTATAAAACACAATTTACAAAAACATACGGATGAATGATCACACGTTTATTCAATGTTAAACATTTCTCCTTGATTTTTCAAAAGACGATCATTATTTTCTATCTGGTTACTCAGTCTCTACATCAAAGAAAACTCTATCATCCCAGTTCTTTGTTCAATCTTCGCGGTTGCGTCCTCTGAAAGGTAGTAACACATTTTGCTTTTTTTGTCTTGACTTTCGTTTCCTTTCACCGCAACGGATATACATTGCTACATGTTCTGCAGCCAAGATAATAATTCCTGTGATTTTGCCATTATGAAACATATGTGCATGTTCAGCCACAGTATATTTACGCTCCCTGGGGCAGATTTACAAGCCCCTTGCGACACTTTTGCGCTGCCGTTGCGCCACTTTTGTGACGCAGCACCGGCGTAAAAAATTGCTGCCAATTTACAATGTGATGCATCCCGGGAGGTGCGTCACGTTGTAAAGCCCTGCGTCACATTACACCTGCGTCAGGTATAATGTATGCAGGGTGGGCGTTCCCACGCAAAAAAGCCTCGTAAAAGTGAAGCAGTGAAATGTACAAGATATCACTGCGCCACTTTTAGGACGCCACTGCGTCAAAACCTTACGCCTGCTTGAAGCATGCGTAAGGAGTGACGCAGTACAATAAGTATAGGCCTCAACATGCAATGCTGGAGTTGCGTCGTGCTTGCGACACGACTCCAGCAATGCGTGACTTTTGGGCCAACAGATGCGTCCGAATTTCGGACGCATCTGGCAATCCTTGCGCCATGGTGCGCCGTATTGTAAATACGGTGCATCCATGGTGGCACAAGGGTTTCGCAGGCTGGCACAGGGATTGCAATTCGAACCTTTACCTTTTGAACTGTATTATTTATGTATTTAATCTTTTATATAGAGGGAGCAGAGGAGTGAAGCCTCAGCTATTTCCCTGATTACTGAGGTGGCCAGAATAGTGCGGACATAGTTGCATTTAACCCGAATCGGCACCTCTATCAATCAATCAATCATCAGTATTTGTCAAGCGCAGCTTATCACTTGTAATGCCGTGCTTTATTTGAGCCGGTGGTTTCCGGTCTTACATACTTGCACTTTATTGTCAACACCAGCAATCCTGACAGAGTGCAACAAGGTGGCGCTGTCTGCCTGATTTAGAGATGACCACAAGAACACTTAATTATTAATTCAATATACATTAAAAATGACTATTACTTGTCGCCCAAGCCATTCATTTAGCTTTGGGGGCTTGAAATAGTCCGAATTGTCACACTTATAGGAGTGTGATGGTTAGTAGTTGTGTTGTTACTATCATTGGCAGCATGTCAGGGGCAATGTGTGGGGCAAGCAACAGTGGCCTTCCAACAAGAACCCTGGTACATATGTTTTTTACAAATTAAGCACTGCCGTAAGGGTATACAGGAGCTGGGTTGCTGGGCTCAGTCAGAAAGCCAGTGGGCTTAGTCGAAAAACAGATGGAGGCAGTGATGATCAAGTCCATCCACATCTTCAGTGATCTTTCTGTGGAGGGGTGTGTTTGGGAAGGAACACATTGGGTAGGAAGCTTGGAGGTTTCTTTACACACTGCTAGGGAGAACAGCATTCAAATTTCTAGAGACAAATCGAGTTTCATTGAAGGGTTGCTTCAGAGTTCTTTCTTTCACGAAGGTAGGTAATTTACGTAGTTCACGTGTCTTTATTCTACACAGCGCTTCAGTTTCTTCACAAGCTAGTGAGATGGGTCAGAGTGAACGAGTTTGTGCACTAGGCATTACACTTTAAACATGGATCTCCCTTAAATAGGCAGCCAACTTAACGAAAGCCCAAATCGATGTGATGTCATCAAATCGGCTAGTCCCTGTGGCCAACCGTGCAGTAGGGTGTATTGAGGCTTTCATTGCAGCAGTGTGAGTTTTAGAAATCCCGGCTTGAATGGCATTTCCATAGTCTAGTTTTGATAGTGCTGTACCCTATATCACAGTCTTTGGGTCTTGGACATGTAGAAAAGGTTTGAGAATGAGTCTAAGATGGTAATTTGTCGATCTTGTGGTCACACTGATGTGGTTAAGGAAAGGTAGTTTTCCTCTAGAGTGAAGCCCAGGGATTTGTCCTTCTCAGAGATGGTGGCAGGGCAGCCTAGAAAGCCCATTCTGCAAGTGGTGTGGGAGACGAGTATGGAGAAAGGAGAAGACATTTGTTTTTTGTCTGTAACCTTGAAATGGGGGGTCGTCCTCAAGGATTATATTTTGTCAAGAGCAGTGGTCATCTCACAATGTTAGCCGCAGAGCAGACCTCTAAGTTCAGTTGGGTGTCGTCTGCAAAATGATCATAGTGTATGTCAGGGTTCTTGAGTAGGTTGCTCAGGTATATGTTGAACAGTGCATGAGCTAGAGCTGATCCATGAGGGTTAGATAATGCAAGTTCAATTGTGATCACCTGTGAGCATTTTGTTTATAAGTATGACTTGAATAATTCTAGAACTTTTCCTTTGAAATCCATGTGGTGTTCAAGTGTGCAGATAGAGACCTCATGGTATCCAATGCCGCTGAGAGGTCTAGTCGATAAGCAAGCATGACCCTACAATATCCATGATCCTAAGGGTGACGTCTGCTATTTGTAGGAGGGCTGTCTCTGTGCTCCGACCTTCTCAAAATCCTAATTGAAATTCATTGAGCAAGTTGTAATTGTAATCACATTTATATACCACTTGCTACCCTTTGGTGATGCATTGAAGCACTTTACGCCAAGCAGCACGCTGCTGCGTAACCCATGGTTAGTGGTTAGTTCAGTGTGATTGGCTATTGTTAGTTATTGGGATTAGTCGTTTGCACTCAAGAAAACCATTCTATGCATTCTCTCATGTTTCTCTGTGGCAGATTAAAGTAATAGGAGTAAGGTGCAGTGATTAATTTGTAAAATAATAAGTTGCGGAGCCCACGCTCTGTTCAGCAGCCCACGGTCGGTGCATCTAAATGTTGGTGTGCCGAATACTACGGCTGCGTATTCTTGAGTTCCCCTCATGCCTCTTTAATTCACTACCAGTCTCTTCCTGCCTCTTCATCTCACTCTTGCAGGTTACTGCTTTCTCCCTTTATTAGGGTTTCCATGTCTTTCCCTCCCTCTGTCTTTTCACTTTGTTTTTTATTTCCTTCTCATGGTCTTGGTAAACGTCTTATGCAGAAAAATAACTGCCGATCTCCAAAAAAGTAGGCCCTGGCCCCCTTCGGTAGACGTTGGCTCAAATTAAGCACTGGTTAGGTTTGGTCATTATTTGGAAAAGGAGAATAAGCAGGTTCATGCAGATACTTGGTAGGGTTATTAGATTAGTTAGAGGAGATTTGGTAGTTTAAAGTAGATTAAGAAAAACATGCGTGTGATTTAGAGGCGATTGTGCTCAGAGAAAAAAGGCATTCAGAGGATGGAAAGGAAGGAAAGAGCCATTTGAAAGGAAAAAGTAGAGGTGAATATAAAATATTTTAGGTGAACATCAGTTTTTCAAGCCGGATTCTAGGAATATAAAGGATTTTTTTGACACAGCAGGCAATTTGAGAAATCAGGACTGTAGAAATAATCATTATTTGCATGTGAAGATAGTGCTGTGGTAAGTACTTTGATAGGCGCTAGTGTAAGGTGAACAGTCTGCCCACTGATAGGTTACCACTCGACCACCATTTCAGCAAGGAGGACCAATCGGCTCAGGGGTTAGAAGCCTAAATTAATGGCTGGACGCAAACACTGAAAGGAGATTCTACAAATGCCGAAGTGAATATCTTCTGATGTTTATCCTAAAGTTTGGCTCACAGTATTAATTATAAAGCACAGTTGGATCTATTTAGGATTCCTCTGGTTTAACATGGAACAAGATGAAGAGTGAGGACATCTTCTTAACAGATATGGCGCTGTCCTGTTCTCTCCCGCCCATGCCATGCCATACATTGACGTCAATGGGGTGGATTTGATTTTCCACGAATTTGCACCGGCACATGGTCACATAAAGTGATACAAAGCAGCAGAAAGTCTGAGAGGGAAATTTACTTTCCAAGGTGCCTCCTTTGTGTCAAGGGGGCTTTTTATCAGTGGTAGTTGAGTGGATCGTTGCACAGAACCTCAATCTGCTAGGATATTCTGACTGGCTTCATGTAAAAAAAATAGCACCTTCTTGAAACAGGCTCAAAATTGAGAGAAATCAGTGCTTAATTTGAGCCGGTGGTTTCTGGTGTTGGGCATCACCACTTAATTGTCAATACAGTTTTTGTGACAGTCTACCACAGGGTGGTGCTGTTGAGCTAATTAAGAGAATGCCATAATAACAGTTTATTATTAATTTAATATACATTAAGAATGACTATTACGTGTGCAAGCCATTCTCATAGCTTTGGGGGGCTGAAATAGTCTGAATTGTCGCATTTGTAGGAGTGTGATGGTTAGAAGTTGTGTTGATACTATTATTGGCAACAAAAAAGGGGGGAGCACCACAGAACATATGACAAAAAAGAAAAGCTCTAGCAGGATGGATGAACAGAATTAAACAAGGAAGCCACTTTTTATTTGTGGTCTCTGGCGGAATAACTCGCCTACTATAATTTTATCATGTTCACAGACAACAATTGTTAAGGTATTGCTGTGCAAAATCAAGAAAAGTGACAAAATGACATAATTATTCAGAATGTTTTGTAATACACTGTGGTAAAAGCAAGCATTGGCAAAGCCAATAATTCTGACTTCATGCTTGCAATTACATTTTATATTTTTACTTTTTAATTTAATGTTAACCATTGCATCATTTTAATACAACAGTACAGTTTCTCCCAAGTAGACAGATGTCCTTGGTACTTGGAAACAAACAGGTTTTGAGTTTTATTATGCATCACTGCACAGTATGATTTTTATTGATGCAAAGAAAAGGTACTATTTGCTTGAAATTACTGTAACCACGAGACATAAAAGGAGGTGTTAAAAAATAAAAACATCATGATAAATAATGGAAAGAAAAAGCTTTCAGAAAGAAAAGTGAGGACCCACTAGCGATCGCACTAAAGTGGGCTTCTTTTTAGGTAGATGTACAAAATGCCATCACTCACAGTGCAAGAGAATCAGTTGCTAAAGTGAGCTGACCCATTGCCTCATTTCTGTTTGCTGTAGTAGGCACAAGCAAAATGTAAATTATACTTGAACAGACCAATGGTTCAAGAGGACTGACCCAAACCCCTCTATTTATATTTGTATGTATTTATGTGTGTATGTATTTTTTTTTTTTTTTTTTAAATTACATTAGGCTGCAACCAGCAAATGCTGTCCCTAGGTTAGACCTAAAACCAGATGATCATAAGCCTCTTTAAAATTTCAGAACGCTGAAATGGTAGTAGTATTTTTAACACAACATTATACGGAAAGATCACCTCACAGATCAACAATGCAGGGTTCTATACCACAAATCACAGCAATGGCAGTGCCAATCGGTGCAATCTTCATTGACTCAGAGGAGTGCTAATTGTAAATGTGCCTGGTCGAACATTTGGAGTTTTGTTTATTCTTTCTGTGAGTGCTCAGACCTGCTTGCTTACGCTCAGAACCATGCAGAGTTTAACTATGAGGCAAAGAGACTTCTAATCAACAGCGACACTGCAAGGTCAATGCACCATTGCAACCATGAGACTGAGGGTCCTTCTGTTGACTCAGGGACAAGGGGAGTGGCAGTGGGGGTCTCTAAAAAGGGAAAACATGCTGCAAAAGTGTTCATGGATGATACTCCCCTCATAATGGATAAGGTAGTATGTGCACCCTTAATACTTCTTGATCAGAGACTACATTGGCTCCCTGTAAGAAGCTGCGTCAAATTCACGACACCGGCCCTCTGTTCCGTAGACAGTCCTTCAAATGGTACACCCCCAGTAGACCATTGTGTTCTGCATGGGCAAACTATATGTTGCTACTCAGAATCCGAATGGCAAACTGGGGTGGCAGAAGCTTTACGACAGGGACCATTAAGCTCTGGAATAGTCTACCCAGCCGTATAAGAGTCTTGCCCACTTTGATCTCCTCCAGGAAGAAGCTCAAAACTTGTCTGTTTACCAATTAGGATCATCTTTCTTGCTCAGGAGTAGTCATCGCCAAGACACCTTTGGTATACGAGCACTCAATACATTTTTTTAACATAATATAACATCTAACTGCACCCTTCCAATTCTCATCAATCTGCTGTTCTTCATTGGCATTTAAGGGACAGGATCACACCAAATCTTTCTCCATTTCAATTGGGATCCAAGGCATTAGCTTGTGGAGTGCCCCAGTACTCATTCTATAATCCCAAAATCTTCAACATCTATTACAGGTCCTCTGGCTCTTCACCTCATTTGGTTTTTCTCTCATGTCCTACACCAATGATACCCAGACAGTGGTCGCCTTTAAGAATGACATATCTAGCATATTAGACAAATTCATATGCTGCCTGGAAGATGTTTGTTCCTCATTGACTAGCAATATGCTCCAGCTCAACAGAGACAAAAATTAAGTTATCCTTCCTGGGGCACCTCTTACCATTTGGTTCACTGCATGGTGGCACCCAGAATTAGATGCTCTTCCTACTCCAGTGCAGGCTTCTAAGAATCTGGGAGGTATCATTCACAGTGAGCTTCACTTCAACGATCAAATTAACAAATTCATCTCTTCCTGCTTCTTGCAGATGGGCATGCTAAGAAAGTTCAGTCCGCTTTTCCTTCTTCACTGCCATGAAATGGTGGTTCTATCTATCATTATTAATTCCTTGTACACCGGGTTGCCTAAATCCTCCATCCAAACACCCCAACTTTGGCAGCTAGATTTCTGCTGGCCAATTCAGCCTGCACTTCTGTATCATCTCATAACATCAAACTGCACTGCTTACTTGTGAGGAAGTATATTGTCGTGAAGAATCTATGTATTACCCCTGGGTCACTCTTAGACATAGGCCATATTTTTCTATGGACTTTGCTTTCACACTATGTCCCTCTGAGGTCTCTATGAACATCAGCAGCACACCTTGTCATGATCCCAGTGATCTTTAGGTTTCACATGGGAGGTCAGTCATCCTCTTATCTTGCTGCTAGATATTGGAACAGTCTTCCTATTGCCATTTGGTCTAATTCTAACCATATGTCTTTCTGCAAGAAACACAAGACTAGTTTATTCGGACCTTACTGACAGTCCCCACTTCTTTACTGTTTAAATTCCAACAGTGCTATGACACCATATTCATTGGGTGACAGCATGCTCTATAAGTTCCCATTCATTCATTCATGACTACCGAAGGGCAAGCCAAGGGTAACAGCTTCTACTCCTGGCAACCCTTAGATAAAGTCCATGACCTTTAGTAATGGAAACCCTATTAGATGGAAGCTGCTCTTGTGAAATGATGATGATGTAGGATGATGGGTTGAATCGCTGCTATGACTGATTTGGTGTTTTGAACGTTATCTGTAACGATTGTGCCTAGGATGCCACAAAGTGATTTGCATTTCTTAGATGGCAGAATTCATACATTGGAGACTTATGAATCTTTGTAGAACATTGAAGACTTTACCTGTCACCTTGTGCCTATAGAAACTCCTCCTGAAAAATATGTTTTATCTTTTTAGAAATTGCGCTCTGGTGGGTCAATGTTGCATGTTTAGGGTGCTGATGGTTTTCCTCCAGTACTAAGACATATTTTGAAATTTGGGAAGTTCACACTAAAGCTTTCATAACTATATTTCCCAAAAAGTAATCAAGACCAAACCTTCTTCTTTTTGCCAATTGTTGGGGATTTTAAAGTTACCCAGGCTATGGGGATTCGCCAACCTGGATCTAAGAAAATAACCGAAACATGGCAAATTTTCTTTTGACATAAAATGGTAAGAAGTACTGTGTAAGAAAGTGTTTGTTTTTTTTTCTAAAAATTGCATCAACAAAAGGTTTGCTGGGCTAAGAGCACTTTCTTCCCAGCTCTTAGAAACAGGGAAAGTTGAAAAACATACACATTTTTACCACTTTTGTTTCAGTTATATATGCTGTGTCAATATTTCCTGCCTTTGTCATTTCTATTGACTTGCAGTTTGTGGTAACAAGAATGTAAAACCTATGTGTGAACCTGCACAACTATACATTTGGGAAAACTAGGCAAAGTTCTGAATTCAGCAAGGGGTCATCTCTGTAGATTTCACAAGGTTTTTCTTATGAGATAAATTAAAACAATAGTGAACATAAGTAAAGAAAAGAAAACTAGTGACAAGGATTTCATTTGTGCTGAAGGCCGACCTACAAATGAAATATACTGATTTGTCGGGTCGCAGATATATATAATTTTTGTACCAACCATGTTTCTATCCTAAAAAAATGAATACAAATTGAGTAAGAATTAAAGCTATACATTTTTTTTAAATGTACCCGAGAATCTCAATTTAGTGATATGAGTTATTCATAATGCCATGTTATCCTAAGGAAATGTTTTGTTTTCAAAATGTTTTTGTATACAATTGGAAGAAAAAAATATACAGAAATTCAGTGTATACTAACAAATGTTGTACCATTCTACATTCCCACTCCTCTCAATATAATCAGTACCCAACATGTGTGGGTGTGCCTATCACGTGGAATAGGAAAGGCGCAAATATGTGACCATGTGAAGAAATTTAGTGATGTTTGAATATAGACTTTTGTGGTTGTTGCATGACCTCTACAAATCCAGGGTCTGCCTGCCTTCCAAGAAACTTACTGTCCCCAGACCTTTCTGAAAACTAGGCACCCGGGAGACTCCATGGTGGTGTGACTTGCATGGATCTCACTAGTTTTCTTAGCAAGAATGCTCTGCAGATGTGAAGCTTGGTATTCCAACAGACTAAAGTATTGAAAACATTATGGGGCCAAAAGTTTGAGACTTAAATATCAAGAACCAAAATAGTGTGAAGGTGAGTATATATATTCTTACGTATATGATATATGTATCTTGAAGGCATGTGGATGTGTATAAATCTATACGTACCTATATTCACTTACCTTTTCAATATTTTGGTACTTGAATTTTAGGCTTCGCTTTTTGGCCCCATAATACTTTTTATTCAATATTCTGACATACAACAGTCAAAATTTGGGTGAAAGCACAGTATTTCTGCTCTTTTCTGTTAGAAAAAAGTTCTGGCTTCGGTGGGGAATTACAAAATTCCTACCAACTATTGCCATCATGGTTCTCCTCATAGAAATTGTACCCCACTTCTGTGGGTAGGCTTGTTCCTGGGGACAGAGAAGGTCTCAAAACGCACTGTGGAAATGTTCAAATTCCAGTCATTCTTGGGATATGGGCAGCTGTGGTGTTTTGGCGTGGGGTCAACAGGCACCCAGGCAATCTTACCATTTCCAAACCTCTCTGAAAGCTAGACACTGGATAGGCTCTAGTGGTGTTTGGCTTATTGACTCATTCTACATTTTCTTACACATAATGCCTTGAAAACATAAAACTGTGGGTGAAATCATAGACATTGCTTATATTTATGTGAAGGAAAGTTCCAAAATGTAAAGGGAATGACAAAAGTCCCTCCACCCAGCATTCCCATACTTCTCCAATTACAACTCCACTACACTTGTGTAGATAGGTCTTTGGCCTGTAACACGAAATGCCCAGAAATGAACCATGGAAATCTGAAATATTTTGCTTTCAGCTTACATCCATTCTTTTCCACTGTGATTCTATAATCCTATGATCAGAGATTTACATGTACTCCCTAGTACTTCTTTTAGAATGGCGTGCTCTGTCAGTTTATCAATAAGAGGTTAAATCCCCTTCCCCACTTCACGAATTAGCTTGCATCGAGGAGTATGGGGATATGCTGCATTTGGTTTCACTGAGATCTGCACTGGCTGTGCACTTTTAATCAATCCAAGACCTTTTCCTGAAGAAATCTACACCTCCTTAAAGTATGTCTTAAATCTGAAGGTAAGTCTCTGCTGTGATAATTAGGAAAATTGTAATTCTAGCTTCTTCTTATTTTATTTTAAACTCAATATCCTCAATCTTTATGTGAATGCTAAAAACCATCGGGTGTACAGTGAATTACACAGTTAAATATACACAATAGAGCATGTCCCAACAAATTAATTGGGCTCATCTCACTGACTATAAACTGATGATCATTTGTAATTGAACCAATTTTCACTGGGACATTAGCTAATAACTTATTATTCACCTGTTTATTTGAAATACCTATAACCTGGACTTCGTCTCCAGAGAGAGGCAGGTTGGAAACATCCAGCAGTCTAACCCTGAGCACTTAGCACCTGTATGGATTAAAAATGATCCTAGAGGGCCATTTACTT
Organism: Calotriton arnoldi; assembly: GCA_963921515.1. Taxonomy (NCBI): domain Eukaryota; kingdom Metazoa; phylum Chordata; class Amphibia; order Caudata; family Salamandridae; genus Calotriton; species Calotriton arnoldi. The sequence continues at coordinate 1,701,522 of CAWUFW010001446.1, read as the reverse complement.
CTCCTTCCACAAAAGGATCATCCTGGTCTCCCTCCCCCTCAGGTACCTTCATTGCGACTGACTCACTCTTGTAGGAACTCTGAGTGTAGCTAAAAATTTTGAAAATGTCTTTAGTCACAGAACATTTTTGATGAAATCTGAAATTTGACTGTAGCCCCTACATGTGATTCTGCATAAGCTGTTGCACAACTGGGCCTGAAGGCATGTTCCCATTGAATCGTCTTGGTTTCTGCATGTCCTGCATAGAGGCCAGTAGAGCTGGGATCATTCACATTGTCACACCTGCTGCATCTGGGGAACCATTTGCTACTCAATTTGAAATCTATTTGTATTAAACCTACAATCCTGTTTCAGTGCCCATTTTACCCACAGATGTGGCACAAAGTATTTCTCATCTGTGCATTATTATTCACATTATTCATGTTAGAACTGTTAAGAAATACTCTTCCTCTCCCATGAAGACCATCAATTCCCTCTTGCCCAGATTACACACCATTCACTTGTGTATTAACACATTGAACATCTACACCAGTACCAGCACATAAATAGGTGTCTGCAAAGCACTTTGACCTCATTTCTGAAAACCCTATGCCTGAGCCTCCATCAATTTCTCCTTGATCATTTTCTTTTTAGCATTGCAACAGTCACTACAATACTGCACAATGGAAAGGATTTCATCTAACATTTTTGCTTGGCAACACTTCACAATTTGCTGAATATTCAAATTAATTTCCAGACGCAATCCCAACACAAATGCAGAAACAAATCCCGTAACACTATCTTTCATGAGGTCATCAACTTTACTATACTATCTGTAAATCTGCATCAATCTCTTATAATATCCATATACTGACTCATCTGGATTCTGCATTGTTCTCCTGAGTTTTGACCAATCAACTTGTTTTTTGGGAACCTTTATTTTTAAATGCTAGATAAGCTGATTATATTTTTGTTGGATCTGACATCCTTGGCATAGTTTTTCTCCAACTTTTTGCCTTCTAGCCTCCTGCTTTTACTGACTTCGTTCTTGCGAGCTTTAGGACTCTGCACACTTTACCACTGCTAACAAGTTCTAAAGTGCTTGTGCTCTCTCCTTTAAACATGGTAACATTGGCTTACAACCAATTGTCATATTTAATTTACTTGTAAGTCCCTAGTAAAGTGGTATTACATGTACCAAGGGTCTGTAAATTAAATGCTACTAGTGGGCCTGCAGCACTAACTGTGCCAACCACAGAAGTAGCCCTTTAAACATGCCTCAGGCTATTGCAGCCTGTGTGTACAGTTTTAAACTGCCATTTCAACCTTGCAGGGTAAACATCTTGCTAGGCCCAAACCTCCCTTTCTAAAACATATACATCACTGCTAGGGTAGGCCCTAAACAGTCCAGTGGGCAGGGTTCAGTGTATTAAAAAAATTGGAGATGTACTTTTAATTTTTACTTGTCCTAGTAGTGAAAAACCCCTAAATTTGTTTTTCACTACTCTGAGGCCTATCTCTCTCATAGAAAAAATTGGGTTAACTTATTCCATTTAATAAGTTATAACTTTCAATTAGGAGCGGGTTGGAATATTGAGTTTGGTGTCTAAGGAATTGACATTTAAAAACCTCTTTAATGTTAAAGTCAAATTTTAAGTCACAATTCAGAAAATGACACTTATAGAAAGTTTGCATTTTCTTGTCCTAACCATTTGGTGCCTACATCCTGGGTCACATGACTAGTTGTAACTGGCAGTTGATACACTCACAAAGGGTTTGACAATAGTCTTTTGTGGTCCCAAAGAAGCTTGGGGATAGAGCAGGGAGGCAGGAAATTCCAGACACCTCTGGGGGCAGAAAGCTCCAGAACCTTCTCCTACTTTGAAGTGGGCACCAGGTATAAATATTGGACCCTCAGACCCAGCACTTCAGTAAACCTCTGGACCTGTGGAAGACTCAGAAGGACTGCTTTGCTGCTCTGCAAGAAGGACTGCTACTGTGTTTCCCTGCTGCCTTGCTGCCTGCTGTCCTTCATCTTGCATGAAAGAACTAGACCTGCATCTTGAACTCAGGACCACCAGACTGACTCCAAAGTCTATTTGGCTGGCCTTCTAATCAGAGCCTCAGAGACAGAAAAGTCTCCAACCATCTTGAGCCCAGCACCTGGATTCTGTCTGCTGTGAGTAATATCCCCAAAGAGGTGCAACCACAGTCCTGGACCCTTGGAAGTTGGCCTGACGGTGCTCTGCCAGCCCAGCTGTGATCCTGTGGGCAGAACCGGTGCATGGTGACACATCTCTTCACAGTTACGCTGTGGAACTGCCGCAGTGCGATGCATCCACCGACGCTATACCTCCCAGCGCAGCCCACAGCCCCCTGGGAACTGCCACTGCACGACGCATCTTTGATGCAGGATCTCAGACCAGAAGCCCCTCATTGATGGCATCCTTGATGACAATGCAGGACTCTGCATCGCAGCCTCGCAGCCTCTCTTAACTTCCACTGAGTGACGCATCCTCGACACGGGATCTTGCAACACATGGATTTAAGGTACTTTGTTCAGTAGGCCTAACTTGGTCCCTTTGTCTGGCCCATGCTCCATCATGGTTGGCCTGAACTTGTGACTTTGTCCCAGTCCGGCGCGACCGGACAACCAAAGCTGGAGCTTTGTGCTTTTAAGCACTAATTTCACTTAAATCTTTAAAATTGCATATCTCCGGTTCTAGTAATAGGATTCCTGTCGCTTTGGTCTCAAATCATTTATTACATTTTACTCTATTTTCCTAAATTGATGTGGGATTTTTCTTGTGTTGTGTTTGCACTTTAATACTGTTTGAAGTGCTGCATAAATACTTTACACACTGCCTCTAATTTAAGCCTGACTACTATGTACCAAGCTACCAGAGAGTTAGGCGCGGGTTAATGTGGGACTGGCTTGTGTTTCATAATGCCAGAGATTGTGTTTGTTGCTTGAGTAGGGTTTCACCCCCCATCAACTAGTAACCCAGTTTCTAACAAGTTAGTAATAGCAATTGGAGAAGGCTTATTGTGAGGGACTTCCCTCTGAGGTTCTTCTTCTGGCCACGGTACTATGGTATTACACTGAGTCCACAAACTGTGATGCACAACAAGTACATTCATTGTTGCATTCATTTGTTTTCAGTCAACCCCATCTTCTAATTGAGGAAACAAACCCCTAGGCAATCCACTGTGTCTGACAATTAACAGACCCTAATACCACGCGACATGATGCTATGAACTCAGTGTAACCACACAATTAAATGTTTTTTAAAAAAGTTTTCATTTCTTTAATTCAAATTTATTAAAAGATTTTTGTTGTTGTTGTTGTTATAGACCATGATTAATGACAAAATGTACATTGATAACATACATTTATATAAATTACAAACAATTATATGTATCAAACACTGTGAGTACAAACATATACAATAACAACATATATTCACTATATATGTATAGTGATACACAATACTTAAAAACATAGAGACACATTAATAGACATGTGGCATAAAGAGTATCTTCTTTTCTACATGTCGGGACCTCCGTGCGGTCCGTCTGCCTACGAATAGACTCTAACGAACAAAGGGGGACAACCCGATTTCTATCTTGAAGAAGCGATAGCTTTGTATTATCTGACGGCATATATTGCAATATATTAATCCTATCGGAATCATCTAGACCATACTATTCATCCACTCTCCACCGAAACAAGACTATCCTAGAAATTCCTAGTAATTGCTTTGGATTCAAGAGTTCTCGTAAGACGTGCATATCCGCAGTCTACGCTATAGGGTACTTACCGATTGAACTATTTGTACGGTTGTTACCGTATTTGAATTGGACGCCTTGACATAATTTTAATGTCCAAATATACCTGTGGCTCTCCTGATGAAGGCGCAGAGTGCGCCGAAACGCGCGTAGAAAAGAAGATTCTATTTATGCCACATGTCTATTAATGTGTCTCTATGTTTTTCAGTATTGTGTATCACTATACATATATAGTGAATATAAGTTGTTATTGTATATGTTTGTACTCACAGTGTTTGACATATAATTGTTTGTAATTTATATAAATGTATGTTATCAATGCATATTTTTTCATTAATCATGGTCTATAAATAAAAAATAAAATCTTTTAATAAATTTGAATTAAAGAAATGAAATTTAAAAAAAAACATTTAATTGTGTGGTTACACTGAGTTCATAGCATCATGTCGCATGGTATTATGATCTGTTAATTGTCAGACACAGTGGATTGCCTAGGGGTTTGTTTCCTCAATTGCATTTTGCCCTGCCCTAGGAATTTAGTAATTAATTCAGCAGGGGGTCCTTGTTATTTACATTGGTGAACCCCATCTTCTATGACTCACAAATTCTCTTTTTTTTCAAATCCACTTTTAATTATTTATCCAATTCTTCAAGATTCCCAAATGCACAATGAACATGTCTTCCTGCTTCTGCACCCAAAAAAGCCAATTAATTTTTATTATACATTAAAAACAAATCATCATAAATGTCTATTTCTTCCATAATTTCCAAACCCCCTTTGAGGGCCTGATTCAGAAAGGAACTCCGTACTCATGGCGGAAGCCCCATAGTCATGGGGAAGTCTCCGAATACGGGGCGGAATCTCCGCAATGAGAATTCTTCTTAAACTTTTTAGTGTTTCACTTTCGAAGAGCCTCAGTAAGACGTTAAGGGTTGATTCTGTCAAGGAGACATGTTTTTGTGTTGCTTTTTGATGTTTTAACTTGTATTTAATAAATTTTCATCCAAACGGTTATTAGTTAATGACTGCACCTTTAGTTTCACACAAGTGCTTTTGAAATATCTGGTATATGTGCTGATTTTTTTGAACCATTCCCAAACACTTCCGAAGATTAAGCCTTCTCCCTGCTCACAGTTACCAAAAGGCAGATTCAAACTCCTTAGTTCATGTTTATCATTCATTCTATACATGACTATTAATTTATTTTTGTATTTAACATTTTAAATTACATCTTAAAATGCTACTCCATAAGTAATGTTCCAAAACGAAATGTAGAGGGCAGTGACAAGCAGGAGGCTGAAATATTCATTTATAACAGTTGTTGTGCCACTAACAGGAACATGGGATGTCTAGTGGCCCTAGAATGTGATTGGAGGCTCGGCTCAGAGCAATATTTACGCATTAGCCTTTGTTTCCGGGGGATCGTATCAGTAGGAGTGGCACTTCCCAGTTGGCGGGAAACTGAACGTGACAGCGCGCAAGAAACAGAAAAGTAACCTGCATGAAACAAATAAATATACTGAAGAGAAAGACGAAACAGAGGAAAAGTGCACCCCTCCAATTCCAAATGTCATCTGGCAGCCCAGAAGCGCAGCCTGAAGCAGCACAGAGATGAGCAGTGCGTAGATGAAGCTAAGGGGCATTTTCACTGTATTTTGGTGTAGGGCAGCGCCACAAGCCTTCTAGCTGCACTGCCCTATGTTAAAAGAAAAGGGCAGGACTATGTTGTATCTACAAGATATGACGTATTCCTGTCCTTTCTGCCAGCGCCGATGCACAAACTGCAGCCGAGCGCCAACGCATGCACCCTTGCACTGTGGTGCAAGGATGTCTGTGTTGTTGGCATGCTTGTTTTTCTGCAGGAAGGGACACCATTCTGCTGAAAAACAATCAAAGGAGGCGTTTTCCTCGTTCTATGTGTACTGCAGAATGCAGCAGAAGTGCAAAGAGGAAAAAACTAGGAGAAATGTAAACATTTCTCCCCGTTACGCCTGCTTTGGAAAGGTATTCGTTTTGATGCTGCCCCAGATTTACTATATGTTGTAAATCTGGGGCAGAGTCAAAAACCATGGGTGTTGCATGGAAACAACCACAGCAACACCCATGGAATGCCCCTTCCACACAGAGTAAGGCATTGCCTTACTCCATATTTACAAGGCCATGAAAAGTCACCCAGGGTGGCTATGGGTGGCCTTGCAAATGTGGGTTGGGACACTGCTCCTCTGAAGCGTCACAAAAGTGACGCTCCGTGGCGTGAAAGTGCCACAGGGGCATTGAAAATATGCCCCTAAGTGTTCTTAATGCTGTCTCTGCAGCACAAGTTTGTTGCTAGACAGCTCGGCCCAGATTTTGAAAGGTTTCAGGCAACGCAATGCAGCACCCAAAGATGCTGCGCTGCATTGCATGACAGGGAGAGGGCAGGAGAGCACCATATTCACAGAGATATAGCACTCTCCTCACCTCTCCCTAGCGTCAGCACTGATTTCAGCTGCCATGCACCAGTCACACACCTTAGCGCCATAGTACTAGGGTGTGTGCTTGAGTCTAGCATAGGTGTACAGAAAGGGTACCCTTCCTGTACAAAATACTATGCCTAGACAAGTTTAAAAGCTGTTCCTATTTTGTATGTGTGCTGTACAGTGCACCACGCATGCAAAGCCAGAAAAGCACAGAGAAATGAAAACATTTCTCAGTTTAATGCCCGCTTTCAGCGGCCTTCATTTTAGGCGCTAAACCCTTTCTATCAATGTTAGTGAATAGGATTTAGCGTCAAAAGCATGGGTGGTTGAATGAGAACACCCATGTACCACCCATGTAACACCCCCTTGACGCAAAGTAATGCAAAGCAACGGTCCGTCCTGCTTTGTGTTACTTTTACATACAGACCAATTAGCATTGGTTTGTAAATACCAAAACAGGTTTAGTGTCGGATTTGCGTTGAAAAAGTAACGCTAACCCGTTGCTATACCTTTGAGAATCTGGGCCCTCGTGTGAGTGTGGCTGCTCTGTACTGCTCTGTACTGCTGCAAGTGATTGATAGAGATACAGTGCTAAACATACTCTAGATCAGTGTATGGTGTCACTCCCAGTGGTTTAACCATATGACTTTAGAAAAATGTTTCAGTGAAAAGCAGATAGAAATAAATGACAACCAAAACATATGGGACCTGACTAATTAAGTTTCCCATTTAGTGTTTTTCACACTGTAGGATTCAAATAATTGTGCTATTGCGTTACTTTCTGCCTGAGCATGCACCTAATTCCAATAAATGTGTCAGTGGTGACCCTCACGAAAGAGGTTTTAGAGTAAGGAAGAAGCATTCCCCAGTGTCTGCGTACACATGTCTTAGTGTGGTGAGCGAAACAGACCCATTTCATGGACTCCTCTCAGTCGGGGTGACCACCAACCTCCAGGTCATTAGGGACACTGTTTCCAGTCCTGGACTTTTGTGTGATAGCCTCGTGCATTCTGGGAGTTGTAGTCCTGTTTTTGCTTCACTAAACTAATAAGAAAAACCCACCTGAAATCAGTGGCTTGTAGGTGAAAAGCTCAGGAGCAGAGAAAGTGTTGATGATGACATGTAGGGGTATATTTCCAAGGAAATGTCGGAGCGTGGAGTTGCGCCACATTTGGCAGCGCTGCGCTCTGGCATTTCCAAAATGCAGGGATGCGCCATATTTACAATAATACAGTGCACCCCTGTGTTTTCCCTAGCGCTGGTGCTAAAATTAGCTGTCTAGCACCAATACAGGCACCCTTGCACTACAGTGCAAGGGTGCCTGAATTGCAGGGAATGATTGTTTATGTGCAGGAAGGAGCACCTTCCTGCACATAAACAATCATTAATGGCATTTAGCTCTTTCTTTGTGTGCTGCAGCACACATAGAAAAAGCAAAAACGAGGAGAAATAAAAGTATTTCTCCTCTGTTCGTCATTCTAACGCCTGCTATTGCATGTGTTAATTTTTGCCGCTGCTTCAAATTTACACATCCTTGTAAATCTGTGGCAGCGTCAAATTACAATGGGTGTTGCGGTGGAACGCCTATAGCAACACCCATTGCACGCCCCTTTCAGGCAAAGAGATATGTGTAAAGGGGTCGTCTTTACAAGGCATCGTTAAGCCACTCAAGTGGCTTAGCGCTGCTTTGTAAATATGGAGAAGGGCATAGAGCCACCAGAACATTGCTAAAAGTGACGTTCTGGTGGCGCTATCTCCTTGTAAATATACCCGGTAGTGAGGTGGTTATCCTACTCACAGATGAGCACAAGGTAAATGAGGAAATCTACTTACTTTGTTGCTGGTGTTGAAAGCTGACTGGACTGGAGCCGCCTGCATTATATCAGGCAAGTCCTGTTTGCTTTTGGCCTTATGGGCTGTCTTTTCTCCTTTGTTATGTGAGACATAGAGAGCCTCATTTACAAGGCGCTAGCAGCACTTTTGCGCCGCCGGAGCGCCACTTTTTTGATGCTTTAGTGGCGCAGTGTCCCGCAGTATTTATAAGGCCACGCAAAGCCACTTTACCTTTTTTTCATGGCCTTGTAAATATGAGCCCCTTTTATTCAAAACACTGCGTGAAAGGAGCGTTCCATGGGTGTAGCTGTGGGTGTTCCCATGCAACACCCATGGAATCTGAAGCATTCCCAGATTTACAAAGAATCGTAAACCGGGAAATGTCTCAGATTCTAACACCACCCCAGGGGTGGCGTTAGGGAGGCACAACTAGGAGAAATGTTTTCATTTCTGCAGCACACATAAAAAGAGGAAATTGCCTCATTTGATTGATTTTGTGCAGAAAGATGTCTCTTCCTGCACAAAATCAATCAGCCCCGCAGCGCAGGCACCCTTGCACCATGGCACAAGGGTGCCTGCGTTGGCGCATGGCAGCCCATTGTGCGCCAGTGCAGGGCAAAAGGACAGGAATGCACCATATCTCATAGATATGGCGCATTCCTGCCCTTTCCTTTTGACGCAGGGCAGCGCAGCAAGATTCCTTGCGGGGTTGACCTGCGCCAAAAACTCGTAAATGAGGCCCAGAATCAACCCAGAGATAAGACTTCCATCGACTGGAGCAATGGAAAATTAAAAGGATCAAATTTCTTTCCCATTGCCTAATGAAGATTAATGGCCATTGAAAGGGAATTGTTTATGTTCTCCTGATTTCTGAGTGCTGTGAAAAAGTAATGAAGGTCTGATCTTAAGAGCCATTGGTCCTTTCCTACGAAGACAGTTGGTTAGATTCAGGAGATAGGTCCATACATTGGTCTAAAAAATATGAATGACCTGTGGTGGGTTTATTCTTTAGTGTTATGTTATTTATCAAATTTTTTTTGGTGGAATTTCTGTGTTTTGAGATTTGCATCTATTGTAGGTGGATGTCAGACATTGGGAAACATATCTTGCATTTACAAAGATGCTTTCATGTTGCTTTGACAGAACATTAGTGTTGATATGGGCTTCTTAGGTGAGACTATTAATGGTTGCAGTATCAGTGTTTACTGATTAAGCTACTGAGCATTGGTGGTATACATGGCACAAGTAGAAGTTTGCACATCACTTTGGAGTTATGCTTTCTGTTTATGGAATTGAGCGAGTTTACTCCCTGTTGTATTGCTATCTTCTATCACATAGGCTGTGGATGCTATGCCGTGTTACGGCTCTAGGTGACGTTGTTGCACCACAAGGTGTACATTTGTCACTCCAAAAGTTTGCTCTCAATGTTCTATCTGTGTGTTTGATTTTGAAATTTTGCATAGCAGTTGTTTTTTGTTTTGAATGTTGGGGAGGAGTATCGTCATATTACTACTTGTACTGTAGAATGTTCAATGACGCGTGCTGGGGAAGTGTAGGGTTTATACAAGTTCTGGGCTACTTTACTATTTGTAGCTGCACACATGTCCTCTCTTTGATCAAGTGTTCAAGTTCGGTTTGCCTAAGTCTCGGACTCGCTGTTTTTTTTGTATTTTGTGTTATGTTATGTGAAGTGTGTAACTGTAGTTCACACAAATCAACCACGTGGGTATCCTGGCGCTAAGCGAGGAAGAAGCTGCCCTATCTGGGGCCTGTTGGAAAAAGCAGGATTTCAGGTTTTTTTTCTGAATTCTAGGACTGCGCTGGTGGCTCTGATGTGAGAGTAGGCGATTGGTCCAGACTTTAATTCCAAGTACGAAAAGGCGCAGCCATCGGCTCTGACTATATGGATGTGAGGGACTGAGGTCAGCAAGATGGTTGGAGGTCGAGGAGGAGGGTCGCGGTGTCACCATGGTCCATGATGAGACGGGTGTTGTCGGTAGTGGCAATGAGGGTAATCTCAGTTCTGTGGTTTGGTCTGAATCCTGATTGGGATGGGTCCAGGAGATTGTTGGCTTTGAGGTGATTGCCCATTCATTCGCTGGGTAGGGTAGCAGAGAGATGGGTCTGTACTTTGCTGGTGTTTTCAGATACACTGTACTCTATTCAGTAGTGGTAGGATGGTGGCTTGTTTTTATATGTCCGGGAAGGTAGCGGCGGTGAGAGTCATTGAGGATCAGGGTGACAGCGGTGCAGATGTGTTTGAGTCCTTTGGTGAAGGCGAAGTGCAAGCAGGGGTCTGAGGGAGATCCCAGGTGGATAAAGCACATGTTGACACTGGTTTCCATGGGGTGATCGTGAGCCAGCAGGTCAGGGCAATTTCAGGTTTGTTCTCATCATAGTGTTGGAGGGCTGCTAGACTGCAGAGGTCTGACTGGGTGCAAAGTTGTTGTATATTGTGTTTATCTTGCTACGACAATACAGAGCAGGCTCAGAGCATAGCTTCTGCGAGAGGGTGATGGTCGTGGAACTGGTGGTGAGGTAAGTGAATTTTGTCACTATGAAGAAAAGTTCCTTTGAATTATTGCTGTATTGTTGATCCATTCTGTCATGGCTGAGCGCTTGGTGGCTTTAAGTTGTTGGTGGTTGTGCTGGAGGGCTGATTTGTAGTCTGTCTGTCGTGGTCATTGTGTTGTAAGTCTCCATCGGTGCTCCAGCTGTTTGTTGTTGTGGTTAGTGAGCAGCAAGTCGTAGATGGATCAAGTAGCTTGAGATCTGGTCCAGGAGGTGGTGGTGGTTTTGAGTGGGAGCAGGGTGTCCGTGCAGGAGGTGATTCAGTTGTTGAAGTTGTTGTTAGATCGGGAGAGGAGTAGGGCTTCAGGTGGTGGGTTTGGTGTTCTGTGGTCCAATTTTCCTCAGAGATTCTGTATGTCAAAGTATGGCAAAGTATGGGCAAGATGAGGGTATAATATCTAATTGCATGCATCATGATCCATTGATGTCTCAGTCGTGGGCAGGCTATGGGTCCCATCTCTGCACGTCGTGAGCAGGCTATGGGTTGCATAAGTCACATTTTGTTGTTTTTGAAGTTGTTGGGAGACTGAGGGTTGAACGCATTAGACCATCTTTGTGGGTAAATCATGTGCAGGCTTTGGGTCACATGCATCATTTGTTTGGGCTATATTTCATGATAAGGCGATGGGTCACACGCATCACTTCATGGATGTGAGTAGGTCATGGGTAGGCTATCTAATCATGTGCTTGGTTATATTGTTTTGTGCTGATGGGATGCTTGGGTTATTTGTTTGTTTTTTCGATGGTATGCTTAAATCGGGAGCATGCTGTCTGATGCCACATGCTCATATCATAGTTTCTTTTGGTATGTGGATGTCATCAGAGTCTACTTGTTTTTGAGGAGTCGTCTCCCAACATCTGAAGGTCATTTTGTAGTTTTTAGTGTCCCTTACCTGACAGTGATGGACAGTGAAAACTGCCCATTTGACCACCCACTATAAATTGGGCAGGTGGTCAATAGCTAAACCCCCGATGGCCCTTACTCCATCGGGCCGTGGGAGGTGTATGTCAGCAGCCAAGATGGAGAAGTGTCCTTTGCTGACATACTGAAGTACTGTCCTACTCTATATGAGAAGGTACTCTGGTGCCGTGCGACGGAGTACCCTTTCTGCCAAACTCTAAATCAGGGCTTAAAGTTTCAGTTACTGCATTAATAGCTTATAAAGAAGCCTTTGGAATTTACAAATTGGTCGCTATGTTTTTGTGAAAATCACATGCAATGAACATTCGTTTAGCAGCTTTTCACTGTCCAGATCTCCAAAATCTCAGTTATCCGTCAAAAAAATAGAAGGCACCAGAATTTTTTTCATTTTACCTTAATTACCTTTTGCACAATTATGGGTCCAATCTACACACGAGGGCCTGCACAGAGGTAGCAGGTGATGAACAGATATTATTACTGGCTGCTGAGGGTAATAAAGCTATTGCACCTTGCCACAACCCTTGCTGTCTACATGATTTCTGCATCGGTCTCCAAAGCAAAAGAAAGCAGGTAGACTAGCAACATTGGCATGCAGCCAGGGCTTTAAGTGGGCCGGGTCTGTCCGGGTCTGAGCACCGGCAGGTATTTTCAGGGGGCCTCGAAACGGGTCTCTATCGGGCTCTATTTTCGGGCCTCGCAGAGGTAGTCCGTTTTCTTTTTTTTTTCTTGGACTATTGTTACACACATACTTAAGCAAATCAAGCTAATGCACTCCCAGTACCCCTGGCATCCCCACACCAGCTCGATCAGAGGCGCAACTAGAGCCAAATTTCGGGAGGGGCTAAGGAAAAATTTCGGGGGGGGGCTCATTATTCCAGTAGTAGGAAGTGTGGAGATGCAGGGGCTCTAAGAAGGGGTGAAAAAACGACAAAGAATCATTAACATGCAAATGGTCTTTTAAAGACCTGTGAAGTACTCGAGTGCGGCTGTGTGTGTGCCCGGGAAGCTGTCTCAGCCCGGGCTGCCACACACGACGGGGGGCTGAAGCCCTTTGAACCCAATGAGCTCGCCTGAGCTCGATTATAAGGTCTTCCTTTAAAGTCCACTTCGGTCCTCAGATTCTGAGGTACCTCTTTGATTGCCAGTTTCTGAGTTGAGTATCGCGCATATGTCCGAGGCCGGCAGAGCTCTCGACATTGGCATTTGGGTTCACCCCGTCCGGATTTTCCAGTTTATGTAAGTACCGAACGGACGCCATGTTTTTCAAAAACACCTCATTCCAATGATAAGATACCTTTTTAGAAACGTTATGTGAACTGGACCTATCTGATAGACTAGGCGTAACCAGATAGGACGGTGCGGAGCACTGCAGAACTAGTCTGGTCTGAGCACCAAACCACAAAATCAGTTGAGATTTTAAAAAAATAGGATAGTGTCACGCAAGAAAATTTAGGGTTTATTTTGAGCAAATGACAACTTCTAAAGTACTATATACGACGAAAGAGGACGTGTTACCCTTGAGGTTTTTGTTTCAGGTAAAGTGACTGCTTCCTAAAAGCGGTTTTGAAAATAGACCTTTCCACCTCGCAGTTTACTGCAGGTCAGCAGGGTTGGATTGGGATAAAAAAATCATCCGGGGCCTGCTAAAAAAAAGTGGCCCACATTTGCAGATTGCCTTTCCGCAAAGCACTGCTTCGGCGAAGTTTTGTTTAAAAGAAGGGGGTGGGTGGGTCTCTGACAGGCATGTTTTCTTAGGAGGGGAGAGAGCAAACCTGAGCGGGGAATTCCAAATCTAATGACACTGAGGAGTCCTAGAGCTGACGGCTTGTCAGAGCAGGGGGTACTGCTACACTAGTTATCTTTATTTAGACCACGCCCCTACTTAGATAAGCCACACCCATTTGAGGTTTGCCCCACCCCTTTTAGAGCACCCCCAGGTTTTTTTTCCCACTTAAAGCCCTGCATGCAGCTCAATCACTCACCAAAGGGCAGTTCTGCATCATCACTTCCTTCCTGCAAACCTGCTTCCTGGCTTAAGAAACCCTCACCAGAAAGACGTACCAGTGCTAGCAGGACCTCGGGTGCTGTGAGATACCCCCTTTCGTGACACTATGCTGCTCCAGATCCACCCCCGTCACTTTGCTGACGGAAGAAAGAAAGTGTTGCTGCACATCAGTGGATAAAAAGAAAGGGGCAGGTAGAGCAGAGAACTGCAGCAGCATCGCTACAGAGTGAGGGAGGTAGGGTCACTGATCCAGAGATGGAACAAAGATCTGGAAGCCATAAAGTACTCCTCAAGAGGCAAATGATGGTAGTTATTGCGTGAAAAAGAATCATCCCGATTGGCTATTCATATCTAAAAATCCCAAACAATTTGTAAGTTTCTATTGCAATTTGTGAAGTGCACAGCAGTTTGTCCTGGGTGCAGGACCTAGTCCTCTACAGCATCAGCAAATATTTCTCTTATATTTGGCCTGCTTGCTAAAGGTGTCACACATTTCAACATTTGGATTTTGTTAACTAAGTAACCTTTCGAATGGTGCGCTAAAAGACTGCAGGGAGATTTACTAAGATTTTATGCAGTTTTTGCGTCAAAAAAGTGATGCAAATCGGCGCAATTTTTTTTCCTGATTTACTTTCCAGTGCTAAACTTGTTTAGTGCTGGAAATAGCGACAAAGTAATGCAAAGCAGTGCATAGCGATGCTTTGCATTGCTTAGCGCCAAGGGGGCGTACCATGGGCGTTCCTATGCAACCACCCAAGGTTTCTCACCCTAAACCCAATTTACTAAACAAAGTAAACAGGGTTTAGTGTGACAAAACTGCGCCCTTGTAAAGTAGGCGCAAGGAAGGAGAAATGCTTTAAATTTCTCCTTCGTTTTCCGACTTTGCATGTGTGCTGCACTGTACAGCACAAATACAAAGTGGGAAAAGGCTTCAAGTTGGTCTAAGCATAAGGGCTTATTTACAAGCACCGTGTGCCGCCAGTGGGTCATTTTTAATATGGGAAAAAGTGACATACCGGCGGTGCAAGGGGCTTGTAAATAAGCCCCATAGTATTTTGTACTGGAAGGGTTACCTTCCAGTACTAAACCTATGCCAGACTCACGGAGGCACCCTTGCACCATGGTGCAAAGGTGTCTGTGTGGCGCACGGCAGCTGATTTCAGTGCCGGAGCAAGGGAGAGGGGAGGAGAGTGCCTTAATTTAGTAAATTGGGCACTCTCCTGCTCTCTCCTTTTCATTCAGCCGCAGCGCAGCATTTGCGGCTGCTGCAGTGCGCTACGTGAAAAAATGGTAACTCTCCCCCCTGCGTGTCAGAACTTCATCATGCTGGATATTCTACCATAAGCATGACACAGTAATTAATTACAGACTGCAACAGTGACTTCTACAAAAGCAATTTAATTGAAGCAAAACAACTAACCTGGAATAGTGGTGCACATTTTTGTTATTATGTAAGTATGCATTGATTAATGGACCAAAATGAGAAAATAGAGCAAAATAAGATCCTGAGCTCCTTACATTCTGAATTTGCTCATTTACGATCTCTGGCTGTGTGTGATTGTGCGAAAATAGATTGTTAACGCACCTCTGAAGCAAGCGCACATGAAATACACTGATATAATTCTGGTTTTGTCAAACAAGCAACCTGCAGTAAAACAAACACATATAATAAAAGAGCCACCGTACAAAACATCAAATGGCCACTAGATGGCGGAAATGGCCAATTTGGAAAGTCCAGCGAGCCTGAAAAATGCCCGATTCCTATATTTAACTTGAAAATCTCTATGCTGTGAATGCTTTAGGGGCCTAAACGGACCGCAGATATATGGTGAGGAAGGGCTCCATTAAGCCATATGGTGTGCTGCCAAGCCGTCAGCGGAACTTCAAGAGTCCTATAAGGTCTATATTTCCGTGGAACCACGGAGGCAGTATATTCATGAAACAAATTATCATTACCATCCACTGCCGGAAAGGTAACCTAAGAATAGAAAACCTCGAAGCGGTGGCTGCATCCGCTTCAACCACAAAAATAATAGCGGCTCCAGCATGAGGGACTCCATATTGAGTCAAATAAGCCATGACTGGTGCACGGTTTGGAGCCACAATGGCAACCGCCATAATTAGAAGAACGCAAGTGAGGTAGCGCAACGGGCTATAACCAAAAAGGAACCTTTTAAAATCCAAGCTTGAAAAACCTATAAACATCATATATAGGAGACTAAGCTCTCTCACCACGGATGTCTCCGGTAACCGGTGAAAGGGTATTGTGGACACACACAAGCACTACTCAGGGGTCTCGCGAATAAGTACCAGACCAAACGTTGGTGGCGCCATGTTGCAGGGATACAGGACCTCGGTGTATAGGGGCTATGCCGTCCTACCGCCTCAGTGCCCACAATCCCAGGACCGACTAGCTATAGTGTCTCACTCGCTCTCCTAAACAATCATGAAGATGCAAATGATTGGACACCTCAGAGCACAACACTCTCCTGATCTCTCAGGAATCGCGGTAACAAGACACACCTTTTCGCTCTCTCACTCGTATATGTCCACAATAAGAATAAACACGAATAAAGTTTAAAATGTTTATTTTAACTATCGTGCTCTAAAGCGCAGTATACGAGCCACAACCAGCAACAAAATGCATAATATTAATACAGTTACCATTGTAGCAAGGCCATATATCATAAAGGGAGATGTCATCATATAAAGACAGTGGACAAAGGACTATAAGGCCTAACCACCCTCCCCTTGGTAAGAAGTTGTATTATTATATAATAGAAGATCTCTGGGCTTTGTCAGCAGACCCCATACCTTAGTGCCTAGATGGTATAGCTACATCATAGGAACCGCATGGCTCTTCTCCCTGGAAAGATCCCTCTCCAAGTGTGTGTTAACCAAACATGCATCCCCATAATATCAAAGCACGAGTTTCCAGCAGCAGCAGCTGTGTTAGCGTGTTTTGTCTAGGTGCTAGGAACTGACCAGAACAGAATAACAAGGGGCATTGTTTATCGACCTTGCTTACAGTGTTCAGACTAAACTCCAGGAACCAGCAAAGAACGCACGAAGCAGACGGTTCTCATGTGAAAGGTAGAAACAGAACCTTGCAAAAATAAAGTCATGTAGTAACGTGCACAAAAGCAGCCTCATGGCAGCTGGGCTCATGCTAACTTAGCGATGTTGACAATGTCCCCAACGGCCATATTACATCGGGCAGCCTGCAGAGTGAGAGTAAAGTTCAGATAGAAGGAAAGGGCATTCCCCTGGTACTGTAACTTTTGATGTTTGTGGGCCAACCCCAGGACCACTGTCCCGATCCCTGTAATTCAGGAGCCTTTTGACGATAGGGCGAGCCTGTGCGCCCAGAGGGGGCAGCGGCCCATGCGAGCAGTGAACCCTCTCTACAATAAGGACAGGGGAAAGCGCCTTTCCAAAGAGGTCATGAAGCATGGATTCAACAAAGTCCTCCATTTTATTGATAGCAATAGATTCAGTGACTCCTGTGATCCGGAGGTTGTTGCAGTAGACCTCGATTCCAAATCTTCATTCTCTGCCTTGATGAGGTTAAGTATCTAGTCCATCTGCAGTAGATGTTCCTTTGAGTCAGCATGGGTGTTGTCCACATCAGAGAGACGATTTTCCAGATGATCCAGCCTGCTTCCATGCTTGTCCATGCATTGCTTCATGTGGTCCAGGTGACTAGTGAGGACATCAAGCTTTGTGTCAATAGCTTTAAGGCTGGTCTTGACGTCCACAAGGAGTTCATTGCATATCATGTTGGGCGGACCCCCCAGGGTGTTCGGGGGCATCTGTTGGCAGCGGCTCCTACTCGGCCTGCTTGGTATGCCACTTGCCTTCAAAGGCAAGTTTGGACTGATATGCCTCCTGTTTGCCCATGATTGGGAGTCAGTCAAGAAGAGTGGCCTGGGGCCAATAGCACTGGCAGGGATCCGACAAATGACGTACCGATGTAGGGGGGCAGTAGTGGAAGTATACTACGAGGGAGGTTGAGACAACAAAGATAGCATAGCCCCATGCAGGAAGCAACTGGAGGTCGTGAGTCTCTTCCAAGCCCCACCACACCCCGATCAAAAGTACTCCACAGGGGGCACAAGCAGGCTAGTCAAACACCGCTGTCTGCGGGAAGCAGAAGGAGCCCCCGGGGCAACAAATTGATTGAGAAATTATGAAAGCGCAGCTCGTCACCTCAGCAAGGGAGCCCAAGCAGGAGTCATGATGGGGGCTGAATGAGCGTTGCACTAGAGGCAGTGGCAGTGATGTCATCCAACGCAGCCAGCAGAAGACGCCAGTGCAGGCAGGGACAAGTGGTGCCCAGGAGCCAAAATAAAAAGCACACAGGGTAGAGGAAAAAGCGCAGACCCACTGGCCGCTGGAGGTCTTCAGGGTCTCTGCACGTCTTCACCGCGCCAGTCGGTTGAATCTACTCCTTGCTGTATGGCCGGGGGGGAGGGTTGCTGGCCCCCTGAGCTGTATTGCTGTGCCCATGCAGGGGGGTGACCATGCAGATCCTCTAGTAAGCCACCCACAGTGCCCAAGAACAGGACACAGACAGGATTCCGGGCCAGCAGTGGAGCCCTGGAGCAGGGCCCACAAGCCACACAGGCTGCACCCCGCCCGGGTGCGAAGGCTATAGGGCCAATAGCCCAGCAAGGGCCAAACGGTGGCTGCCACACACTCACAGCCCACCGCCACAGAGAAGTTGGCCCCGGCAGCACAGGACCACCCTCTGTGGCTGCCAAAGCACCCATGCAGTCCGGGCCGTTCCTCGGTGCAGGTAGGTTGTGGCCTGGAATGCCCCTCAGTAGGAGAAAGCCATGAGCTGGAACACCAAACTTCGCTGGTGGCAGCACCCCTTCGTCAGGGAGGCATGGCAATGTTTAGGTTCGGCGATGTGGCTGCTGCTAGCAGGATTCTGGAAGGATAGTGAAATCATCCGGCAGAGCCCTCTGGTGAGCGGCCATCTTGCGGCCCGGTTAGGCTCCCCCCACCCCCCAAGGGAAAATTTACTGGAAACTGAATTCATACATTGAGAAAGACAGAGTTCTAAAAATCGATACTTCGCTGTCAACTTAACTTACTTAACTAAAGTGTTCAGCGCAGAAAACATATCTCGTAAGCTAAGATCGCAAAAGGACTAACATGCGTATTTCAGCCAGGGAATAGTGAGACCCCTATCCAGATTAAAAGAGTCTGAAATTATCTCCCTATTAAGACTAGCCTCAGCACTGGACCAGACACTCACCCAGAGCAAGAGCGCAAAGAACTTTGGGGCATATTAACAACGAGGCGATAAACAATTATCGCCGCTTTAGCGTCCGTTTTCGGACGAAAAGCGGCGATAATCTTATCGCCTAATCAGCAAGGTCACGCTATCGCGTGAATCCTTGCACTATCGCCTCTTTCCCCCAACGCCATCTTTGCATCTCTAATGAGATGCAAAGTGGGCGTTACTGGGCGTACTCCGGATGGGCTACGTTGCAAATATCGCCGATGTGCACATCGCGATATTTACAAGGCAGTCCACAGGATTATAGCAGACGTTAAATTTTGGCGAAAATGGCCGTTTTCGCCAAAATCTAACGTCTGCTATAATCCTGATTTACCTATGTTAGACATAGGAGATGGATTCTGCTGATACGACCACAGGGTCGTATCAGCAGGTTATCGCCGCTTTGAAGGGAACATCGCTGGAAAACCAGCGATGTTCCCTGCAAAAGGGCGATAACCTCGCTATCTCTGGAATCTTTATCGCCCTGGAGTAATGCGTTGTTAATAACGCGCTACCAGGGCGATAAATACCAGAGATAGGCGGCGATAATATAATTATCGCAAGCACGGCCAGCGATAATTATCGCTGGCCGTTGTTAATATGCCCCTTTACTTTATCAGAGATGTAAGGTAGATTTAACTCTGATTGTAGAATATGATGAGAACTGGTAGGAAGAAAGTTGAAAAGGCGCCTACAGATGCGTTTTTTTTCTATCTGTGAATGAGAAGAATTATGGTACCCCCAAACTCCTGCACCATACAAGGTGCGGGGACGCACTACAGATTATATATTTTAGTGTAGGGGAAAATAGTGCCCCTACTTGCGGTAGAAACAGGCGCCCTGCTCAACTACAAGCAAGAAGTGTTAACCTGAGGCTGCTAGGAGCCTGCCGAATCAAAGGTGACACCAAAGTAGATAAAATTGTTCACACTTCTCAATACGAGGTCACTAATTGGCAAGATCCGAAAGTTCTTCCTGCCTGCGTCACATGTCATAATGTGGGATTCCCCATAATTGGTTAGCAGATCTAGGTTGCTCATAAAAGAGACAAAGGACTCCCCTAATATACGCAAGGCTCTTGGGGTCCTAGCCATTTAGACAGTGTTTTCAGCATAAAGTAACACAGGGACAGCCAGATTCGCAGTTCTAGGGACATCGCTGGTGGCATCAGCCAAGTGGGTGCTCAAATTGTTAGTGTAGATGATAAACAAAATAGGGGCCAAAATACACACTTGGCGAACCCCGCTAGCTAGGGGGATGATGTCAGACGTTTCTCCTGCTGGGCCATAACGCACTTTGGCCGCTAGATTATCATGTAGGTTGTGCAGAAAGTTCACAAAGGTGATTTCAACCCCCAAATATTAACCAGAACTTAGCCCTGTTCACTCAGTCAAAAACAGTGGATAAATCAATGAAGGCTAGGTACAATGGGCATGCTTAGCGATGGTATATTTGCCCAAAATCAGGTGCAAATTCAAGCACTGTTCTACCGTGCCCAGTCCGGGATGAAAGCCATATTGATGTGGAGAGAAAATGTTGTTTTGGCTTGCCTAGCTACTCAAGTGATTGAAAATCACCCTTCCCAAGATCTTTACAGTGCTATCAACGAGGGAGATCGGGCGATAAAAGTTTGACAATTTGCGGTCATCTTTTTTGAAAATCGTTACTATGATCGAGAGTGCCAAGGAACGTGTAATTGTGCAGCAAAGTGAGTTGTTGAATAAGTTGGTAATTAGGGGCCCCATAGATCAGGTAAGTAGGGGGCCCCATTATTATTTTTGTGAAAAATATACATATTTCTTCTGTATACTGTAATTTAATAATGTTTTATATTAAGTGCTCAAATGTAAATTAATAGGATTTATATTCATATATGTAATCCCTTTGAAGTCCAACACTTTCCCTACTGTTGCTTAGACTGCTGTGGGAATAGCAAATCTAACCCCTGCAAAGTCCAACAATTCCCCTACTGTTGCTCAGACTTGAGTAGGAACAGTAAATGTAACCCCTCCGAAGTCCATCATTTTTCCCCACTGTTACTTAAACTAGAGTGGGAATAGTAAATATTGGTGCAATAGGATACTACATATACATATATAAACACACACACATATAAAAGTGTTTGTTTGTTTATATAAATATATATTTATATAAAGTACTATATCATTAGTGGAATTTATTACTTTACATTATATTAATGTTATGTATTATAGTATTCAACATTTACTACTTTAAACTGCATGTCAGGGGACACGGGAACCCCGCACTTCCAGGCACCGGAGGATCGCGGCTCGCGGGAGAACCACAACTCCCAGCAGCCTCAGTGGATGTCTGACGTCAGACGTACCGCTGCATGCGACGTTCGAGACCGGGGATAAGGCGAGGAATCGGCAGGAGATGCTGCCGATTACTCCTTGATGTCTGGTTCGAAACGCTGGCCTTTCGCAGCGTACTGAAGAGATTCCATGGTCGGGGGATAGGGTGCCGTTTGGCACCTCTTATTTCCTTTAGCCTATTTGGAGTACAAGGAGGGCTTATCTTGTACTTGCTGGGAGCACTACTCGTGTCAGTGCTCATTACATTGATTTCCCTACGTTGGCGAGTCCTTGCTACTGTTTCATTTGGATGACGGGACTCATGCGAGGGAATTGGTATTTGTTTTGTTTCTATTAACAATTGCGCAGTAATTCACATTTGCATTTACCCCGTGGTGGGGACTCTCATTATTTTCTTCCCTTTTGGCGAGTCAAGGACAGTGGCTCATGCAGAGAAGAACCTTGTAGCCTACATTAAGGATTGGGCTAGAGATACTAAGAGAGTGAGCTCAAACTCTCAACGCTGTTCTTTTGTTGATGCATTTATGTTTACTGGATACCATTATTTGGATTGTGTGACATCACAAGTCAAAGTCTTCCGGTTATGCTTATGATTTTATCTTGCACCTCATGTTCATGACCTTTGTTATTCAAAGTATTTTTGCACCTGCTGCTTTCACCTCCACAAGGGTGGTCCGAGGCAGGTGATCCTTAAGTGTTTGAAGCTTCCAGTCTTCCTACACTTATATCAAGGGAATGTGGTGAGAGACAGAAAGTGAGTGCCACATACTATAGAGGTCTGGAGGTTAGACAGGTATGCTAGAGTGGCAGCCTCATATGTTTTTGTTTCTTAAGGTATATGGTGTCAGGAATCGTGATTACCTGCTCCTCACCCCTGTCAGTACAGCAGCATTTTCTTTCTTTACAGGTCAGTGGAAGTTTGGGTACATCTAGGTATAGTGGGAGGAGTGATAGCCATTTATATCTGCAGGGTCCAGGCTGATGATCTTTTCTCTTGTATTCACAGGTCTCCCTCCCCGCTGTCCCCATCCTTCCCTTCCCCCGCTTGACCATCCTAAAGTCTGCGTGTATATATATATCCAGACTTGGGGTTGTCAAGAGGTGGACCCCTAAGAGCATCGGTTCGATCCTGAGGATACTTTCAGGCCTAGGACACTGCATATATAGTAGAAAAACACATTTTTTACCTGTTTTTGGATGATAATACTTACCACAATGTTTTTTCAATATTTTTGTCATTTCCATGATAGGTATAGGGAAACAATAAATGTTATTGTCATTTTATTTATCATCTGCTGGCACAGGCTGTGGGGCGAATCTCCTCCTCCATTACAGAGGAGCCGCCCCTGGTTGAGACGCAGGCTCTTTTTCATGCCATTATACTATTTGCTGTACCTCTACCTATAACCTGATCAGTGGAAATGTAATGTTGCGAGTGCCAATGGGATTCTCTGTGCCACGGATGAGTTGTTTTGACTCCGATTCTGGTCTTGAAATTGCCACAGCATTTTTTCATATGGTCTAAGCGCACTATCAGATTGATGTTTTTCCAAATAATGGGGATGAGCTTGTTTTTCATTTCAAGCATGAGAGCCCTCATTTCAGGGGCTTGTTTGACCCTGGTTGTGATCTATTACCTCTCCTGGATCATTTGACTCTCCTTAATCTTTTGCTCATGTATTAGCATCGAAGGGAGTTTTGACTATTTTAGATCTGCTTTCCCCAGGACTCTGGAAGCACCAAGGGAACTTGAAGCCAGACTCAAACCTGAACAGGGAACTGGTTCTGGGACCTCTACACTGCAGCCTTGATTTCTCTCAGCAGGAACTGTAATGGTTATAGCAAAGCCTCGAAGCGGCTAACGCAGTAGAGACTGTAAATGAAACACTGATGTTTAAACACAATTCTGGCCTGTGCTGGATGGCTGAAAATCAGAGTGTGAATAATGTCCTGTACATATGATAGAGCGCGAAGATATTCTGAAAATTGTAGGGGTACCTTATATTCATAGGTAGTCTGTACCCGTATATATTCTTATGTGTGCGTTAACCTTAGTTAGATTTCGTGATGTAATAATCAGTGGTAATTGAAATGCTAAGCCATTCAAGAACCGTAAAGTGGCATTTAGAAGGAATTATGTAACTTTCGATTTTCATTGCAATTGTTTAATGAAGTAGTTATATGAAATGTAATGCAGTAGATTTAAACGTGCATCATGTTGAAGTTGCACACGCATAGATGATTATTTGTGTTTAAACACGATGAAATGTAGTGCTTACAGATGTAACATTTTAAATGTGTTTAAGTTGATGTTAAAGGCCTAGATGCAGAATTTGCTCCTTCGCATTAAGAAAGGCCTATTTATTTCCTTATGTTAGCTGGTTTATGTAGGCCCGAAATGTATTTTCCCCTGGTGAGGTTCTCATTTGGAGACGGTCAGCGAAATTCATCTGCGTGCAAGGTTTTTTCGTTCTCATGCATTCGTTGCAGGTGCAAGGACATCGTCTTCGTTAGTTAGAATAATACTTTTGTTTTAGGAGTTAGGTATGGAGGAGATCCGCTACAAAGTCTCCAGGAACGCTGATAATTGGAAGTTGCGCTGAAGAAGCCTGAGACCCAAGGACACTTCAACCGTCGTTGGACCGAGTTCAACTTTTAGTCGAAAGTTACCTAGGAGAGGTGTTTGGCCAGGAGAGGTGTTACCTGGGCGGGCCTATCGAATGTCCATTTTGTATTAGGGACAGTGCCCCGAGGGAAGAAGCGGCAGTCAGCAGAGAGGGCAGATTGAGCAGGAGCCGATTGAGGAGACATAGAAAGAGCAAAGAGGGTAAAAGGAAGGGATCGATTCTTAGGATGGAGACTTAGACGGTCTTTTGCAACGTGAGTGCACTTCTGAGGAAGTCATCACGAGCTGACACCTTTTCATGATCTTGCTTGGGAAAAGTTAAGTAGGGATGCCCCTTTAGAATAGTGTAGGGATAGACTAACGGATTTTCTTTACAGATTTCAATGAAGACTAATATAGATGTTGGTGCAGTTATTGCTTGTTTAGTATTTCTGGAATTGCTTATTCTCTTTATGTTATATCGAATTAGATTGGTGCATAGGATGGACTTTGTATTAGTGCCTTTGTATTTTTGCAACCTCGTTCTGAGGTGTCTGTATGTTCAGTTATTTTTGGTTTTGTAATAAACCTCTAAACTTGGAATTCGGAGTCAGTGATCTTTTCCGAGAATTACATTGTTTCATGACAGGATTGGAAAAGAGTATTGTTTCTCCCCTTTACACTTCTCAGCAGGTAATAAAGGTTCAGTCGGCCGAGGGTTCCTGGTAAGTTGTACAGTGGAATCCGGCGTCAACATATATGAAGTCAGAACAAGACATGGTTCTCTCTGGAACGTCCACTATCGCCAAAAGGAATAGACAGAGGAGGGGTGCAATGAATAATTTGTTCCCAGGCAGTCTTGTCTGGCATCTTGTTCTTGAGAATCTTATCTGATGTGTCAATATCCGGTCCAGCCGAAATGGAGGGTATTAATCTTGACCGGTATTTTTTTTTTTTTTTAACAGGTGGGCATGTATTGACAGTACCTCCTTATTTCAGTCTAGAGTCATTCACGTTTAAGGAAGGAAAAATGCGAAGTGGAAATCCCAATCAGGACTGCAGCTTCTTCTACTCGAACATAGCCAACCCAAACACTCCTTGCCTCTGCCCTTAGTTCTCAATTCCTGTGCTGCTACAATCTTCTGCAAAGCATTCAGAGATCTACAGAATCTTAGGCTCAACTCCCTCATTACTATCAAGGAAGGTAGCATGCGCCACAAGTCCTTATGCCAGAGTCTGCCAGGAGTCCCCCAGTACAGCTTAGCATGCAGGCCTGCTGCACCAGCCTACACCAAACTGACCGCTCCTTTGCTGGTAACAGGACTAACACTGGCAGCAGCTGGCTGTCCATTTTTAGGTCTCGCTGAGCCAGCGCATGCGCTGCGAGACATTTAGTTAGTGGCTTTTCAAAGTGCTACCACAATCTTTTCCTGGCCTCAAGCTTGCGTTCACGAGCGCGTGCACGCGCGCAGCCGCCATGTGGCTTTCATGGATCATTAAGCCTTGCTCTCCCAAGCGCCTCGCTCTGCCCCTCCCCACCACAGAGCGCGTCCCTGCCATAACTTTCGCTTTCACGGCCGCGCGGCCGCGTTACTTTCACGGCCGCGCGGCCAATGCTTGTCTAATTTATCACTGCATTATTTTGTTTTTAACGCCAGAAGCCGTTTGCATTCTGGGATATCTAGTTCTTTAAATGCAAACTTCGAACGTCGAGCTCGCCTCTGTCCCCGGAACCAGTTAGCATTGTGGGACTTGTAGTTCCGGTTCGCTTGTTGCTTTCAGCTTTTGGGCCCCACAATAGCAGCTCTGAGGGCCCAGGCCCCTCCTGCGTTTTTGCGATGCCTGGTTTCACGTGCTGTGTGCCTGGATGCTATAGCAACTCGCACCGCGACAGGAAATTGCACTTCTACACCTTCCCCAAGGACCCGGAGCTGCGTCTGCTCTGGCTTAACAATATGTCCCGCGCGGGCATCAGCGGTTGTTTCAGTACTTTTCAGCCCACGTCAGGCCATCAACTCTGCAGCCTGCATTTCCCTGGTGGCCGCAACACTTACAGTTTACGCGTGCCCACCATCTTCCCTCTGCAATGGGTGAATCAGCAGCGCCGGGCCCGCCGTGGGGGCAGCCGAGGACGGAAACAGCCAGCCAGCTAATCAGACTCTGCAAGAGTACATACACTGCGTGGCATTTGTTCAGCTTCGCATGTTGCTTCTCCCAGCTGCACAAGTCTTCGGTAAGTGTTAATTCACTTAATCACCCCTGTGCCATCCCTGCCCCCCCTCCACCGCCTCCCTCTGGTTGCTGCTTGTTTAGTTAGTTTGGTTTACTTTTAACCCCCTTTCACTCCAACATCACTTCTTTTCTGTACACTCCCGCTCTGAAGTCTCTCATTTCATTCGCACCCCCGATTCTCCTTCACCATCCCTCTCCCGCCTTCTCTTCACCAGCTTCACCTCTTTTATTCTGCTCTCCCCTTATACGTTCTCCCTGGACTTTTCCGTGCTATCACCAACTCGCTAAAATCCCTTCCCCTTTTACATCCTTCCTTTTCTCACCACCACTACATATTTATTTGCATTCACAGCTATCCCAGTGGCGTAACACAGGCCCCCGCAGCCCCCACAATGCGGGGGGCACCCCAAGCTGCAAGGGGCCCCCTCAGCACAATACCTTGGCCAGAGAGCCCCTCCACGTACCTTGCTGGGGGGGGCCCTCAATTTTCATTACGCCAAAAAGATATACACTTTCCTGCCATCTCCATCTTGCTAAAAACACCTACTCCCCTCTTGCTGTCTCCGGCTCACTCTAGCTGCACCCACCCGCACCAGTTGCCTATCCCGTCCTCATTGCAGAGCACCCTACAGCATAATTTACGCGTGTTCTACCTCTGCACACACTAATTACTGTGCAGCTAGAAATACTTTTTCATGCTGTCCACCCTCTGTGGTAGGTGTCGGGTGTGGCGTCCCTTCCGGCAGGTGCGGCACGCATGGGTTATTCTTCACTCGTGGCCAGGGATCACACCATACCGATGGACGCTTTCCGAGTGGGGGGAAGCTCTACAGTTTCTGGCATCTTTGTAGTTTTTTTGTGTGTAGACTAATGTGCATGTGGGCCTCCATCCACCACTCGCGCATAACAATGGTGTACCATCACTGCACGTGTGCCAATCTATACAGTGGTTAAGGAGAACAGTGGTCTCAGGGAGGCTTCAAGCTATACAGTGGGCATCATCACACAAATTGTGCCAATCTATGCAACAGGGCACCATTACTGCATGTGTGCTAATCTATAAACGGGATGCCGTGACTGCATGACTTGACACTGATAAAGTCCCAAAGGCGAGACCTATTGGCTATGCCAATGCTTGTTGTTAAAGCCGTCCACCCACTGATCGCTGCATGTTGTGACATTTCTACCTTTGGTCTCCACTCTTGATTCACTACCTGATGGACACGTAAAAAGTGCAAGGGGATCTTGTGACAAGATATAATGTGTTTTTTCAACTTAACCAGACCAGTCTACTGGCTCTGACTACAGGTGCCTATAATAATACAACATATTCAACATTTGAAGCTTTGGCACTTTTCTCTGACAAGCCTGGCAACTTCATTTTTTTATGATTTATGATTTCAGTTTCACATTTTCTTATCCAGGTGTCAATAGGACGGTCCAACTCAGTGGTTAATTTGTGCCCAGTGGGTGACAGTGGGTCCCACCTGCTTTCATTTTAGAGATCTGGGACTCTTTTGACTGTTCTTGTGGGCGGCAGTCTGCAGGCACACTGAAAAAACTGCTCATTTTGCAGCTCCTTAATGGTGTTCTGTAAACAGCGTGAGACTGATACTGCCGTGTTTATGCAACACTAATGAGCTGTTGTCACTGCAGCATGAGGGAGAGTGGGTGTGAGCGAGAGAGCATATGTGAGCTTGAATGTGTATGAGTCAGGATCCTATGTGGGGTAGGTGCCCAGCACCTGCAATATTTAAAAACAGACTTTGAAATGGGTTGCAGCCATCCTCTGCCAGTGGCATAACAAAGGTAGAGGGGGCCCCTTCAAAGTTCAAGGAGGGCCCCACCTACTGCCCCCTGTCAGGAGCACTCAGGTAAGGGACCCATGCACAGTGCCGGAGGGTGCCTCCTGGATCTCGGGAGGCCCCCAGCACCGCGGTGACTGTGGAGGTTAATGTTACACCACTGGCCTCTGCCTTTCAAGTCCTTACCTTTGTGAGCAAACTCAATGATGTCTTTCTTGACTATGTGTGCTGAACGCTTAACTTAACCCAAGTCAGTGATGCACTCACTGTTACTGTTTCACACGTTTTGCTTCATGATGCATGTTAGACCTGGCATAATGATGATAACATCTGATAGGCATATTTGTTGTATTGGTGAGTTCCTTGTAAGGTGGTATACCATATACCAAGGGCCTGTATTTAAAAGACTACTAGTGGGCTGCAGCACTCATTGTGCCACACGCATAAGTAGTCTTTCAAACCTGTCTCATGCCTGCCACTGCAATGCCTCTGTGTGCACTTTACTGCCACTTCGACTTGGCATTTGAAACTACTTGCCAAGCATTAAACTCCCCTTCTATTACATTTAAGTCACTCCTAAGGTAGGCCCTAAGTAACCCCAAGGGCAGGGTGCTATGTAAGTAAAAGGTAGGACTAATACCTCTATGTTTTGCATGTCCTGCTAGTGACAAACAGCCTATTTCGCTTTTCACTACTGTGAGGTCTACCCCTCTCATAGGCCAGCATTGGGAATCCCTCAATAGACTTTTAAGCTGTATTTCCTGATCAGAGAGGATTAGCTTTCTCATTTTTAATATGTTTGGAATGGGAATGATAAATCCTCCTCACTAGCGAAGTTGGATTTAACATTACTGTCTTAGAAATGCTACTTTTAGAAAGTGGAAATTTCTCTGGACTTACTACTCTTTCTGCCTGACAGCCTGTCTCCAATAAATGTCTGGGTTGGCTGACACCTTCACTTTGTGCACTGCCTCGGGACAGCCACAAACACAGGAAGGTGAGAGTCATCTGCATTCATCTGCATTCTTGGGCAGGAAGGGAGAGAGGTGGCTCACACTTGCATCAGAATAGGCTGTGTCCTGTCCTCACACAAAGCACTGATTTACCCCCCAGGGGTAGCCTGGCTGACAGGACGAGGCTGAAATGGATCCTTGTGCACTACAGATTTTTTTTTCGAATTCACCCCTACATCAAAGGCACTTTTGGGTATAGGTATTGGGGCTCTGGCTCCACCAAATCAGACACTTTTGGACCTGTAACCAGACATCACTGGATCTACATTTGCTCATTGCCAGGAGGACTGCTGTGCTGCCAGGAGGAACTGCCACTTTTCGTAACTGCTCTGCTTGTTGGCCTGCTGCTTATTGAGCTGCAGGAGGGACTGTCACTCTGCTACCTGTTGTGCTGTGCTGGCCTGTTGCCTGCTACCTCTGCCTCGTGTCTATTTTCCGGTGTTCTCCAAGGGTTTGTTGGCTTTCCACCTATTCCCCCGCAGTCTCAGGGCCATCAAAGACTTTGTCTGCTTGTTTTTGTGATTACATCACTGCAAGACCCCCGTTCGTTGAGAACCAGTGTGATGCCAGCGCTGATCTCCACACAAAAACAGAACTCTGTATGTGGAAGATCAGTGCTCTAATCTCGCACTGAGAGGGACTCTGTGTGCCCCCTCCAAGGACCAGTATCTGCATGCCGATCACAGACTGCTGTGGTGGCCTGTTTTTTTTAAGCCGTATCGCCGAGGACAGCTCAGCGTGGCTCAGCGCACCCTGCAAACATTGGAGAAAGGAGAGCCAATCACAGTGTGGCTCTGATCCCCATGTGGTTCCCGACCGAGGGAGACGGACGCATCTCAATTGCCAGCATCAAACAGTGTCACTGCCAAAGGCAGTCAACGCAACTCAGCCTACCCGGCATTCAGTGAGAAGGTAGACCGTCGCGTCTGCCCTTACTTTTTTTGAAACAGCCGCACCGGACTCCTGCGCTGCCTGTTGCCTCAACCCCAATCAAAAAGTACTGTACCCCACGGTCCCCATAACCGATCCGCCAGAGCATACCGATCACCTCAACCTAAAGTGACCTACCTGAAGTATTGATTAACAGTAACTGTTGAACCCTGCTTAAGGTATAAAGTTTTTGAGCAAGTCTATTTCCTGATCTATGATTTAAATCGTTGTGAGCTCACTAAGACTCAGCGGTGGCTGCCTCGAAACGGAGGTGGTGGGGGGTGGATTAAAAAAATAAAGAATAATAATCTTATCTTCTCTGCTGCGCCGCCTCTCCCGATGCCACATGTCTCTCCTCCGTCCTGGAAGGAAGGTCCGCTGGAAGCACCAGAAGCACCTAGGCTTCCGGACTCTCCCAGCCAATCATGACGCTGTAGGAGCAGAAGGACAGACACCAAGAGGTCTGGATGCCTCCTTTTTCCTCCAGTAGGAATACTGTCTCGGTAGGAGTGCCCCAGGGCTCTGTCCGCAGTCCTATGATGTTTAACATCTACATGACTCCTCTGGCTAATTTGGTCAAGTCCTTTAGGGTAAAGATAGTGTGCTATGCCGACGACACTGCGCTACTTTTCTCATTTACAAAAGATGAGACACCAAATCAAGAGACCATCAAACCCTGCCTATCTGCAGTCTTTCAGTGGATGAGTTTTAACCAACTCAAATTTAACCCTGACAAGACCGAGATACTCAGCTTTGGTCATAATGTTACCCTGAATTTACAAGCCCACTGGCTTTATGAGAGTCCTCAACCTAATGACCAAGTTGAAGTATAAAAGAACTTGGGCGTGAGGATTGACAAACAGCTGACCCTTCAAACCCAAATCAATACGGTTGTTGGCACCTGCATTTGTTTGATGCGCATGGCCAAAAAATTCTTAAAATTTTTGTCCCTACCTGATAGGACTACCGTTCTCGTAGCCCTGGTACTGTCCAGATTAGATTATGCCAATGCTTTTTATGCAGGACTTCCACATTACGTGCTACATATATTGCAGACTGCTCACAATGCAGCAGCTCGAATGGTACTCCATCTACCTAGATGAGTGTCGATGTCAACCCATTTAAAAAACTTACATTGGTTAACTGTAAAAAAAAAAAATTATGTTCAAAACCTTGACACTTATGCACAGGGCTCTCCACCAGTCTGGCACAGAGTACCTGTCCGCTAGGGTTTAATTTTATTCTCCCCTTAGAACTCTGCAGTCATCTTCTGGCCACTTTTCCAAAGTTCCTAGGGTAAAGCGAGCAAAAGCGGGGGCGGATCCTTTTCCCTCCTCGGCCTGCAAGCTTGGAATAGCTTGCCGGTTGAGTTACGCCAATTAGTTAATGAACGTTCTTCTAAAAAAGAGTTGAAGACCTGGCTCTTCTCTCTCTAACTGCAACTCTTGTTTCTCTTCTCTTACTTTTCCACTAGCTCCAGGACACTCCTGGGAGTAGCTGTGTGCTTTCTAAATCCTGCTTTCATTCATTCATTCATTCATTCAAACACTGATTCGACAATCAGAAATATATTAACAGTCTTCCTGGTGAAACAGCAACATTTCTCACAATTCTTTTAAAAAATAAACTAGAATCAAACCTTTTGTTTCATTACATTTGTCGTGATAATGGTCTTTAGAGTTAAATACTGCTAGCTCTGTGTGATCAGTTGTCCTTAGGTATGTTTTTTTTACACCATAAATCCAAAGCCTACACAGAGTGGGCTTTATATCTGCCCATTCCATTCATTGTCTTTCTTCACCCATCCTCTTTCAACCATTGGCTTGGACCTTTGTCAATCAAGACTTGGCTTAGCCCAGCAGAATATACTGTTCTTACCTAATGCTACTGGCACTTTGCGTGTAGACTTCGGCCTCCACTTGAAGCTTGCATTGAATTGCATGATGGGCTTCCATACAAATATAGCTTTTAGGATGTAGCGAGGGATGCACTTATATCTTTGCGATGGTCCAGTGCAACATGCTACTCTGAATCTCCTCAACATGCGTGTCTTCAGGAGCAGGAGAGGATATAGAGCTGTGTAGAGTGTGGGTGCTGCCTTGACAGAAGCTTCATGTCTCAAACGGACTACACTAAACACCTGAGTAAAGCCTAGAAGAACCACATGTCTCTTGGAACCACAGGACTGTCCACCAACTTGCAAATGGAGACTGCAATTTTGAAAAGCTTAGCATATAAAGTTCCTCTTGGACCGTAGTATTCTTGCTGGGCATCCATACATAGAAGCTGCTGCTGGGAATTTCTATTTAGAATCTGGAATCCTGGAAATCCGTTCTTCTGAGAAGTCAAGGACAGATGCATTGCAAACAGAGAATCTGAGAATTATTCGTTCATCACACTCATACAAGGGTATACACTTGCACTTGTTATCTTTCTAGGAATCGTCCATTGGGATTATGAACTCGCATTTGTGCTTTGCTAGTTTTCACAAGGAGTCATCTGTCAGGGTTGCAAGCTCTATTTTGCACTTGTTATTTTCCACAAGGCGGAATCCATCAGGCCTGAGAACTCAATATTTATTTAGATTGCTTTACGAGAGGAACCAGTGGAATCACATCTGACACAATCTATCTATATAGTATGGTATTAGGTTATCAATGATTAATCCAAACCACAGAAGGCTACTGTACAAAAGGCTACTGGATAATACTGAAGGACTGTAAGAGACAAGTTGAGTGGTTAGACAGCATAAACTGTATCATGTAACAGTTTTGACTGGCACTATTTCATGTCTTTGCTGGTAAGTTAAGGCAGTGCTTTGTGAAAACAGCTTTTACTATCGTACTATGAATGCAGGTTTCTGGGGGAGGCAATGTGTGCTAAAAATGTGTTCTGTTGTTTTTTGTACTGCTTGTTTGCGCGACATTGTTGCCATACAATGTTGTTTTTCCAACTTTGCAAACCTCAAATACTTGGACAAACTTTTCTTTTTCAACCTTGATTGTAACCCAGTCATTCTCCAGGACAGTCCTATTCACCACTAATCTGCACTTCTTATGAAACCACTTTTCCATTTTTTCTGTTTAATCTCTACATTTGCTCGTGCTTCTTCATACAATATCCACAAATAATTAATACAAATAATCTTTTATACACGTTTCTGTAGCCAGTCATGATTTAAGTCCGGCACACAGCCACTAAATAATTAAAATGGCAAGACACCAGTTACACTATGTAGTGAATAATGGCACGACCACACAGTGAAATGATTGGTCACAGACAGCCCAGAGCAACAGCCAATTGAACACCCTCTACAATCGAGGTGTGAAATCTTTCGACCAAGCCATTCATGTTTTACAAATACAACACAGTTTTATTATGTACAGTTCTTGTGCATTCTAGAATCTGTCACACCCTCATTGACGTTTATTACACTCCATTGTCTACAGTAATAGATATATGAAGCCCTGATAAAAAAATATTTCATCCAAAAATCCAATTCCAATTTCTATTGTGGGACTCAATTACCGCTTGTCTCAAAAGAAAAAGAGATGACAATGGAATTAAATCGTTAGCACATACAAATAGTTCAGGAAAGGTTTTAAATGCACATTTGTCAAATTGGCGTGCTCAATGAAACGGGGGACACTATGTCACCAAAATAGTGTCACATGTATGAACAAGCCACACATATACATTTAAACAGAATTTGTCCAGAGCACCACCATTATAGAAAAATTACAAGGTCCGTATTTTCTGTGGGTCCTTTCAGTTGTATTCAACAGTATACGTCGGTAAGTATACAAAAAAACTAGTGGAAAGTTCCAAATTCTTGGGGGCGTGGCCTGCGGAGCTGCGAGATGGCCGCTCCTTGAGTGAGCTCCGCCGGCCGGGTAATAATCCTGCAATAATCCGGTCACCTGGAGAGCTCCCACTGCGTTTCATACGCTCTCACCGATAGCGGACATCAGGCTGAGGCGATCGCTGTGACCTGCGAGTCCGTGCTCCACTCCGGGACCGTGCTGTCCCCCTTGCTGATTGGGCGCGGACGGTGCGCGCCTGCCGAGCTGCTATCTGGGCGGATCATCTTACAAATTGAGCCCGCGGCGGCACGCGCGAGTAGGGCCCTGGTCGGAGCGGACCCGTGGATTTTCTGTTTGCTTGTGGGTCCCGGAGGCGTACCTGACCCTTTTGCAGCGTAGCGCTGCCTGCCACAAGAACCTTGGCAGCGCGGCCCCCGACCAGCGAGAGGAGGTGAGGTGCTGCGGAGTTCAATTGGGGCCGCAGGCGGCTGAAGCGCTACCCGATCTCCGGGGAGGCATGGGTCTCGCCTGCGGCGCATCTGTGCCACATTTGGGAGCTGCGCTGCTGCCACTACTCTTCACATATGCCCCAACTAGTGCTGCCTTGGATGACTCTGCGCCTGTGAACTGGCCTGGCACCGCCGTTTGGAGGGCCCGCGCTCCACGAGACGGCCATTTTGTCGTGGGGGCCTAGTGCTGTTGCGCACATTTGCTCTGCCTACAGACTATGGGCCCCGCTGATGCAGCGTTCTGAGGAGCTCATTTCACTGCTGCTGTAGCTGTCTAGCCTGGAGGGCTCTGTCGGATCTGCGGAGGGGACGACGGTGATATCAAAAGTCCCAAAAGCGAAGATACCTTCTAACCGTGAGCGATATACACCTGTCTGGGCGGGAACCCCTTACCCCGCAGGACCCCCTTTTCGCTCGCGGGGGCTGGACGCACTGAGACTTGGTCAGCGCCCGAAGCACCCCCATTTGCTATTTTGGTCACTAGTGGCCCACGGGTATGCAGTGGAGGTGACGGTGGCACCTGACGGCCTGAGTGCAGGGATCCTCACTGCCCTGGGGAAATATCTGCTTGCCTCGTGTGGGTGCCCCATCCTTGTGGAACATATTGTGTGCTCGGGGAGACTGGGCACTCTGTGACCAGGATTGGCACCTAGTACGCATTTCCATTGGCCCAATTACCTCTTGGCGTCCACGCGGGGCGTAGTCCTCTCAGGTCCATCACATACGTGTTGCTCTTCTTTAGTGCTGAGTGTGGGCGGTCTCCTGTCCGGTCCCTGAGGCTCGAGGAGTGTGGAGCTTTTGCGCATCCTCGAGTAGCGGGTGTGCCGATCGGGTGGGGGAAGCACCCCTGGTGTGACACTACTGCCACGCTACGCAGGCACTATGGGCAAGCAGGATGCCAAGCAGCCAAAGCTGACCTTCGACCAGCGGAGGGCCACGAGGCTCACGGAGTCGGACCCCGAGGCCGGCGTGGAGAGGCCTGCGGAGTCACAGATGGAGGACCAGGGAGAAGATCTGCGTACCCTGATGCTCGAGATGCGGTCCAGCCTGCGCAATATAAACACCAAACTGGACACGCTCACTACCCAGCTCGAAGAGGTCAAGACACAGGTGGGCACCCACGAAACTAGACTCGATATCCTTGAGAATAGGCATTCCGACTTCCACGACTTCCAGGTAGAAACAAAGGAACAACTACTACAGATGGATAAAGTACTGGGTCTCATTCGCCCCAAAAATGAGGATTTGGAGGCGAGGTCGCGCCGCAACAACCTGCGCATCACGGGTATACCAGAGACTACAGCCATTGCCAAAATGGAAACTTATGTGTCGGAACTGCTTCGAGAACTCTTTGGCACCCACCTGTCTGCGGTATTTGCGGTTGAGAGGGCGCATCGGACCCTGGGCCCTAAACCACCAGTAGGCGCAACGCCCAGACCAATACTGGCCCGGATTCTTAATTATCAGGACAGAGACCTTATCTTACGTCTGGCACGCGAGAAGGGGAGGATCACACATAAGGGCAACCAAATCTCTTTCTATCCAGATTTCACGCCTGCGGTGCAGTTGGCGCGGCGTGAATTTTTGCCGGCTAAACGTCTCTTGCTACAGGCCCAAATCCCTTACTCGCTGCTATACCCAGCCAAACTTAAGGTCACCCACGAAGGCACAGCACATTTTTTCACTGATGCCAAATCCGCCCTGAAATTCGCAAAGCACATCGGTGGTAAACAGTCGAGGCAAGGCAACAGATCTCCAGCTTCTGCAGAAGACAGACTGAGCGACAACGACTAATGGACCGTTGCAATAGTTGCACTATCTGTCAGTGATGTCTGGCTTTAAGCTGCCGAGGGAGGGAATACTGCAGGCTTTGGCTCTATTGGATCTGACTGTTGTGTTTTGGTTGTACTTTGCACTCCCTTCCACTAGAAGCACCCAGCCGTATATCCTGTGAGCCCCCGAGGGTGGATCTGACAGACCTTATGATGCGTGGGGGGGGGAATTAGTACACATGAACCTGAGGTGTGTTATTTTTGCGCGCCGGTCACTCCGGCTATTGATACGACACGTAGATGTTATGCCCGCCTTATTTGTACCCTTGGTTGAGCTCTCCGCAGTTTCCCGGCCACCCTGTTTAGTCAGGGGAGTACGCCTGTGGTTCTGCGCCCCTATGGGAGGTTTCCCTATTATTCCCTGTTCTCTTAGGATGTTGAGGGGTTCTACACAACCTGATTGGGGGGTTGGAGTGGGTGGGGAGTTGGGGTGGGATTGTTCTTATGTTCTTAGCCAGTATGTATGCTTGCTATTATGTTGAATGCATCAACATTTCCGGGTTCAGGTCGAGTTGCCTATGCTTAGCTGTTCACTCATACTTCACGCTAGATACCATCACGCTATCACTCTAAACTTTCTCACATGGAACATCAGAGGACTGAATGATGTAGAAAATCTAGACTCGTACATGCCTACCTATTGAGACACAACGTTGACGTATGTTTATTACAGGAGACCCACCTTAATGCCGTGCCTTCCCCACGACTAAAACACAACAGGTGGAGCCACGTCTACTCCTCCATATACTCCAACTATTCCCGGGGGGTGGCGGTGTTGGTCAGGTGGGGGCTGGAGTGGGGAGAGGGGGACATACATAGACCCCGACGGCAGATTTCTCATCATACTGGGTTTATTGGGCAGGATCCCGGTTGCGATAGTTACACTATATGGTCCCAATGTGGACTCCCCTAGTTTCTTCCAGGACGTCTGGACCAGAGTCAGGGCGACCGGTTGCAGTACCATTATCTGGGGGGGGACTTTAATGCTATACTGAATGACGATATGGACAGAAGGGGGGCGGCCCGGACCCTACACCCCTCGGCAAGCACTGCTTTAAAACGCCATAATCTCCGATGGAGACCTGGTTGATATTTGGCGCCATAGGCACCCTGAGCTCCGTGTAGGCACCTGTATCTCTGAACATCACGGTGCCTGGTCCCGCCTGGATTATTGATTGGCTTCTCGTGACGTGGCCACTTGGACTACTGAGGTAACTCATCTGCAGAGGTCCCTATCGGACCATGCCCCATGCCTATTAAAATTGGTACTTCCTGAGTCCCCCCCACGCAAGTTCTCCTGGCGTCTCCCACCAAACGCCCTATTAGATGAAGCTTTCAAGGAAGAAATAAGGACAGATATTACGGACTACTTCACCCTTAATTCCGGTTCGGTGGATATGGAAGCATCCCTCTGGGAAGCATTCAAAGTGGTCATCAGGGGTCAATGTATTGCCCGTCAGGCTGGGGTGTTGTTACCCATACGGGGCACACTTGCTTCTCTTGAGTCTCAAATTAAGGGGCTGGAAACACAGTTTTATTCCTCCAATGACCTATCTATCTTGGCTCTATTGAAAGCCAAACTGATTGAATACGATGAGGAGGCACAGCGGGAAGTCAAGTTTCTCGGGAAATATGCCGAGGCAAGGAGATATGGAGAGGGTGACAGGCCGGGGCAAGACACTGGCCGGCATGATCCGTGCCCCGCGTTCTACCACCTACATTCCTGAGTTGATCAACGCACATGGGGCTACTGTCCGGGGGCAGAAGGATATCCTAGATGAATTCTCATCGTTCTATTCTAGACTTTACACTGCCACCCAGGAGACATGCCCAGAGGGTATGCTGTCCTTTCTTGACTCTTTAGAGTTGATCAGGTTTAGCCAACGGTATAGAGACTACATGGACTTCCCGATTACCATAGAGGATGTCACACAGGTCATACGAAGTTTGCCCCTAGACAAGGCCCCCGGGTCTGATGGCCTATCCACCGCCTTTTATAAGGCATATGTGGAAGAACTGGCGCCACATCTGTTGGCACTCTATGAAGAAGCCCGTACCGCCGCCATACTACCCCCAACCATGCGCGAGGCAATCATTATCACTTTATTAAAACCCGGAAAACCCGAGACTGAACTCGATTCATACCGGCCGTTATCACTAATAAATGTAGACGTCAAAATTTTGGCCAAATTGATAGCCAACAGATTGCAACCCCTGCTTCCCCTCATCGCACGCCCCGACCAATCGGGCTTCATTCCCGGACGGTCTACTTCTCATAACCTTAGGACAATCTTTTCGGTGTTGCATTATCTCCACCCGGATGTACAGGCTGCCGCAGTTTTTCTTGATGCCACCAAGGCATTCGACACGCTCGAATGGCCGTATTTATTTGCTATTTTGGCCCGCATGGGGTTTAGCCCCCTTTTTATCAATTTCATTAAATTACTATACACCAACCCAATGGCTCGTATCAAGGTGAACGGCCTCCTGTCGGAACGCTTCCCTGTCTCGCGCGGCACACGGCAGGGCTGTCCCCTGTCCCCCCTGCTGTTCGCGATCACGATGTAACCCCTTGCCGCGCGCATCAGGCAACACCACACGGCCAGGGGCATAGGTTTCAGTACCAGAAGCCTCCTCGTCTTACTATATGCTGATGATGTCACATTATACATCACAGACCCCGAGGTAAACCTGGACCCCCTCTTACGAGAATTTATTAGATTCAGTGGGCTGGCTGGGGTTTCTATCAACTGGGCTAAGTCCGTCGTGTTTCCACTAACGGACAATACGGCCCCGGTGACCTCTGAGTTCCTCCTGAGTTGGGAGACCGATACGGTCAAATACTTGCGCATTTGGATCAGCCGTAACCTGCAGGAAATATGGACCTTAAATTACGGACGCGCTATTGTCTGGTTGGAGAAGGTAAAACTGTGGGGTAAACTCCCGCTGTCCCTAGCAGGGAAAATAGCCCTAGCAAAAATGGTTATCTTACCAAAATTCCTTTATTTATTTGCTAATATTCCGATCCCTCTCACACACTCCTTTTTTAAGACCCTCAGATCGTTACTGGTCTCTCTGGTTTGGGCGGGTGGGCAGGCCAGGGTTTCATGGGAGCTGCTTACACTCCCGTTGACACACGGTGGTATGGGCGCTCCCGACATGCAGCTGTACTCCTTATGCGCTCAGGCTCAGTTCCTTCACCACTGGGTTCACCCAACGCCCTTTCAGCCCCACGTGGCTGTGGAAACCGATGCAGTCGCACCTGTCCCCATACATGTGGCGCTGTATCAGCCATATCGCCGCCCTAGAGATGGCATAGATACCCCGGCGACCCTACGCTGGGCATGGGATGAACTGCGCAAGCGGGCGGGCGCTCCCGTATTGTATGCCCCTTCGATACCATTGGCACACAACCCCATGTTACCAAATTTGAAAGATGGTATTAGCAAACAACTGGCGCAAAAAATGACCCTCCGCACATTTGCTGATTTGTATCCCGAAAACACATTTCGCTCCCCCCCGACAGCAGATGAAGGTCACACAGTACCGTTTGCCGAACTCTTCCTATATCATAAATTGCGTGCTGCCTGCCGCTCCCTCCATGACAGCTTTCTGGCGCCCCTCCCTCACTGTCAGCATTGGAAAACCTGCTACACTCCCCCTCACCCCGTAAACTTGTCACACGTCTTTACACACAGATGCAAACCTCGGCTCCATTGGTGAAACCCAAAGCGTTGCAGGGTTGGAACGTGGAACTCCATGTGCCACTGACTGAGGATCAATGGGCGTACTGTTGTCGCCAACTCACTGAACTGTCCCCAAATTATAGGCTTCGCCTGATTCACTTCAAATTCCTCCATAGAGTCTACAGGACGCCCGTAGGTCTACATCGTATGGGGCTAAGAGATGACGATAGCTGCTGGCGCTGCGGGTTTCAACCCGCCTCATTCTTACACATGGCATGGGATTGCCCGAGACTGGCGTCATTCTGGTCCATAATCTTCTCAATGATAAATCAGATCATTGGCACATCTCTAGCTCCTACTCCCCTACTAGGATTGCTGAGCTATGTTAAAGACACGCTACCTAAGACACGCAAACTACATGCTCTACTTCTCCTGCTTGCAAAACGGCTGGTGGCGGTGAACTGGGGGAAGAAGAGGGTGCCCTCCATTAAAGAGCGGATAAGGGACATCACGTACTGCCACTCCCAACTCACCACATTTTGGGAACTGATGCCCCCCACCTCCCGACCTAGGGACATTTGGGATCCATTCATCACCTGGGCCCGGGAACGGCAGGGATCAGACGGGGACACATTGATGCACACGAGGTCATCCGTTGGACCACCGTAACTTGCTACACTAGTCTCTTCATGTAGCTACCCTGAAGAACATGCACGCAATATAAGCCGAGTCTCTAGATTTATAAACAGCAGTCCCTTAGACGTATATTTCTTGATTGACATCACTAGGAAGTAATGTGGTATACTTGCATGTCTAGCACCCGTGCTAAAGGCACTTTCTGTACTAGCTTTGCAGTGAACCGTAAATGTATTCTTTACCCCTGGATGTACATTGTCTATGCACTGGCTCGTTTTGTTGTTTGTGTTTATGTATTTCCATATGAAAATGCTAATAATAAAAAAAAAGTAAAAAAAAACCAAAAAGTTCCAAATTCTTTATTTATTCACAATCCAGCTTGAACACACAGCCGACACGTGTTTCGTCGAGAGACGACTTTTTCAAGGCTTAGCAACAAAACGGTAGTTAGAAAGAAGGTTCACAGCACGAAACGTTGGTATACTCCTCGTCATCAAAGAGAGTGAATTCAGTCCAGAGCGACACAGTACAAATAGACCTTCTTGTCTACATCTGCAACTTCAAAAGTCCCCAAAAACCCAATGCTAAGTTCGTCCGAGGTTGTTCAGGAAAATTATAACATTGGGTGCTTGATGTTTATGTTATTAAATTCATATCAGAACAGTTGCAAAACTC
Organism: Calotriton arnoldi; assembly: GCA_963921515.1. Lineage (NCBI taxonomy): Eukaryota > Metazoa > Chordata > Amphibia > Caudata > Salamandridae > Calotriton > Calotriton arnoldi. The sequence continues at coordinate 1,660,608 of CAWUFW010001446.1, read as the reverse complement.
ACACGTTTTGAAATACTTAGCCATCCCTTTGTTCATAAATTTCCACGATAACAACATTCTGACCTGTCTTTTAGTGCAGGATTCCCCCAAATGCCCTTTGTATTCTGTTTCAAGAATTTGCCTTCCACAAAACTTGCAGCTAAATTAGTTGTCATTTCTTCCTTTTTCCAACCTTCCATAACGATTCTAACAACTTCTTGGAAAAGACTGCCACAAGATATACGTTCAACTAATTGTATTTCCATACCCACACAACCTTTTTCTTGAACTGCATCCATCACTGATGCAACCATACAATCTCCCAGACCTCAATACATGTATTATCAACAATTTCGCTGAAAAATCTCGATAACCACTGACAGGCAAAATTCTTAAAACCAGAAATATATTTGATCTTAACATTATATTCATACAGTCTATCTAAAGTACGTATCAATTTGGCTGATTCCTTACCATTACCATTATTCTTCAATAAAAAATAATAATGGTTTATGCTTAGCCCTAATATTAAAATATCTACCCCTATGATATATCTTAAAATATTTACATCTCCTTGTGCAAGCTAATGATTTATGTGCAATAGTGAAAGTATTCTCTCCGCAGTATGATGATGAGGAATTTATAAAGCGCGACAAATACCCTGGGGTGCCTAGGCGCTGCCCTTTACACATAAGGATCAGACCAGACTAAGCATGAGAATTATGCCTTAAAAAGCCAAGTTTTTAAGCCCTTTCTAAATTTTAACAGGCTAGTCTCTTTTTTTAAGCGAGGTTGGCAAAGAGTTCCACAGTTTAGTTGTTGTACCAGTGAAGCTCTTCCCACCCCACCTAGCCCTAATAACTCTAGGGACAATTAGGTTTCCAAGTTCGGCAGATCTAAGGGGTCTTGCAGGAATACATGTTTTAAAAACATTCGCCAGCCGCATTGGCCCTAGGTTGTTAAGTGATTTAAAGGCAATGCAGAGTGATTTAAACTGGATCCGCTTAGCTACCGACAACCAGTGTAGATGGAGTAAGGCTGTGGAGACGGAGTCGAATTTAGAGATACCTAGGAGTACTCTTGCTGCTGCATTCTGAGCAATCTGTAGCTTTTGAATGCTGCGCTTGGGGGCACTGGTAAAAAGGGCATTGCAATAGTCCAATCTTGAGGATATCAGCACAGATACCACAGTTTTCCTCACAGGTATTGCGGGAAGAATCTTCCTCAAAATTTTTAGGATAAAAAAGCAAGCCGAGGTGACCAAATTGGTTTGCGCTTCAAAAGACAACTTAGTATCAAAGATAACTCCTAAGTGTTTAGCTTTGGGCACTGATTTAGTTAAAGGACCAATTTGGAACGACCACCAGCTATCTGTCCATCTAGCCAATTGGCTATATGGCTCATACAGTCATGAAAGCTAATGGCTGTCAGGCTGGATGGACTGCTCAGAGACAATAATCTGTGTATTGTCTGCATTAGATACAAAGGCAAAACCATAACATTTTAGTCTGGCAATGGGGGCAACATAAAGGTTAAAAAGAGTTGGGCTCAGGGAAGATCCCTGAGGAACTCCACACGGCAGCAAAAATGAAGGTGAAACATAGTTCCCTAACGCAACTTCCTGAGACCGTTCGGACAGGAAGGAGCCCAGCAAGGAGAGCACCTTATCCCTGATCCCGATGGAAGCTTGTCGGACCCGCAGCATCTCATGATTGACCTATCAAAAGCTGCTGATAAGTCCAAAAGGATCAGGGCAGCGCTCCCCTCACTCTCTAGAGTCTGCCTGAGCCCCTCCGTAGCTGTAATAAGGGCCAACTCTGTGCTGTGATAAGCACGAAATCCAAATTGGGAGGAGTCCAGAATAGCATTATCATTGATAAAGGAAGACAATTCGATGTTAATGGCTTTCTCGATCACCTTTGCAGGGAAAGGGAGTCTTGATATAGGTCTATTGTTGAGAGTCTCCTTAGCATCCAGATTGGATTTCTTTAATAACAGAAGTATGGAGGCTTTCTTCCACTCCATTGGAAAGTGCCCTGTTGTCAACATGGTGTTAAAAATCGCTGTGAGGGGAATAGCTATGATTTCTGGAGACATATGCAGAATCTTAGGGGCGCAGGGATCTGAAGGAGAGCCTGATTTAATTGCACCAATAATTTTTGAAGTCTGTTCAATAGTCAGGGCAGTGAAGGAAGAAAGGATTGGGGTAGCTGACTCTGGTGAACCTTATATCTTGTCATGAATTGTAGATTGTATCTTATTGAGTTGGACAGGGGTCTGAGCTAGGCAATTGTCCTGAAGCAAAAAAGTGTTAAAAGCAGACTTAACCTTGTGCTGAAAGGATTCTGCTAAGGAGTTGCAAAACTCATGACTGATGTTAATATTTGGAGCAGTTGGCAGCTTGGCCAGATTCTTCACCGTAGTAAACAGGGCTTTAGGACATCTGTCGGCCGCTATGATTTTCTCGGTATAATAGGAAGCCTTTTCCCTAAGGATGAGTTTGTTATATATTTGAAGGGATAATTTATATTCCATGTGGGTGAATGAATTATCCTCAAGTCTCCATTTCCTCTCTAATTTATGGCACAGTTGTTTCTGAGCTCTCAAAACATCATTAAAACATGGTTTGGAAGGTGAGCTCCTAGAGCATCGACAATGTTTAGGAGGAGCTAGTTGCGTCATAGCTGAATCAAGCCAAAATTGATATTTAGCTGCCGCTTGATCAGAATCAGTAGACAAATGTAGTAGGGTTTCTAAAAGAAGAGGATTTAATAATTTAGCCTCTAATTTATTCCAAGGGCGACTGACGAAAGGTTCCCATGGACTTTAGAGCGTTTTTTATGAGGCAGTAATATTTCAAAAAAGACTGCCTTGTGATCAGACCAGATCATAGTCAGAGATCTGGTGCATCTTAGAAGGGGGTTGTCTGAAAAAATCCCATCTAAACAATGTCCCGCAGTATGAGTCGAACCCTTAACAAGTTGACACAACCCTGCGCTAGCCATCTGATCAATGAGTACTTCAGTATCTGGGTCGGTGACATTTTCCAGGTGAAAATTAAAGTCACCTAGCACGGAAAAATTTTGAGTGTTCGGCTTTGCGAGCTAAGAGGAGACATAGATTATCAGTAAAATCGGCCCTAGATCTAGGTGGAAAAGGTAAAGTAAGATGCCATTAAAGGAATATTGACCATAAAGTTCAATTTAAAAATCAAGTGCTTCGCAGTCCCGATTATCGAAGTTCACTTTAATGCAAGATTTAAAACTTGATTTAAGAATGAGGGCTATGCTACCGCCTTTTCTCCCTGCTCGGTCTACTTTGTGAATTTTAAAACCTGCCGGTATGGCAAAAAGTAGATCCGGGTCAGAGGAGGCGTCTGCCCAAGTTTCAGTAATAAAGTCTATCTCTATTTGATTAAATTCTAAAAACTTTCGAAAAGCAATGGCATTCTTGACTAACAACCTCGCATTAATAAGTACGCATGATACCCCATTGGGAGGAGCCGTCGTAGTGGTGGGTATTTTGGTAGATAGTGCAAGGTGCTGGAAAATTAGGCCACAGTTAGAGCACTGCAATGTGCCCTGAGCTAGGTATGGGTCAAAACATGGACCAAAACAGCCCTTACCTGACCATTGCAACTCCATTAATGTGTCCCTACTATACTGAGATTTAGGCTTCAAAAAGGAGATATCTGTTTCAAAACCGACAGCTTGGCTGGCGCTGAGCGCGGTCCAAGCGCGGACGGGCTCAGACGGGCTTGCCTTTGGCGCGCCTTCAGCACGCCAGCGGTGCGCTCGCTGCGCGCCCGTGTTTCCATCGTGTTTTATAGTAATCTGACTAAAATGCCCTGATAGGTTGGACCGTCAACCTCTCTCAAAATGGCGGTCAGCCAGAAGAAGATCAGAAGAAGATCTGAACAAACCACTCTCTCCACAACAAACGCAATAACCCCACGGCGGACTGGAGAGTTTGAGTCAGCAGTAGCAGGTATGTGCAAAGTTGTATTTAAAGCCAATTAAAAGGTATCGCAATTGGGTTAATAATAAAACAATTCCCACAGTCTTCCCAGAACATCCGATCTATAAAAATTAAGGGTTAAAAACACACAGCGGCGCCGTACTCACTATTCGCGTCCGCTGTGCACCTGGGTTTCCATTGTGTTTTATAGTAATCAGGCTAAAATGCCCTGATAGGCTGGACCGTCAACCTACCCCAAAATGGCGGTCAGCCAGAAGAAGATCAGAAGAAGATCCGAACAAACCACTCTCTCCACAACAAACGGGATAACCCCACGGCGGACTGGAGAGTTTGAGTCAGCAGTAGCAGGTAAGTGCAAAGTTGTATTTAAAACCAATTAAAAGGTATCGCAATTGGGTTAATAATAAAACAATTCCCACAGTCTTCCCAGAACATCCGATCTATAAAAATTAAGGGTTAAAATCACACAGCAGCGCCATACTCACTATGCGCATCTGCTATTGTCATGTCATGGTTCATGGAACAAACCTTTCTGCCTGGTGACCGCAATACTCTGAACTCATTGTGCTATGCTAACTATATTAGTGCTAACTGTATTTTCCAGGAATCCTTGAACTTTCACATTGTTTGGAGATGGTGGTGGCCATCTTGGATCATTGGCTTTAACTTTCCTCATGTTTCACTGCATCCTTGCTAGACAGTCATGCTACAGTGTTGCTGCAGCCAAGACTTTGCGTTTGGGTTCATATTTTGTTGTTTAGAATGAAGCGTCCGTGCCTAACGTGGAGATAGTTTGGAATTCAGGGAAGTATTTCAGAAATCAAGTTGTGTTGGAAGAAATTTAACTAATTTGATTTAATAAGTATAGACTTAGAGCTAAGAAGATAATCAACTGATGGTAAACAATTGATCAGAACGAGCTCTCAATGATATAGACTATTAAATTTGGGTCTTTCTTTCTGTTCCTAAACCCCCCTTGAATACGTGGGCAGTTGCAATGATGTGTTAAATTTTGCCCAAAATCTTAAATTATGTAAATTTCACATTATGACAGCATAGAAGGTAGAGGCCAGTATTTTACCTTCAAACGAAAAGGAAGTCTCTAACCTGTTAATCACTGATATCAAAGTATTAGATACATTGTACAATTTAAGTCATGAAATGGAGAACCTGGGCTCTGATGATGTGTTATCAGAGTGGAAGTATCTTATAAAGATCAAAGATAGTGGGTTAGAAACTTGTTTCTCATCCAACACTACCTTAAGACCACAATCAATCCAAGTTCATTCTACAAAAGCCACATGATAATGCTGATGTATTTTGTTATCTGATCAATAGGGATTTTCTAACACTATGTAACAAGAGATTGCCAATAAAACACAATTGTTCCTTACAAGAAAAAGAAGCCCTTGTGGCATTACAGAATGGCAAAAATATAATAACCAAATCCTCAGGTATAGGCAGTAACACAGCAATTCTATCCCGGAGAGTTTATGTAGAAGAAGCAGATAGATTCAGGCATTTTAGAATGGGAAGAATAGCTGCTCCTAAGAAATGATGCATCAATTACACCAACACTGTATTTGTCGACACGATCTACACAAATCCTCTCAACCCTCCAGGTAGACCCATCATTCTATATAAAGGTAATCTCTCTAATAATACCTCAAAATATTTAGACCACTTCCTCTTTCTCTTTGTTCATACTTAAGGGACAATAAAGACATTATCTACAGGATAAATAATATATTATGGAGAGAGGATTACACCTTAGTAGCAATGGAGGTTTCTTCCCTCTATACAAGCATAAGACAACTAGTTATGTCCGCTTTATCCATATAAAATGTTGGAATATACAAAAGAGTGAGGCTATCCTCAGTAAAGTTTTAAAAGACAAGCCTAGTATTACCTACAGAAAAAGCCCTTCTTTAAAGGACAAACTAGTCCACAGTTATTGGACACTTAAAAACCGAACACTTGGCTCATTGTTTTTTTTCATATCCAGCCATTTCAAAGCCTGCAAATTCAACAAAGATCTTTTGGAGTATGAAATCAGAACCACTTGCCGGAAACAAAAGATCATGAAATGCATCACATGTAAGACTGAATTTGTGGTCTATGCCATTGAGTGTCCTTATCAACAAACTATAAATAGGGAGCAATATGCTTACAGTACAAAAGAGGATATTAAAACACATTCACCATCACCGTTGAGGACCTGAATTACAGCACAGCAAAACATTTCAGAGAAACAGACAACAGTGATTGGCAATGTACTAAAATGTCCCTTTTGTGTGTTCCCCTCCCTCTTTTTACCAGATTTTATTTCTGGTGTATGGACTCCATGGGGTGTTGCCATCCAGCACCCAGTGTAGGTGCCCTCATCCCTAAAACAGGTAGAAATGGCTAATCCATGATTAGCATATTTAAATTACGTATAAATCCGTAGTAGATGCTGCTCTATGTACTCAGAGCATGTGAGTTAAATGCCACTAGTGGACTGCAGCACTTATTGTGCCACCACTCAAGTGACAAGTGAAAACATGACTCTAGGCCTGCAACTGCAGCTTAGCAAGGCAGCAAAATAAACCTTTTGACAAGCCAACACCTTCCTTTTTTTTAATATTGATAAGTCACCCTAAGGTAGGTCCTAAAAACCCATAGGGCAGGGTGCATGGTATTTAAAAACTAGGACATATGTACTTAAGTTTTACTTGTCCTGGCAGTGAAAAAACTGGAAAGTTGTTTTTCACTGTAGCATGGCTGGCTCTCCCATAGAAAAGCACTGGGTTACTCAATAACACCTTATAATGAATAACTTCATTTTGGAAATAGCTTGAGCCATTGTTCAAGGACCCAAATTAATAGGAATTTAAAATCCAAATTGATGGTTGAGTCTAATTTTAAATAAATATGTTGAAAAGCTACTTTTAGAAAGTTTACATTTTCCTGCCTATTAGCCTTTACCGATTTAACAACCAACTGTCGACTTGCAAACTGCTGGGAGGTGTGAACAGCTCCCAGGAAAGGGAACGAAAAGGCATTGGCTGGGAGGAGGTGCGACCTCTTCCTGACAGAATGGCCTTACGGATGTGCTCACCAACTGCACAAGCTTCAAAGGGACATCTCCTGCTACAGGTAGCTGTAAAATCACACTTAGGCCTACCCCAGTCATTTTCCAAGTAGCCAGAGTGGCACCAATCCAAGTCGGGGAGAGGGAGCAATCTGTTCCTTAAATAGTTTGCTGGAGGAGTTCCTCATTTCCTTAGACACACCTCCGTGGTGTGGCAAAAGCTCTGACCAGGGGAAGATAATTCTGCCATATTGGATTTGGGCAGATCAGGCGGTGTGGCATTGTTTAGGGCCAGACCCCTAGAAAGTAAGGGCAAATTGGGTAGGGTGACCCTAGGGAACGTTTTGGCTATTGGACAGGGAGTTTCTCTTCCCACAAGCTAGTGGGAAGAGAAAGGTGGCACCCCTGGATACCTTCTTCAGAACACCTTTAGACCTGTGCAAGACAGAAGGTCTGCACCTGCTGTTAAACCTGTGGAGAGAGACTCCAAGGGCTGGACCTGCTCCCACTTGTACCGAGGACGGAAAGGTGGACTCAAAGGGTCAGTTGGCTGACTTACTATTAAGCTACAGTGACACAAAAACTGCAAGAAGCTCCCCTTCCTGAAAAGCCCAGCTGACCAGTTCCAACTGGACTTGCCCTGGACCCTGTTGGTGGCTTCCCCAGGAGTGAGTCCTGATCCCCAAGTGGTGTTCCTAGGATCCTGCTGCCCTTGGATAAGTGTCAGAGTGTACTCTCTCAGTCTAACCCTAAACACTGAGACTTAGAAACTTTCTCAAGGATTTTTGCCTGGAGAATTGACAGAAGACCGGGACAAACCTGCCAAGGCGATCCGATGAATGTGCGTTGCTGCTGGCCAAAGATTCAGGTTGCTCCCGCTCGAAGATTTTCTGCAGCAGCAAATCAGTTTCAGCTGATATTCACAAAGAGGCTATCTGGCCTAGAAAAGCCCTGTTCTGCTACTGCTTCCAGCCTTGCCCTGCTGGAGGAATTTGAGCTCCAAAAAAGTGATTTACTTTGAAGGTAGAAATCTTCCCCGGGCGAAGGTGCCAAAAGAATACGGCCGGTGAGAGACCATCCTTGGACATGAATTTTTGAATTTCTCTGGCTTGAAGCTTTCCCATCAAAGTCGACTGCTTTATCGGGACTTCTTCCGATAGCTGTCCAGCCTCGTGTATCCTATCTCAGCCACAGCCTGCTGCCTTGCCCCGCTGAGGATTTTTGAATTACATTTCAGAGACAAAGTCAGAAGGTAAAAATCCTGACCGGGACCAACCTGGTTTCTTTATCTGATTCGCGCTACATAGCGATTGGCCTTAACTCACACCTAGTTACTGGGCAAATGCAACCAGATGACAGCTATTGGCACTTTAATGATTTTTAGCGCTTCTTTCTTTAAACATTTAGAAATTCACATCTATGGTTCCCTTTATCTGATGTTGTCATTTCAGTGTCTATTTGTTCATTAAAGTTTGCACTATTTAAAAAAATTGGAATTGGATTTTTATTGTGTTGTGTTTTCTAGTTTTTTACCGTTTTGTTACTGATAAATGCTTTACATAGTTTTCCTAAGGTCTATGCTATGCTATGCTAAAGCTACTGAGGGTTGAGCGCAGATTTCAATTATTGACCGAACTTGACCTAGTTAGGAATAGTGCCATTATTACTTGAAGAGGACTACCATCCAGTTCAACTAATATTCCACTTTCTCACAGGCAACAAATTAGTTATTTTCAAATTGATCCTGTTTCCAAGAAACCTGTGGTCTGTGGGGACAGAACTCCCATGTTAAGACATTTGGAGTTACAGAATACAATAGAGGCTAAATGCCTTATACCGCTATTTATGCACCATGATGAAGAACTGTATATACATCTATCATTGACTGATGTTTCCACGCGATCTTTCTGTACAATTTTAGTAATTTTTATATTGTTTTTGGTCATTGCAAATTGTTTTTTAATTTTTATGTTACTTTAGATCAGAGGTCTTCAATCTGTGGGGTGCGACCCTCAGGGGGGGCGTGGAGCCCTGGGAAGGGGGTCGCACATTTCCAGGCTTCACTTCTGTCTGGAATCTAAAACTTGTGAAAAGGAAAAAAAACAACCGTTCGGGACACTTCTATGCTTCAACCAAAGTTAATTGAGTCTCCTGTGCTCTGAAAGGAAAAGGCCGGCAGACAGGTAAAACAATCCTTTGTGCCAGAGTGCCTGCTTGCCTGAATGAAATGTAAATATGTGAGTTAATCTGCAAATGTAGAGGAGGTGCTGAAGGGACAGTTATGCAAAAAAAAATATTGCATTACTTATGGTCTGGTATTAATAAAATCTACATTTTGGAAGCTCCATTTTATCCTAAAACTATTTGCACAATTTGTAGCAGTCTATCTCATAATGTGTGTAATGCAAGTATAAAATAATGACCTACACATTCTCAGTGCTTTCTGTCACAGGCTGTGACCTCGTAGCACTAAAATACACAAGTCACTATTCTCCACTGCACCAACAAAATTTAATTCTGTGGCTCTCTGGTTACACACAGACCTCTGCAGTGCATTAACTAATAGAGGTTTCCTAATGTACTACAGTGCATTTCTCACTGAGTAACAACTTTTTAAAATGTATTTTTCATTTAAGCTACCCATTATTTTATAAATAGCTACCTAATGGTGAGAGACCTAAAAAACGAACAAAATATTTTGGGGCTGATTTGTGGAGGCTTGTGCCGCCGGAGTGTCGCTTTTTTTTAACCTCTGGCGTTACAAGTGTCTTAATCATATCTATGAGGCGACGCAAAGTCACCCTGTGTGGCTTTGCATGGCCTCCTAGATATGGAGTAAGACAAAGCAGCGCAAGTCATTGTGTTGTCCTACTCTGTCAAGTAGGCGTTCCATGGGCATTGTGGTGGGTGTTCCCATGCAATCCCATGGATTTTGACGCTGCCCCAGATTTACAAAGCCATGTAAACCTGGGGCACGCCAAAACCATACGCCTCCCCACAGCAGGCGTAACGAGGAGAAATGTTTTCATTTCTCCTCATTTTTTCCTCTTTCCATGTGTGCTCACATAGAAAGAAGAAAACCCCTTCCTGCGCTAAAACTATCCTGCCTTCATTGGCGCTAGGCAGCAATTTGTGCGCCAACGTAGGGGGAAAGGACAGGAATGCGCCCTATTTCATAAATAGGGTGCATTCCTGCCCTTTCACATTGGCATAGAACAGCGCAGCAAAAAGACTTGCGGTGCTGCCCTATGCCAAGTCCTCATAAATGAGGCCCTTTGTTTTTAGCCACACCTTTGACCACGCCCACTGACCTTTGGTTTGATAAACACTGTTTAATATTATTTCCCCATTGTAAAAATTATTTGCTATGGGAATTGGGGACGTTTATGGTTGTCAATAGTTGTCAATGATGAGGAGTACCAAGTTCTAGAAATTTTTGTCAGGAGGGGGTCCTTACGCCTAAAAGGTTTTGACAGGGGGGTCTGGGCATCAAGAAGTTTGAAGACCTCTGCTTTAGATGCTGTGGGCATTTTAATATTTCTTATTCATTACAATATTAAGAAATTGAAATGTTTGCACTTGCGATTGGGTAAATTAAGCACACATAGATGTGGGAAATTACCCTGCCACTGCTGAGGTACTGTGTCAATATTTTCAGTGAAAACATGCCTAATGGTCAATTAAATTTTGTCGACGTATAAATTATTTAGAGACATCCAATGAAAACACTCTAAAATGACATGTTTATATATTGATTGTCCAGTGAAATGTATTAACAGGACTCTTAACTTTGGAACAAGACTGCCATAGACTGTATGGACCTTTCCTTACCATAGAAGTCGATTATGATTGGATAATAGATTATCTTCAATTTAAATCCTAGTAGAGGAGTTACAATGTTTTTTATCATTTCATCTAGATTGCAAATCAGCCCTTTTTACTTTGAAAATGACCCCAATATGGCATATACCTGGAATGTACTGGGGAATCGAATGTCAATGTATTGAAACTGACAAACTCCGGTATGATTTATATTCCCTTCGATACCAGATGAATGGTTAATCAGAGGCATAAGCAGTGCATGGCGAGGACGTGAGTTATGATTAATTCATGACATGAGTTATAGTTACTTCAGTTAACTATAACTGGTTAATTTCAGGGGTTTCTAGTTTTAAATGGCATGTTGTAACTTACATTTTCACCTAGCTATAACATCACTTAAACCTTTGTTTTTTCCAGTGAATTTCTGAGTTTTTTTTAATGTAAAGTAAACTACCATCACCATACCTAATATAACATCACTTTTAACCTTTTATTTCAATGAATTTTCAGGTTTTTTTAAAAGTATAATATTTTGTTTTAACATACCTTACTATACAAACCTCACAACAGTGTGGGGTTGGCCGCCTACTGGGAGGGGAATGGATCTGGCCCTTGGCCCTTGCGTGGGTGGCCAAACCCGCTCCAGGCAATGGCCATGTGCAGCATGGGGTGAGCAGTCAACCCCGAATTGGGCACTTAACTGAAGAGCCCCAGTCAAGGCAAACTGGTCTTGGGTTGCTTTTGTTCTGGTTCAGGGAGGACCTGGCCTGGCAGTTCGGGCTGGACTGTTCCTATTGGAGCAGGGTAAAGACTGATTTGAAAATGGCTGGGTCCAAGCTAAGATGGATTGGTGTGCAAAATAATGATGAACTTGGAAGAGGCCCCAAGTACTTATCAGTGGCTGTGTTCATTCAAGCATTCCAACCAACACTTTTTTGAATACCTCATGCTCACTCGGGAGCCTTATTTACAAGATTTTGCCATAGGGCAGCACTGCAGGCCTTTTTGCTGCACTGCCCTACGGCAAAAGAAAAGGGCAGGAATGCACTTTATCTATCTGATACGGCACATTCCTGTCCTTTTCCCCTGCGCTGGCGCACAATGAGCTGCAATGTGCCAACGCAGGCACCTTTGCGCCATGGTGCAAGGGGTCCGGCATTGCAGGGATGACTGTTTTTGTGCAGGAGGGGAAACCTTCCTGCACAAAAACAATCACAAGAGATTTTTTCCTCTTTCTATGTGTGCTGCAGAATGCAGCACACATAGAAAAAGAAAAAACGAGGAGAAATAAAGGTATTTCTCCTCGTTGCGCTGCCTCAGAGTTACGATTCTTTGAAAATCTGGGGCAGTGTCAAAAAGCTATGGGTGTTGCTGGGAACGCGCTCAGCAACACCCATTGCATGCCCCTTTAGCAAAGAAAACTGCGTTAAAGGGAATGATATTTACAAGGCTGCATTAAGCCACGCAAAGTGGCTTAGTGCTGCCCGGTAAATATGAGCAAAACCAAACAAAGGCTTAGGTCCTATCACTACCTGGCCTGGACCACTCTAATATCTGTAACAAACACGTGACCAGATAGGTTGTTATACAATCATTAGTCTGCACTTAGACAATCAATTCTAAGTACGCGTGATTTATTTCACATTAGTTAGAAACGTTCTTCACATTATTCAAAACATTTAATCATGTCATAGAAAGAAACACACCGAAATGTTTGGCATAGTGGACTTGTGAAAACAAACTACATAAATATCACTGTGACATGCAAAGAATCAAAAATCAACCACTTTTTACATACATATATAACAAACATATAAAAAGAAACAAAGACACCAATCCAATTGTCATTGTCCTCCTATTGTTTAGGCGACACCAGTCCTTGTGTAACACATATGAACCAGGCGGACCGATTACCATTCAAGACATCCTGCCTGAATGATGGACCAAAGGCAACACAATTGTAAATGGGGTAGTATGACCAATGGGAGAAAATTCCTTTGCACTAATTCCCATATGCACCCCAACACTACTTCGCCTCGGCCCCAATGCCAACGCGTTTCGAACCCTGACTTGTTTTGGGGTTCTCCTCAGGACGTGGACTGGAAAGGACTTTAACTGCTACTGTGTAAGGCTCCCATGTAGTTTTTTATCCATGGTGCAGCCTTGCTTTCAATACTCCGTCGTATATAGAGCAGTGTGAGTGGAGTCTTCAGTATGTAGAAAACTGCTGTCGTCATAAACGTGCAGTGGAATATTCGATATTGCCCTCCTGTGTTCTTGATGAAATCCGACCTTTCGTCTGCCCGGTAAATATGGAGCAGGACCCTGCGCCACCAGAGTGACGCAAAAAGTGCCGCTCCAGTGGCGCAGCCTCATTGCAAATGAGTACCTCGATATGGTGTCCAGCAGCATGCCGCTTGACTATCTAAGGATTACACAATCCTCTCTTCAATGGCTTATAATTTCTGCCATGCTATTCCCACAGATATAACACACAATGTCCAGGGATTGATCCCTGGTACTGATGCCCATTTTACCTAAGTCAATGACTCTCTTCAAATTGACACAGAATCAGGTGTATAGCTAACCCCTTTTCTTGTCCATTTTACGCCTGCTATTAAAAAGCAGCAGGGGGGTTTTGGACACTAGATGTACCTCCTTAGTGATTTGATTTAGATTGTTAGGCTGCCCGTGAAGTAGTTCCATTGTGTGTAAGTGATGGAGATATTGCTAATGCAGAATCCCTTTCTAAAACAGCAGAGATGGGCTCTGAAAAGTGTATTCCAGAGACCAATACAGTAGGAAAGGGTTTTGCATTCTGAACTCTGTGGTAAATGTAATAGGAATGTATTTTGCATTGTTAAATGTTTTACAAACATAGCTATGGCCTTTGCATTGCTTAACAATGAAGGACCATTTTACACAGATATCTAGTTCAGAAGGGGTTAGAGCAGACTGGTTGTCATTGTGTACATTTATAATGTTATGTTTAATGTTTAGGAGTGTATGTGTGAATTGAAGTACTTTGTCTTTTTCAAAGGAAAGACACTCTCTGGACTTTGAGTTATTAATTGTCATTGTGTTCTTTATATAAATCTGGGTTTTCTAACTCTCTAACCTCCCTTAGTAAGCCTTGGACGTCCCTGCCGCGCTACTATGTAGGTCAAGTACTAAAGGGGTGTACTTAGTGCTTAGTTTGTGTCCAATAGTAAGGTACTCCGAGAACTTTGAGTCCACCCCTTTGTTTTATCTTTATTTGAATTTGATTGGCCAGAAGATGTGTTATCCCACCTATGAAGTAGTTCCATTGCTCTTAACTGAGCAAGAGATTGTTAATACAACTCCCTGTCACATAAAGGAGGAAAGGGTTTTGTGTGTTGTAAGCCTGTGAGTAGGGTGGAGGTTTTCATTGTGAACTCCGTCAAATGCAATAGGAAGGAGTTTTACATTGTGGACTCTCTGGGAAGTACAGTGGGAGGAGTTATTACACTGTGGATTATGACAAATACATTAGGAAAGGGTTTTAGATTATGGATGTTTATGGCAAACCCCATAGAAAGAGACTTTACATTGCTTAATACTGAGTCCTTGTCCACTGATCTTTAGTTCTGGAAGGTCTGGAGAGGGTGGGCTTTCATGGGATACATTTGCAAGCTTATGTTTAGTTATTTATTGTGTGTGTGAATACATTTATTTTATAAAGTAAAAGAACTGGCTGGATATTGACTTATTAAATAAAAGGTTTTATTTGGTACTCTATGGACTTCTGAGTTTGTAATCCACACCACCTCGATAAGCATTGGATTGTCTTTCGTCCCTACCGTAGTGATACAGAGGCATACTGATTACACAGATTGGGTGTAGCAGTGATGCTGACACCTAAGGTAAGTGACTCGTCTTTTCAGAGTCACAGCTCAGTAATCCCTGACTGACCTTGGAGCCCCCAAATCAGTCACAACGTTCCCATATAAACTGCAGAAGAGTTGCTTTGCTATTCCCCACTGTTAGATTTGGGGGTCTCTAGTTGGCAGAGGTAGGTACCTTTGATCAAATAGGGACCCTTGCGTCTAGTCAGGGTAAGGGGGTACACTCCTGAAATAACCCCTGCTCACCCCTTGGTAGTTTGGCACGAGCAGACAGGCTTAGTTCAGAGGCAGCGTGTAAAGCATTTGTGAATACATACAGTAATCCAGTAACAACACTACAAATGGATACCACACAGGTTGTATTATAAAAATAAGTATCTTTTATATAGATTTACCACAAGACCATAAACGACAAAAATAATCCACAATACTGTACTTTAAAGATGGTAGAATTAGCTTAAGTCTCTTAAGATGGAAATGCGACACTTTGAGTTCAATGTACCTGAGATGCGTCACGCGATACAAAAAAAGTGGTGCAGGGAAGGTGATGCGTCGGTTCCTTACACGCAAGAACGGTGATGCGTCGGTTCCCTACTGATGCGCAGGGGACGGTGATGCGTCGGTTCTTCTTGGCGTGGGGAGGTGATGCATCGGTTTCTTACTGCGCTTCTGTGGCGATGTGACAAGCAACGCCGTGATGCGATGAAACTCCGGTGCGATGAAACAAAATGGCGTCTTCTTCTTGATGCGACAACGAAGGGTTGATGCGTGCACACGCGACGGCCGTGCGGCGACTCGGTGAATCTTTGGAGCCACGACAGGTCCTGCGACACACTTCCCTGGCGATGCGACGGCGTCTGATGCGAGGTCGACGATCTTCTCCAGGGATGCGGGGCGCCTCGTGATGCAATGCGTCGGCGTCTGATACGAGGTCGATGCTCTGCTCCGGGGATGCGACGGCGTCTGATGCGACGGCGACACTTTTCTCCGGTGCTGCGAGGTGCTTCGGAGGATGCAAGGGTGTCAGCAGCGGCGCGCTTCTTCGGGGATGCGCCGGCGTCTGATGCGACGTCGACACTCTTCTCCGGTGATGCAAGAAGCAACGGCTGCGGCGGCGACACGCTTCTTCGTCTTGAGTCGCGCTTCCAGCTCCCAGCGACACGCAGTGTCTCAGAAGGCCCAAATTCCCAGCAAGGGAATACAGGGAGCTGGTGGGTGAAGTCTGTTGTTCCTGAGACTTCAGCAGGAGGCAAGCTCTGAAATCAAGCCCTTGGAGATCCTTCACAAGTTGATGAAAGTACACACAAAGTTCCCTTCTCCTTTCTTTGGCAGTCAGGCAACCACTGCAGGCCAATCCCTCTAGCTTAGGGATAATCTTCTCCTCAGTTTCTTCTTGGTTCCGCTCCTCAGCAAAGGTTTCTTCTTGTTCCCAAAAGTGATCTAATTTCCTAGGGGTCTGGGTCCCCTTTTTATACACCTTTTCTCTTTGTTCTTTGGAGGCAGAGAGGCCTTTGCCTAGTCCAAAACCAGTTCTGGTCAGTCCTGGAGCACTTTGTTTACAGGACTCCTTCTTTCCTTTCAGAATGTGGGGCAGGGTGCTCAGTCGCCCAGCAGGGGGTGGAGCCAGCATTGTGGAAGGCAGGCACAGCCTTATTCAGACCCAGGTGCAACTCCTCCCACCTATCTGGATGCAGATCTCTCTATTCAGCCCTGTGCTGACTCACCCTGTCTCATGGAGCCACCCCCAGCCCCTGTCACTTACAAAGCCAGACACACAATACACAACCTAGCAGAGGCAGGCTTGGAAGGTTAGGCAAGAAAATACCTACTTTCTAAAAGTGGTATTTTCAAACACAGAATGTTAAAATCAACTTCACTAAAAGATGTATTTTATCATTCTGAATTCAGGCATACTAAATTCGTTTTTCTTCCATGTTCCCTGGGTCAGTTAGGATTATAAGGTGTAATAATCAAACTGCCCATTCTAGCCTATGGGGAACAGGTAGCCTTGCAATAGTGAAAAACGAAAATGGCTGTAATTCACTATCAGGACATGCCACACACATCAGGGCATGTCCAACCTTTCACATACAATGCACCCTGCCCTAGGGCCTACTTTAGGGGTGACCAATATGCAGTAAAGGGAAGGTTTAGGGACTGGTAAGTGGGTGCACTTACCAAGTCGACATGGCAGCTCTAGGCTGCACACATGCTCTGCAATGGCAGGCCTGAGACACACTTGACAGGCTGCTTCTGTGGGTGGCACAACCAGTGCTGCAAGCCCACTAGCAGCATTTGATTTACCAGCCCTGGGCACACTCTAGGGACTGACAAGTAAACCAATCATCCAATCATGGAGTCACTAATACATAACACAATTTATCATAGGGAGCACTTGCACTGTGGCACTGAATAGCAGTGGCACAGTGCCCAAAACATCTAAACCAGCAAATACAGATCAATAACATTGGAGGCATCCTCAAAAAATGGAAGGGAGACCCACGCCAAGGATGCTAGGTCTAACACGTGTCCCCTCCAGCTGAAATGTGGGGAGAACTATCCTACCTCTAGGGAGTTCTCTTCACTAAGGCGGAAAAATCTGGACAGACCATCAGCATTGGTGTGTTCTGTACCAGGGCGGTGTTCCACCGTGAAATCCATCCCCTGTAGGGAAATGGACCACCTCAACAGCTTTGGATTCTCACCCCTCATCTGCATCAACCATCTGAGGGGCCTGTGGTCTGTCTGAACCCGGAAGTGAGTCCCAAACAGGTATAGTCTCAGCTTCTTCAGCGCCCAGACCACAGCAAATGCCTCTCGCTCAATAGCACTCCACCTCTGTTCCCGTGGAAGTAACCTCCTACTAAGGAAGGCTACAGGTTGGTCTAGGCCCTCCTCATTCATCTGTGACAAAACAGCCCCCACACCATGCTCTGAAGCGTCTGTCTGAACGATAAACTCTTTGGGGAAGTTGGGGCCAGGAGCACGGGTGCCGTGCACATGGCTGTCTTCAAGGTGTCAAAAGCTTGTTGACAGGTGTCAGTCCAAATCACTCTCTTGGGCTGCTTCCTGGAAGTCAGCTCTGTCAAGGGTGCAACAATGCTGCCATACCCCATGACAAATCTCCTGTAATACCCGGTGAGTCCTAGGAAGGCTCTCACCGCTGTCTGGGTCTTGGGGGGCTCCCAAGCCAGAATGGTATCTATCTTGGGCTGTAGGGGCACCACCTGGCCGCTCCCAACCTGGTGTCCCAAGTACACCACGGAACCCTGCCCGATCTGGCACTTACTCGCCTTGATCGTGAGGCCTGCCCTCCGCAGAACCATCAACACTTCCCAGAGGTGGCGCAGATGTTCTTCCCAACTGGTGCTGAACACTGCGATGTCATCCAGGTAGGCGGCACTGAATTCCTCCAGTCCAACCAACACCTGGTTGACCAACCTCTGAAAGGTGGCAGGGGCATTCTTCATCCAAAGGGCATCACCCGGAATTGGTAGTGCCCATCTGGTGTGGAGAATGCTGACCTCTCCTTAGCCCCATCAGTCATGGCTATCTGCCAGTACCCAGACGTTAAGTCAAGCGTACTGAGGTACCGGGCAGCCCCTAACCGATCTATGAGCTCATCAGCTCTGGGGATGGGGTGTGCGTCAGTCCTGGTGACGGAATTGAGTCCTCTGTAGTCCACACAGAACCGGAGTTCGGGTGTGGCACCAGGCGCGGCAGCCTTTGGGACCAAGACCACTGGGCTGGCCCAAGGGCTGTGAGAGGACTCAATTACCCCCAATGCAAACATCTTGGAGACCTCCTCCTTGATGCAAGCTCTCACCCTGTCAGTCACCCTGTAAGCCTTGTGCTTGACAGGAAGACTGTCCCCAGTGTCCACATCATGGACGCACCAGTCAGTGACACTAGGAACCAGGGAGAACAGGTCAGGAAACTGCCCCAACAGTTGGCGACAGTCACCTTGCTGCTCAGGTGTCAGGGAGGTAGAGAGGTTCACACCCTCCACTGATCCATCTTGCTCTTGGGCTGACAGGAGGTCAGGAAGAGGCTCGGTCTCCTCCTCCATCCCAGCATCTGTAGCTAAGAGCATGCCCACTTGGGACCTCTCCAAGTGGGGCTTCAGGCAGTTGACGTGCAGGACCCGCAAGGGGTTCCTGGGAGACCGCATGTCCACCAAGTAGGTAACAGGACTTTTGCGCTCCACCACCTCAAAGGGTCCGGTCCACTTATCCTGGAGCGCACAGGGCTCCACTGGGGCCATGACCCACACTTTCTGACCAGGTTGAAGCTCAATCAGAGTGGCATTCTGGTCGTACCACCGCTTCATTTCCTCTTGGCTGGCTTCCAGATTTGCCTCAGCAAGTTGCCTGAAACACCTAGTTTGGTTCCTGAAGGCCAGCATGTAGCTATATACATCCTAGGGAGGTTTCCTGGGAGATTGCTCCCAGCCTTCCTTGACCAAACTCAGTGGTCCTCTCACTGGGTGACCATACAGAAGCTCAAAGGGGCTGAACCCTAGAGACTTCTGTGGCACCTCACGGTATGCAAAAATTAGGCATGGCAAGAGGACGTCCCACTTACGCCTCATGGGTTCTTCCAGACCCATAATCATGCCCTTCAGGGTCCGGTTGAATCTCTCAACCAACCCATTTCCTTGGGGGTGGTAAGGAGTGGTGAACTTGTACACCACACTACGTCACACCGCACTCCTGCCACAGGGACTTCATATACTTGGATATAAAGTTAGTACCTCTGTCAGACACCACCTCTTGAGGGAACCCCACACGGGAGAAAATTCCCATCAGTGCCCGTCCCACCACGGGGGCCGTCACTGTCCTCAGAGGGATGGCTTCGGGGTACCGGGTGGCGTGGTCCACCAAGACCAGGATGAACCTGTTGCCCATGGCTGTCTTGGGGACCAGTGGCCCCACAATGTCAATACCCACCCGTTCAAAGGGGGTGCTGACTACAGGGAATGGCTGGAGAGGAGCCTTCTGCTTCCTCCCACTCTTTCCACTTGCCTGGCAAGTCTGACAGGTCCTGCAGTGAGTGGCGGCACTCCTGCACATCTGGGGCCAAAAGAAATGGGTGACAAGCCTTTCAAAGGTCTTGTCCTGCCCCAGATGTCCTGCTAAACGCACATCATGAGCCAAACCCAGTAGGAAGGCTCTGAAGCGCTGGGGTACCACCAGCACACGGGCTGACCCAGGCTCAGCAACCTTAGGCTCGCTATACAGGAGACCATTCTCCCAGTAGATCCAATGTGATCCAGACTGATCACCTGCTGCCTGGTCTGTGGCCTGTTGCCTCAGACCTACGAGAGAAGGGCACTTGTTCTGCTCCTCGCAGAACTCCTCCCTGGAGGGTCCTCCATCTTGCTGCCAATGGGTCAGCTCAGGCAGGTCCCCCAGTTCAGCTACCTGTTCCCCTGAAGGCTCCTTTAGGCTCCAGGGCATCCCCCTCAGGGTCTGCCTCCTCCTGGACCGTGGGAACTTCGGGGGCCGGTTTCCCGCGCCCCCTACCTCTTCTCTCTCCGGCAGGCACCTGGGCCTCCCTCTCAGGCTCCAGGTCCTCTTGAACACCTCTGGCTGCCATGGACCGGGTGGTCACACACGCCCAATCAGGCAAGCCCAACATCTCCAAATGAGCACTCCGCTCCACCTTAGCCCAAGGGGAGCTCTCCAAATCATTCCCTAACAAACAGTCAACAGGCATGGCTGGCCTCACAGCTACTTGAAGAGTACCAGAGACCCCCACTCAAAGGGAACCTGAGCCACCTTGCAGTGGCTCTCTGTGTTGTCAGCGGCAACAACTGGATAGAATGCATCAGGGACCACCTGCTCTTTAGACACCAGGTGACACTTGACAGCTGTCACGCTGGCTCCTGTGTCTCTCAGAGCCTCCACCCTTTGGCCATTGATGGTCACCCACTGCCTGTACTTCTTAGTGTTCTCAGGCAGTTGGGTCCTAGGGACCATCTCAGAGTCTCCTAATGAGACAAGGGACAATACTACAGGATCCCGCCCACCTTGGGCACCCATCTCCTCCCCCAGGGCTACACTAGCCAACTGCCGGGGGACTGCACCAGGGGGTGCTGGCTTTCCAAACAAAGGGCAATGGGGATCATTGGCCTTGTGGCCTATGGCGCCACACTTGTAGCACACCAGCGGTCCCCTATGAACAGGTGGACCTGTCGGGCCCCGTGCTTATTCTCAGGGGGAGGCTGGGAACCTTTCCCTTGGTTCCCTTGGGGTTTACTTTGGGGCCCTTTCTGGAACTCCCTCTGTTTACCCTTGTCCCCCCCATTCCTCTGCTGGGGACCCTGCCCACCCTTGGCGGAGTCTCCCACGTGACCCTTGTGGACCCGGGTGCTCACCCAGCGGTCTGCCTCCTCAGCAAGCTGCCTAGGGTTAGTCAGCTTACTATCAATCAGGTGCTGGCGTAGCTCAGGAAAACAATTACTGGACAAGTGCTCCCATGCAATCAAATCAAAGAGCGCCTGAAAATCATTTGCTTTGCTACCCTTTACCCAACCATCCAAGGCTCTGCAAAAAAGGTCACATACTCAACCCAGGTACTGCCTTCAATCTTCTTACAGTTCCTGAACCTCTGCCTATAGAGTTCAGGAGTCAACCCATACCTGGTCATCAATGCATTCTTCATGTGGCTGTAGGAATTATAGACTTCAGAGGGCAAGTCCAACAAGGTATCCCGCCCCTCACTAAGGAACCGACCCCACAACCCCGCTCCCCAATCCTTCTCAGGGACCCGGTGGGAAGTCATGGCTACCTCATAGGCCTTGAACCATTGCCCAATATTATCATTCTTAAAAAACTCCTTAACCACATCCTTAGGAATATACACCCTAGTCTCAACAGGCACGGACGGTGTGCTGCCACCAGAGGGAGTAATCTCTAAATTCTTGGCTCTGAACTCCATCTCCCTCAAACTTTTTTCATGCTCCTGATCCATTCTTTTCTCTTCTAAGGCCAACTTTCTATATTGCGATTCAAATTCCAACTGCCCCTTTAACTTGAGCTTGGTCAGCTCCATCTCATGCATCCTACTCTTTTCTCTGTCCTCCAGCTCTTCTGGGGACAGACCTCTGGCAGAAACACTGCTACCTACGGGGGAAGGTGCTCTCCTCTCCCCTGGACCCACTGGCCCATCCAGCTGCTCATCTGCATTCTCAGCCCCTTCCTCATTCTCAGGGGTATTCCTTGCTTGAACCCAGGCCCTCAGCGCCTTTTGGAAATCATCCTACTTGGTGATTCCGGTCATAGCAACTTTAAATTTCCTGCAGAAGTGCTTCAGCTGTTTGAGATTGTAGCATTCTAGTCTCTCCTCTTCCCAATCACAATCAACAGATACTATGGATGCTGTTGTATCCATGGTGATTAAACTTGGCAGTTTTTAGCAAAAATAGAAAGTCCCAGAAAAGAATATCTACCAAAAGTATGTGGTTGCGTTTTGGTCTGCACTCACTAGGTAGTGTTCACCAATCACTGTACATGAGTCACAAATGCAAGTCCAGAATCCTCACTGCTGACCACCAATGTTAGATGTGGGGGTCTCTAGTTGGCAGAGGTAGGTACCTTTGACCAAATAGGGACCCTTGCGTCTAGTCAGGGTAAGGGGGTACACTCCTGAAATAACCCCTGCTCACCCTCTTGGTAGCTTGGCACGAGCAGACAGGCTTAGTTCAGAGGCAGTGTGTAAAGCATTTGTGAACACATACAGTAATCCAGTGACAACACTACAAATGGACACCACACAGGTTGTATTATAAAAATAAGTATCTTTTATATAGATTTACCAGAAGACCATAAACGACAAAAATAATCCACAATACTGTACTTTAAAGATGGTAGAATTAGCTTAAGTCTCTTAAGATGGAAATGCGACACTTTGAGTTCAATGTACCTGAGATGCGTCACGCGATACAACAAAAGTGGTGCAGGGAAGGTGATGCGTCGGTTCCTTACACGCAAGAACGGTGATGCGTCGGTTCCCTACTGATTCGCAGGGGATGGTGCAGCGTCGGTTCTTCTTGGCGTGGGGAGGTGATGCGTTGCTTTCTTACTGCGCTTCTGTGGCGATGCGACAAGCAACGCCGTGATGCGATGAAGCTCCGGTGCGATAAAACAAAATGGCGTCTTCTTCTTGATGCGACAACGAAGGGTTGATGCGTGCACACCCGACGGCGACTCAGTGAATCTTTGGAGCCGCGACAGGCCCTGCGACACGCTTCCCTGGCGATGCGATGGCGTCTGATGCGAGGTCGACGATCTTCTCCAGGGATGCGGGGCGCCTCGTGATGCGATGCGTCGGCGTCTGATGCGAGGTCGATGCTCTGCTCCGGGGATGCGACGGCGTCTGATGCGACGTCGACACTCTTCTCCGGTGATGCGAGAAGCAACGGCTGCGGCGGCAACACGCTTCTTCGTCTTGAGTCGCGCTTCCAGCTCCCAGCGACACGCAGTGTCTCAGAAGGCCCAAATTCCCAGCAAGGGAATACAGGGGAGCTGGTGGGTGAAGTCTGTTGTTCCTGAGACTTCAGCAGGAGGCAAGCTCTGAAATCAAGCCCTTGGAGATCCTTCACAAGTTGATGAAAGTACACACAAAGTTCCCTTCTCCTTTCTTCACTGCAGGCCAATCCCTCTAGCTTAGGGATAATCTTCTCCTCATTTTCTTCTTGGTTCCGCTCCTCAGCAAAGGTTTCTTCTTGTTCCCAAAAGTGATCTAATTTCCTAGGGGTCTGGGTCCCCTTTTATACACCTTTTCTCTTTGTTCTCTGGAGGCAGAGAGGCCTTTGCCTAGTCCAAAACCAGTTCTGGTCAGTCCTGGAGCACTTTGTTTACAGGACTCCTTCTTTCCTTTCAGAATGTGGGGCAGGGTGCTCAGTCGCCCAGCAGGGGTGGAGCCAGCATTGTGGAAGGCAGGCACAGCCCTATTCAGACCCAGGTGCAACTCCTCCCACCTATCTGGATGCAGATCTCTCTATTCAGCCCTGTGCTGACTCACCCTGTCTCCTGGAGCCACCCCCAGCCCCTGTCACTCACAAAGCCAGACACACAATACACAACCTAGCAGAGGCAGGCTTGGAAGGTTAGGCAAGAAAATACCTACTTTCTAAAAGTGGTATTTTCAAACACAGAATGTTAAAATCAACTTCACTAAAAGATGTATTTTATCATTCTGAGTTCAGGCATACTAAATTCGTTTTTCTACCATGTTCCCTGGGTCAGTTAGGATTATAAGGTGTAATAATCAAACTGCCCATTCTAGCCTATGGGGAACAGGTAGCCTTGCAATAGTGAAAAACGAAAATGGCTGTAATTCACTATCAGGACATGCCACACACATCAGGGCATGTCCTACCTTTCACATACAATGCACCCTGCCCTAGGGCCTACTTTAGGGGTTACCAATATGCAGTAAAGGGAATGTTTAGGGACTGGTAAGTGGGTGCACTTACCAAGTCGACATGGCAGCTCTAGGCTGCACACAGGCTCTGCAATGGCAGGCCTGAGACACACTTGACAGGCTGCTTCTGTGGGTGGCACAACCAGTGCTGCAAGCCCACTAGCAGCATTTGATTTACCAGCCCTGGACACACTCAGTGCACTGTACTAGGGACTGACAAGTAAACCAATCATCCAATCATGGAGTCACTAATACATAACACAATTTATCATAGGGAGCACTTGCACTGTGGTACTGAATAGCAGTGGCACAGTGCCCAAAGCATCTAAACCAGCAAAAACAGATCAATAACATTGGAGGCATCCTCAAAGTATGGAAGGGAGACCCACGCCAAGGATGCTAGGTCTAACACCCACTACCTCTCATGGAACCAGCGCTGTTACTGCCATCTCTAATAACACCCCATTTTGTGGCGCCATCAGCTGCAGTGCTGGTCAATGCAAAAAGAACTGCTGTAGTGCATCATTCTGCATGTGCCAACAGCAGCAAAGCCTGCACAAAAGAGCATGATGAGCTGTTAATTCGTGTTCTTAGAGTGGATGTCACATCCAGATGTAATGAGTTGCTGGAATGGAGTGGGCTGGTGGATGGAGTGTTTTGCCGTAAATAAACATATGGCTGAGCCACTTCTGAACGCATTATTTATTATTTTATCCATTGCCACGTCTCCCCCCAGAGCTGCCACTACTGTGATGACAGGGGTAGTGGGGTCTATGCTGTGCTGTTCTGCTCTGCCTAGGCAGGGATATGGCCCTCTTCAGTGCTTCCCTGAGTACTTGCTCTGTGTCACAGGTGCAGAATAGTGATCCTGTCTTGTGGCAAACCAGCCGCTTCCATCAAGTTCACTCTACTGCACATGCACTCCTGAGTGGGAATGACATGCATTTGTTTGCGCACACTCAGTGGAGCAGAGCAGCTTTAGGATTTGTGAACCCAGGAATAGTAACGGCTAGAAACTGCTATGGAGCTGTTCTGCTGTGCCCAGAAAAGGGGGTGACTGTCATTTGTGTAACTGGTGGTTGGTAGCACCACTAAAAAGATTTAGTTGTGCACAGTATTGGGCGCCTAATGGGTGTTGGAGGCCTGCTAGCAGGCACTGGACGGCTCAAAAGTAAATACAGAGGTTTCCTCAGTCATTAACCCTACCCATCAATCTTTGGGCAGCCTCATTAGGACAAGCAGACCGTCGAGGTCCTCGAGGTCAGGAAGAGGAGGTCACTTATGAATAACAGCTGCAACATTAGTTCAAGAGTAAGACTCAAACATCATTAGATAAGTTCACAGCATGTCGTCACTTTTAAAAACATTATTATTATTACTGTGAAAAAACAAAATATCCCATACACCGATACAACTCCCTCAGCTCTCCCAGACTGGCAACCACACACTTCTTTACTCACTTTCACAATCCTCACAAAATACCTGTCACACACTACCAGATGTTTTCTTTCTCTCCTCACATACTAGTAGTCTCACACTACCAGAGTAGCAGTTACACACTACCCGAAGAACTCTCATTCCCACCACAGTCGAGTAGTCACACAGTGCAGACAGCACTTTCATACCCCTCCAGGATAAGGAGTTATTTAGAGCAAGGAGGGATGGATGAGTTATTGCATGAATTGAAACAACCATGGATTTTCAGTTAGAAGCAAACGAATTTGGTTTTGCCCATGCTTGTTTTCCTTGAGCTTTAGTAAACATGTGTTTCTATGAGTAATAGATTTAATCTTTATGGAAGAGAAAAGAATTCAGGATTAAAGAAAACACATGACTATGCTATATTCTTGTTTTTCGATTCTCTGTAGGATTTCCATAAAGACAAATGCAAATAAAGCCAATTTAGGAGCATCTCTTTATAAAAAATGCACTGTACATGTCAAGAGCCCAGTCAAATTTGGTAACCTTTCAGAGATACATCAGTTTCACATCTAAAACTAAACACACCAGGCATGTGGACAGAACTCTCCTAGTCGGAACCATCAATTGAAAACAATGGTGAAATAACAGACAAAAGCAGGAGCTAGATTAGCGCCTAACCTCTCCCATCACTTTATCAATGCTAGAAAGCACAACACTGCACAATAGAAGGTCATCGAGAATCACAAGTTCCATCTGAACAGGCTTCAGCTGAGGGCTTCCCCTTTATGAGCACAATGCGGAGTAATGTATTCCTCGTGTGTCACGAGTGATACTTTTATGTCTCAACGCGAATGCCACCTTTTCTTCTCTTCAGAATGGCTACATTTTTCATCCCCGACACACATGTGTGGAGAGGCTGAAAAAGGATGATAAATACGGGTGTAATGATGTGAAATACAGCTGACACTGTTGTGATAGCTCAGGGCCCTGGAGAGTCATCTGTCAGAGGCTGGGATTCTCAGAGTGTTATTTATTCATGAGCTCATCTGCATGAGTTACTGGCTGCCCATGTGTTTGTCAAAACAGAGCATCCATTGTTACTGCAGAGATTTATAGCAGCAGATAAAGTTGAGGCTGTGTGGGAGCGAAATGAAACGATTCCAGACAGAGCTGCAGCGCCATGGCACTGCCCTCTTAATTGTGACACATCATAAAACAGGCAGCTATACTTACAATGAAGCCATATTAGTTTATATTAATGTGGCACTAGAAGCCATTTGGAGCATGTGAAATACGAAAGGCAGAATCGCACATTTAAAGATGTGGAAAAGTTAAACTTTCCTTGTTACCACAGTACAACCCAACTAACTTAAAAGCTCAGTGAGTTATTTCCACATCAGAGTCTGGACAGCAGCAAGATCCCATTGCACATGTCTGAAGCCTGTACCCAGAGGCTATCTGCTTCAAGAGGGGATATCACGAACCATTACAAAAACCCAAACATTCATTAGAAAAACTGTTGAAAGAGAAATTTACTGAAGTGGCCAGGAGAAAAAAGCCTTATAAAACATACCTTAAAATACTGTGAAGATGCATTCAACCAAAGTATATTGGTAATTTATAGTGAGCAGCACAAACATAATTCGTCCTTGAATGCACTGTTCATGAACTCACACATGTCACGGGCGACCTCAAAAGTGACATCAAGGGAGCAGCTGGGACAAAAAATGCTCCCCACTGAAAAGCACATCGAGTAGGCGAGCCTGACTTTCCAGTTGAAGGTTCGGGGGTCAGGGGCGTAGCTTGGTCAATAAAATGGGAGTGGTGGGGTCGGGGGGGGGGGGGGATGGGATTGGGGAGACGAAGGGGTTGAGTTTCAGGTTTTCTAACAGTCACGCCGGGATATCTTGTTAAAACACACTATATGAGAAGCAGGACATGAGGGGGGCTTAAGGGACAGTGGACAGAGAGAAGCGGGCGGATTTTTAGAGGCACTTAAAACACATTTTTCAAACTAATCAACATTTTTAAGGCCTTCAAAACAGAGATGAGAGTGAGTGTGCGTGCATGTGTTTTTGTCAATTAGGTATGTAAAAATCCCAGGTAAAATCCGACTGAAACTTCATCATAACCGACTAAAAGCCCTAGTACCCACTATTTACTACAGAATCATTTTTTTAGGGGGGATGTGACACCCCAAACACCCAACCCCCCCTCCGAAGGTACGCCCCTGTCGGGTTGTTCTCCCCCTGAGATTTCTTATTTAAATAGGGATTACAGGGTGCATATTGCAGTATAATTTTCAAACAATGTGGTCAAAAACCTTCACTTGATAGGCCACTCAGAAAATAATCTAAAAAAATAATGAGGGAGACCTTTCCTATGCTTTTTTTTACTCCAGAAAGAAATGGGGCCAAATAATATTTTCACCGCATAAGTTCTCAGACAATTTGGCTAAAATTACATTGGTAAGCAATTTGATATAGGCTCCAGCAATGTTTCTCATTGTTATATAGTATCTTCCATTACTTCTACCTGGCACAACAAGTTGCTCAAATTCGAGGAGGCAGAACTGAGACAACAGTGCCGAAAATTGGGTAGAGGGCAAAACATACTATCCAAAAACAACAAGGCTTCGCACAAACGGGTTGGGAAAGGCCATCATATAGCAAAACTACGAGTGAAACAAGCCCATCTTACCAGGCTCGTCAATGGTGGTCTGAGCCAAACAAAAGAAATGGGCAATATCTAGGAAGAAATGATGACTCAAACTTCAGTAAAAACATGTTGTGTGATGGCCACAAACAATTCTGACACACTGCTGTTGTAAAAAAAAACAATATTGGGAAACAAACCCTAACAATCCCCCATCCATCTTATTATCCTTACATCTGCCCTCACCATCTCCAAGCATTTTTCATCATGTTCAAACCAATGCATGAAGAGGACACAAGAAGACTCGCACTAAAGATCAAAGGCTCTAACCTACACGCTCGCCGTACACTTAACTACATGATGTAATTCTTCCCATCATTGACTGCCTCTATTATCAACATTTTCAACTCTTCTCTTGCAACTGGCATGGGCCCTGGCCAGCTGAAGCAGGCAACCATCTCCCTGTTACTGCAAATCAATCTAAAGAGGTACTGGACAACTACTGAGTAATTTCTCATATTGCAGCAAAATCTTGGAAATAGAAGTTGGAAAATGACTACAAGAATATTCAAAATAATATTATGTTTGTATAAAGTATTTATATAGGCCAAACCTAGCTGTCAAGCAACAGAGCGCTGAACATTACGTGAGGGTTTGGAAGACAATGGTAGATCATACACCTCAAGTGGGGATTACTGAAATACATTTTAAGTGATATGCCTAGAATCACACAATGTTGGGCCTAGCACTGAGACCAGGGTTCGATCCTGGGTCCCTAGGTTCCAGTTCCAAAGATGGCATCTCAAGCCAGAAGGCCACATCTCCTATCATCGGTTCCATAAATTCAATTGATGTTCCAGCTCATGAGAAGTTCAACACTGTCCAAGCTAACAGCAAAAAGGAACTCCACAGCATCTATGAAGGCAAACAATCTGCCAATATGACTCTCTGTAGCCCTTAACACCACAGATCAGCAAACAAGTCTCCATTAGATCTACTCTATCCTCCACAAATAGGGTGCTGCGTAAAGCCCCCTAGGGATCTGTCAGTCAACAGCGACACATTTTCCTGTTTATATCATTGAGCAATACCAGGAGCATATCAAAATATATTCTCATCAAAGACACTCACAGACAGGCCACAAAGACTTTAAAAACAATCTATTTGGATGTGTTTAAAGCTACAGCGATGCAAGCACTTTAATTCTGCACTGAATACTCTCAGTGGTTCACAGTGTAACACAAAATTAAATTCCTAATGATCTACATTGCACAAAAGGCCTATTAGAAACATTCCCAGGATACACTATGAATGTTGCTGCCTCATTACATACCACCTGGAAAATATTCATAGCCACCCCTCCGATCCCGTAATGACAGCAGAAACATGGTGGTCAAGCACTGAGTGCTTAGGGTGGGTTTAAAACACTTGAATGCTCTTTACCTGAGCCTGAGGACCTAATTAAACTACCTGTCTCTGAATCAGGAACCACTTCATAACAGAATTAGTCATACATTAATTTGACTGAAGGATTGCTTTTATCACTTGCCTCCATGATTGAAGGTACCTGTCTAGGGTTTCCCATCACTTATGACTGGATGTTAACTGCTTTTTGTTGTATCAGACCTGCCCTTCTCTGTATATATTGCTCGGCAATGACCTTAAGGTTACACACAGTTCTATGGAAAACACTTAAATAAATATCCTCATTATACTTTAGTATCATTTTCTCTTCAAATGCATAGATGCAATGATGCCCATATCTCTGGAATCATAATAGTCCCTGAAAAATCCAGGTGTTGTACTTCACTACTCCTCCTCCAATCTCTAGTGATCTAAATTGCTTATGATTATCGCAAGTATCTCATTGAGTCACAATATGCCCTGGGTGTTCATATAATTGTCTAATGTGTGCAGTAGGCATACATACTCCTTCTATATTTTTTTGCGGCTCCATCAGTCGCTGCACATTGACAAGGTGCTTGTCCCACGCCTAACAACTTCTCACTTGTCAGAGAAGGAAAGCTCTGGGTTACCAAAGTTTGGCAATGAGACATCAAAACTTGTCTGTAATAATTTTGGTGTGAATACTCCAAATCACAACCCACACATTTTAAAGGACATCTTCTTGATCCTTTTTTTCCACTTTGAAAGACGTTGTAGGAAAATCCCCTATTCCCCTCCCATGGTCGGATCATTTTCTTGTCCCCTTTCTATGGGTCCCTGTTATTACCGAGGCTCACACTCAGGTCTCCCGAACGTTTAATCGGCAGTGGTCTAAGGTTCCAGTGGAGAAATGGTCTCAAGAATTGAGTAGGACCGTCCCCGTCTCTTATACTAATCCGGCTACTGCGTACAATTATTTTACATCATGGATTGAAGACACCCTTAACCTGGTGCTCCCAAAAAAACTGATAGAGAAAAAACTAGGAACCCTTAAATCAGGTTGGTTCTCACCTGAATTACGCCTCCTTAAAAAACAATGTAAAAGGTTGGAGAGGAGTTGGAGGAGAGATTTTTCCGCCAATAAGAGACTAGAATACAAGACTGCTCTTCGGATGTATAAAGTTGAGATCAAAAAAGTCCAAGCCTCATATTTTGAGGAAAAGATTCTCCTTGCAGCTAACTCTCACAGAGAAATTTTCCAGATCGCCAAAAATTTGCTAAGAGTGTCCGACCCTCCACCAATTCCTGATTCTTCTGGACAACGGTGCAAAGATCTTGCACAGTTCTTTTTCTCCAAAGTGCAAAACATCCTAAAAACCCTTCCTGTGAAGGACAATGCATACATTACTAATGCCAACACCCCTCTTCGAGATAAATCTGCACCCAGTCTGGAGGCCTTAGAATCCTTGTCCCTGGATTCTTTGTTGTCTATTATAGCTTCTATTAAAAGTGGATCGCCTCTTGATCCGGCGCCGTTTAACACTTTGAAATTAGTAGCCTCTACTATTGCTCCCTACCTTCTTAGTGTGATTAACACTTCTCTTATCTCAGGTGTGGTCCCCTGTGAATGGAAAAGAGCCATGGTTAAAGCTCTATTGAAAAAACCTCATCTGGATCAGAAGGATCTTACAAACTATCGACCCATCTCGCTCCTTCCTGGAGTGAGCAAGATCACAGAGAAACATGTTAACAACATCCTTTCTGCGTTTCTCGAGTCACATGATTTGCTCCACCCCTCCCAGACAGATTTTCGCCCTCGCCAGGGAGTTGAAACTGCTCTGTTGGTGGTAGTGGAGGAATCAAGAAAGATTCTTGACTCAGGAGGCTCTTTGGCTATTCTTCTTCTTGATCTTAGTGCCGCATTTGACACGGTAAACCATCAGATTTTGGTTCACCGTCTCAGGAACACGGGAGTGTCAGGTTCGGCTCTCGCTTGGCTCCAATCTTTTCTGGAAGGCAGGACTTTCCAGGTGTTCGAAGAGGATACCTCTTCGGACCCTCTACCCCTGATATGTGGAGTGCCTCAGGGCTCTTCCCTGAGTCC
The DNA here is from genome assembly GCA_963921515.1 of Calotriton arnoldi. NCBI lineage: Eukaryota > Metazoa > Chordata > Amphibia > Caudata > Salamandridae > Calotriton > Calotriton arnoldi. Next base: position 1,628,894 of record CAWUFW010001446.1, on the reverse strand, counting down.
AACCCTTTTTAACGTTTATATGGCCCCTTTGGCGGACTTGGTTGCCCCCTTTGGAGTCCATATTGTGTCTTACGCTGATGACACACAGTTAGTGGTGGCATTGAATCAAGCTGACAAGTCATCCACTGACCTCCACGCTTGTTTGGAGGAAGTGGCAAAATGGATGAGTCTGTCTCATCTTAAACTGAACGGTGCAAAAACCGAAATTATGATGCTTGGTAATTCTCAAAGTGTTAATCTGAATGCCCTCTGGCCATCTTGTATGGGTCCAGTTCCGGTTTTTAAATCAGAGTTAAAAAGCCTTGGTATCTGGCTGGACCAAGACCTGTCTTTCAAAATCCAAGCTAGGAAGACGGTGGCCTCCTGTTATGGTCAGCTAAAAATGATTCGTAAAATTTTGTCTGTGTTGCCTCACTCAGCAAAGAAACTAGTGATTCAAGCCCTGATCCTTTCTAGGATTGATTTTGGCAATGCTCTCTATCTGGGGCCCCCAAGGCAGTGATTGGGCGACTTCAGATTGTCCAGAATTTTGCAGCAAGACTGCTTACCGGCACTAGCCGGCGATGCTCGGCGCAACCTGCATTGCGCTCTTTGCATTGGCTTCCTGTCCAGGAGAGGATACACTTTAAGGCTCTTTGTGTGGCCCACAAATCTTTGAGAGGGGAAGGACCTCCCATTATCAGGGATCTCATCTATCCGTATAAAGCTCCTAGACACCTTCGCTCTAACTCTCTTCACTTGGCGAAAATTCCGAGAATCCAGAAAGCGAGAAAGGGAGGTAGGCTTTTTCATACAATGCCTCTAGGTTGTGGAATACCCTCCCACTTCATCTTCGAAGCGAAGTGAACTACCTTAGCTTCCGTAAACAGTTGAAAACTTGGCTATTTCCATAACCCCTTCTGTGTTTTTCCTTTTTAACGCCCGCTAGCGCTGGGATGCTCCCGGGTAACCATGCGCTCTATAAATCCTCATTCATTCATTCATTCATTCATTCATTCAATACTTGCTTGTGGTACGTTATTATAGGCAGACTCTAGTGCCTTGCTCTTTTTAGCGGCTAGCTCTAATTTAAGAAGTATTGTGTGATTGGGAAATTGTTTTAGGGAAACTGCAGTCATTGGTGTGTTAGTAATCATTTAATATTGATCAATTATTCTGCCAAAGACACAAATTGATTTTTCCTGAGTGCTTAATTATAGATTATATTGTGTTTACCTACGTTAGTTCTTCTCTGACAACTGAGTTATCTAGACTTTTGTCAGTCCCATGATTTGCTTGTCAGGCTATTAAGACACCTGTAAGACTAGATGCGGGGCTGCAGATCAGCATGGGTAAGCACTGGCTGGGGTAGGTGCTGGCGAGGAGCCAGTTGTGCAACAACAGATGGCAAACTGACAAGCTGTACAGAGGAGCTACGTGTTGAAGTCCCTTTGGATGTTATTTTGAAGACTGCTGTTCATTGGTTGAGCTCTGTGGGGCACAAGGGTTGTAATTGGGGAAGTTGGATCAGGTCAAGATTGAGGTGCACAGGCACATTTCTAATGGATTCAGCACTACAACAGAGATGCTACGGTTCAGTTTTGAAGATCATTTGTAGAGCTATGTGAGTTTCCAGAATTTTAATAATAGGAGGATGTTCTACAGTTCATAATTGGATGTGTTATAGAATTATATTTGATAACGTGCTAAAATATCAGGGTGTTCAAGTAACAGCTAGGATGGTTTCCCACAGCTGTGTTTGGATCCAAATCACAGGATGAGTTACAGTAGAATTTGGATGTGCTTTTGTGAGGCTCTGTTCCCGTTGTGGTCAACATTGTTGGACTCTAATGCTGTAATAACTTGGGGTGCTCATGTCAGGATTGAGGCACATAGGCTCTGCACTGTTCTCTTGAACAGTCGAGGACTGTCCATCCAATATCCCACATGGACTGTGGTGCGCTAGCAGAGTTCTTTAGGGCCTAGTGTTATACTAGCACTGGCCCACCTAACCAACTCCGGTAGAGCTCTGCTCAGGTTTCCTAACTGGTAAACCCCAAATAAGTGCAGCAACTTTCACATCTTGTTTTCATTTCAAGTGATATTCCTAATGTGGAGTTTCCTTTCAATGTTTAATGGTGCCTCACTCCACTTTTCATAGGTTTTCTATCAACTTGTCCTCGAAGTTAAGTCTACTCATAGACCCTGATGCTTTCTAGCACCAGCAGAGGACGTGACCATGCACTCCGCTGATAATACCTTGTCACAAGCTTAATCAGACACCATCCTGAACCATTTGAAAAGTAACCCCTGGACTACGAATCACAGTTCCATACTGAGAGATTGTGTGCTATATAAATGTGAAAAACATAACAAACATACAGAGTAAAAGCAATCTAGTGATGAACTTCGAGGCTTTAGAAGGTTTAAACACTAGTATTAGCCATTATGATGAAAGCAGAGGGCATTTACTTAAGGGAGAATGTGTGAAAAATGTGCACAAGCTTCCAAGTCCAATTCATGTTCCTGAAATAGCATCACCATAGTTTGGGGACTCGAAGATAGGCAGTATACAGGCATTCACCCTACAGGCTAAATGAAGTGAGGCCTCAGTACACGGAGTCCTGCCTTCTGCCTCCTAACCTCCTACTCTACCTGAGCTCTCAAGTTTCCCAAGTCCATCTGTGAGTAGCTCACTCAGTTCAGAGTTTTTTATTTGCCTTCAGGGAGCTGTAGTCCTGATTTTATAATGAGATCAACAGGACTGCAAATTTCAGAAAGCAAAGAAAACACATTGTGCGAGATACTCACACATAGAACAGGAAATATGAGAGTTCTGTTCTCCACAGGAAACTCATTCCATTGCGATACTTGTGTTTTTAGGTCTAAGCACTCACATATGCTATCTCAGCTGACAGCGTGTGCTCCATGAAAAGTAACTTCTGTTACCATGAACCTGAACCTTAGAACGTGTAACATGGTGTTCATGAAACACAGTTTTGCATCAAATGTCGCATCCATGATAGAATCCAGACTGCTCTCGCAGGTGCTTACATTTCCTCCTTGGATTCTGCTATGTAAAAAATACAGCAAGATTCAATTAATCCCACAGCCCTGGAAATGCAGCTAAATTCTGAAACAAAAAGAAACTTCCTTGCTGTGGATTCAGTGTCAGATTAAAAGTGGTCCCTCACGCACCTCCCCATGCTTTTGTTGCTTGATTGTTTGAAGACAAAACTATGCGTGGGATCGCAGAACGTCAGTATGTCGGGAACTTAGTCACAGTACCACATCAGTATCTATGAACCCCAATCCTGTCTAGCTCATAGTGCCTTACCTGCCCTCCTAACCTTCCCCGAATGACAGGTAAGTTAGCACCGCAGAACACAACACTCAAGTCCCCTTCGTTTTCTCACTACTGTATGCCTATAGTTAACAAAACAAAGACACAAGAGCAGTTTACAATGTTTATTGAAACTATTGTGCTCAATTATAATACAACTGTGCTGCAACTAGAAAACATATGCATGCCAGCAAAGCAAGTAGCATCACAAGTAAACTATATACAATGAGAAGCTCTACTGTGTTTAAAGATATAAATATCTCTGCCTCAGCCTATCCTGATTACGGGGGCACAGTGATATATCATAGATCTCTGGGATTAGAACCAAACCCCATACCTGTATTATTGTTAGGTAATCTGCATTTCAGGTTGCGCAAGGCTGGCTCATCGTCTGAGGGCCTCTCCTCTGCAAGAATTCCCCTCTCTGTTTTCAAATGGCACGTCTCGGTGTATATGATACGAGGTGTCTTTTTGAAAACAGCAGATTTGAATGTATGTTGTGTCTAAATGCCAAGCTATGTTGCCAACCGAGCACAGAAGACAGGGCACAGTTTTGTTTGACCTTGTACGAGATGTTCAGACATAGTCCCAGAGAGAAGAACCAATAACAAAAACATGGTCAGCGTTTTGCTAAAATAATATCGTGGCACATAAATAAACCTGCTGAGTGCAACGTGTGCAAAGCAGCCTACAACTTGCAGAGAACAGACATGATCTTCGGTATCAGCTGATGGTGAGGAAGTATCAGGGCAACCTGTGTCCGTGTTATTAGAGCTAAAGTTAAATGAGTCATGTGCCAGAACCACTAATCTCCTCTGAAGGGAGGGGCTCATACCTGGCATTGTGCAGCAGCCGCAAGCCAGTGGGACAACTTCGAAAATGGATCGTTAGAGGACTCATCAGCAGATTCATGTCCACAGGAACCGGTGTTTGCAGAGCCAGGCAAATATCCAGTGCCCATTCGAAGGGTCACAAAAGGTAATGAAACAAGGGTTGGACGTAGGCACGTTAGACAGATCAGAATGCCAATGACCAGACAATTTTTGGAGCTGTAAGATTGCAAAAAACCTTACCATGCATTCACAACATAACTGGATGGGTGGGTGTTGCAGGGCGGCTACGAAACAGAACATGCATTGTGGAGGAGCGAAAATAGAATCAAAATGCTGCAAATGAGGAATAACCCCATTGGGATGCCTCCAAACACACTAGAAAAAAGGCAATTAATAAAAGTCAGTATTACTCCAAAGATTTTTTGGAAGGAACTGACTATTCCAGAACCAAGAACTTTAAAAAAGTGAGCAAAACTGGCAGTATTAGATACATTAACTATGCAATGGTGTTTAACAAGGACTGTAATTCTCTGGATGTCCTTGCAACTTGTTATTCAAAGGTTTCTTAGAGCAGGTGTTAGTGCTACTTCTTTTTGTAACAATAGTGCTCTGAGTCTGCTTAGCTTTTTAAGATCTGCCCTCAAAGTTGGAATAAAAGGCCACAATGAGCTATCGTATCCTCTTTACGGAGTTGGGAAGAGCATGTTATTAAAGCAGGTGACAATGCGGGAAACCGAAAAAATATATGGGATCTCAGCTTTCATTCCACAACATTCGTGATAATTTAACATTAAACAGCTTCCGCTTTAAAGAACTTGAATAAGGAGAATTATGAAAGAGGTTAGGATTCCTTTTAGAAAACAGGACAAATTCGCTACCGAAGCATTACATTTGCCATGAATGGTAACGTGTTGACAAATAGGTGAATGTCCATCAGAAGAGTTGCATTTCTTTCTAGTAAGGAAGACCACCTCATTTGCGTGTTCACAGCAATAAGAAAATGAGAGGGACTATAATTCATGAATGAAGCTGCCTCCGAGGGGCTCATATCTATCAACAGGGAAATGTTTCATGCAAGCTGTAAATTGAAATGTCGAAATTGGCAGAGATATTATGCCATGTATTAACCGAGCAGTAGAAGATGTTTCTGCTATAGTGAACGGGAGCTTTGCTAACTTCTCAAGATGTAACATTGTGTAGGTTGCATCTTTTTTGCCAGGAGTACTTGTTTAGTGTCAGATTGAAAGGCATGAATACCTGGCTGGAATTAAGGTAACTCCAAGGAATGATCCCATTTTTAAGGGTTTGAAGGGTCCAGCTAAACTGCATAATGGATCTAAGCTGACTTTGCCCATGGTACAATGAAGACATGCCACTTTGCATGACATCAATAACAGATGACACAATGTTATTAAAATTGTGAATTCAAGAAGACAACGTATCAATACTATTATCAACAACAGCAAGCACTTTATCCAAATTATTACCCAAATTATCTTGATCAATTCAAATCAATGTGCAACAGCTTCCATTTGTGACAATTTCCAAATTTCATTATATGTAGCATAAATAAATGTTTTAGTACATGGAGATTTAGGACCCAACAGAAAATCAGATAGGTCCATGTCCTCTGATAGGAGAGAAGTATGTTATTTCACTGCAGATAATGTAGAGTGTTCTAACCATTGTTGACACAATTTTCCCACTGAATAGGAAGTAACAATTCCTGAGTGTTGAGATTGGGAATATCGAGGATCAGGTCAGCTAACTTTAAACCCCGGTGTGGAATACAAAAAACAGACATGACATCCATTTGTGTCCACTGGCCACAATAACCACCCGTGAGGACCTGAAAGTGTGGTGTTAAATGTACCATTCTGTAACATACTAGCATTGAAAGCAGTTGGTCAGCAATGAAATTTGTTAAATGTTGCCAGTTTGTAAACCATGCAAAGGAGGGAATGGTTGGTGCATTAATTTCTTAAATTTTAGCCAATCGTAGACATGTAGTCTGCTGAACGGTGTCATTCAGGAAAATCATTTGAGTTGAAATTAAGCAGGCTCCAAATAAAGTATCTGTACCCTGGACCTGCCAGGATTTGGTACCACAAATGATTCCAAATCAATGGTGTCCTTCCAATAATCATAGCCTTTCACAGCTAATTTTGTAATAAATGAATCCATATAGATAAAAGCATATGTTTTTTCAGTGGTGTAGGGACAAATTTAAAATAAATGGACATTGGATCTGACTTGTCATATCCTGAAAAATATGTTAATTTATCTTTGTATGTTTTGGAACTCCCTTATGTGTAATTAAAAAGTGTGCTTTGAACCCTAGTTCAATGTAAATAATTATGTCCATAATGGTGGCAACAGAACATCCTACCTTAGTTAGCAGAATTGAGGTACAAATCCTCTGATTCAAAAACAGTATAATATTCCAGCTCCAAGAGCATGAAGTTTACAGTTTCAACATCCCAATCATTAAAATATAACCCAGGTACTATTACATCCCGATAGAAACCCTAAAAACACATATGGTATCTGCAGGATCGCCGTAGGACCAAATATGTCATATGGAACTTAATCCCAAACAATCCCATCAGTTACTGGAATAGCTGAAATGTTCACGAGGAAGAAGTCTCTTTTTAGCTTACCTGAAGAAGAGTGGGGGCCAACATCCCATCGACCAGTTCTGTAGCACATGTGCTGGAAGATAGTGGCCATTAATCAGCAAGATAAAAACTGTCACAAATCCAATCCACAGGAATAAAAAAAACAATGAAAGTGTTATCCAAACATATATCCAAGGTGGGACCAGATAAGTGCATTTCAGCCATGAAAAGAAAACAAACACAGATTCATGCAGGAGGAGTCTCTAAAATGGAAGAATCATCAAAAGAATCCGAAGAAAAATAATCTCGACCCACATAATACCCAGAAGTAGTTTGCGAAAAACTGGTGCCGCCGGTATGTTTAAAAAATCATTAAAATCCTAGAGAGTTGGATCTGTATAAATGACATCAGCTGTAGAAGATGCAGTAGTAAGTTCAGTACTCATTTCAGTCGAGTTGCTGGCAGTTGTAGTGGATGCAGGTATGTATTGAAGTGCGTTCTCTGCCCCCCCCCAACAGGGAGTAACAGCTTGGGTGGTGCTCACTAGTTGTAGAGGAATTTCCTGTATGGTAACGAGAGGAGTTAAGGAACTACTAAGGACTCCTCGTGGCGTACTGTTGAGAATCGGACACATGATATAACTTGATGCTATCAATGGAGACAAAACGATTGTCTTTAGAACCAGGGAGCGATGGCAAGATTTCAGTTCTTGTACCTTGACTGACACGGGTGCTCAGTATGATGGGCCTAACTACTTCTTTACTGCCACCTTCTTTCGCACGAAATCCCCAACCTGTAGAATTTAGCTGGAAGGTTCTGGTTTCTCCTTGATTCTTGCAGAGGCAGACGTCTTAAACTGCTCGTTGGATTTGGTGTCACAGAACTTTTGTAGGTCCTGTAAGACAGCACAACGATCATTTTCGTCAAAGGGCATGGCTACAGCCACAATGTCTGCATGGTCACAGTCTGGAATGAACATTTTCATGCCAAAGAGGACCTCGTATGGGGTCCGGCCACCCAAAGATCTTTTGTTGAGAGCCCGCTGAACCCCATGCAGGTAGTGGATCCAACTACGCCCTGTGCCTAATACTCTAGGTGTTAAGGACTTCTTTAAGTCACGGTTCATCCTCTCTACAACAGAATTGCCCTCGGGCCTATATGGAGAAGAATAATGCACCTGTACACCCAGGGATGCCATAGTGTCCTGGTGCCCTTTATAAGTGAAGGCCGGGACTTGTTCTGAGTAGAATCTACTGCATGCATGTGTCCTGATAAAGATGTGCATGTCTTTAATAACAGTGCGAACTTCAGCCACATCCTGTGTCCAAACCTAGGGGAACCTGGAGCAAGAAACAACTGCAACTAGGATACATTTAACCATAGGGGTCCAAATAAATGCAGCTGAATGGTTTGTTAGAAATTAACAGGTGTGTCTGCAGCGGACGAGCCTAGTGCAAGCTTTAATTTGTTGACAAATGTCACAACAAAGGACATATTTTTTGGCCTGTTGATAAGTCATGCCAACAATAATGTAGCTGTAGCAGCGAAATTGTGGCTGCACACCTGCATGTGCATAAGCAACACCTTTGTGTGCAGCTATCACTAAAGCTAGTCTGTGGTCTTTGTTGGGAATCAATCGATCACCAACGCCTGGAAAAATTACAAAAGGAATGTTTTATTCACTCAAGTGGTATGTATATTTAGATGGAAATCTCTTAGGTAAGGGTTTGCCTTCTATATTGGTCTTAACAACAGCTAAAATGGCAGCTAAAATATCTGAGTCTATTCTCATTTTAGAACTAGTAACTGCAGCAACAGTGGCAGTTGTAACTGCAGATTTGGCCGCTTCATCAGCCAAAGAATCCCTACAATGTATTTTATTTTTTATTTTATTCCGTGTTTTATATAGCGTGGACATGACCCTATTAGGGTATCAGAGCACTTCACAATTCCATAACCAAGAACTTTCGATGGCAGGTTTGGCACAAACCTTTAAGCAACAGTAACAAGCGTAAATAATCAGATTGGGTCATTTGTGCTTACTACAACATACATATATGTCCTAACGATTACTAGAGATCTATCTTTGTTAACATAGTCTGTGATCTAGAAGGTATCATAACGGTGTCTGGACTTTTAATATTTATGGTAGGAATTTGCTCCTAAGAAAAGTCTTAGCTTCTTTTTTGAAAACTGCTGTGGACGAGATCTTTCTGATGCTCGGGGGGAGCGAGTTCCAGATTCTTGGTGCAACGCCAGAGAATGCTCTGTCATAAGTTCTCTTCTTACGGAAGAGGGCAGGTTTCAGTAATAGGTCTCCATTGCTCCGAGAGCATCTGCTGCCTCATGACAATGTGATTTTCTGGGCTAGGTATAGTGGCGATTTGTAGTGTATCGTTTTGTGTGTGATACATGCCATCTTTAGCTGGATTCTTGCTTCTTGAGGAAACCAGTTAAGCGCTTTCAGAGGTGGGGTGATGTGGTCAAACTTTCTGGAGCCTATTATGAGTCTTGTGGCCGCATTGAGACAGGCTTTTAGTGGAGCTGTTGAAATCTTGGGTAGTCCTGATAAAGTTGTGCATCCGTACTCAATCCTCGAGATGACTAATGCCTAGACTGCCGTTTTGAGGTCTGATGTAGAAATGAAGGGTTTAAGTTTTCTAAGATAGCTCAGATGGAAGTGGACAGTTTTAGCCATCGTGCTAATGTGGGATTGCATGTTCAGGTTCTTATCTAGCGTGATTCCAAGAGACTTGGTTGAGTCCACTATCTTTGGAGTACAGTTTAGCGCAGTGATCAACTTGGTCCATTCCCTTATCCTCGCTGAGCTTATCTGGGGTGAAATCAGAAGGAATTCTGTTTTATGGAGGTTAAGCTTGAGATTATTATTATTTGGCCAATGAATGGTCCTCTTCAATGCCAGGTTCATGATGTTCCAACGAAGTAATCTTGATATATAGCTGTGTGTCATCTGCATACATGTGAAAGGAGATGTTTGCCTGCTGTAAAAGTTCTGTTAGAGGTTCTACATAAAGATTGAATAGAGATGGGGATAGTGTTGATCCCTGTGCAACTCCAATAAGATTAGGGGTTGATGCTGATAGTATTTGGTTCACCTTGAATCTTTGCCCTCTGTTCTTTAGGAAGGATCTAAACCATTCTAGGACTGTGCCTGATAATCCCATCCTTTCCTCCAGCCGGTCTAGAATTTTGACATGGTTTGCCGTGTCAAATGCGGACGAGATGTTGAGCAGTACTAGGAGACAAGTTTCATTGCTGTCTAGGGCAAGAAGAGCGTCATCCAATATGTGAAGAATTGCTGTTTTGGTACTGTGATTTGGTCTGAACCCCGATTGGCAGTCGTTCAGAAGTTTGAACTCAGAAATGTGTTGGCTCAGTTGTTGTTGAACACATTTCTCCAGGACTTTGTCTAGCATGGGAATGTTTGTTACCGGTCAAAAGTTATTAGGGTCTGAAGGGTTCTCTGTAGGTTTTTTTAAGATTGGAATAACTTGCCCTGATTTTATGCAGTCTGGTAATGAACCTTGCGATAGCAAAGCATTAATAATCTTGGTCCACGAGGGGATGAGCAAGTGGTTGATCGTAGACCAGCATTTTGGGGGAAGTGTGTCATTGAAATGGTTGTTTTGTGTTATGGTCAGAAGGGTTTTGGCAATATCTTTGTGGTCATAATACTTGAATTCTGACCAGAGAGCATTATGTTTGGGCATTGCCTGTACTGGTTGAGAATGAAGCTTAGTGGGAGTGCTCTTTTGAATCAAGGGGGTCTCCGTGGCATTCTTGAGCTCGATCTCCAGGGAATTGGCTTTGGCTGTAAAGAAGGATGAGAATTCTTCACAACTGATTTCTGATTTTTTTGCTTTTAGAGATGATTTGGCCGTTTTGTTACATTGATCTTTTAATATTTCGAAGAGTTTCCTCTGTCTGTTTTTTGCATTATCCAGTTCTCTTCTGAAGAAGTCTTTTTTTGATTTTAGAATACTTTTATTGTAGGCATTTCTGGTCTGTCTTAGCAGTTTTAGGCAGGTGGAGGATGGATGTTGTCTCCATTTCCGTTCTGTTAGTCTGAGAGTCCGTCTTTCTTCGTTGAGGGATCCGTTAAACCAAGGAATATTGTCTTTGATCGCCATTCTTTTGCGTTTTAAAGGGGCTATGTCATCAATCATTTTCGTCATCGTCGTGTTGTAGTGTTCCGTACGTTCGCAGACGTCGGCCATGTTGTTGGGAGGTTGCAGTTCTTTCTCACATCGTGCTACAAGATTCTCTGTGTTGAGACCTTTGGTGTCACGGACCCATTGTCTGGGTTTGATTGATTGTGATGAAGTTTTCCTTTTTATGTGCGGTATTCGGAAGGTAATAATGTGATGGTCTGACCAGTCACAAGGGATGATCGCGATTGTATCCACTGCTTTTTCTTTGGAGATGATCCAATCTAGTGTAGAGCCTTTCGTGTGAGTAGGTAGATTGCATGCTTGAACCAAGGATTGATCTTCAAGGAAGACTCTGAGCAAATTGACCTGACTATCATTGTGGTCTTCCCAGTGAAGACTGAAGTCCCCTAAGAAAATATCGTTGGAGTGAGGAGCAGAGTTTGCTGTGATGATTTCTGTCAGCTGGTCTATGAATATGGTGTTTTTGCCTGGGGGATGGTAAAATGCGTGTAGTTTGCAAAGTTGGTTATCTGTGGATCTTAAGGATAGCCCGAGGTATTCACATGATTCAAGGTGGTCCGAGTGTACTTTTGTGATAGTGATGTCTGATCTATGTATGCAGGCGATGCCTCCTCCCATTTGTTTATTCTGTCAAGTCTCACAATGTTGTAGTTCGGTGGAACTAATAGATCAAGGCAAGGGGAAGATGATGCCGATAGCCATGATTCTGTTAGGATGGTTACGTCGATTTCCTGGTTTAAGATGAGGTCGGCCATGTCTGCGGCATGTTTCTTTGCTGAGCGGCACTTTAGTAGTAGGCATGAGATATGATTCTGTGGGATGTCCTTTATTGAGTCTTGCTTCTCGGGGATTAAAGTAACTTTTTTCAGGTTATTGAGGTTTGGTTTTCTGTGGTTTATCTGTGAGGTTCTATTTGCGTTGATTGGGACTGATTGAATTTTTTGTTAATCAACTTTATGGGGAAGATTGGGCGATGACTCATAGGATAGCAATAGGATTTGTAACTCAATATCTGTGAGGTATTTAAGTTGATTGCGAGGTCGGTGTAGTCTGTTTGTCAAGGACATTGGTGTATGTTTAGTTTGCTGTGTGGTGCGTATAATTATTTCTGAAAAAGGTCTATTTTTGAGAGATATTGTTTTGAGACGTGTAAAATGTTCTTCATATCTCTGATAGCGAGTTGCAAGGCCCTGTATGTCTTGTTCGATTGGGAACTGAGGGTATCTAGCTCTAGTCGTGAGGGAGGAGAGATGAGCAGTTGTTGGGGTGAGCCTGCAGGTATGTGTAATGGAGTGCTGGATGTGTGCTCCCATATGCTAATGACTCAATGTATGTATAACATGAGTCTGTGGCAAGCTATTTCTGAGGTCCGCCACTTTAATCCAAAGCATTTTAAGCTTGATTGTGTTGCCTTTAGAATCTTTGAATCGATTCTGACACCAATTATGTAAGTTAATCGTTAAAGGACTGTACACAGTAATACAAATAACTCACAATAAATGTGGGGAATTCAGGATCCGTATGTTCTAGTGCAAGAAGCAAAGCATTTAGTTCAGCCAACTACACAGTGCAGTCCCATAAGGACTGAGTGTGAGTTTTTTGTGGTTGATATTTTCTGCCCAAGATCACACCAGCAACGGTGGCACATGTCACCGTATACTGCTGTATAGAGCCTATAGCAGGCTGGGCTGAACCAGCAGTGTAAACAAACTGTTTATACTGTTCAAAAGGGAAAGACCGAATTGGGCATGGGATAAACATGCTCCTACTGCAAGAATTCTTGTGTCTGTAAAGACGGGTCAAAGACAAAGTCTACATCAACAGGTGTTGAGGATGTTGCCCATTGTATCCAACTAGGATGGAGGGCTTCAGCGTTCGGCATGCTAGCCTTTGTGACAGCAGCCTCTAAGGCTGGCATGGGAGTAACGACAATAAAGTGTTTCCCTTGTGCAAGTGGCCGCTCCTTAATATTAGCCATCTGCACTTCAGTCAGTCATTTTTCAGTGAAGGTAAAACGCATTTCTGCATTAGAATATAAATGTGATTTATATGCCATTGGCACTTTCTCACCTTTGCTAAAAGTGATATAGGTGAATTCTAAAACACGGATGACTAGGTTGAAGGTATTTACACATGTATGTAAGTGATGTGACGTGTGGCAAGCAAGTCAGATTGTAAAGATCTGAGTGTATTTGTGAGTTCTGATGTCCAAAGTGCATTGGAACAATCAGGACAAATTCATTCATATAGTGATTTAATGCGTTGGGCATAATCGGGAATGCATGTTCTGCCAAAATTAAGGAATCCTAATAAGGATTATAGATTCTTTAATGTATTTGGAGGTTGCAATTGTGCACACTTCTCCAAAAAGTGAGGAGCAAGACTATTACCCTCATGTGTACGTTCATATCCTAAGAAAAGGACACTTAGAAATGCAAAATGTGATTAATGAAAGTTGAACTTAAATGTAGTGAATCCTAAAATTCATCGTCCGTCAGGTAGATATCATCTACATAAGACAATGTGTCCGGGTCAATGTAATGTAGAATTGACACAATGCGGGCGGCAAATAATACTGGGCTGTTATTATCGCCCATACAGAGCCTTGCATATCTTCTTTGAGAGCCAAGTACCGAGAAGGATGTCCAATCTCTGTTTTCAGATGCTAGATTGTGACTGGAAAAAACGTTGGAAATATCCGAGGTCGTTTTGTATTTTTTACAGACTATATGGTTAATTAGTGCCATACTGTGTGTATTTTGTATTGCAAATGAGTGTTTGGCTGCTTAAATGTAGTCTGAGACTATTCGATACAAATGATCTGGTTTAAAAACAGAAAAAAGAGGATTATTCATCTGAGAAATACAGGGTTCAATTACTACCTGGTACTCCAACTGTTGGAGTATTTCTTTAACGGGTGTCTTAGCATCTCGTTATATGGGATATTGTGGTTGCACTTAGGGCTGGACCTTATGGGTATGATATGATAAGGAGAGCCCTCTCCCAGCCAATATGATTGCAGTATAAAACTGGGGCTTGTGCTAGAGCCCATTCTGCTGCATAAGCTTGTTTGACCTCATCAGGGACAAGAGCAAAAAATTAAGGAAGTATTACATCCTCACCCTGTGGAGATCTTTGGACAAACAGTGGGGGCCAATCGAACTCTGCTAAAAGGATGCCATGAGACAAAGTTATATTCTCCCAGACGATTACGTTGATGGTGAGTTGTATGTCACCCTCAATTTGTATATCTAAGTCATATAACCCATCTGGAAGAGCTACGTGCCTATCTGGGGTTTCAACTGTAACGAATGTATCAGTTGCTTTCAATGGCAGAAACTCCTAGAGATTCTAGCGCACTATGGTGACTTCTGCCGCACTGTTGAGGAGTGTCACCGTCCGACTCCTGTTCAGGAGGAGAGTTCTCAGTGTCTGTGGCATATTTTGTGGTGATAGCCGCAACTTTCTTTTTCTGAAATTGGGGTTTAAATGAAGAAGATTTCTCCTCCTTCTTTATCTGTACATCAGACGAGCATTATGAGTCTTTTTTCGGCGTCACATACACTTCTTGTCTGCACTCAGATCACCCTCCTCTCTCATACTGCTTTTCAAATGAGTCCTGCAAGGAACAAGGAGAACATGTATCAGAACTCTGATGCCTGTCTAGAGCCTTGATTTTAGTGTGATCATGAAAATTGTAGCGTCTCTACGAGGGCTCCTAGGGTGGGGAACGTCCATGAGGTTTACCTTTCTGTGTTTGTTTAGATTTATCCCATGGTTTTTTAACAAACTCACCATTCCTTGTCTGTACTAGGTTTGCCAAGAGGTGGTTTAGTAGGTCTGATTCCCAAATGATTGCGTCCTAAGGATGTGTACACATCAGCAATAATTATAGGTAGCTCACGTTCACTGTCAGCTTGTGCGATTTCTGCGAGCCACTGGCATGTAGCCAGAGATGTCACTTTTCCCTTAATGTTAGACAGAATCATTGCGGATACCACAGGAAAGTTTCCCATTAGTTTCATCCCCAAATCCAGGACTGATGGCATATACATCTGAAGAAACTGAACCTCAGGAGTTGCAGTCACCTAATCTGGAAACCATTCCATGTGGAAAGCACTTAGTTTCTGTGTTTGTCTTGTGGTCCCGTAAGGGAAATCACAGCTTCAAGTTGGTCTATTTTTTGGGCAATCCAAATTGGAATTTCCTCACGAGTAGTAGGCACTTTGCCCATAACTGAATGAACAATTACAGGGCTTATTGTAAGCACTGCAGGCAACTGGTCTTGTCCTAGCAGGCCAGGCAGTGGTGGCACAGCCAACAAAGTGCATGATATATATTGAGTCAAGCGGCAATATAGTGTAACCAATGCAAGATATAATGCATGTTTGTACAAGATTGAGATTAGCTACATAAGCGTATGGAGTATATTCAGCTAGTGATGGCCCCATCATTACTGAGGAGACTCAAGCGTACAGGTATAGGTACATGTGGGAGAGCCCCAAGGAACCAAGTATTGTGTTCCCAGTAAGCCAGTAGTATTTCCATGAACGCATAAGCTCTGTAATGTGCTGGTGGTGCAAGAGTAGTATATGTATGAAATGTGTTTAAATCAGCATCCACAGCTGGAAAATCGACATAAGAATAAAAAACTTAAAACGATAAGCGTCATTTGATTCTACCACAAAGATAAAATCACCACCTGCATTAGTAAGTCCATGATGCGTTACATGCGCATGGACAGCAGGTCAGCAATTAACAGTGGGTGCAGCCATTAATAATCCTGAAAGGGAAAGAAAGTGCAACACAAAAAGGGGTTATTGTTTTAAACTTTAAAGCTTGAAAAACCACAGAATTTGGTGCTTCCTAAACACTGAGGAGGATTAATCCTCAACACCACAGACTTCTCCAGTGGTAGGTGTAAGGGCTATTATGGACACACACAAGCATTACTCAGGAGACCTCCGAGTGTGCTGGGCAGATAATTGCCCCAGTAGGGCCCACTAGCAGCCCTCACTCAATATGCCCATGAAGGGGGGGGGGGGGCTCACGCCAATGAATGACATCATTGATAGAATAATAAATCACTTCACCATTGACTTCATCAATGAAATTACAGTGGCTTCACAATCCTTTTTTTGGAGAAAGTTATGACATTGTAGAAGAAGGCCATATGCAGTGGGTTATTTCCATCCAGGGATCCTCCCCTCAGCTACTGCTGTGCATGATTGGAGGACTGGGGTAGAAGTAAATCAGTGTTCTGCCCGTCCACTGAGGATATGCCTTCACAAATGAAAATGTGATTTTGAATGAGGTAGGAGTATTAAATGACAGAATTTTTTTAAATAAAAATATGTCTAAGGAGGAAAGAGAATGTCAAGTGATTCAAACATTATAATTAAATCAGCAGATAAGGGGGAAGGAATCATCTGCCTTAACACAGAGAAATATGAGGAAGAAGTACTTCGACAACTAAACAATTAAAGACATTATCACAAGCTTTCTTCTGCTCACACAAAAAAACTTGTTCATCAAATTGGGCAAACAACTAAGGAAGCGCTAAGAGAGGGATGGATTTATGCTAAAGAATATGAAATTTTAAATCAAAAAGATCCACGTATGCCTGTAATATATATACTTCCAAAGGTTTGTAAAAGTTTGACCAACCCCCTGGGCAGACCGTTTATATCAGCAGGAGGTTCCTTGTTAGAACCTTTAACCCAATATGTGGTCTTTTTTCTTAAAACTTTTGTGGTTTTACATAAGAAACTCCATGGATTTTATTAATAAAATTGAGGGTAAAGAATGGAAATTCTCACCACGTTTGACATGGAGTCTCTTTATAGGATGAAGCCTTAGCAGTCATAATGGAGGTTCTTAATTTAAGGACCCAGCCCCATCAGGTGCCCACAGACTTTTTGACCAAATTGTCTGCACTGCAACCAAGGTTAATTAGCCAGTACATCCTAATAAGAGAGTTCCATAAATAGCAGATAATAATTTGCCACACAGCACTAACCATTAAGATAGTCACCGTTTTGGCGATCTTGATACCATGGTGCAGCACGGGTTGAGTGAACCCACACCTGACTCTTAAACATGCTTGCAATGGCAGAGAACATTAGATTAACACAGCTGCGGCCTCGAGTCGGGGGTACTCATTTTTACATTCGACCTCACATGGGAAGTAGTAATGCATTCCCCAAACATGTGGGTGAGTGAATAACGTGACTGTTCCCTATATGACCATATAGTGTGAGTACATGGTATGTTGTTCTCTTGGTGCAGAATGGGCAGTTGAATTAAGAAACTCGTTCCGGCCACCGAGCAAATTTTAATCTCGGTAAGAAAAGAGGGCATATAGATGCAGGGAAATTTGACTGTCACCAGCGATGATAGAGGTAGAATACAATTTATTTACAGGACACTGAGTCTCAAGATAGTAGTTTTTCACTTTCATTATCGATGTTAAGTGCGTAACACCATTATGGGTAAGAGTCAATTTGCCCATTATTTTGGATGTGGTTAACTCTGAATGTACAAGATACTATGTGGTATTGGCGATATATATCCCTGCACGGTTTGGGTGACACAGGTAGGATACAAGGGTGTGTACTAAACAGTGTAACGTGTAGTACTCTTGTTTTATGCTAATTATGGTAGCATGTTCTGATATGTTGCTTGGGTGCATGTAGGTGGCACTGATATCTTTTCATGAAGACACCACTGGCTTTGGACTTTTACTGTTTTTGTAAAATAGGAATGTTAAGAGACGATGTTTTCAATGTGTTTTGATGAAGCATTTTTAGTTTTTAGTACTTGGTCACTTGTCAACCGCTGGTGCTGAAGAGACCTGCAAATCTGTAAAGGCTGAAATGTGTTGATCTGTTGCTTTTTGGAGGAGCTTACAGAAGATGAACTTTCTAAATGCGTATGCTGGGAAAGCTTAAAACCTGTCAGAAAGGGATTGCGCTTAAACCTTTCCCTCGCTGCCTTCTGGTGGATTATGGACTTTTGAAGTGAATTCATAAGCACTGCCTATTGATTTCAAAACTGTGTTTGAGGCGGGCAAGAGATGACCACGGAAAATGTATATTAATTTGGAATTTATATTTTAATCTATGTGTAAATATTTGTCCTGTCTAATTGTGTTTGATAATATGCTGTTTATAATTTGTAGTATATTATACCCCCGAATCATGATGATAACAAGTAAACACACACAAGGCTGTGTTCAAAGTTATATGGTAATTTGCAATGACATTTACATAATCTGTCTCACATAAATAATTATTGGAGGCCATGTATAATGTATTATGTCTACAGAAGGATTAGGTACATATGTGATTAAGGTGCAGAGTCTGAGAGGAATTATGTCCGAACATCAACAACAAAAATATTGTGATACAAAAAATCAAAATATCGCCTACCAAAATATCGACTTTTTTAACACCCATATCAAATACAAAAATATCAATAACAAAAATCTTGTCATGGAAGGGTGTACACCAGTACATTGACTGCAATTATATAGATGTTAAAAGATCATTTTCCTAATATATCAGTATGGAAAACCTAAATATCACCAAGAAATAATTTGATAAAATATGTGTATAAAATCTCCCTAAAAACATTTATATATCAAACTCACAAAAAAGGACTGTTAAACATATGTTACGTAGAAAAGTAATCTCTACCTAATAACATTTAACCCAAGAAAATAAAAATAATTAGTGAACCAATAACATAACAAATACAGCAGTTAATAAATTGAAAACCACAGTTAATGATTGAGGTGTACAAATAGAAGAGGCGCCAGAGATTCAGAACTGGTGCACAGACATAGGCAACTACAAGGCTAGTTGAAGTAAGTGCACATGGGGCCTCATTTACAAACTATTGACGCACTGCAGCGTAGCAGGCCTTCCTTCTGCGCTGTTGTGTGTCAAAAGAAAAGGGCAGGAATGTGCTGTATCTACAAGATAGGGCGCATTCCTGTCCTTCTCCCCTGTGTCGGCGCACAAACAGCAGCTGTTCACCAACACAGACACCCTTGCATCATGTTGCAAGGGGGCCTGCATTGCGGGATGATTGTTTTTGTGCAGGAAGGGACACCTTCCGGCACAAAAACAATATTTGATGGCATTTTCCTCTTTTTATGCATGCTGCAAAATGCAGCATGCATAAAAAGAGGAAAAAACGAGGAGAAATAGAAGTATTTCTCCTCGTTGCACCGCTCCTACACCTCCCCTGGGGATGCATTCCCAGGTTTACAATTCCTCGTAAATATGGGAATGCTTCATATTCCATGGGTGTCGCACGGAAACACGCACAGCAACACCCATGGAACGTGAAAGGAGCACATATTTATAAGGCCATGAAAAGCCATGTAAAGTGGCATTACCTGGACTAGTAAATATACTGCAGCACATTGCGCCACCGGAGCATCAATAAAGTGACGCTCCAGTGGTGCAAAAGTGGAGCAAAAGTGCTGCTAGGGCCTCGTAAATGAGGCCCATGGTATTTCTTGAACACAGAGAAACATGTTTGGCATAGAAACTCCTACCAAACAAATACAATTCAGATATATTTAGTTTTAAATCCCTTATTATTTTTCCCTACATATACTTCTACTACAAAAATTATTTATTTATTTAATTGAACATTTAAAGCTTGAAAGACCAGAGAAGACAAGCAACCTGAAAACTAAAAAACTGTATATATTAAAATCTAATTAAAAAAACATAAGTGCAACATTTCCAAAATATACAGACACATTCTACTGAATCTATTTCTATTATTTACAGACTGAAAATTTGAACTAAACCAAATTACACAACATCTCAAAAAAAGGGAAATCTTTGTTAACATCTAAAAAATAGGGAACTCTTTGGTAACCTATAGGATTTTCACCTATTTGAAAGAGAACTCTTTCAATGAATGCACACATTAAAAGTGCACTAAACACATTGAACTGCACTAAATAGTTATCACTTATTACATTTAATTAGGTAACCCAATGTTATCCTATGGGAGAGGTTGGCCTCACAATAGTGAAAAACGAATTTAGGAGTTTTTCACTACCAGAGCATGTAAAACTTAAAAGTACATGTCCAACTTTTTAAATACACTGCTGCACTGTGTCCTATGTGCTGTAATGGGCCTACCTTAGGGGTCACTTCTATGTATTAAAAGGGAGTTTTAGGCGTGGCAAAGCGGTTATTTTGTCAAGTCCAATTGTCAGTTTAAAACTGCTTTAAGGCTGCAAAGGCAATCCTGAAACATGTTTTAAAGGGCAACTTAAGTAGGTGACACAATACGTGCTGCAGGCCCACTAGGAGGAGCATTTAATGTACAGGCCCTGGGTATATAGTATACTGCTTTACTAGGGACTTATAAGTAAATTAAATATGACAGTCACGTGTAAGCCATGTTTTAGGGAGTGAGCACAAGCACTTTAGCACTGGTTAACGGTGGTTAATTGCACAGAGTCCTAACACCAACAAAAATGAATTCAGAAAAAACAGGAGGGATGACGGCATAAGGTTTTGGGGAAGAGCCCCCTAAGACTGGCAGGTCCAACATCGATGGATTACCACCCACCATTTTCAGAGATCACCACCAGCCCATGCTGAGTAAAACTTGTGCTTCCAACAGAGCAGCTGTCTGTCAGTTGAATCCTCAGTGTTCTACTGCAGCTTCACCACAGACCTCTAACGAACAACTAGAGCGCTAATGATATGTATTCGAGACAAAAAGAAACACGCATGAAGACCATGTTGTTGGCATTGGGGCTGTCAAATTAAAATAATCTCCTATGAAGTAGGCTGAAGTAAGTGAGCATTGAGGTATTAATACATATGAAAAAAGCAGGTTTTAAAATGTGAGGGAAAGCATGGGGCTTAATACAATCATAGCATAAATTAGTTTAAACAGACTAAATAAGTTAATAAGAGAATTCCCAACCGAAGTCTAGCATCCCCATTCCATATCTGTTTACTCATGCAACCCATCCTCTCTGTTGTTAAAATAGTAACATTTTGGTATGTAGTAAAGTATTTGTTTTAAATATTTCTTTTAAGATCAGAGTTGATTTTTTTACAGAGGTTGTGCTTGAATAGGCAGTGAGACCCTTCAAACGAATTGCGTTTTAGCATTTAATTTTTCCTTTTTAGTTTTTCCCACTACTTGTCTTCATTTGCATCTACCGGTATGAATGTGCATCGTCTTCCAAATAATGTTTAGTGTGAGGTAAATATTGGGAAATTATAGAACACATTTAAATGTATATTTACTGGCTATAGGTATATTGCTATCTGTGATCGAAAGACAACTACATGCAAGTTTAATTAATGAAAATATTTCAAAATAAATAATATTGCAAATCAGAGAGAAACATGAGGTTTCTAGTTTGAAAAACAGTAACAACTGTCATGGACTACACAATTTTCACAGACGCAGAATAATTTCAATAGGTGATACAAACAAATAGAAATGAATGTTTTCAGGAATTTGTATCAGCAAAGACGACAAACATTTTCGTGTTCATATTCAGTTTTGTAACCCGATAATGAAGGATTCTAAAGCTGTCTTCTCTGGCAGCATGTCTTCCAGTACATGTGCATTCTGTGAGCTAGGTGAACCTTCTGTTTAGTTATTAGAACTCTGTGATATTTACCGGCAACAGTTATGGGAAGAAGGGGTTGTGATATGTGGGTTGATGCAGGTATGAGGCTTGCCTCAAATACAAGCTGTGAATTTCCAGGGTGGATATCAGCCAGCTAGGCACCAATCAAAATGCAGCATGTTTTGGTAGTGTACAGCTGTCCCATTTGCAATCAATAGTATTGAATCCAATATTATTGGGTTTATCAACAGTGTAACAAGGCAATGGAAAGGACAAAAGGAAAGATGTGATGCTCTAGAAGATAAATATCCCTCAGCTCATGTGGAGAACTTTGTCCAGTTCTCTCAACTACATATCCATTGTGGGTATCCATATCCATAACCGTATTATGAACTGTAAACAGTAACAGTTTGGAGACAAGGTACCCAGTTAGTTCTTTCATGACAAAATGTATATAGAAGAAGCTTAACATTTTGAATATATATACACTGGAAAAAAAGAGAGTTTTCAGGAATATTGTAGTTGCGAGAAGCATTAAAAATAGTGTACAAAAGGGACAGCTGTGCAAACAAGGCTTGACAAACAGAGCAGGCTGGAAGTGGGCATTCTTTATTTGCCACCTGCTCTTATCTAAATTATAACTATGGCTCCCTGTTTTCTGTTTTTGCTGATTTTTACAGATGAATACAGACAGAAAATCATTTTGTTTTCTGTTTGTATTTATTTATAAATGTAGGTAAAAACGCTAATGAGGTTGTTTTTGAGTGATTCTAAATGCAGTCAGTCATGACTGCCAGGCCATTACTTGTGGCAATTGATAGGCAAGAGGGCTAAAAAGTAGAAATTAAGTTTAGAAATGAGACTTAAACAGCATTAGATGGGCATAAGGTTGATGCAAGTATGATGTATTGATTAATCATCTCTCGGGCTTCATATCATTGAAACCTGTCAGGCTTTCAAGTATGAGTTTACATTTAATGGTTAAATAAATGTGGAGTTATACTAGTTTCAGCTTCATTATTTCAGAAAACCCACAATAAATATGGATAACAGGTGGAAATGTAAAAAAATAAATAAACATGACAGCGTGAGCCCTAATCATAACATACCATTTGTATTTGTGAAGTGCATGTTCACTAAATGACCCAATGGTCTCTTGGTGCTTCCTGCCGCGGGCAGGAGTGGGAGGGGGCTCTTCGCACTTCATAACAGATATTGATTGTAACCCAAATCAATGGTACTCATTTTTACACCAGAAGAAAATTAAAGACAGAGTGGGCCCAAAAGCTTTGGAACCTGTGACCGTGAGGTCAAGCATAGCTGCCTGCACTTGTATTATGTAAATGACCAGCCAAATTACTTTTTCACAGTTTTTCTTACCTGTTTGGTCACATGTATGATTTTCTTTAGTAAAGCATCATGAAGCAAACAATATTTCATTGGTCCAGCTTAACTACAGATCTTATGAAAAGTTATAATTTATGTTGCATTAGGCTGAAAGGGTGGTAGATTTGTTAAAATGCAGCCAACCAAATGGTAGAAGGGAAATTTGTATATCGAACTCTAAATAATTAATGAAAATAGATTCTAAGCATTTGACAAACAACTCAACAAAAAGGCAAATCCAAAAGGCCCCTGACACAAATATAAAAATGGAACCATGTGCAACCATGCCTACCTGACAGCAGAGGTTTGTCTGCTAGCACCACCAACACAACATACCAGTAACAAGTGGTTTTTTGTTTGTAGCTTTAATGTCACATAAGATTTCAATCTCTGGAATTACATCAGCCTCCTTCCCAGGATGAAGACTTTCTGAGATTCTAGAGATGTTTGAAGACCTAATTGTTCACAACTGCCTGTGACCTAAGGGTACTATAGTTACTCCAGAGAACTGAAAATGCAAGGACACATTTGCACACACCCCTCCCCACCCTCGAGCACTCTGAGGCAACTATAAAATAGTATAAATGAGTTACAGTGAATATCGCAAGCGACATATCTTAAAAAAGTAAACAGTGTTTTGTCACACATGATAAGAGATAAGAGGTTGATTGTAAAAAAAAGGGGGATATTCTCAAGGACTTATCGCCGAGTTAGCGGCACTTTATCGCAGCCAAAGTGGCGATAGATTTATCGCCCTATTCACAAGCTGGTGCTAACAGCCGATACCTCCAGTTTTCCCGCGATAGCAGCCGCAAAAAACATCGCCACGGTTGACACCGGCAACTAACGCTAATGAGATGCAGAGTAGGCATTTCCGGGCAAAAAGCCGCGAAAACACCACTTCGCAACATTCTCAACGACCAGCCAGATCGGCGATAAGATCACAAAACATGCGATAAGGCGCGTTAGCAGCAGGGAATTAACACCTGCTATTTCCTGGTATTAAGTCGGATGATAACCTGCACCAGAAATGGGAGCCCAGCCCACAGCCACACCAGAAGAACAACAGATGCCATGGAGCCACTGATCACGCAGCCGGACACCCAAGAGGGCAACAACACCCACCGCCCCTCCCCTCCCCCCCAGGACCCCTCCACCCCCTACCCAGGACAAAGATATTTTACATCGCACAAGTACAACAATCAACATTCATGTGTGGTCAGAAAAAGGAGAATCATTCATTCATCTTTGAATTTCCAAACAAATTATTTTATTCAAATGTAACTCAAAACAACTATTCGGAAGAGTCATGGCGGGTCTTCTCTGGACAATCTGTAAGACACAGCCTGCAAGACAAAATACAAGATAAGAAGGTGTGTCATGTGCTCATCAAAGGACAGAGAGAGAGAGAAAGAGAAAGAAAGGGAGCGAGAGAGAGAGTGAAAGAGAGGGAGAGAGAGAAAGGGGGAGAGAGGGAGAAGGAGAGAGAGAGTAACAGAGGAAGAGAGAGAGACAGTGAAAGGAAGAGCGGGAGAAGGAGAGAGAGAGTAACAGAGGAAGAGAGAGAGACAGTGAAAGGAAGAGAGGGAGAAGGAGAGAGAGAGAGACAGAGGAAGAGAGAGAGACAGTGAAAGGTAGAGAGGGAGAGGGAGAGAGAGTGCCGACACTGCGAACCCAGGCCTCACTGCTCACCTGCTGCCACTGGTGTGTCTCCAACCACGTGCCGGTATACACCGCAGTCCACCAGGTCCCTTATCTGAAACAGAGTCCAGATTTATGACTGGCAGAGTACAAATCATTGCACACGCCATCATCGCTTGGCCGCCCCTGCGCTCACAGGCTGCTGCACCCCATCCCCTGCCGCCGCCCAGCAGTGTTTGCCCGCCCCTGCGCACCCAGACCTCACTGCTCACCTTCCGTCACCAGCGTGTCTCCAAGAGGGCCCACCATGTGCCGGGGCAAGCTCCAAGCCCGGGGTCCGCGACCTTGGCAGCCTCCACATCATGCAGCCCCGCCCCGCGGGCCACTAGGTCACACACGTGATTCTGGGTCTTGATTTCGCAATGGCAGAGAACATATCAGTGCACACGGCAACATCGCAGGCTGCACACCCGCTCAGCACTATAGGTGCTACTAACTCTGTGAACCGCAAGGCAACGCCACATGGCGGTAGGCCCGCGCTGCCCGCTGGCTCAGGCCTACACTGCGGTCCAGCAGGGCTCACACAAATCCTTACCAGTCCGGACCGCCAGGACGGCGCATCATCGCAGGCTGCACACCCGCTCAGCACCTAAGGTGCCCCTACCTCAGTGCACCGAACGTCACCGTCCTGTGGCGGTAGGCCCGTTCCAGCCGCAGTGTTTCCGGTGCCACCAACTCTGTGCAACGTAAGTCATGGACCCTTTCTGATTGAGTCTCGTGATATGCCAGGCGGACGCAGTCATGTCACCTCCGGCAGTGGGGAAGAACTGGGACACGTAGTGTCGTCGTCCCCCCCTTTATACGTAAGCCGAGTGGGCTGGCTCAGCGTACGCCAGGCCAGCGTAGGGGTGTGAACAATTATCCCTGGGCGTGATTCATTTCTGGGCTGGACAGGAAACCAACTGATGCGCGTGTCTCTGTTGCAGTGTCTGCGCCACACGGCCCGCAATCGACAATGTTGCAATGTTGCATGCACCTGGAGGGCGGCCGCACACGAATGTATTGTACAAGGGGCGCAAGGCCGCTCGGGCTCTTGGCTCATGCATGCCAACTGTTGTGTGTGTATCGCTATTGGTGAACCATAAGCCTAAGGCCTAGCCTCAATTGCAGCGCGAAAGCCACATCACATATCCAGAATGCAAGCAGTAGTCAGACTAACATTAGGGATGAAAGCTCCTTTGTCTCAATACATGAGGAGGAAGGACGCCTGCACCTCCGACCTTGGTCTTGCATGCAGCAGGCACCCCCTGAGAGAGATACCATAACAGATGATGACGACTCCCACACTACGCACAGCGCAAATGAAAGACCAACGTATCCACACACCACACACAGAAGTCCTTGCTCGAGGTACTCTTGCATGGAATGCCCTTAACACTTACGTACACAACAACCCATACGTCCAAACGTTGCACACACATACGGCTCATTGCTCAGAGCTGTGGCATATCATCCACATAACTGCCGCAGGTCAGAAGAGTGGCGGTTCTACGAGAGCCACCAACGCAATGGCAGAACATCCCGGGCACATGCACAACCCCTGTCACGTGGAACTGTACAGTGCACGTATGCTGCATTTGTTGGGGGCACTGCCACTGGCAGTGTTGCGCATCAGTTACCGTCTGAGCTTCTGTCTTGCATACGTCACCTGCGTCCAGCCCTGGTTCCACTGTCGATCATGCTTATTCGAGTGGCCCATGGATGTATGCCTATCCAACACAACGGTAGCTGAACTGGATTATGACTTGTGTGTGCGCCCCCTGTTGGCCCACGACCAGGAGTGTAACCGTGATACCCGTTCATGGGATGCCTTGATATTTGGCGTATGTGCTGGCAGTTGGGCATGGGAGATTGCACAAGTCCTCGTGTGCAGTGGCCACATCGAAGCACTCCCCTATTGGGCTGTGTTGTGGATTGGTGAAACGGCGTGGACGGAGCACATCTGTCCGGACCAGTTAATGGTTTGGCTTGCCCTCGTGCTCGTTGAAGCTGACAATGACGTACTCTTGGAACTGATTGGCCAGGAATCTGCGCTCGCATTCATGGACGAGTAACTACGTTCCTGCAGCCTCAACTGCTTGTAACCCAGAGCACAGGTCCCAACACCTTGTAGCATCTTGGAGAAATGGTCACATATCCCACCACAACAGTGGACATGGCTGCATTCGCCTGGACTCAGAATGCATGAGCATGCACCTACGCGCGTTGACACACACCTGTGCAAGGTAAGGCAGTCCCATGGGCGGAGCTGCACAGCGTCACTTGGCAAGGTTCCTAAATCTGACATACTGCTGGAGGGAGAGTACACACATGGCAATGTAGTACTGCATGTGACCTTGTTGGACCCTTTCACCTGCTCACTGTCAGCAGAGCAGACAGTCTGCACAGTCCGGTGGTACAGCACTATGCAGATCCCATGGGCTGTGAGTCGTGGCCCCTGACACGGGGCAATGAGCATACGCCAAACATCACGTGACGTTTCCAGCAAGGCAAGGTGGGCTGAGACCGTTGCCATCCGTAATGATTGGTGTTCATTTTTGCCTCCCCATTTCTTGCACTTCCATGCTGCCTGTTAGTGTCTGAAGCATGGTTTGCATGTTGTGGCTCTTGTCTTGCCCGTACTGACATGCACATGCTAATGAAGTCTACGGCACTTCACTAGTGTTCAACTGTGATGAGTGTTGATTAGAATGACAAATCGTGTGCCTCAATGAGCATTGTCCGTCCACAGGGAGGGACTGACTGACGCATTTCACTTAGGGGTGAGTCCCTATTGCCAGCTCCACCTCTGTGAGCCAGACATTGTGGTTGGGATAGTTGCTGGTAGACCTGTGCTCTTACGTGTCTTCAGCAATGTGACTATGGTGTCCAACTTCTTGCCATGTGGATCAATGTGATCCATCAAAACAGGCTGTGTCCACACAGTTGAGTGTGAGTAGGTATGCGAAGAGATGTCCTGTTGTCACATGTGATGGGGGACACTACTTTAGGCCTGCTACTGGATTAGACATTTTTACACACAGCCCCACTTAATACATTGACGTGGGGCTACGTTGGGGGGTTGCGAGATTGTTGTTCATGAGCAATGAGGCCACAGCTAGTTCACGCCTTCAAAGTCATCTAATTGGCCATGTGGGTCAGGGTCAAACATGCGCATTGATGTCATTTCCCAGGGTGTACCTTTTTGTGCAATCATTGTCCCTACATTCATCCATACTTTTATACTTGATTGGACATAGACATGACACATCTGTGTGATTTGGAGTGTTTTATACACATTCTGTGGAGTGTCGGAGCTGGAGCAGTACATGGCCATGCAAACCCCACATTACATGGTTGCCCAGAGGAGGGCCAACCAGAGGCCTTTGGGGAATGCCAATTTAATCGGAAGAGGAAGAGTTCAGTCCGCAGCCTGATTGCTGTGTCATTGGTAACCAGAGCAGATATGGCAGTCCATGTCGGGGTCCAGGTGAATGTCGCAGAGTGTTTCGGGGGACAGTGGAAGGTGTTGTTCCCGGGCATGATGCAGAGGGCTGAACCAAGCAGGAACAGGCCATATGGCGGGGATGATGCTATAACCTCCTTTCTCACACAGAGTCATTGCCATCCACATCTTAGTCCTCTGATATGTCTTCTGTGTCAGGTGTGTCAGGTGTGTGTGGTGGTGTTATGGCTGCATCACTGTGTGCCACTGACACATCAGGGGCGGAGGTGGTATGGCTGCATCACTGTGTGCCACTGACACATCAGGGGGCGGAGATGTGTGTGTCGAAGTTCCTGCAGCAGTCATCTGGGACAGGCTCTGTGGCAGCAATGGCAAGATGAGGTTCTGCAGGTCATGGAAGATCCCACCTACATCTCGCTGGTGTACAGCCGTGGCAGCCATCCTTCCAGCCTGCATCCGCTCCATGTTCTCCATTGTCCTCCGCATCTGTGCCATCTCTGTGCTGTCATCGCTGGAGCCTGTCTGACTGGACAGTTCTTGTATCCGAGTAATGGCTCCAGCGAGGTCAGCCAAGGATTGTTGTAGAGCATGGAACGGACTGTGGGTGTCCGTTAGGGACTGTAAGTGGTCCCTGATGGGACTCACACACCCACATATGGCATCAAGTTTGGCTGCCATGAGGTCGAAACCCACCCGCACCTGTTCAGCCAGCCCCCTCTGGCAGTCTAACACACGGCGTTGGAATGCCATGTGTCTTTCCGTGAGGTGCTGGGAGCCAGCCGTGGTAGTGGGTGCTTCCTGCTGTGTGGGCTGTGCAGGGGGTGGGGTAACCTCGATGCAGCTGGGCTGCCCTGCTCCTGGAGGTGGGGTGCGGAGGCTGTCCACGAGCCGTAGGAGGGTGTCGGAGCAGATGGCCAGGGGATCCTCCTCATCATCACTGAAGAGATGTCTGGTCTGCTCTGCAGGAGGTGTTAATTGTCCCTCTGCAATGTAAAGGGGAGATGCAGGTTAACAGTGTGTTCCATGTTTCCATGTATGTTGACGCATTGTACATGTTTACATACAGACTGCATGACAATGTACATTGTGACTGTTTTGGATGAGCTGGCTATTTGATGGGAGACAGTGGACATTTCGACTACATGACGGATGTGAGGTTGTACTCGTACATTATCATCTCACAGTTTCCTGCTATGCCAGATGTGATTGGCCAGTTTTTACGCACAAGCGGCACCAGTTGTGTCCTCTGTTCTGTAGTGAAAGTGTTGCACTTTGTACCATCATCCCCTTTGGTATCGCTTTGTTCGCCCTAAGTTGGCAGGGTATGCCCAGACGTGGGTCCCTTGCTCACTTTGCCACTGGATTCAAGCTAGCCTGACTGATGACGGCTGAATAGCCAGAAACCGGTCCCAGGATGCTTGTTTCCGGTCCAGGGAAGACATGGCTTGGCAGTTCGGGCTGGACTGTTCCCATGAGGCACAGGGTCAGACTGATTTGCATATGGCCATGTCTGAACTGGGGTGGTGGAGTGAGCTAAAGAATGATGATGGATTAAACCCAGATCAGTTGACTGGGGGTGAGTGTTTGATTAGCTCGGGCGCTCCGTTCATCATCCCCTTTGGTATCGCTTTGTTCGCCCTAAGTTGGCAGGGTATGCCCAGACGTGGGTCCCTTGCTCACTTTGCCACTGGATTCAAGCTAGCCTGGCTGATGATGGCTGAATAGCCAGAAACCGGTCCCAGGATGCTTGTTTTCCGGTCCAGGGAAGACATGGGCTGGACTGTTCCCATGAGGCACAGGGTCAGACTGATTTGCATATGGCCATGTCTGAACTGGGGTGGTGGAGTGAGCTAAAGAATGATGATGGATTAAACCCAGATCAGTTGACTGGGGGTGAGTGTTTGATTAGCTCGGGGGCTCCGTCCATCATCCCCTTTGGTATCGCTTTGTTCGCCCTAAGTTGGCAGGGTATGCCCAGACGTGGGTCCCTTGCTCACTTTGCCACTGGATTCAAGCTAGCCTGGCTGATGACGGCTGAATAGCCAGAAACCGGTCCCAGGATGCTTGTTTCCGGTCCAGGGAAGACATGGCTTAGCAGTTCGGGCTGGACTGTTCCCATGAGGCACAGGGTCAGACTGATTTGCATATGGCCATGTCTGAACTGGGGTGGTGGAGTGAGCTAAAGAATGATGATGGATTAAACCCAGATCAGTTGACTGGGGCTGAGTGTTTGATTAGCTCGGGCGCTCCGTCCATCATCCCCTTTGGTATCACTTTGTTCGCCCTAAGTTGGCAGGGTATGCCCAGACGTGGGTCCCTTGCTCACTTTGCCACTGGATTCAAGCTAGCCTGGCTGATGACGGCTGAATAGCCAGAAACCGGTCCCAGGATGCTTGTTTCCGGTCCAGGGAAGACATGGCTTGGCAGTTCGGGCTGGACTGTTCCCATGAGGCACAGGGTCAGACTGATTTGCATATGGCCATGTCTGAATTGGGGTGGTGGCGTGAGCTAAAGAATGATGATGGATTAAACCCAGATCAGTTGACTGGGGGTGAGTGTTTGATTAGCTCGGGCGCTCCGTTCATCATCCCCTTTGGTATCGCTTTGTTCGCCCTAAGTTGGCAGGGTATGCCCAGACGTGGGTCCCTTGCTCACTTTGCCACTGGATTCAAGCTAGCCTGGCTGATGATGGCTGAATAGCCAGAAACCGGTCCCAGGATGCTTGTTTTCCGGTCCAGGGAAGACATGGGCTGGACTGTTCCCATGAGGCACAGGGTCAGACTGATTTGCATATGGCCATGTCTGAACTGGGGTGGTGGAGTGAGCTAAAGAATGATGATGGATTAAACCCAGATCAGTTGACTGGGGGTGAGTGTTTGATTAGCTCGGGGCTCCGTCCATCATCCCCTTTGGTATCGCTTTGTTCGCCCTAAGTTGGCAGGGTATGCCCAGACGTGGGTCCCTTGCTCACTTTGCCACTGGATTCAAGCTAGCCTGGCTGATGACGGCTGAATAGCCAGAAACCGGTCCCAGGATGCTTGTTTCCGGTCCAGGGAAGACATGGCTTAGCAGTTCGGGCTGGACTGTTCCCATGAGGCACAGGGTCAGACTGATTTGCATATGGCCATGTCTGAACTGGGGTGGTGGAGTGAGCTAAAGAATGATGATGGATTAAACCCAGATCAGTTGACTGGGGCTGAGTGTTTGATTAGCTCGGGCGCTCCGTCCATCATCCCCTTTGGTATCACTTTGTTCACCCTAAGTTGGCAGGGTATGCCCAGACGTGGGTCCCTTGCTCACTTTGCCACTGGATTCAAGCTAGCCTGGCTGATGACGGCTGAATAGCCAGAAACCGGTCCCAGGATGCTTGTTTCCGGTCCAGGGAAGACATGGCTTGGCAGTTCGGGCTGGACTGTTCCCATGAGGCACAGGGTCAGACTGATTTGCATATGGCCATGTCTGAATTGGGGTGGTGGCGTGAGCTAAAGAATGATGATGGATTAAACCCAGATCAGTTGCCTGGGGGTGAGTGTTTGATTAGCTCGGGCGCTCCGTCCATCATCCCCTTTGGTATCGCTTTGTTCGCCCTAAGTTGGCAGGGTATGCCCAGACGTGGGTCCCTTGCTCACTTTGCCACTGGATTCAAGCTAGCCTGGCTGATGATGGCTGAATAGCCAGAAACCGGTCCCAGGATGCTTGTTTCCGGTCCAGGGAAGACATGGCTTGGCAATTCGGGCTGGACTGTTCCCATGAGGCACAGGGTCAGACTGATTTGCATATGGCCATGTCTGACCTGGGGTGGTGGAGTGAGCTAAAGAATGATGATGGATTAAACCCAGATCAGTTGACTGGGGGTGAGTGTTTGATTAGCTCGGGTGCTCCGTCCATCATCCCCTTTGGTATCGCTTAGTTTGCCCTAAGTTGGCAGGGTATGCCCAGACGTGGATCCCTTGCTCACTTTGCCACTGGATTCAAGCTAGCCTGGCTGTTGACGGCTGAATAGCCAGAAACCGGTCCCAGGATGCTTGTTTCCGGTCCAGGGAAGACATGGCTTGGCAGTTCGGGCTGGACTGTTCCCATGAGGCTCAGGGTCAGACTGATTTGCATATGGCCATGTCTGAACTGGGGTGGTGGAGTGAGCTAAAGAATGATGATGGATTAAACCCAGATCAGTTGACTGGGGGTGAGTGTTTGATTAGCTAGGGCGCTCCGTCCATCATCCCCTTTGGTATCGCTTTGTTCGCCCTAAGTTGGCAGGGTGTGCCCAGACGTGGGTCCCTTCTCACTTTGCCACTGGATTCAAGCTAGCCTGGCTGATGACGGCTGAATAGCCAGAAACCGGTCCCAGGATGCTTGTTTCCGGTCCAGGGAAGACATGGCTTGGCAGTTCGGGCTGGACTGTTCCCATGAGGCACAGGGTCAGACTGATTTGCATATGGCCATGTCTGAACTGGGGTGGTGGAGTGAGCTAAAGAATGATGATGGATTAAACCCAGATCAGTTGACTGGGGGGAGTGTTTGATTAGCTCGGGCGCTCCGTCCATCATCCCCTTTGGTATCGCTTTGTTCGCCCTAAGTTGGCAGGGTATGCCCAGACGTGGGTCCCTTGCTCACTTTGCCACTGGATTCAAGCTAGCCTGGCTGATGACGGCTGAATAGCCAGAAACAGGTCCCAGGATGCTTGTTTCTGGTCCAGGGAAGACATGGCTTGGCAGTTCGGGCTGGACTGTTCCCATGAGGCACAGGGTCAGACTGATTTGCATATGGCCATGTCTGAACTGGGGTGGTGGAGTGAGCTAAAGAATGATGATGGATTAAACCCAGATCAGTTGACTGGGGGTGAGTGTTTGATTAGCTCGGGCGCTCCATCCATCATCCCCTTTGGTATCGCTTTGTTCGCCCTAAGTTGGCAGGGTATGCCCAGACGTGGGTCCCTTGCTCACTTTGCCACTAAATTCAAGCTAGCCTGGCTGATGACGGCTGAATAGCCAGAAACCGGTCCCAGGATGCTTGTTTCCGGTCCAGGGAAGACATGGCTTGGCAGTTCGAGCTGGACTGTTCCCATGAGGCACAGGGTCAGACTGATTTGCATATGGCCATGTCTGAACTGGGGTGGTGGAGTGAGCTAAAGAATGATGATGGATTAAACCCAGATCAGTTGACTGGGGGTGAGTGTTTGATTAGCTCGGGCGCTCCGTCCATCATCCCCTTTG
The DNA here is from genome assembly GCA_963921515.1 of Calotriton arnoldi. Lineage (NCBI taxonomy): Eukaryota > Metazoa > Chordata > Amphibia > Caudata > Salamandridae > Calotriton > Calotriton arnoldi. Next base: position 1,595,555 of record CAWUFW010001446.1, on the reverse strand, counting down.
GTATCGCTTTGTTCGCCCTAAGTTGGCAGGGTATGCCCAGACGTGGGTCCCTTGCTCACTTTGCCACTGGATTCAAGCTAGCCTGCCTGATGACGGCTGAATAGCCAGAAACGGTCCCAGGATGCTTGTTTCCGGTCCAGGGAAGACATGGCTTGGCAGTTCGGGCTGGACTGTTCCCATGAGGCACAGGGTCAGACTGATTTGCATATGGCCATGTCTGAACTGGGGTGGTGGAGTGAGCTAAAGAATGATGATGGATTAAACCCAGAGCAGTTGACTGGGGGTGAGTGTTTGATTAGCTCGGGCGCTCCGTCCATCATCCCCTTTGGTATCGCTTTGTTCGCCCTAAGTTGGCAGGGTATGCCCAGACGTGGGTCCCTTGCTCACTTTGCCACTGGATTCAAGCTAGCCTGGCTGATGACGGCTGAATAGCCAGAAACGGTCCCAGGATGCTTGTTTCCGATCCAGGAAGACATGGCTTGGCAGTTCGGGCTGGACTGTTCCCATGAGGCACAGGGTCAGACTGATTTGCATATGGCCATGTCTGAACTGGGGTGGTGGAGTGAGCTAAAGAATGATGATGGATAAAACCCAGAGCAGTTGACTGGGGGTGAGTGTTTGATTAGCTCGGGCGCTCCGTCCATCATCCCCTTTGGTATCGCTTTGTTCGCCCTAAGTTGGCAGGGTATGCCCAGACGTGGGTCCCTTGCTCACTTTGCCACTGGATTCAAGCTAGCCTGGCTGATGACGGCTGAATAGCCAGAAACGGTCCCAGGATGCTTGTTTCCGGTCCAGGGAAGACATGGCTTGGCAGTTCGGGCTGGACTGTTCCCATGAGGCACAGGGTCAGACTGATTTGCATATGGCCATGTCTGAACTGGGGTGGTGGAGTGACCTAAAGAATGATGATGGATTAAACCCAGATCAGTTGACTGGGGGTGAGTGTTTGATTAGCTCGGGCGCTCCGTCCATCATCCCCTTTGGTATCGCTTTGTTCGCCCTAAGTTGGCAGGGTATGCCCATACGTGGGTCCCTTGCTCACTATGCCACTGGATTCAAGCTAGCCTGGCTGATGACGGCTGAATAGCCAGAAACCGGTCCCAGGATGCTTGTTTCCGGTCCAGGGAAGACATGGCTTGGCAGTTCGGGCTGGACTGTTCCCATGAGGCACAGGGTCAGACTGATTTGCATATGGCCATGTCTGAACTGGGGTGGTGGAGTGAGCTAAAGAATGATGATGGATTAAACCCAGATCAGTTGACTGGGGGTGAGTGTTTGATTAGCTCGGGCGCTTCGTCCATCATCCCCTTTGGTATCGCTTTGTTCGCCCTAAGTTGGCAGGGTATGCCCAGACGTGGGTCCCTTGCTCACTTTGCTACTGGATTCAAGCTAGCCTGGCTGATGACGGCTGAATAGCCAGAAACCGGTCCCAGGATGCTTGTTTTCCGGTCCAGGGAAGACATGGCTTGGCAGTTCGGGCTGGACTGTTCCCATGAGACACAGGGTCAGACTGATTTGCATATGGCCATGTCTGAACTGGGGTGGTGGAGTGAGCTAAAGAATGATGATGGATTAAACCCAGATCAGTTGACTGGGGGTGAGTGTTTGATTTGCTCGGGCGCTCCGTCCATCATCCCCTTTGGTATCGCTTTGTTCGCCCTAAGTTGGCAGGGTATGCCCAGACGTGGGTCCCTTGCTCACTTTGCCACTGGATTCAAGCTAGCCTGGCTGATGATGGCTGAATAGCCAGAAACCGGTCCCAGGATGCTTGTTTCCGGTCCAGGGAAGACATGGCTTGGCAGTTCGGGCTGGACTGTTCCCATGAGGCACAGGGTCAGACTGATTTGCATATGGCCATGTATGAACTGGGGTGGTGGAGTGAGCTAAAGAATGATGATGGATTAAACCCAGATCAGTTGACTGGGGGTGAGTGTTTGATTAGCTTGGGCGCTCCGTCCATCATCCCCTTTGGTATCGCTTTGTTCGCCCTAAGTTGGCAGGGTATGCCCAGACGTGGGTCCCTTGCTCACTTTGCCACTGGATTCAAGCTAGCCTGGCTGATGACGGCTGAATAGCCAGAAACCGGTCCCAGGATGCTTGTTTCCGGTCCAGGGAAGACATGGCTTGGCAGTTCGGGCTTGACTGTTCCCATGAGGCACAGGGTCAGACTGATTTGCATATGGCCATGTCTGAACTGTGGTGGTGGAGTGAGCTAAAGAATGATGATGGATTAAACCCAGATCAGTTGACTGGGGTGAGTGTTTGATTAGCTCGGGCGCTCCGTCCATCATCCCCTTTGGTATCGCATTGCTATGTGTGTGTGCTGCTTTGTGGAAGAGTCGCCCCTGCAGCTCTGCTTTAGCGGCCCCTTATCCCTTAGAGGCGGTGTGCCTTTGACTTGTGTGCTTTTAAGGTGCTGAGATGTGGGCGACTTGGGTCATTTGTGCTCTTGGACGGTTTTTGTACTCTTGTGCATTGTTTGTCTGCAGATGTGTTGTTGACGTCAGGAGTTGTATGTGCACGTGGATGTGTCAGAGTGTGACCTGCTCCTTTGAGGATGTGATCCACACTGGGCCACCTCAGTGTCGTGTCATGCACCATGTCATGTATTTTGACTGCAGCCATGCTATTGGTCATGCAGTGTCACTTGCATTGACGGTGTGGCTCACAGAGCCGCTGCTTTGCTGGATTCAGCACATGTGCATGGGTAGGTTGTGAGATTGGTGATAGGTAGGGGGGCCCCTTTGTGCACATAGTGGATGGGGGCCTACTTGGTGTTTCTATGTGTGCTGAAGTGTGCCAAGGGTATCAGGCACATGTTCCACAATCATTGTGGGTGTGCAGTGTGCTACACATAATTGTGCATCTGTGCCATTGTGCCCATCTCCCCCCGTCCCCCTAGTCCCTGGTTGTTACTCACCCTGTTGCTGTTGGGTCAGGTCATATCGAGCTGTGTCCGGACCCCCAACTCCTTGCACCGTCTCCACATTGATGACTGTGGCCACCATTTCCTCCAGCTCATCCAGCTCCTCCTGTGGCGCAGGACTCCCACCTCCAGTCGCCGTTGCTGCCTTCCGGTTGGCAGCGAGTTTCTGCTTGGTTTGGCTATTCACAGCATGCCAGCGCCTCTTGACCTCCTCCATTGACCTCCTCAACACTCCGACTGCATTCACGTTGTTCACGATCGACTGCCATATTTCCGTTTGTGTTGCCAATGACACAGTGGAGGTGACGAACAGTTGTTGGTAGTGTTCTATCACCTCCGTGACGATGATCCTGTTTTCCTGCGGACTGAACCCCGTCTTTCTCTTCCTCTTCTCCTTACCCTTCCCCGAACCCGGGGTTCCTTGCTGGTCGTCTGTGGGGCTTGTGGGGTTCGCGCTGTCCTCTGAACTCTGTCCGGGTGCATCCATGGTGCTACGCAGTTTGAATTGTTTTGTTTGTGTTTTTCGGTGCTTTTATAGTGCATTTTCCCGCATGACGTGTGGGAATTGCAGGCCTGTCGCTGGTTATCGCAGATTTTTGTATCGCGATTTGGGGCATCGCACCTTTTTTCGCGTTCGTGTTTCGCATTGTTTCGGCGTCGCGTTCATTTTAACGCGGTCATTTGGCGCGTTATCGTGAGACTATCGCATGGTGCCACCGGGTTGAGAATACAACGTTAACAAGGTGTTATTTTCCCGCGATGGACTGCGATGTGCAAAGTTGCGTTAAGCTAATTTTGCGATGATTATCACACGTTCTTGAGAATATCCCCCTAAGTTGTGAAGATAAAAACTCACAGAAATAATGTACGTTGTGATGATGGCTAACATGGGATGATGAAAAATGAAAAGACAAAGACGATAATGGAGATTCAATAGAAAATTAAGACAGAGAAAGATAGTGAATGATACAATAAGAGAAGGAAATAACCAACATGTGCTTTCCTAGTAAATAAATCGGTGGTTAATTGTTTTTTTTTTTTACAGGAGTCTTCTATAGCTAGAAACACTTTAGAAAGAACAGTTTTACTTTTCGAGTAGGAAATATTCAACGATGGCTCCTTTGTTCACCTAGCAAAAGTTAAAAGTAATAAATGTCTTTCCGTGAGAAATCGTTTTGACCGAAAAACACATAAAGCAGAAAGCACAAGTCTCAAGAAATAATTGTGCCAATGCACATTTTGTTGTCATCTACGGCATGCTAGCGTCTTCGAAAGTCTTACAACCACATTTGTTTTGTTATGGTATTTTATTAATAATTCTAGAGTGTGTTTATACTCAGGGCTTCATGGCGCTATAGAGAATGATAACATAACCCGTAGCTGATACAACATGAGGAAGAGGACTTTATTGGTTGCAAAGAAAAGGTTATTACTTTTTTCTAAATAACAAGAGAAAAGGATTTGAACATATTTGATATTGGAGTTTTTTTCTGTTCGCTCGCTGCTGCCACTGAAAAAGCTCGAATCCCAAGAGTTTTACTCCTATGCCTTTCTGATCAAAATTTGGTATTTGACAAGATTTTTTCCATAACCCTAAAAGGCAGACCCCTTTAATGAAATAAGTGTAAGCTCAAAGTCACAAAGATATAAAGGGCAGTTTGACCGGTTCTCTATTTAGTGTGTCACAGGGCACTAACACTCCATCACCCCCTTGTTTCAGGGTGGGAGTTCAGGTCGATTTTTGCTTTACGTGTAAATATTCAGTCCAGTTCTGGAGACAGCTGTTCTCGGAATACAGGAAGAGCGTGTGCCACGATATTTCGGAGGTCTAAGGAGGCTACTGCGGATTCCTGTAAAGCGCTCTGATACCCTAACAGGTCAAGTTCGCGCTCTATAAAAACTCAAAATAAAAAAATAAATAAATAGGCCATCTCCAGGGGTGCTTGAGTTCACCCAAAATTGTATGCAACAGTAATCAGGTCACAATGATTGATGGCATTCTCTTGAAAATAGGAACCATATTGAGTTACCTCCCGAGCAATGAATCTCTACACCCTGTGAATGTTCCCCTGGTCCCAAATATGTCCTTCTCACTACCTGAACAGAATATCAATATTTCTACCACCCTCTTTTGAGTAGGTCACAGATCTATTGACGACTTTGTGTACCCGGACTATATTGTTAGTGATCAAGCTCTGTTCTGATCAAAGGTCCAGGGGATGTTTAGGTCAGTGGGCTCGTCTCTGCCACATTACAGGGTCTTTCTAATTTCCTCTTTCCTTCTTTGTGTAACTAGCAAGTTCATTAAATGCATCTTAATACATGTGCGCAAAAAGGCACGTTCTGTATACAGTTGCTCTTCAACTTAAAAGGTGGTAGACGTTAGAAACAAATAAATAGTTTTGATTAGAATTAATTTAAAGCATGCGCAACACTATTATTACGGTATGCCTCAATGAGATAAAATGTGTAAGGACAAAAATCTCCAAGCACACGCAATAATATCATATAAACACAATTGTGAGTCATTCCATTCTCCTCATGTACTTCAATCTTTTCTTTTTATTCAATTTCTTCTGCCAGCCAACACGTGTTTCGTCAGTGGGTGTTTCACCCAATGACTTCCTCAGGGCTGTATTCCATAGGTATACTCTCAAGCATGAGGGTAAGTCGTGTGTCAATTCTGGTGCAAATTATTCAGTGATGTCGATTACCGGGCCCGGGTACGGATCTTGAAGGGTATCTTACCGCTGTCAGCCCGTGTACGGGTAGACTGGTCTCCAAGCACAAACACGGCATTTGCATGTCTGATTTCCTCATGTGGAAAGAAAGAAGAAATTGAATAAAAAGAAAAGATTGAAGAACATGAGGAGAATGGAATGACTCACAATTGTGTTTATATGATATTGCATGTGCTGGGAGATTTTTGTCTATGTTTGTTTCTTATTGGGATGCAGGATTGACATCCTCTCTCTTTCAGCACCACATTAATATAACAAGCTAGAATAACAATGTGCACTGTGTCATTAATCGACGAATCGCCTTATCTCCCCTGAGAAGTCATAAAATGCGTCTGGTGTTAAGTAGCAGTATTACAAAACAGTCAGTAAGTGGTGTGTGGGCACTGGGCAGTATATTGCCCCAGGACTTTGGCTGCTGTATGCCTTCATTTTACATAATTATCTTGGGGTAGTTAGCTTGAAAAAGCTAATTTCTTCAATTTACAGCTAACTGCTGGGACTAACTGGAACCCAAATGTTTACATTTTGTTTATCTTTCTAGAACACTTTTTAATAAAACAATGGGCAATGGTGATCATCAGAGGATTTATGTGATTTTGTGGCCTGATTTATATCTTGGTGGAATGTATACTCCTTTGCAATGGCGGCAGAGTACAAATACCGCCAAGGTAATGGCCCGCCCGCCAAATTTATATGCGGGTGGACTATAGCTTTAATCACGGCAGAGGCAATGCCATCTCTGCCGTGATTGAACCCCTCCGACTGCTCTGTAGATTAAGGGCTGTCAGAGAGAAACCTGTAATTCCGCCCACCTAATTTAGATGGGCAGAATAGTTTTCACTGCCCATCACCGACAAGAAAACCCTACCGGTAAGGGGCAGTGACAACTGCTAAATGCTCCCCTCACTATGGGAGGGGACTCCTATGGCAAAGGGAGCATTTCCTTTTTTATTTTCAAAAAGAAAATCCCGTTTTCTTTACGAAAAGAAAAAAGAAAACTGTATAGGGCTCCGATCCCTGCACCAAACAGTGAATTGCATTGACAGGAACCGTCGGCTTGGCGGTTCCTGTCAATGTTTTACAAACGGCTGCCAGTTTGGCTGTTATAAATCTGACAGACAGTCCTTCACCTTGACGAAACAGCGGGGAATCCACCAAAACTTAATTCAGGCCTTTTATTTGTGTATTTTATTGATTTCACCCAAAATTTTATTTGTAGTGCAAAAGCATGAAAATAGTACTGCCAGAGAATGTGCCACATAATGTGTGATTTTTGCCACATTATTTTGATAACTTTACCACGCAATTTAGACCTCCATTCCTCATAATCCTAATTGCCCGACAATGGGTTGTAGGGGTTGTAAATCGCTATTTTATTTGAAACAGAAATATTTTCCATAGTTCATGGTTCCCTTTCAAATAGTTTTTTTTTCTACCACTGCATTTTGTGCAATACAAGCTCCCTAACATATTTGGTGGTGATCCCAAGAAATGCTCATTATTCTTTAATCAGTGTTTCCAGTAGATTTATTTTTATTTTTCACAAGTGGGAAAGCTTCCATTTGGAGTATTCCAATAGTAGAAGATAATGACCTATTCCTGTGCATTTTTTCTGCCTGCTTTAAACAGATGCAGGAGTTACTAAAGTCCCATGTTCTCTCTTGATAATTAGTTGTTGAATTTAAAACAGGGCTATAAAGACCTAGTGAGCTATATGACTACTGTAAATCATTTAGTAACTGAGACTGCTAGGCCTGAAGAAAACAAGAGCCACATTATTTTATTAGGGCTTATAAAGTTAATTAGTCCTCGGACCGCCAGACTCGTGGTTGGGGGGCGGTGGCGGTCTTCCAACCACCACGTTATTACCTTGGTGGTCGTGCCGCCCTGGTACCGCTGACTTTACCAGGGAATCGCCATTCCCTGGCAGTGGTGCGGCAGGTTTGAGGCAGGAATATGCTTGTCAGGTCCATGGCTGTTCCACCAAGCATGTTGCGACTTTCCTCACCACCACTGATTTCATGGAGGTCTTTCCTCCATGAAAACAGTGGCGGTGAGGAAAAAAAGGTGGCCTCTCAGGATCCCATGCGCCTCACTCCATGTGGATGCACACAGGGGGGGCACAATATGGGCCCCCCCTGTGTGCATGCACCCCCAGTTGCAGCACGGCATGGCCTTAACAGTCCATGTTGTGCGGGAACTTCCTTTGACATTCCCATTGCAGTGCCTATTTTGTAGGCACTGCCATGGGAACGCCAAATAAAGGCCCCCACCAGTGACTAAAAAAGTCAGAATACGGCAGGCGTTTCTCACACGGGTTTAGCGCTGCGGTAGCGGGGCGGTCCAGCTGCCGCACCGCTAAATTCGTAATCGGGCCCTTAGTGTGTGAGCCCACAGGCCTCTAGTGTAATTAGATCATTGCCTAGCTGAACATTGTAAAGAGAAAAATATAACTAAGTTAAGTGTTTGAAATACAGCCCAAATTATAAGAGAATATAAATGTGGAACTTCCTTAACCCATGTAGTTAAGTAGCGTAAAAGGGCATCTTTCTAGGGAAGAAAGGAAACAAAGATGTATCCAAAATGTATGGTTATTTTATAGTAAATATGGACATTTTGTTCAAGACTCGTGAAGTAAACCAAAGAATTCCAAGAGTCAAGCAAGATTTAAGCATCTGGAGTGTCACAGTTAGGAAAGGCACAGCCAGGAGAAAACTGTATTCCTTGACAATGAAAGGAGTTTCCTTGTCGACTGCAGAAACTAAGGGCCTGATTTAAAATTTGTCAGACAGGGTAATCCATCACAAACATGAAGGAGTGCACTGTCTGCCAAACCCTCTCCTCCTACTCTACTCTGAATCAGGAAAGACCATCAGTTCTCCAAGGATGATACCGCAGCTGGCTTCGCCATCAGAAAACGTACTCCAGAGGCCTGACATAGTAGGGCAGTCAGAGTAAGGACAGCAGACCATCTGTTCTTATTGGAGCCCAGTGGTTTTTTTTTCTGTTCATCACTGACATAAAAGACCTGCTGGCCATGGGTAAAAAAAATAATGAAAGACTCCCAGGTTGTGATAGTCATAACTTTTTTGTTTTTTAGAAACAAACTACTGCTATGTGAAAAAAGAAAAAGGTTTGGTGCACAGCAGTCAATGCCTTAAGAGGATTTGCAATTATGGCGACTCTTCTGAGGGTACAGAGATAACCGCAGGCCTGGAGGTGATCCCATAATTTGGAAAGTGGTAACCAGCTGGGTTGGCGGAAAAGGTGACTATTGGCAGGTCAAAATCAAGCTCAAGTCACTTCTAAATTTGGTAGTGAATACCAAACAGCCATCAGTTGCTCATGTGATGGTTCCTATGAAAAGGATATTGCCAGATGGTCAGGAAAAGATTGTTGCAAGACTATTGGTCCCTCATTACAAGTGACCATGTGTTAGGAGCAATATTTATTGCAGCTGATGAATAACAATACAGTGGGGTCTGTTATTTATCAGTTGTGATAAATAGCACCTATAACGAATTTCCCCTAAAATGGGGAAGTAGCAGAATCCCAGTATTTACCAGCCATTTTTCCCCAATAAATATCAGCAGGGCTGAATTTCATCAAAAAAAATGTGTTTTTAATAGGAGTCACTATTTGCTTGGTGCAACAAAATAAGGAAAACTCATAATTGTGACGCGGTAACAGCAGTTACCCCACACATATTTATTTATTGGGCCACCTGTAATGAGAGCCTTAGAGAAGTCTCAGAGAATTTTATGGACAGTAAGGTTGCTTAAACTTTGTAGACACCTGTGAATAAGATAAAGGTTCTCAAAAGAAAATAAACTAGTAAAAGGATCTACCTTGTCTTTTGGGCCAGAGTTGTTTTTATACACATATCATTTATTTAATTTGCTGTAGGACTCATCATGATAAGGTTTAACTTGATTTTATTGATGCACTTCAATTTAAAGTAATTCTTGGCATGCCCAGGTTGACGCTGTGTAATCCTAGTATTGGACAGCAATAACATTCTAATTGAATTCTGGTAGTTGTGTGAATTGTTGTTTGATACTTAGTGAATCATCTCATGGTCATACTGCCTAGGCATTGGCATAAATAATGAAATCTCAAGTTATACTTTGCTGCTGAATGCTAGAGGGAAGCACTGCAAAATGACCAACAGTAACAGATGGTTTGCCTTGGGTGGAGTGTTTATGTGAGTGTGTGAGTATATCTGAATTTGTATATGGGATTCTGCCTATGTCTGTAAGCATTTGTGAGTATAGATGTATGTTTGTGGGGCCATCCTTAAGTGGTTCCTGACTTCAGGAGGCTGCGCGGGTGCATAACGAAGTCCACACCCAGCAACGAAATGGTTTTCACTTGCATAATTGTGACTATCCTTGGCTATGCATATCCTTAGGCAGGTGCACTGTTGAAAAGCTTTATTTTGATGAACGTGTCTTTAAGGGAGATGGTCCAAATGTTGATTGCATAGCTTGATGTTGGGTTTGATTCTTTTTTCATATGATGTCTTAATTGGTAGATGGCACAAATGTTGTTACAGGTTACGCATTTGACCACCATTGTCATAAACAGAGGAATGTCCAAGAGCGGGATTCCTAATTTTCTGTACATTGAAAAGAAAACCTTTAGCCAGCATTGAGGAAGCAACACATCCATGAAACACGTATTGTCTGTAACATTTTAAAAATTCACATGTTGGATGAACTTTAAGAATACGCCTAACATATCAGGTGCTGTAACTCGTGTTCATCCTTGGCATTATGGTGGCCATGTTGGGAATTATGATGGACATTCTAGACACAGTGTTGGTTATCTCTGACATATTGGTGACCATCCCTGATATAATAACGCCCTTGGCATGCATGGCCATTTTTGCAGGTTGCAGCATCATTGGCATTATGGTCTTACTCCCTGACATAATGTTGACGATCCCTGCCATATTCGTGTTTTCCCTATCTTAACTGTGGTACTCTGTTGTCATGATGACTCTGGCGTATTGTGAACTTCCTTGGCATAGTGTGCACAGCCCTGGCATAATGGTGGGAATCCCTAGTATAATGATGGCCCTGGCATAATTTGGCAATCCATGGTATATTGTATGCATCTTCACATAATGGTCACCATCCTAGACATATTGATGACTAATGCCCATGTGCTTTTTAGAGCTATACAAGACAAAGGACACAGGATGTAGAGCAGACATCAGGGCTTATGTAAAGTCATTATTAGCCTCAAGATATACAATTAGTATAAATCAGAAAGTAGTAAGACTATAAATCAAGGGGATTCAGAATAAAAATAATCTTATGTAGTATGTAATACGAGGTATTGAAAATTACAGAGGAAGAAGAGAACAAATAAGGGACAAAAATGAAGAATGGTAAAAAAATGATAACACACTAAGTACCAACAGCAGAATGTAGTACTGAAAGGCATATTGAAGTCATTTATAAATATCCAAATGGTCCTGAAATAATGCTGTTCACCCAGAAATATCATGGCCTGTTGCGGCGAACCACCATGGAGGAAATGCACCCTGTGAGTGCTGGGTGCACCCAGGTGGCGGTCCCACAGAAGGGATGCGCCCTCCTGGGTGAGAGACCTTACCGCCATGTTGAATACTCCAGGTGGATGGCATGAATTCAACTGTTCAGTTTTTCTTATGGTTTCATGCCATCTTGAAGTCTCTCTTCAAAGTTCTTTATAACTTTCCCTTATAGCACTTGTCGGCTATCGGTCTCGCACCCATGTCTAGCCTCATATGGAATTTACCACCCACTTTGGGTTGCATTCCCAAGCAACCCAACTCCAGGAAGACCTGATCCCAACACTCCAGGGGCTGCTACCGGCCTAACACTGTCCATTGGGTGAGCCTTGATCAGCAGGGCTTGGGTCCCCTTAACAACACCGGGAAGTCAGTCTTCTGTATGCCGAAGTCAGTCTTCTGTATGCCACATGCCCCATGCCCACCACCAGGAGGGGATTGAGCGATGTGCTCTTCCCTCTTTACTCGCAGTTACTGAGGGAATCCTGCTTAGTTTCTTTTCCACCTCTTAGTAATATGATTAGATTCAGATCTGAGGCCGTAGTTGGATGCCGAAGCGTGGGGGAGTTGGACCAATTCCATGGGTGCTGGAAGGGATGGGGACCCTCTTTCACATGTGGGGGTCACAGCAGCACAGCCATTCCAAGATTAGAGACCAAATCCTGTGGGGGCCAGCATGAAAATTAGCACCCACAAACAGGCAGGGGGTGCATATGCACAGCCCTGGGACACCACAGACAGCCACGCACAGCACACATCCATGCATCCTGGATTTTTTCTGGGGAGGACTAGGCACCCAGCTACTCCAACAGGGTGGGGAAGGCCAGGTAGGACTGAGCGGAGCCCATGTGAGGGGCGATCAGTGGTCTGAGCTTGGGAGGACGAAGGGAGCATGTCCAGAGCTGTTGTCGTTCAAGCGACCCTCAGACAGGCATAGCCCTGGAAGGAACTCGGGGCACCTATCTCTGGAAGCCCACCACCACAGCAGGCAGGCAAGTGAGAGGCTCCCACAGCAGAAGAGGTAGGACACTCTATCATCATCCTTCCCAGACAAGGCTTCACAAGTCTTCAAACCCCAGTGTGGTCACACGGGGCCAGGCCACCTGGTACAAAGGAGGGTGGCACTACCTGCACAACAACCATCCACTACCCACTGGGGCTGATGGGAATCAGGGTTCAACCCCTGCATGTAAAGAGTCCCCAGTTTAGGTGGCAGCCCCAAGCCGTGCCAGTGGTCTGAAGTCCCCATTATTGTTGGGAGGAACCAAGTGAAGATGAGTCAGGTTCCCCCCTCACCTCCAAAGTGACTCGCCTGCTTCTAGTACATGAATGGAAGCTTGAGTAGTAGGGGCAACATCTCCTCCCACCCCTCAAAGCAGTTCACACTCACTTTGAGGGATGCAGCATCTCCCCCGAGAGGAGCCAAGGGTCCCTTGTGGCTCCCAACGCCTTCTCATCCAGTCTGTCCTGCCACCCAAGACAAGCCACTCCTCAGTCACTTGAAACCCAGACAGGCTGATATTGGGCTTGAGAGGACCCAGGTGCAGGACCGTGCGGGGCTTCAAGCCCTGGGAGGCACTGCAATTTGCGTGCGTTCTGAGTGAGCATGGGTTCCCTCTTGGGAGGGCTGTGTCTTGCATCATGACCCACCCTGCTCCATCACATGTTGGTGGGGTCCTCCCGGTTGGAGGAGTCCACCCCAAGCCCGATCCTCACCCAAGTGCTCAGCTCCGCCAGCCAGGACATACAAGGGGCCCTCTGTCTTGGGTTCTGTCTGGGAGTCTGCCAAGAGCTCAGGCTTTCAATGTCAGTGATCGGGCCACACTGCTGTTAATGATCCTTTCACAGGTTCACTCACAGAAACCTTGTTATGACTTTTACTTCCGCTACATAGTCAATTTGATCGTCTTCTCGGCGCTCCAACAGAGCAGTTGCTAAAGAACCTCATTAAACCATCCAATCGGTAGTAGCTACGGATTACAAAGGTCAGGGACTTAATCAACGTGAGTTTATGAGCTTACTGGGAAATCCTTGTTCATAGGAAATAATTGCAATCTCTAATCCCTATCACTTAAGGGGTTCAGTAGTTTACCTGTACCTTTCGGCAAAGTGTATACACACTCTGATCTGTTCAGCCCCAGACATCCAAGGGCATAAAGGCCTGTTATTGCTCGATCTTGTGTAGCTTGACACCACTTGTCCCTTTAAGAAATTGAATGCCAACATCTGGGGGTCACGTACTACTTAGCATGGAGGAGTCTCGCTCGTTATCAGAATTAACCTGACAAATCACTAAACCAACTGAAAATGGCCATACACCAATGCCTACAGAATCGATAAAGAACTATCAATCTGTTCATCCTTTCCATGTCCGGCCGGGTGAGGTTTCCCATGTTGATTCAAATTAAGCGGCAAGCTCCACTCCTGGTAGTGCCCTTTCATCAATTAATTTAAGTTTCTGCCTTGGAACCATACTCCCCACTCCCAGAACTGTAACACTTTGGTTTCCCGGAAGCTGCTCAGCGGGTCATGGGAATAACACCACTGGATTGCTAGCCAGCATCATTTATAGTTCGAACTACAATGGTATCTGATCGTCTTTGAACCTCTGACTTTCATTCTGAATTAATGAAAAAAAAATTCTAAATGCTTTCGCTTTGTTTCATTTCACATCTTTGCAAAACTTTCACCTCTAGCAGCACAGTACGAATGCCCCGGATCGTCCTCCTTAATCATAAACCCATCTTCAAAAACAACAAAATAGAACCAGAGTCTCATTTCATTATTCCTAGCTGAAATATTCAGGCAGAGCAAATTGATCATCAACACTGTGGAGATGCTGTGCCCCTCGAAGCTAGTGTGAACTGCTTTGAGGGGTGGGAGAAGATGTTACCCCCAGCCGCTCAAGCTTACATGCAGCAGTGGGCGAGACGCTTTGTGCTTTGGTGGAGTGGGGGAAGCTGGCTCTTCTCCCCTCGGTGCATCTAATCAGGGCACGGGGGACCTCAGACCTCTGGCATGTCTTGGGGCCACCGACTAAGCTTGATGTGCAGGGATTGAGCCCTGGTTCCTACCGGCCCTAGCGGATGATGGATGGCTGCTGTGCAGGTGTGGCCACTCTCCCTCGTTACCAGGTACCTGGTAGCCTGGTCCTGTGTGACAAGACTGGGGTTTAAAGACTTGTGAAGCCCTGTCCAGGAGGGCCGATGTTAGATGTCTCTGTTACAGTGGGAGCCTCTCGCTTGCCTGACTGCTGGTGCGGTGGGGGGTAAGCACAGGGAAACACTTTTTAAATCACGGACACCGACTTTCAGAGGGGAAACGGCATGCTGGGCTGTTTCACTGCACAGGTGGTGGATGGCTGGTTCTTACTTCTGCCTGCCTCTGCCTGCCCCTGCAGGTCGGCGAACATTCAGAAAGTTGCCTATGATTCTTGGTGGTGGATCACTCGGCTCACGCATTGATGAAGGACGCAGCGAGAAGAGTGGGAATTACAGGACACATTGCTCATCAACACTTCAAATTAACCTTGGGGTCACCTGGTTCCTTCTAGGGCTGTGCCTGGCTGAGGCCTGCTTTGAACACGCAAACTTTTTCGGTGTAAACACTTCAGACACCAAGGCACTCTGGGCCAGATTACAAGTTTGGTGGTGTGTGCCCGGGACCGCCATGCTGCCGCACCCCGCCCACACTGCCAAACCTATGTGGGCACCACCCGCCAGATTTTAACTTTTACAGTCACTAGCTGACGGTTTTTTGGCTGTGCCACGGCAGTGCCTATGAGCTAGGCACTGCAATGGGAACATAAAAGGCAGTACCTGCATGGCATGAACTGGCACAGTCCATGCCGTGTAGGTACTGGGGTGCACCCCATGGCCCTGAGGCAACAGGGGGCCCAGTAGAGCCCCCTTTGTTTGCCTCCGCACCACGATTTTCATGGAGTACGAACCGCCATGAAAACCATGGCGGAGAGGAAACTCGTAATATGCATGGTGGGACCGTGGTGGTCCCGGCAAGCATATTGCGGCCGCAAGACTGCCGCACCACCGCCAGGGAGTTCTGATCCCTAGTGGTTGTGGCGGTGCAATGGAAATCCTACCACACAAGTTGGAATAGGGCTGTCGGACTGCCGATGCGGTGGTGCCTGCACCACCATCGTGGCTAAGGTGGCCCATAGGACCGCCATAGTTGTAATCGGGCCCAAGTCAAGAGCATCAAGGGGGCCCCGATAGGCAGGGAGTGGAAGAGGTGGTAGCTCGCCTCGTGGTGGACCACCAGCTCGATCTCAAGATCCACATACAAGCTTTTTACTGCAGCAACTTTAATATATGGGATTGGAGCTGGAATTACTGCGGTTGCTGGCACCAGACTTGCCCTCCAATGGATCCTTGTTAAAGGGTTTAAAGAGTACTTATTCCAATTACCAGGCCTCAAATAGTCTTGCATTGATATTTTTTGCAAATACATCCCTGAGTCGGGAGTGGGTAATTTGCACACCTGCTGTCTTCTTTGGATGTGATAGCCATTTCTCAGGCTCCCTCTCTGAAATCGAATCCTGCTTCCTCGTTACCTGTGGTCACCATGGTAGGCACAGAAAGTGCCATCAAAGTTTGTATTTATTTAACTATCTTTTGGGAGATTTTTATTAGCTTCAGAACATACTGCAGTACATACCATACAATGAAGCCCTGAGCATTGTAAAATCAATGTACTTGATCAGCATGCTAGGAGCGATAATTCGGTAAGGGAGAAATATATCACATAGCGGTAAAATGGCAGTGTGTTAAGCATTGGTGTGTACTGGGCCCCATATGTCCCTTGGGTAGAAAGTGAGGGCTGCAATTTGGCATATACTTCACACCTGGTGCTACAAAGAGCTAAGTCTTACATGCGGGTTGTGTGGGTGCTTTCCTAGCACATGGTGATCCTCCCACAGTCTAGTAGGAGTGCCAGGGCTGCCATTCGGTGCATCCCTAATGGAATATCTTTGACATAATTCAAGAGAACCATGAGGGGTTGTAGGTCTAAATGATAATCTAGTATGTCTGACAGTGTAGTTGCTACTGCCCTCCAAACGGTCTGTATGGCGTGGCTTGACCAGGCCAGGTGAATGAAATCTGTATAGATCTAGCCTCATCTGGGACATTTGTGTGACCTCGTGTTACCTATCTTAGCCCGTTTAGAGGGTGTAGCGTAAGCGCAATGTATGAATTTGAAGTGTAGTAGCTTATGACAGAGGTTTAATGAGACAGGTTTGGTCTGCATGCAGGAAAATCGCCACTGAGCCTGTGTGACGGTGACGCCTAAGTCTCACTCCCATGAACTTCTGGTGTGGTCTTTGTGCAGTGGTTTGAGTGACGCACAAATCAAGAGACCCATCGGGGTGTGTCGGTAGACTGCATAAAGGCAGGCAATGGGGTAAAGTCTACTGGTTCCTCTGGAAATCCTGGGAGGTGCTTACGGGCAGAGTGTCTCAATCTACAGCGTACCATCGAAAGCTGATTGGGTAAACATCTGTTTTTGTTGTCACTGTCACAGAGGCGTGCTATCAACCCAAGGTTATCTAATTCCAATTCCAATTCCAAAGGGTCTTATAAAGCACATGGAGACCCAAACATGGGCTTCCCAGCGCTAAAGTCTAGAGTCATCAAAGCGGTCAGGCAAGGCCATATTGGTCTTGGACTGATAAATGCATGCATCCCTGGAGGTCAGCATTGGTTGGCATGTATTAGCTCTGGAATTATAGCTGTAACAGCTAGAGCGATCAAAGGAACCATAACAGAATTAATAAGGAATTCCCAGTTTCACTGTACTTGCCATGTGTACTTACATGTGCATGACTTAATCTTTGAGACAAGCATATGCTTCTGGCAGGCTCAACCAGATATCCACACCTGCTCGATGGGAGTAGGAGCCTCGTGCCTGTCCTAGTCTAACTTTCACTCCCTTGGAAGCCTGCTTTGCGAGTCCCTGTTTGCCTGCATGGGGCCAGGGGGCACAGGGCAGTTACATGGGAAATGGGAGGCCCAGCCTGCTCCCCAACATCAGAAGGGACAGGTGGCCCAAGATGCAGCCTAAGCAAGGCACACAGACGCTGTGTCCCGGCCTGGGAAGCCATGGCCACCCTATGGACTGGTCATTCCGAGCTGCTGTGGAAGTGCATTGGATGGAGAAGGGAAACAGACAGGCATGCAGGGCACGGACCACCAGTCGGCATCTGGGACTAGTGTCACCCGGCCCATTCACTCTGGATAGGCCACTTTACAAACTGGCAGGCTGCTTGGCCTTCGCTGTGCTGAGTGGCTTCCACAAAAGGCAGACCCTTCTGTTGGACAGTCGAGGCGGGGTGGAAGCACTTTGCTTGAAACAACAGCTGAGGCTGGTCCAGCAGTCCATCCATAAATAGATCAAGTGTGCCCAACCAATCAGTGTACAGTACTGGCAAAAAACACCCCCACAAGCAGGCCACCCTGCACGGGGATGTCAGCTTCAAATCTCATCCTGTTTTCACATAAATAACACCAAACAAACTTATTATAACGTCCAAATATTTCAAAATGGCCCTGAATAGACACGTGAATTCTATTTCATATACAGCTTTGTCTATTCGGGCAAAGAACGCATGTAAAATCAATGTTGATGTTTCGACACCCTAAACATGAGTGTGAGTAAACAACATCACCATGGGGTTGATCCAGCGGTATACCAACAACAGATACTCCGCTACCATATACTCACCTGGGCCCATATACATTTTATTTCATACACACAAGTTGAGTAAAACCGCTGGAGTGGTTTAAAGTTTTATATTTCTCAGGATTAGTTATTTAACTTTCCTAACTAACCTTTCACTGATCAAAAGTTCTTTCCTCTGGTCGACGGACCATTAGTTGAACTAGTTGATGGTGATAATTAACTTAACCCTTAACTATTCTTTTATTTTGAAGAAAGTAATCACAGACTCGGGAAGTTTTAAAATCTTTATCTAAATTAAGTGCATGTGAACCATCTCAAAACTACAGTGCAGTCACCATCATTCTTAGGAGAGAAAATTCAATTGATTAACATCAAGCATATACTTCAGACTCATGCAATAACAAATGCTCAGAAAGGGAGAAGACAGAGAGAAAAGAACATCTACAAAATACATGAAAATATATTTACCAAGAATGGTGTGAAAGACCAACCCCCTGGCCAAAGGGCTGGTGAGGGTCCCCCAGGATAGGTCAGGAGACAAAGACTTCAGGACAGGATTCAGGACAAGATAGTTGACCTCTCTAGAATACCGACGATTGCGCCGCACCCCTCTCTGACACTCTCTTCCTCCTCGAGATTCTTCCGCGATCTTCTGATCTAACCCAATTAATTAGGATAATAAGTTCTGCTTCAGATTCTGCATTCAGTTCTTCATCAGCATCTCACAGCATCTCTCCAGCGACAGCATCCCCGACTCTGCTAATTAACTAACTAAAGCTACTTTAGTTATACCTTCGTGTCCTCATGTTCCACCCACTAAAGTTACAATATTGTAAAAATACGAAATCTAATTGGTCAGGCAAGGGGGGATGATCATCACACCATGCTTACATGTCACTTTATTCTGTTAAACCATTGTTCGCAAATCCATCCCCTTAATTTTTATTCAAAACTTTATTCCCATCCACTACATGTATCTTTTTTGAAACATTAATAACACTATGAAGAATAGAACATCTCATTGCTGAACTTTTCACCATCCGTTCCCAGGGTATGGCACTCCAATTTGGCTTCCGTTCAAGTGTTCTGTCATTGACCTTCATAGCTTCATTCAGTGGGCATGCGCAGGCATTGCGTCATTTCATCTAGTCCGGTTATACCAGAGAGGCCCAAATGCGCACTAATAATAAAGTCAAAAGACAAATGTTACTTTCACAAAATAAATGGTCTCACTGTATACCACCCACCTCTACTCTATTTCCCTTTTCTTATTAATACTTTCCCCGCATTAGCATTAGTAAAATAGCCTGTTTTAGTTTCAGCTAAGCAGATGCCATGCATGCGAGTCTTCAAGACTCCATTTTAGTATCTTCTGCTCATGCGCTAGAATTTCCCTCAAGCATTGTCTTGTCATACTGCGTAGATGCAGTTGACGCATGCGCACAACAGTTTTTCCCGTTTAAAGCGGTATTAGTCCGTTTTCATTGTTATCCGCATTAGTACACACATAAGCAAGCTTCGCTAACCCGCGTGTTCATGTGGTGCGTATTAATTATTCACAAAACATGGTTAGTAACTTTGTTAATGAGTTAAACGAGAGGATTGCCTCCGAGCAAGTCTCTTTCTTACGAGACCTTGCTCCATCAATCCCCTCTCTGATGGCAATTTAAGCCATCACAAAATTACCCATCCCTTCCCAGATGCCAACTTTAGCACATCTCAGTTTTCTCTTTGCTCTTTCATCAATTCGTCAGTTACTTCTTTTCCTTCCAAATCTTTCATCTTTTTGTATAGTTTTCCTTTCATCTCTTCAAGCTGAATTTCTTCATATTCTCTTTTGTTTCTTTCCTCTGCCTTCTCTTTCTAAATGTATTCTTCTCTTTCCCTTGCTTCTGCAACATTTACATGTGATCATTACTATCATAACTATTGTCATTATCACAATTACTAGTAAGATTATTTGACCTAGAAAACTTTTTCCAAAATCAGTAAACCAATTCCCTATCGATGTTATACTCTTTGTTAGTTTTCCCCATACACTGTCAACCTCCAGTTGGGTCAAGTCATTATGCATCCTTGTAATATTCCCAATATACCCTTTAATTTCCTTGCTTTTGTCCGGAATATAAGTGCAGCAATGTTGAATTTTCAACATACCACAGACTCCGCCCTCTTTTGCCAATAAAATATCAAGAGCAAGACGATTTTGTAAAACCATAGACCTTATTGCAACCATCTCTGTGTTAATCATTAAGAATCCTCCTGCAGTATCTGTAGAAAGACGATCAACTATGGTTGATAATTTACAAATTTTACGCGAATTTAGAATGACTCCAACTGAGGGTATCAATGCACTAAATATATCACCTACTATTTCAGAAAAACTAGCTCTTCTTCTCCGTGTTAGTCCATTAGATTTTCCATTGATTCCATTGATTCTGTCCACATGGTAGATTTTTGGAAAAACTATTCCAAAATAACAGCTTCCGTACCATCTTGCAGGTAACCTATAATAGGCATTATTCCTGCATACATAATAAATTCCTGGAAATACAGGATCATTTCCCCCTTTTAGTCCCCACCCTCCTAGAATTAGGAAGTTGTGTTCACACTCACTGGAACCAATGAAATTGTTATTATAATCTGTCTTTAACCTATGGAGGCAGAATTTTCCCCTTTTCACAAAGTCTAGGGACATCGCAGCATTAGCTTCGCCCTTTGCATAAATTCCCTCTTTCTCAGCCCATGGAGGTACATGGGATTTCTGTTCAGCAGCTTTCTTTGTTAAATCCTGTCTCCTTTCTTCTACTAAATTCAAAAACTCTTTTTCTTCTTCACGTAATATACAGGTTAGGTTATCCTTGTGGGCTTGAGCTATATCTATTGAACTCATTGTTAAAAAGAATTCACCCATGAACTGTGCATTTTTACTACTAACTACTGGATTCATATTCTTTCTAATAAGCAATTCTGAAAATACTACATCTAAGTTTGAATAAAAATACTGAAGTTTCCCTGTTGCATAAAATAAACTTGATAAAACACTACATGATACACCATATGTTAAAGGTATATGGTGATATGTCACCCCTTCTGACACTGATGAGGGTAACTTCATACAAACATAACAAGTACTAATCTTCATTGTATTAACATACTGAAATAACAATTTAGTAAACACATTTAAAGACGAATCATTGTCTGATTCATTATGATAATTTATCTCATTTTCTACTCCTATTTCTATTTTAGTTTCTTTTATTCTGTCTACTTGCCCATTAGTAATTGTATTATTCTTGTTACTTGTTTCCATCAACAAAGGTACTCCTATTGTTAGAAATAACTATACTAATACCACTAATATAGTACTACATAAACAAAATCTTAAACATTTTCTTTTTAGACTTCGTTTCGGTCTTTCAGTGTCTTCAATTTCTGCCATCTTAATCAGAGAACATTTCTTCTCTCTTTCTTTGTCTAAATTTTCTTAAAATCCAGTCTTTTATTTTAAGGAGGTCTTAATTTGCTTTCATCAATCTGTGCAACATGTACTCTTTCTGATTCTTCACATAAATCTAAGTTTTCAAATTCTTCAAGAATAACATAAGTCCACTCAGGGGCCTTGTATTTTCTGTTCAGATTTCTCAATCTTGGGCTTCTTCGTGTAAGTTTGACTAAGGTTTGTTTAGGTTGTGTCTGACTCGTAACCTCATTTACTTGCTCTGGTTTCTTTTCTGATTTACTTAGATAATAACTTCGTTTTTTCACTCCTGCAGGCCAATTGTCTCCTTTTCTAACTCTTTTGACCTGAACTGCACTTTCACCTTCTCTGTCTCCTTCTAAAGTTCTTTTATTTTCACTTAATCTAGGCACAATCTGTCCTTGTTCTTCTTCCCTTTCAAATTGTCTTTGTTCTGTATTTTCTGTATTTGGACCTTCCTCTACTTGCACCTGTTCAGGTCTTATTATAGTTTGTTCTTCTTCTGCCTGAACTTGTTCTTCTAGATCTACCTGTTCCTGTTCAGGTCTTATTTCAATTTGTTCTCCTTCTTTTGCCTGAACTTGTTCTTCTAGATCTATCTTTCCCTGCTCAGGTTTCTGAATGGCTTTGTTTATTTCTACCTGAGTGTGTTCTTCTTTCCCTGTCTTTTCCTCTCTACCTTCCTGTCTTCTTAATTCAGTTCTTCTTCTTGTTTCAACAACAGCATCAGGTATTTCAATCACTGGTATCTACTCTTCCTGACTTGTACTTGGCTGTTCGTCATATAGTTGTCTTTCAGAATCTATCACTCTAGATTCTTCAGCTTCACAGCTTTCAACTTCTGACGTCTCAGCTTGTTCAGTTAGTGGCTGCTCTTGTTGTTCAGATGGGCTCGGAACTCTTCTGGTATGACTAGAATGAATCCAATTGGGTAAACCTGCACACTTCACTGCTGTGGTAGTGACTAGTATGACTTGACATGGTTTATCCCACCTGGGTGCTAGGCACGACTTCCTTGCGTGTTTCTTCACTAACACCCAATCTCCAGGATTCAAATCATGCGCTTGGTCTGGCTGTCTTTCGACTGCGTCTTCTCCAACCTGGTGAGAGACAGAACGCACCATTTCAGCCAATCCTTTGCAATAGTCCAATACCAGATCATCAGTTATATTAATTAATTTATTTCCAGGAATAAATGCTTGTCTCATTGCCCTTCCCATGAGCACCTCATGTGGACTCAATCCTGTTTTTCTGTCAGGAATACTTCTGAGACCCATCAGTACAAGAGGCAATGCATCTGGCCATTTCAGCATTGTGGATGCACACACCTTCCCTAATCTTGACTTGATTGTGCCATTTAGTTGTCCAACTATTCCAGAAGCCTCTGGACGATAAGCACAGTGCAGTTTTTGTTCAATGTTAAATGCAGCACAGATTAATCGAATTATCTCACTGTTAAAATTAGGTCCTCTATCTGATTCCAAAGTGACTGGAAAACCGAAGCGAGGTATCAACTGCCTCAATAGTAGTTTAGCAACTGTAAGACTGTCATTTATTCTAGTGGGGTATGCCTCTACCCATCTTAAGAACAGGCACACTATGACAAGTACATATTTCATTCCATTGCAAGGAGGAAACTCAATGAAATCTAACTGCAATCTGGTGAAGGGTCCTTCTGCCTTTCCAATCTTTCCCCAACTGACTACTGTCTTCCTGCCTGGGTTTTGCTGCTGACAGATTAAGCATCTTTGGCAAAGGCTCTCTGCGACTACCCTAAACTTTAAATTGTACCAACTCTGTCTGAATAATCTGATCATCGAATCCCTACCAATGTGAGTTGTCCCATGCTATACTCTTGCCATTTGAGAGAGCAGACAATCTGGCATGACTGGTCTGCCATCTAAGTACACCCACACTTCATCTTCTGTTCTTTTTGTACAACTTGATTTTATCCAAATTTCCTTTTCTTTTTCCTCAACTTCTTCCTGCAACTGTCTGACCTCATCCCATGTTTCTGGGACTGAGAAAAACATAAGTTGGCAGCTGGTTTCACCCGTTTCAATTGTTCTGTTAATTGACATTGTATTTCTTGCACAGTATCGAGCAATTTGGTCTGCATATCTATTTCCAGCCATCACATAGTCATTTCCTGACGGATGTGCAGCGCATTTAACAACCGCTACTTCTTTTGGCAATTGTAATGCTTCCAACAAATCTTTTAAATTTGTACTGTTTCTGATAGGAGATCCTGAAGAAGGCAGAAATCCCCTCTACATCCAGAGTTGGCCAAAATCATGCACAACCCCGAAACCATATTGACTGTCCATAAATATGGTTATTCTCCAATTTTTCCCACTTTTGCATGCCTTCGTTAAGGCCACCAATTCGGCTACTTGTGCATATTTGACTCCCAGTAAACAGGATGCTTCAACCACCCCCGTTATTTTACATACAGCATATGCAGCACTTAATCCTCCTCCTTCAGTTCTCAGACAAGACCCATCCACAAACAGTTCATGATCAGCTTCCTTCAATGGTGTTTCTTTTATATCTGGGTGGGGCTTAGTACACAATTCAGTCACATCCAGACAATCATGATCAATCTCATCTTTCACTTCTTCACAACATGGATCTGGCAATAATGTGGCAGGATTCATTATTATTATTATTATTAAATTTATAAGGCGCACAGCTACCCGGAGGTTTCCCAGCGCACAGGACAGATTGCAGACAAATCGGAAGCTTTTTACTGGTTGAAAAGCCAGGTCTTCAGGCCTTTGTAGAAGCTTTTATGGCTAATTTCGTGGCGAAGTGGGGAAGGTAGTGAGTTCCACAACATTGGGGCCAGATACGAGAAAGAACGTCCGCCCATATGTGAAAGTTTAAATCTAGGAACTATAAAGTTAGCTTGGGATGCAGAGCGAAGTAGACGGGGCGGAAGATATATCTGGGCTAGGGAGCATAGGTAATGGGGTGCTGTACCTAGCTTAATCTTATGCATATAGCATAAGGCCTTAAATTTAGTCCGTTGCTCGACACTGAGCCAATGGAGATCACGTAAAGAGCCTGTGATGGAGGATGTTGTCGATACCTGACAAAGTAGCCTGGCCGCAGAGTTCTGCACCACCTGTAGCTTGCGTACTAATTCCCTATTTGATCCTAGATAAAGGACGTTGCCATAATCAAGCCTCAACATGATTAGGGCCTGGATGACTGTTCTTTGAGTAGATTCAGGCATCATCCATAATATCTTACGGAGCCATTTGAGAATAGTGAAGCAGATAGAAGTGGTCTTCGCTACTTGCTGTTTCTTGCTGTTATTGTGCATCTTATCACTGTCACATTTTCTGCTCCCAAAATCACCCTTTCATACTTAGTCAGCCGACTAGGAGTGAGATGTTGTGTTCTCGTTCTTGTCAAAAGAATCTCAACTGAGTGTGGAACGTAAACCTTTACAGGATGTCCCATCACTATTGACTCACTTTGCTCCAGACTCATACAAGTAGCAGCTACTGCTTTTAAGCAGCCAGGTAAGGCTGAAGCCACTGGATGCAAGGTGGCAGAGAAATACGCCACTGGACGTCGACTCAGTCCATGTCTCTGTGTTAAAACTGAAAGTGCACAATTTTCTCTCTCACAACAAAACAACGCAAATTCTTTTGAATAATCAGGCATGCCCAAGGCTGGGGCCTCACATAAACAATTTCGTAGTTTCACAAAGGCTTCCAAACATTCATCATTCCAATCGATGGGATCTTTCGCTCTTTTCCGAGTTAATTGTATCAATGGCTTTGCTAACATGGAAAAGCTATTGATCCACTGCCTACAGTACCCAACCACTCCCAGAAACATTCTCATCTCCTTTTGTGTCTGAGGTAGCTGCATTTCTTTGATTATTTTTATTCTTTCGGGTGTCACTTTTCTAACTCCTCTTTCTATTTTATGCCCTAAGTATCTAACTTCTTGTTGACTGAACTGCAATTTTTCTGGAGACACTTTATGTCCTCCTTCGGCCAATTGGTTCAGTAATACAATTGTGTCAGTGACACAATCTTCTCGTGTTTTTGATGCCACCAATAGGTCATCAATGTACGGAACCAGAACTGATTTCCCGGGCATAACTAATAACTCCAGACACTTTTTCAGTATCTGATTGAAAATTGAGGGACTCTCTGTGTACCCTTGAGGAACTCGGCACCATGCCAATATACGATCTTCAAACCGGAAGGCGAAAAGATACTGGCTTTCTGGGTGCAAAGGAATAGAAAAGAATGCTTGGCACAAATCAATTACTGTAAACCAACCTGCATTCCAGGGTATCTGATAATGGATCACCGCTGGGTTTGGCACTATTGGGCAACAAGGCACTACAATTTTGTTAATTTTTCTCAAATCCTGTACTATCCTGTATTTTCCGCTAGGCTTTTTAAGTCCCATTATTGGCGAATTACAAGGACTACCCATTATTTCTTTTAGAATGCCTTGTTTAATCATTTGGTCAATTTCTGGGGCAATTCCTGCTTTCATGTCTGGACTCATTTTGTACTGTTGTGTGTTTGGATAAACTGCACCTTCTTTCACCGTCACTTTAACTGGATCTACATCTGACATTAGCCCAATGTCCTTTCCTGTAAAATCCCACACTTCTGGATTCACTGTGGTTCTCAACTCTTCTGGCAATTCACTTCCAGTCATTAATGAAAACATCTCATCTACTTCTGTACCTTGCTTAGCTAGCATCATTTTATATATTACATCTTCATCAGGGGTTTGGAAAGCAACACCATCTGGTGTACAATAGATCGTGCAATTCATTTTGCACAGTAGATCTCTTCCCAACAGATTTACTGGACTGGAATCACAAACTACAAACCGATGCATTTCTTTAAAATTTCCGATATGTACCTCCATTGGTTTTGTAATTGGGGTTCTAATCGGTTGATTTGACACTCCTACAACTTGGATAGATTCTCCTGAGAGGGGTAGGTTTGGGATGTCTGCTGTTCTCACTGTAGACCGGGTAGCACCAGTATCCAATAGAAAAGTGATGTCATTACCTTCAACTTTCCCATCAACAAATGGACCTGACTGATCTACCAGCAAGGATGCGCCAAGCACGCACTCCTCTTCCTCCCCCCTCAGGCACCGTCATTGCACATAGTCCGAATTTTCTTCATCATTCTGCAAAACATATTGTGTAACCACTCTGTTATTCTTACCACTTTCTCCGTGAAATCCGGTGTTCGCACTGTATTTTTGAGGGCTCACAAAGTTTGGCATAGGAGCTGCTGGCACCTGATACAGTGGAGTAACTACCTGCTGCGGCTGACTCATAAGTACTTCATTCTGCATCTGTGGAATTAAATTTTGATTTGGCCCATTATTATTCTGAATACTCTTACACTCGTTCTTCCAATGTCCAAGCTTTCTGCACGCATGACAAGGAAACTTCTTCTTCGCTTCCTCTCTATTCATTCGTCCTCTTATTTTATTACCATTCGCTACTTGATCATTCTGACTCTGCTCTTTCATCTGATTATCAGTCTGAATATTTGATTTATTTTCCTGTTGTTCTGCTAATTTTACTTGTGCCCACATCATCTTCTCTTTTAGCTTTCTACGCCTTGCTTCTATGTCGTCTCCACAATACTTAGCATATTTCAAAATCTCATCAACTGTTTTGCTCTGCCAGCACAACATGTGCTGCTGAATCATCTGAATAATTTCCGGTTTCAGACCATACACAAACCGATATACAAAATGTCCCATATCCTTGTCACAAATGTTCTCAAAACCACTCTACTGTTTAAACACTTGTAACAACCGCTCATAATATGCATGTACGGACTCATTTGGCTCTTGAGTTGTTCTGTCTATCTTTACCCAATCTGTCTCTTTAGGAGGGATTTTCCCTTTCAGGAAAGTAATTACTTGATGATATTTCTTCATCACCTCCTCTGAGGGTGCTCCTGTCTTCGAGTCTCTGGCATACTCCTCACTTGGCCAATCAATTGTGATCTTACATTCTGTCCATAAATCAGCAGGTACCACAATGTCAAATAAACCATCCAGATCTTTCAAAAGAACCTTTGAAACCTTCACAAATCTTTCCACCTGTTTATACCATTTAACTGGTTTTTCTCTCAATCTGGGGAAATCATTTGTAAATGACAGAATATCCTGTCTACTCCAAGGGACATGAACATATCCACCACCAGGAACTTCTCTCATTGGACACATTTTCTCAACCTTAGCTGATTCTCTCACTGGAAATGCAGCTGATGCTTCTCTCGCTTGTACTTCCTCTTTCTTTCTTATCCACCTAATTCTCCATTTGTCAATGTCTCCCCATTTTCGCAAAATATTCATCAACTCTTTTATCTGTAGTCTCTTACCAGAAGCATTTACACTTTCTAAATCTTTGTCAGTAAAATCCACTCGATATGGTTTCTGCAATAATTTCGATTTCCCTATATCTATTCCAATTTCTGAAGCAACTTCTGTTAATCTCTCATGAACTACTCTTGCTCTTCTGGTTATACTCTTACATAAGAATAATAACTCATCATTATAAACGCTCAGTCTTTCTATGCTCACATTGCCAGTTATCATTTCTTCCAACTCTACTTTTAATCTGCTGATATCTAGAATCTTTGGTTGTGGGTTACGATTGTCGATTTCCTGTGCCCATCTCTCTATGTCTTCAGGGGTAACTACTGTTGAACCTCCAGTTCCTATAGGAACCAAAGATCTCTTTTCTCTCAAATTTGTAGGTGTAATTCTTTTCGGCGTTTCAGTTAAAGGTTCTACATTCGGGAGATCCATTAATGAAATAATTGATTCACTTTCACTGGCCTGATCATCCATAATTATTACTTCTTTTCTGGGACTAGTTAACGGAACTGTCACAGTTTGAGGTTTCTGACAAGTCTTTTTATCTCCATATAATGGGATTACAGGGCCAATAGTCACTGGTACTGTCAAAGCTTCAGCATTTAAATTCAATTGGTTTACTTTCTGAACTAATTCTTCTCAAGTTTTATTTAAAGCTTCTCTCTCATTATCCTGCAATACCCTATTAAGTGACGCATCATGCAAAATTTGTGGGGTTAAAGGCATTCCTATCACTGGTGCACTCGGGGTCACCTTACTAGGTGCTTCTTGAAACGGTGGAGGGTTTTTAATCAAAATATCCTCTAATAATTCATCATCTGATTCACCATATTCTGTCGTATTCATGTGTTTCATTTTTTCCTTACACTTTCCTCCTAACTGTTCTTCAGCCATTATTATTACTGGATATAAACCCTCGGTCACCACAGCTCTTCTCCAACGCTTCACTTGATCTCCACTTGACTCATACGGATATCTAGGTAAAAATCCTCTAAATCTCCGACCACTTCTGTATTTTTCACGATCAAATGCCTCAATTTCCCATTCTTCCAAAGCTTCATACTGTGTGATTCAAGGATTCGGTTCTAACATATTCATTCGATCTCTCAAATTCTGAAGTATCTTTAAATTAAAAGTACCATGCTCTGGGAAAGCCAAAACTCCATCACCTTTAGTATACTCTATCCAATTTTCCAACCATACACACGTGTGATATCCTTTCTCCATCAT
This sequence comes from Calotriton arnoldi, assembly GCA_963921515.1. Classification (NCBI taxonomy): domain Eukaryota; kingdom Metazoa; phylum Chordata; class Amphibia; order Caudata; family Salamandridae; genus Calotriton; species Calotriton arnoldi. The sequence continues at coordinate 1,566,528 of CAWUFW010001446.1, read as the reverse complement.
CATAAAGGAAGCAGGTGTTTTGGGTGGCGGAATAGGAATTCCCTCTCTAGTCATTACAGGCTTGTCTTTCTTTTTTTTTTTTTATAATTGTTTTTATTGGCATTTCTTAAACAGAACGGAGTTTAGCAATACAACCATACATCATCAACAATAAAATTAAAATCGTTAGGTTCATTTTAACCATTATGCTTCAATCATGCTTTACTTCAGTATGACCGGCAAATATTCATATAGTGCTTTATAAAACCATATCTCAGTCCCTGTCTATATACCCAACAATATATCTTTCATCGCAACATGCTATCTCAAACCCCCCCTCATCCCCCGATGAACATCCTTGAAAATATTTTCGCTTGGCAACAGAGGCACCATCTACATAACTTTGCATATTACAGCTAAGTGAGTAGTCCACTTTTTATACATAGGTGGTCATCTTCATTGGTCCTATACACCAGAAACAATTATGTTTAATTTGTAACTTACACAGCATTACTTCATTCACTGTAGGTCACTTTTTACTTATTCAGTTTCTTGAGTTACTGAGGGAAACTCGCAGATATCTCCTCTATATGTATTCCAACTCCCCCATTTTTTTATCCATTTTTTGGGACATCCCCTGTGTACATACACTGTCTTTTCTGCCACCATGACAGCGTCCATGTCCCTACACCACTCTGCTAAGGTAGGGCCAGTTTCCCCCCCCCCCAATGACTGGCTATATTTCTCTTGGCTATCATGATGCCCAGTGTGGCCCAGGCCTGCAATATTGAGGTTAAGTCTGTCGCTTCCCAGATGTTCAGCAGGCAACACTTGGGCTCCGCCGGAACAGGGTTCCCACTCACCCTTGTAATGAGGGACATAACTGACTCCCAGTAGGACGCTGCCGCCGGGCATGTCCATATGGTGTGAAAAAACGTGCCCACCTCCCCGCATTGTCGCAGACAGAGCGGGTTGTCTACTTTTCCGATCTTACAGAGGGTAGCTCTCGTGTAATAAATCCTATGAAGAATTTTAAGCTGTACAAGACGTAGTTTTGATGTGATCGCTACCTCTCTGGTGGACGCCAGCGCCTCCTGCCAGTCCGTGTCTTCCAGCTCACCCAGGTCTGACTGCCATTTGTCTTTAAGTTTCTTAAGTGGGTCTGGCATATTGTTGATAATTTTACAATACGTCAGGGATATTGCTTTTTTTTCCATATGTTCAGTCAGTAGTCTGTCTTCTAGTGGGGAGGCCTCCGGCAGTGTGGTGTCGGGGGGAATCATCGCTTTCATAGCGTATTTGATCTGTTGGTAACGGAAGTACTCTGTTTTCGCCAATTCGTACCGCGTTTGAAGTTGTGTGAATGTGATCATTTTACTCTGTATCCATAGGTTGCCCACCTTCGATATTCCAATACTGTCCCAGTTGTGGAAGCCTTTACTTTTTTCCAACCTTCCCAGCCTGTCCGTAATCCATAGGGGTGTTGCTTGTGTAATTGTGTCGTGCCAGCCTAGCTTTTTTCCCACTGTTTTCCAGATCTGGATTGTGTGATTTGTTGGTCCCAGCAGTGATCTAGCCTTGTTATATAGTGCCCGATGAGGCCCCGTCACCCCCAGTTGTAACCTATCCAGGGCGAAGGCTGGGTCCGCATAGGGAACATGAATCCATTGATTTATCACTGTCAATTGAGCGGCCCAGTAATAAGACTGTATGTTGGGGAGTGCAATGCCCCCGTCATACCAGGAGCGGTACAGTTTCCCCATCGCTATACGAGCCGGCTTATTGTTCCATAACAGTTTGGTAACTTCAGCCTCGATGGCAGGCAAGTAGGTCTGAGGAACAAAAAAGGGTGCATTTTGGAGGGCGTATAGAAACCGCGGGAGCGCCATCATTTTGAAAAGCGCTGCTTTCCCGAGGAGCGACAAAGGCAGTGACTTCCAATGTTTTGTGTCTCTTTGTAACCGTTTCAGAGGGGCTTGAAGATTTAGGTCCATAAACACCTCTGGGTCGTGGGTGACATGGATCCCTAAGTATTTAAACGTACTTTCCACTACCGTTACTTCACAGCCCGCCGGGAGGAGTGGAGGGGGACCCTTGAGGACGTATAGCACCGACTTTGCCCAATTAATCGTATACCCAGAGTATCGTCCATAGGAACCGCAGATGTCTAACAGTCGGGACAGTGAACGTCTGGGAGAGGCCATATATAGGAGGATATCGTCTGCATATAAGGATATGCGATCCTCGCAGTCCTCGATCCATCGGAGGCCCCTGATAACCGGGTCTTGTCTTACCCAGGCCGCCAGTGGCTCCAGCACCAGGGCAAAAAGAAGGGGTGACAACGGGCAGCCCTGTCTCGTACCACGCTGTAGTGGGAAGTCCCTCGATCTATGTCCGTTGGCCACTACATGGGCTACCGGAGTAGTGTAGAGTAGCCGAATCCATGAGCAAAATTTCGGCCCAAATCCTAATTTTTGGAGAACCGCGAATAGGAAGGGCCACTCGACTGTGTCGAAGGCCATACGGGCATCCAAAGAAAGTACGACAGCCTCCTCTTGAATAGTATGCTTACGGCCCAGCACATTGTGAAGGCGCCGAAGATTTAGAGCTGTGTTTCTTCCGGGCATAAACCCGGACTGATCCGGGTGGATCAGTGTCACAAGGTGAGGCGTGAGTCTGTTGGCTAGGGCCTTGGCCAGTATCTTGGCCTCGGCGTTAATAAAGGATATGGGCCTGTAGAAAGAACACTCCTGTGCGGGTTTACCGGGTTTGTGGAAGGCCACTATTGTCGCCGTCCTCTGGTCACGATGTAATTCCCCCCTTTCCAAGCTGGCCTCATACATCGCCGCCATGTGCGGCGTGAGTACGGTCGCATTACGTTTGTACCATTCCACAGGGATACCATTTGGTCCCAGCGCTTTTCCGGACTGTAGTTTACCGATTGCCTTCGCGATTTCTTCTGCGTAGAGCTCTGCTTCTAAGGACTGGGACTCTGTTTCCTGCAATCTAGGGAATTTAATATCCCGGAGGAACTCCTCTGCGTCTGTCTGCACGGTTGCAAATGTGGAGGTGTAAATTTGTTCGTAATGCTGCGCCAGTAAGTCTGCTATTTGTTGTGGATTCCGGGTAATGTCTCCCGTGGGAAGTTGAAGTTCTGCGATCCATCTATCTGCCCTTTCCCTTTTGTCAAGCCAGGCCAGAAGCTTGCCGGCTTTATCCCCGCTTTCGTAAATAGTATGCTGGGTCTTGGCGAGTCGCAATCTCACCTCCTCCCACAGAAATTCCCTATACTCCTGCTTCTTGAGTCGTAGTATGTGGGCGTTTGCGTCTGTTGGGTGCCGAACATGGGCTCTTTCCGAGTCTTCCATCTCCTGTTCTAGTGTCTCTACCGTTCTGACTTTCTCTCTTTTATGATGGGTGATTAAGGAGACCGCTTGTCCACGTAGCACTGTTTTGTACGCCTCCCAGAGAACAATTGGGGAGGAGACGGAGGGTGCATTTTCGGTAAAATAGTGTTTAGTAGTATCGATCAGTCCCTTCCCCACCTCAGGAACCTTGAGATATCCGGGATATATGGGGAATATGCGGTTCTGCGCTATGGAGTGCCAGGTGTAAAGAGTAGTCACTGGAGAATGATCAGAGATGCCCCTCGGTAAATGTGAAACCGTTAAAAAATTCCCCAGTTCTGCTGCGGGCGCTAGTAGGTAGTCGATTCGGGAAAGACTATTGTGTGCACTTGAGTAATATGTATATTGCTGTGTCTGAGGAAAGCGGGAGCGCCATGTGTCTGCCATTCCCATGGAGTCTAGGAAGTCAGTTAGGGCGGAGTGTGGGCGATGCTGTCGTCGCGGGGGTGTGCGGTCTAAGGTGTCATCCAGGGTGGCGTTGAAATCGCCTCCTATTACTAAACATCCCTGGGGGAGTCGCAGAAGGAACTCGCTTAGCGCTGGGAGTACTGAGGAGTGGAGCGCGGGTGGAATGTAAACTGACACTATGTTGACTATACCTCCTTCCCATTGACATGACAGCGCCGTGAAGCGACCCTGATCGTCTGTGTATCTGTGCTTAACAACAATCGGGTATTGTTTCTTCAATAGGATTCCCACCCCTCTCGAGCCAGATGTAAATTCGGAGTGTACCGCAAGCCTGAAGCCCCATCTATCCAGGGCTTTACAAACTGTCCCCGTCAGGTGGGTCTCCTGCAATAGGGCAACTGCCGGTGCCCTACGCCTCAAGTATTGTAAAACTAGTCCTCTTTTCAGCTTATCTTGTAGACCATTAACGTTCCAAGATATAATTGGGAGGTGCTGCATGAGTGGTGGCCTAAATGTGCGGGCTCAGGTGACGGCGGCATTGTGGCTGAATGTCACGCGCTTGACGCAGTTCAGGTTGCTGTGCGACATAACATGTATGGTGTAAGTGGACTGATCGTGTGCCAAATGACAATTATAAAGGAACATCATCAAGAAATATAAACCTACCCATAGAATCCAGGAACCCTCCCTCCTCCCTGCCTCCCTGCAAGACGTTTTTTGAACTTCCCGCCACCCCAACTTTGCAGAGTGCCTTATACCAATTACCTGGTACGTGTGTGTGGGGAGTAGAGCTCTCGGAGTGTCCCCCGGGGGCCCTTTCGTATGCCCCGTTAGCATGCCATCTATTATTAAAGTTTTCTAGTGCAATGTCAGGAACCTTTTGTTCACATGGGATCCTTCGAAGGATCGTAGGTCCAGCATCGCCGTTTGTATACATTATTTCTTGCAAAATTGTCTAGTTTATTCGGTTCAGGCCTCTTCCGGTCGTGTTTCCACCTCCGTCGAGTCTCCCATCCTTTCCGAGGACTGTAGTGTGGGCATATCTCGAGCGATGTTCCGGCCCGGTTTTCAGCGATGCTTGACCTGCCGCCACCCCTCTAGCCAGTCGTGTGCGTCCTCTGGTTTGGTAAAGAACCACGTTTTCCCCTCTGCCTCTACTCTCAGTTTTGCTGGGAATAACATTGAGTACCTGAAGTCACGGTCCCTGAGCTCCCGCTTTACTGCTATAAAGCTCTGTCGCTGTTTGGCCACCACCGCGGTGTAGTCGGGGAAGAAGGATATTGTGCTGTGTTGGAATCTGATCTGTGGGGCCGCTCTCGCTGTCTGAAGGATGAGGTCGCGGTCACGAAAGTTAAAAATTCATGCTAGTATAGGTCGTGGGGGTGCCCCGGGCCGTGGTCTGCCCCCGGGGACCCGATATGCCCGCTCGACCGAAAAATAGTTGGAGAGCCCCCTGGGTTGAAGGTGATTTTTGATCAGATCTTCCACAAAGAGGTCCAACTCGGGGCCTCCTGTTTCTTCTGGTACTCCCACTATGCATACGTTATTGCGGCGGGAACGGCCTTCATAGTCGTCCATCTTTGCTGCCAAGGTCTTATTGTCCATTTCCAGCCGTTGTACTTGCTTCTTCAACGCCCGTATCAGTATTCATGGTGGCCGTTCTTGATTCAACTTCTGTCATTCGGGAGCTTAGGTTCCTGAAGTCGGCCCGAATAAGTGATAGTTCAGTAGTCACTGTGTCAATGCGGGATTCTAGCGAGGTATGCACCTTGTTGAGGGTGTTCATAATGTCCTGCAGTGTGACCTCCTGCGTGGGCGTCGTCTCTTTGTTTGTTGCTGGCTCAGTGCGATCGGCCTCGTCTTTGTCCAGTTTCGCGTAGGCATATTTATCTAATTTATTTTGTTGGGTCATTCGTTGACCCCGGCCCTCCATCCTGCCCCGCACCGGTCTCCAGCCCCCACCGATCACCCGGTAGCAGTACTCACCGCCGCCTGCCTGTGCTGCCTTACGGCTCACGCGGCCTGTCGGGTTTCTTGCACTCCAGTGCGGTACTTTGCGGGTTTTCAGTGCACCGCTGGGGCGCGGGATGAGGCCAGGACAGGCACGGAGCGTACAATGCCGTATTCACAGGGTGCGCCGCAGTCCAGGCTCACCCAGGGTCCAAAACGGCCTACTTGTAGGCCGCAGCAATCGGGGGCAGGGCTTCCAAGGCTCTGGTACCGTTTCTTGTTCCAGTTCTTATAAAAGTAGGTCCCAGCGAGGGCGCAGGGCCCGCTCTCAAGTGACTTGCCACCGCTCTTGGGCCCTTATTTTGGCAGTCTGTAATCTGATCCTCAGTGGGGCCCCACACCAACAGCGGCGCCCGATTGCACACTCGTGGCCGCAGCTGCACCCCAGCACACACGCGGTATCTCACAGCTTGTCTCTGTGTATATATAGGTGGCACGTCAGGGTTTAAATATTCTGACCACTCCTGAGGTCAATACTGCTGCTCACCTCCTGCCCAGCCGCCGATTACCGCTACCGCTATGCCTCGCAGGTCAGCTCCGCCTCCACATCTCAAAGTGCCGTGAATTGGAGGGACACCCCCCTGCAGGTCCGTGGGGGTCCCGTTGTCCGGCCAAAGTTGTCCCCGCAGTCCGAGGCGGGTCGTCGCGTCTGCGCCGCCGCTCCGGACGCACTTCTTTTTTCGGCACTGCCGGGTCCGCGGCCGCCGCTGCCGGCGCCGGGCGCCGCAATCACTCGAGTCTCCGGTCGCCGCTCGCACAGAGGCCGCGAGCAGGCCCACGTCCCCACACGCACCAGGAGGGTCACCACCAGTGGATCAGATGGCACGTTAGGTGCAGCTAGGGTTCCGACACTCCCGCAGACTCTTTTCTGGACAAATCTTGGATTACTTTGACGGATTTTTATTTAATGCCCCCGGAGGTCCGGAGCACCACTAGGCAGCGGCCATCTTCCTCTGCTGCCGGCCACGCCCCCAGGCTTGTCTTTCTTAAAGAAATTTTTAATTTTCTTCATTAATGTCATTTTCTTTGGTCTTCCGAACATTTCAGACGGTCGATATAGGAAAGAGTCTTCCATATATCTTCTAGCTCTATTACCTACGTCGCGTCCTATGTCAGCACGACTCACACCCGCAGTCAAATCAGGACTCAACATACAATTCTTTTCCGACAAATCCTAGCGCGACTTCTATCTATCAACCAATCAGACTCAGGCTCACGCTCGTGTTCTGACCAATGCCAGCGCTGCCTTTTGTGACGTCAGTATTGCTCCTTACTACTGACCCCTCCTTTACAATCTGCTTCTGTCACACGCCCGCTGTTTCAACCAATCCCAGCGCGGCTCTCTGTGACGTCAGTACAACTCCTGCGACTGACCCAGTGGAGAGGTGTGGTGCAGCGGCCAGGGCAGCTGACTCCGGAGCACAGGGTTCACGGTTCGATCCCCGGCTCCGGCGGCAGCTCAGCTCAGCACCATGTGACTCTGGGCAATAGCTCACTTAATTTCCACTCCGGCCCCCAGCGCCTTGAGACCCGTAAGGGTGAGTAGCTGCGCTATATAAAAACGGACTTACATTTACATTTTTTTACCCTCCCTTCACAAGGTAATACAAAAACTTATTTCTTAATACTTTTCATTAAATTCTTCGTTAATAACAACATAAAAACATTCACTACTCTGTCTATTCCACTAAACAAAAGGATAGATTTCAATTTATTCTTGAGTTTCAGAAATTACTCTTCTTTTACTGCGAGTAAAACCCCTGTTTACTCTTCATTCAAGCTCAGAAGAACCTGTTACTTCTCCAGTGTCACCCGTATTGGAAAATGAGACCAAAGTTTCACCAGCGAACCCCTTTTGCTATCATCCGCACTCTACTTTAATACGAAATAGTCCCTAGTTTATTACTGCCAGCCCTACGTAGCTTCTCAGTATTATTCCAACAGACGAGTAACCTCACTGCAGTGTGGCTTTTGTCACCACCCGCTATTCATTTTCCCGGGATTCTGGACAACATAAAACAAGACACTAACTCTTTTTGTTAAACATAAATCAATAATCAATAATCAATATTTATCACCAAACTAGTCAATAATAACCATAACTCTGCTACCAGAAAACTGATCCAGCGGTATACCAACAACAGATACTCCGCTACCATATACTCACCTGGACCCATATAAATTTTATTTCATACACACAAGTTGAGTAAAACCGCTGGAGTGGTTTAAAGTTTTATATTTCTCAGGATTAGTTATTTAACTTTCCTAAATGACCTTTCACTGATCAAAAAGTTCTTTCCTCTGGTCGACGGACCATTAGTTGAACTAGTTGATGGTGATAATTAACTTAACCCTTAACTATTATTTTATTTTGAAGAAAATAAACACAGACTCGGGAAGTTTTAAAATCTTTATCTAAATTAAGTGCATGTGAACCATCTCAAAACTACAGTGCAGTCACCATCATTCTTAGGAGAGAAAATTCAATTGATTAATATCAAGCATATACTTCAGACTCATGCAATAACAAATGCTCAGAAAGAGAGAAGACAGAGAGAATAGAACATCTACAAAATACATGAAAATATATTTACCAAGAATGGTGTGAAAGACCAACCCCCTGGCCAAAGGGCTGGTGAGGGTCCCCAGGATAGGCCAGGAGACAAATACTTCAGGACAGGATTCAGGACAGGATAGTTGACCTCTCTAGAATACCGACGATTGCGCTGCACCCCTCTCTGACACTCTCTTCCTCCTCGAGATTCTTCCGCGATCTTTTGATCTAACCCAATTAATTTGGATAATAAGTTCTGCTTCAGATTCTGCATTCAGTTCTTCATCAGCATCTCACAGCATCTCTCCAGCGACAGCATCCCCGACTCTGCTAATTAACTAACTAAAGCTACCTTAGTTATACCTTCGTTTCCTCATGTTCCACCCACTAAAGTTACAATATCGTAAAAATACGAAATCTAATTGGTCAGGCAAGGGTGGATGATCATCACACCATGCTTACATGTCACTTTATTCTGTTAAACCATTGTTCGCAAATCCATCCCCTTAATTTTTATTCAAAACTTTATTCCCATCCACTACATGTATCTTTTTTAAACATTAATAACACTACGAAGAATAGAACATCTCATTGCTGAACTTTTCACCATCCGTTCCCAGGGTATGGCACTCCAATTTGGCTTCCGTTCAAGTGTTCTGTCATTGACCTTCATAGCTTCATTCAGTGGGCATGCGCAGGCATTGCGTCATTTAATCTAGTCCGGTTATACAAGAGAGGCCCAAATGCGCACTAATAATAAAGTCAAAAGACAAATGTTACTTTCACAAAATAAATGGTCTCACTGTATACTATATTGTCTGAATTTTTAAGTTTAGTCCTTCTCTGTTCAGTGAGTTTACATAGTTGGTAGGGGAGTCGGAGAGGGCTCATTCCCTTTTCTCCTTTTTTGTGAGATATACTCACTGTGTACCACCCACCTCTACTCTATTTCCCTTTTCTTATTAATACTTTCCCCGCATTAGCATTAGTAAAATAGCCTGTTTTAGTTTCAGATAAGGAGATGCCATGCACACGAGTCTTCAAGACTCCATTTTAGTATCTTCTGCTCATGCGCTAGAATTTCCCTCCAAGCATTGTCTCGTCATACTGCGTAGATGCAGTTGACGCATGCGCACAACAGTTTTTCACGTTTAAAGCGATATTAGTCCATTTTCATTGTTATCCGCATTAGTACACACATAAGAAAGCTTCGCTAACCCGCGTGTTTATGTGGTGCGTATTAATTATTCACAAAACATGGTTAGTAACTTTGTTAATGAGTTAAAGGAGAGGATTGCCTCCAAGCAAGTCTCTTTCTTACGAGACCTTGCTCCATCAGGGTCTTCATCAAGACTGTAAACCAAGAGTGTATGGCCTGTCTGTGAAAAATCTCAGTAAGATTATAGATGATATTGCAGGTAAATCGCGCACTTGTCCAATGGTATTCATCTAAACCTTAGAGCATGGAGTCTTATGAGAAGGAGTCAATCCGACACATGTCACTGAAGGGTAATCCTGTTAGCCACTCTCAGTTGCTTGAAATAAACACATTTAAACAAGGAGCAACTCGTGCTTCCTTAGTTTCTTAGAGCCTGGAGTTGGTGCAAAGGAATCAATCCGAAACGTAAACCACTGAAGGGCAATCCTGTTAGCCACTCTCATTGGCTTCAAATAACCATATTTAAACAAGGAGAAACTAATGCGTCCTTTGTTTCTCCTGCATTTAGGAGGAATGCATGTTCCTCCAAAGCTCGTTCTTATAATCTGTGCACACCAAGTAAAAGAGGGACATCGGAGCGAACACATCTGACCTCCTGGAGCCCTGGCTGGACTTGAAGAGTCAAATGAACCTTCATCAGGACTTTCAGGTCAGCCTGGACATCACGGTGAGTATACAATGTTGGCTAAACAGCCTCCGATCAGGCTACCCTACACAGGGATGTAAGCTTGAAAGCCCTGTCTGCTCACTGGGAAGCAAGGTTCAGAGGATAGCCCCATCGGACAGTGTTGGAATGCAGCCACAGGCTCAGGCCCCCTGTTGGACACACTTGGGCCCTCTTGGTACCCGGATGAGATCAGACATACAACAAGGGTGTCACGCGTACCCTGTCCCTACTAATCCAGGGCAAGACTACCCCCCCTTTCTCGTAATCCATGCCCACAGTGTGACAGAGGGCTTGTCTGAGAAAACACACCCAACCTCCTGGAGCCGTGGCTGGGGTCAAAGAATTAAATGAGCCCTCATTGGCATGGTGCACTGTCCGATGTCTGGGGTTTGGAGTGACCAGATGCCTAGCCGTGAAGGACAGCCATCTAGTCTCGCCATGTCTTATGAAAAAGTGTTCTGCTTACTGTTAGAGAGGACATGTACTCTGAGGCCAGTGTTCTCGGAGCCCGAGCTGGGTATCAGGCAAGGGGCTACTGGTGTGGCCTCACAGAGATCTGTCCCAGGGCCCATCCAGAGCTTCTAAACCCAGACATGCAGGGGAGATGTCCCCAGGCCTGTGGGACACCATCCTGGGCATTCCGCAACACAGAGGCCTGGAGAAGGGAGTCCAGGGCCAGAGCACTCCACTCCAGGGACGGCCGTAGCTCTGACCCAGGGCCCATTCAGAGATTCCTATCCTGGGCAAGCATGGGATGGCTCCCTGGGCCTGCAGGTCCCCGTTCCGGGCTCTATGTAACATGGTGGGCCATGGAATGGAGCCAGCCAGAGCTGTGACCCGGGACCCGGTCAAAGCGTCTTGCACCCAGACAAGCAGGAACGATTTCCCCTGGCCTGGGCTACCCCATCCGGGGCACTTTGAGACAAGACGAAGGAGCCCAGGATGGGGGGGCTTTCAACCCTTGGCCAACCAGAGCTCTGACCCAGGGCCTGGAGACAACTTCTGCTCTCAGACAAGCAAGGGAGACCTTCGTGGGCCTGCGCAACCCTGTCCTAGGCACTTTGGAATACAGTGGTCTGGAGGAGGGAGCAAAGGGCTGGGGTCTTCTACTCCAGGGTCAGCAAGAGCTCTGACTCAGGCCTTATCAGAGCTTCTGACCATGGACAAGCAGGGGAGACCCCTCTGTGCCTGCAGGACCCCGTCCCAGGCAATTTGCGACATGAATAGTAGGAGAAGGTAGCTCAGAGCCGGGCTCTTCCTGCCCCCTGGACCAGAAGAAACTCTGACTGGGGGCTCACTCAGAGCTTCTGAACTCGGACAAACAGAGGAGATCTCTTGGTGCCTTTGGAGTACCCCTTCCTGGGCAATTTGTGACACTGTGGGCTCGAGAAGGGAGCCCAGGTCCGGGATCTTCCACCCTAGGGCCAGCCGGAGCTTTGACTAGGGGCCCAGTCAGAGCTTCTTATCCAGGGTAAATAGGGGAGGCTTCCCCTGGCCTGTGGGTTCCCATCCAGGGCTCTAATTTCCAAGTGACACAACAAGCCTTGGAACGGAGCCCAGGGCCAGAGTCTTCCACCCGAGCCCTCTGGAGCTCTGAACCAAAACCCGGCCAGAGCTTCTTTTCCCCGTCATCTCGGGCACTTTGAGACACAGTGGGTGGGAGAATGGAGCCCAGAGCTGGGGGCTTCTACTCTGGGCCCACCAGAGCTCTGACCCATGGACCGGTCATAGCGTCTTATCGCAGGCAAGCAGGGGAGGCCTCCCCGGGCCTGTGAGTCCTTGTCCAGGGCAATTTGAGATCAGGCAGGCCAGGGACCTGAGCCTAGTATGGGGGGCTTCTATCCCCGGGCCAGCTGGAGTTTTGATCCGGGCTTCTGCAGACAAGCACGAGTGACCACCCCGGGCTTACCCGGGCTTCTACAGACAAGCAGGGGAGACCACCCCTGGCGTATGGGATCCCATCGCAGGCACTTTAAGAACCAGTGGGGTGATAAACAGAGCACAGGATGGGGGCTTCCAGCCTAGGGCCCGCCGGGGCTCTGACCTGGAGCACGTCACAACTCCTTCACATGGTCGAGCAGAGGAGCACTCCCCAGGCCTGCATGTCCCCATCCCGGGCACTTTGTGACATGGCGCATGGAAACCAATTACCAGGGGTCCTCACCCTTGGCCCGTCAGACCATTTCCCATTCTTGTTATTCATGCACACCGAGTGCAGAGGGGGAATGTATCCAGCCTCCTGGAACCCTGACACAGCTCGATGCTTCAAATGAGCCCTCATTGGGACTTCCAGGACAGCTCAGAATTCTGAACACTGAGTCACGTGAAGAAGATTATGTGTTTTGATTCTTTTTTAAAGACAAAACGTCACCAGTGATGTTGGCATGGCACATTTTGCACCCCCATGTAGGTGTGGTAATTAACCCCTAATTTGAATTACGCCCAGGCCTAGTTATTACCCACTGCTCACTGGTAAATGACTCTGAAAAGGGCGAAAACCCTTGTTAATTGCCTAACCCACAATTATGGTCCCTTGCCAGAGACGATCTCGCCCAACACAAGCTAACAAAAATAAACTTACCCACTGAAATGAACTGAGTGTGCAGCCAAACAACAATAGTTTGCCTTATAAATCACCGCATTTTGATTGGATAAACTAATCCGAACACCACATTCAGTTTGCCAACATTATTTTAGAAGAATCGTCTGCTATGTCTCACCACAATGCTACCTTTATCAGACAGCAGGAATGTGAACATTCATTCTATGACCTTTTGTGGCAGGAACACAGTCATTCATTGCTGGAAATAGAAACATTCACACATTTTAATCTTGATAAATAAGAACATATTTGCGATTCTCGGTGTGCTTATGCTTTTCAAGGGCAAGACGGGAACATTTGCATATTTATTCAAACTCTCCAACATTTTATATAGAAGGATTACATCTGACAAAAAGCAAAGATATCTTTTTACAGCTCTTGGCCAGCTCATGCACACTGCTGCATTACGAATGTAGATATTTAGTATTGATAAGTTAGATTAAATAATGGCAGGTTGACAACTTGCCTTTAAACATACAGAGAAGCAGAAAATGTTTTTTATAATTTATTCATTAAACTTCGAGATAAGTGTTGATCCCTTTGTCATTTAGTGGAAATATTTGCAAGTGCAACAAAGGTAGTATGGAAATGTTTCATGGATAAACTGCAATATGGAAAATTCTCTTTATAAGAGGGGGCTTTTCTTCTTAATCTTAAATAGAGGCGGGTGAAGAATATAATAAGAAAAGTCTTCTAAGCCTTTCCTCCATTAAAATTAGAAAAAATGCTATCGGCAAAGTAAAACGTTTAGAGGTCTAGCTTTTCCAGTTTTGATATTTTGACCAGGGCACATTCATTGTGGATGAGTGCAAACTCAGAATGGATTGTCTAAACATGCCTGCTATACATTTTTGAAAGCGATATTATTAAAAAGTCTTCACTAACAGAGATTGAAACTATTTAAATATAGCAATCGTAAGCACTCGTGCGGAATGCGTGTATAGATAGCATATATAGAAGCACAGATTGTACTATGCTATTTATCAATACTGAGAAAAGCAAAGAAAAAATTACTCATGGTCTTCTGCTCTGTGCGGCGAGCTGCACCCAGCATCCTATGTCCCTTCGGTTGGCTCATGGTACAGTCCACTTTCCCTTCACCCAGACCCTGTCAATGTGTCCATTTAGCTCAATGTGCATGGGTTCTGGACACACCCTACAAGCAGTCATTTACCTCCTGAAGCTATCAACGTTGTTTTTGTCGTGCGGAACAGGCTCTGGGACTAGGACGCCCCTCAGTCTCCAGAGAGCCAGTGGCCATGAACGAAGGAGTCTGTGAGCAGCGCACAGCATTGGGCAACACTCAACATTCAGCCATTCTAGCTCTGGGTGCAGGGCCTGGCCTTCTGCTAGGCTCTGCATCCATCTCACGAATCCACAGAACCAACAGCGCTTGACCATGACACTATTGTGGTCCACAATAATTTTTATGGTTGAAAACTGTTCTGAGGGACTACAGCATTTCACAGTCCTTTGGGGGGTATGCAATGCTATATTTCCTTTGAGGGATTTGAACCCTCCACCCCGCACATCATCCCTGGGGTCAGGGAGTGTTCCATCAGTCCATATACCCCTTTCCACATTATTTTTTCTGCATTAGCCGATCTGTAGCTGTATCCTGAAATATAGAAAGTAAGATGCACCCCATCCTCACTATTATACCTCTACATATTTTTATGCAACACAGGATCCATAAATGTTCATAAAGCCCTTGCATTGTATATTTGCAGCTGCAACAAGTCAGGATCTGTAAATCTCGCAATAAGCAAAACAATTCTTGCCTAATCAGATTTGTTTATTTTTAAATTGTTCACATTTGGATCTTCCTTGGAACCAGATCTGCAAATATTTGCTAATTATAGGCCAAGGTGCACATAAAAATAACCTTTCAAAGCCAGCTGACAATTGTTTATATGCCAGATATCTGGAATACTACTGAATGGCTTTATAGACACCATTAAAATGGTGTCTTCTAAGTTAAGTTTGATCTACATGCCAAATTTAGTGTAATTCCATTCATTCGTTTTTGCTGTAGTGGAGAACTAAATTCATATAAAACTTACAATTGAAAAACTAAGGGGCATATTTACAAGCCCCTATCGCCACCACAGAGTTACTTTATTGGACGTTATGGTGGCAATAGGGCCTATCGCCTTATTTACAATGCAATGTTAAGGCACTTAACGTGGCTTAATGCTGCCTTGTAAATAGGGCACCCTTTCACACTAACATGAAAGTGTAGGGTAATGGGGTTGCGGCGGGTGTTACACTGCAACACCCATTGATTTTGACGCTGCCCCATATTTACAAGGGTGGTGAAAATATGGGGCAGTGCCAAAATTAAGACCAGGGAAAGCCTGGTCTTACCCTGGCGAAATAAGGAGAAATATTTAAAACGTCATTGATTGTTTATGTGCAGGAAGGTATCCCTTCCGGCACATAAACTATCATTAAAAAAATATGACATTTTGCGACTTCTATGTGTGCTGCTTCAAGCAGCACACATAGACATTAAAAAACACCATTTAAATATTGTTTATGTGCAGGAAGGACCACCTTCCTGCACATAAACAATCTTTCCTTGCTCAATTTAGCGCCAGCGCAGGGGGAAACGCAGGGCTGCACCATATTGTTGTAATTATGGTGCAGCCTGCGTTTCAGAAGTGGCAGAGTGTGGAATTTAGCCAAGAAGGCTAACGCTGCGCTCCGTCACTTCCATTGAGAATATGCCCCTAGATTTTTTTACTTAAACTTTGCCTCACTCAAGAGATCTGCAGGAAACCTGGATGGATCAGTTATCGCCTACATTTCCTGATGATTAATCAAACAACACCAAAATTATTGGAAAATCAAATCTGATCTTCCCATTGACTTTGACACTCTTCCTGATGGATCTGCATAAACCTTGGTACAGCTATGCTGAACAAAATACCAGTCTGCCAAGGTTCATGCAGAATTGCCAAACCATTACAAAAGTGCAACTTAATCTTAACTACATATTTTAAATTGCATGCATATTTTACCTTAAAATTGGGAATTGTGTGCCCCGTTTAAGATCATTTCATTAAGAAAGATCTACATCTCTCCAGCTTGAAGGTAGTAAGGAAAATGACTTTAAAGATAAACTGAGAGGAAATGCCACACCCACATGCAGTGCCAATGAGTATTTACAATGAAATATTCCCAGTTTGAGCAAACAAATATATGCCAGTGTCTAAAAGATGATCATAAACATCAGAATGTGAGTGCATACAACACAGTATGTGACTTCCTTTGGTGCACCTGTTGATAGGGTTAATCACACCATGTCCTGGACATTAGTTTGTATAAAATAGCGAGTAAAAGGTGGAGAATGAGTGATGCTCCCAAATAAACAGCACAATCCCCACTTCCTGCTTATCTCCTACCCACCAGATCAGGCTACGGGAGGTTGTACGTGATCAGTTACATATAGGCACTGGGCACCATCCTCTGAGGAAGGCACAGGATGGTGCAGCTTCACACCACGAGGAGGAGGAATACCTACATTGACCACACCAGCATGGACCTGCTTTGGTGCTTCCAGAACATGCAGCCAAAGCGTATCACATTTCCTTTCCTCTTGACTTTGAACAAATGTGAAGGCCCTGCAGGTGATCTGCCTACCAGCCCTGCTGCACAGAAATCCCCAGGCAGCCCATAAAGCTCATCGATGCAAAGACTAGAAATGGGACAGCTCAAAAAAAATCTGTAAATGCAGAGGAGCTTAGTGGTGAGACGGTCTGATGAACCCACACATGCCATCCCTGCACCACTTTAATTTTTTTTCTTTCTGGCCTTTGTGTGCCCAGATTCACCACCTGGTTGGCCAATGAGCTAGCCAGATAGAAAATGGCATGGTTGGTCCAAGTGCGTCCCTTAGACCAAGTGGGGTCTCAAATGCAGCTTTTGGATCAGACTGCGGTCTCCTCACCTCCCCAATCACTAAGATTGAGTATGTAGCTGCTGCCACAGAGTCACTTAGAACCCCAGGTGATGAGATACCTACAATGGAAGAGCTCACCAGCTCACCACCACTGATTCTAAGTTAATCTTCCTTGTCTCCTTTTCAAACCTTCCATTCACTCTATTTTACTTTGCGGGTTTGTCCATCGATGTTTCATATGTAGAACTGTGTTTCTTTGTTTCAGGTAACTTTTGGTGTTCTCAGTTACCAGAATGACAAACAATAGAGGTTTATGAGCCAGATACAAAGTAACCAGGCTGTGTCAGGAAGATTGTGATCCTCCATTTTACAATGTGGTTAGTGTTTGTAATTGATAGTGGTTGATAAAAAAGCACTTGTTTGTGAACATTTTGTGAATTATATAGTAGCCGTTTACTGTGATTGCTACATGGTGTTCTTTTTCCAATGGGGAACTATTTCGGAGTGATCTAGTGCTAGTGACCTGTATATAATACTTAAATCAATGAGCCTTTGTTTTATCACTGGATTATCACAACATTATCTTTATATTGTCTAGTCCCACTTTGGGTCATAGTTTCCATATTGTTAAGGTAAAGTTTATAACACAATTATTGTACAATTACATTACTACTCTTGCTTGTGCTTGGCTCGAGAGTCTCTCTCCTTGGCCCCTCCTTGGCCTTACGTGGACACCCTTCTTTTCGGGAGAAGGTGCAGATGCTGACACAAAGCAGCTTTCCTCTGTCAAGAAAGAAGGACTGGATTTCAAGTGCCAGAAATAGATTGAAATGGGTGCAAAATTGCCTTGTATGCACAATGTCAGTGGGATAGCCACCCTAAAATATTTACGATCAGTGAGGGTGCTGCGTCTACGCAAAAGCAAATCATTAGCAGATTAAAAATATTTTGGGGTATTATGAGGTATAAACAGACTCTAACTCAGTCGTGTCTAGCGTGTCAGCCCTGCCAGACAAATAGTAGTGCTAATAATGACAGCAGACAGCTGTACACTTATGGGTTACTCTAGTATTGATGGGCAGTACTATGCTTTCCCCTGTAGGTGCCTGCACCTTCACCCTCAGCCCTCTGTAACAACCATGCACCAATGCCCACAAGAAGATACTACAATCCCTTGCTTAGCTGCTGTACTCAGTCAATACTCACCCACTCCTAGCTGCTCCACCATAGCTCACTGCTCCTCTTGTTATTCCAGTTCCAAGTCCTCTGTGGCCAAGGTAGGGAGCACTCCGCAGAGTACTCAGGGGATTGCTGTGCAACCAGGCCTGGTGTCTGCCTGGCAGCCGGATTCCCAGAAGTGAGGGGACATTACCTGATGTCTAGATCTCTTGCTCATATTTTCGTGCTGCAATAGAATACAAATGAACACAACTAGGCGCGGGCATTCTAGGTGTGGGTGAAATTAAATTAAGTAAGAAGAGAACAAGACCACCACCCGCTCAACCGTCCAGAATACACGAAAACGAATACACCGTTCCACTAATCTCACGTCATCCATTGTCAGAGTGAGTAAGAGGTCAACCCTGGCATTTTCTATGACGGGTATTTCCTTTAAAGTGGCTGCCAAGTTACTCCATGTCACCTGATACCTCGAACTAGCCCTGACTTTTTAGCCAGCATCATTTTAAACGCTGGGACTCGTAAGTTCACGGTTACAATTGCTGATAGAAGCTTAAGCACTCAGGGGCAGATTTACAAGGAACTGACGCATCCGCATAGATGCGTCAGTTTCCTTGCACCAGCGCCAAATGTCCTTGCGCCACCATGGATGCGCTGTATTTACAACACAGTGCTCCATGGCACAAGGATTAACAGATGCGTCAGAAATTCTGATGCATCTGTTGGCCCAAAAGTGACGCATTGCCGGAGTTTCTCATGAAAGTGACGCAACTCCAGCAATGCGCCACAACAGATAAGTGAGTCCCATTCAAAAAGCCCTGCGTCATTCCTTATGCCTAGCCTGAGCAGGCGTAGGGATTTTGACGCAGTGAAGGCGTAGAGTGATGCAGTGAAATGTTGTAAATTTTACTGCGTCAGTTCTACATGGCTTTTTTGCGTGGGAACGCCCACCCTGCATACATTATACCTAATGCAGGTATAATGTGACGAGGGCTTTACAACGTGACGCATCTCCCTAGATGCGTCACGTTGTAAATTGGCCGCATTGTCTGCACCGCCGTTGCGTCAAAAAAAGTGACACAATGGTGGTGCTAGGGGCTTGTAAATCTGCCCCTCTAAATGCAAAAGGCTGTTGCATCAACTTGCTGTTGCACAAATGTTTAAGACTTAATGAAAGTTGCGCAAATCACATGGAGACACTTGGCAACCAAATATCTACAAACAAGAGCCATTTCATCTTCTTAACTTTGAAAGCCTTACAAATGTTTTGTGGAAAATACTAGCTGCTGCTTCATGTAGCTCCATGTTGCATATTACAGGGTAAATCTCTCCTGCATTTTGCTTCTGGGAAGCATCTGTGATATTGCTTGACCAAGTCATAAGTGTTGGCTGATGAATCCCAGCATGCAGTGCGCTGTTGACTGAGCCAAGACTGGGTGAAGAAGTTAAACATGACATGAGGCCGCGTTGCAGCGCTATGAAAAGTCCCAATTGATCAGATGCGTTCCCATTCGACGGCCACTGATTTATTACTTTTATGAAAACCTGCCATGTTCAAAGGAAAATAAGTGGCAATGTACTCTGATGAGGCAGGCATTGGCATCATTATTGTTGGTTCGACAGAGTTTCTCAAATGCTCCTGTGCCACTTTCCTCCACTCCTTAGTTTTCAGCCAACTGCCTTACCATGCTCGGAAATGTAGTTTATATTTTATTATAAGCCTTGCACGCACAGTACAATTCACTGATAGTAAACAGGCAGGCCTACCTGCAACTTCACAATGCAAAACTTTTTACATTTTTAAATCATCCTTTCTTTTTAGCAGATCGCTTGCAAAACCTGAGTCTTGCCAAACAAATAAGGGCTCGAAATTTGAATAACTCAGCTAACACTGTTTTATCAAAGTGTATCTCAAAAAAAATGGGGGCATATTAGCAAGACCCACGTTAAAATTATCGCCGTTTTAGCGGCAGGAAACTGCCGCTAAAACGGCGATAATGGGCTTGCTAATATGCGTTATAGAATTCCAATAGAAGCCCAGGTTAGATGTGCAGGACATCTAACCTGGGCTTCACTGCCATCGAGGTTAGCATTCTAGGCTACCCACACTATAAAGGACATGCCCAAACAGACGCGCAGCGGACGCGCGCAGCGGGCGCGCCTAAGGCAAGCCCGTCTGCGCCCGTCCGTGATCGACCGGGGCTAGGGGCCACAACCCCTGCCCGTCTCTCCACCCACATCAGGAGATATAGCCCCAATTCCCTTTACAAATTAAGAGGAACAACCCCCGCTCTGTGTCACTCTTCCTGGAATTTAGCAGATCTACACACCACCTGCTCGTACTGTGGTTTTCAATTCCATTCTGCACCACTAACCAAAAAAAGCCAGCAAAACATGTACCTTTTGAACTGTAGATCACTCCCTAAACATTCTACGGAAATATTCTGGTTGTTAGAAGAGCTCAACCCAGATGTCGTATACCTGACAGAGACCTGGCTCAATACTGAGTCAGAACCCGATCTCATTCAGGCCCTCCCCCAAGGGTATCAAATTCTATGTGAAGATCGCAAAGTGGGGAAAGGAGGTGGCCTAGCAGTCATTTATAAAGATTGTTATAAGTGCCGCAGCTCTCCCAATAGGATACCAGATTGCGAAAGTCTTTCTTTCGCTATAGACTTCTCCCCCACTAGCACCTTTTCGGGGATACTTATATATCGTCCACCTGGAGCTCTGGGACAATTCCACAACATTCTTCCTCCCATCATAGCTAACCTAGCATGCAGTCCATCCAATTTTACACTACTAGGGGATTTTAACATTCATTTTGACAACACCGCTGACCATATTGCCCTAGAAATGACCACTAGTCTTTTAGCACTACAATTAAAACAACTAGTGCTTACACCGACCCACACCAAAGGTCATTTACTTGACCCTATTTTTGTAATTGTGCAGATCTCATAGTTGGAACACCCTCCCCCCTTCCGTGGACGGATCACTTCCTGATCTCCCTCTCCTGGGTCACTCCTGACCCCCACTATTCTTTCAATACAGTCACACGTAGGGAAAGAAACTGGTCAAAACTTCCCCTAGAGGATTGGCTGGTAGCTCTTGAAACCTCCAGACCACCCAATAACCCTGATCCCATTTTAGCCAATGAGGATTATAACAGATGGATCTCTGAATCACTAGACTCTGCACTTCCCATGAAACGCATTGAGCTTAAGCGTAGTACAAAGACTGCCCCCTGGTATTCCCCTGGATTACGG
Source organism: Calotriton arnoldi (assembly GCA_963921515.1). Taxonomy (NCBI): domain Eukaryota; kingdom Metazoa; phylum Chordata; class Amphibia; order Caudata; family Salamandridae; genus Calotriton; species Calotriton arnoldi. The sequence continues at coordinate 1,545,330 of CAWUFW010001446.1, read as the reverse complement.
GAAATGAAACGCCAATGTAAAAGATTAGAAAGGAAATGGCGACTAGACTACTCCCCTCCCAGTAAAACTGCATATAGAGAAGCGATAAAGATTTATAAAAATGAAATTAAAACTGCACAATCGATCTTCTTCGAAGAAAAAATTAATGCAGCCGCTTCTAGGCCTAAAGAAATATATCGCATTGCGAAAACCCTCCTTAAGCTCCCTGAAAAATCCCCAAATCCTATCAATGCACAAATTCGCTGCAATAACCTGGCAGAGTTCTTCTCTCAAAAAATACAAACCATTTACACTTCCTTTTCCCCTGTTCAGACTGACCCTCCACTCACTAAATCACTTGAATCAGGGACCCAGCCGCTGGCCACACTAGAATTCTTCCCCCACTTAATCCTATCAAGTTAAAAACTATTATGCATCAGGTCAAATCCGGCTCCCCCAACGACCCGGCACCCCCGCGCACTTTGTTGTCAGTCATTGACAACGTCCTCCCCACTATACTTGACCTGCTTAATGCCTCCCTGTCCTCAGGCACCGTCCCGCTTCCCTGGAAACGGGCTATGGTTAAAGCCCTTCTTAAAAAACCTAATTTAGACCAAGATGACCCTGGCAACTATCGACCAATCTCCTTGTTGCCCTGGTTGAGCAAGATCTTGGAAAAATATGCCAACATGGTGTTGGCAGAGTTCCTCGAGACTAATCATCTGCTCGACCCCTCCCAGACGGGATTCCGTCCCATGCATGGGATCGAAACCGCTCTGGTTGCAGTGACGGAGGAGGCCAGGAAGATTCTGGATCAGGGAGGATCTGCAGCAATTATCCTCCTTGACCTAAGCGCAGCCTTCGACACTGTAAACCACAACATCTTACTTCATCGTCTCACCGGTTTAGGAGTCTCAGGAAAAGCAATCGCCTGGTTTAAATCTTTTCTTTCAGACCGCTCCTTTCAGGTCTTTGAGGGTGACATCACTTCCCCTAGCAAACATCTTGGCTGCGGTGTACCACAGGGCTCTTCCTTAAGCCCTACGCTATTTAACATATACATGAGCCCACTGGCTGAGATAGTCCGTCCGTTCGGAATAAAAATCATTACCTATGCTGACGACACTCAGCTAGTGGTGGCTCTCAATCAGATACACACCGCGAATAACAGCCTGAGGGATTGCTTAGAGGAAGTGACCAAATGGATGACATTGTCATGTCTTAAACTGAATGGAGACAAAACTGAGCTGATGCTTCTAGGTAACCCCCCTAAACTTACGACCAACTCATTGTGGCCCTCTTGCCTTGGCCCTGCTCCCACGCCAAAGGATACGATAAAGAGCCTGGGAATCTGGTTGGATAAGTCCCTTGACTTTAATTGTCAAGCAGCTAAATTATCAGCCACCTGTTTTGGTCTACTCAGGCTTCTGCGGAAGATTCTCCCCTTGCTGCCTTCTCAAGCGAGACAGATTATGGTCCAGGGACTCATTCTGTCTCGTCTGGATTCGGGAATGCCCTCTATTTAGGGGCCCCCAAGCTACCTTACGCAAGCTCCAGATAATTCAGAATTGCGCTGCTCGAACTCTGCTTCAGATTCCTCGTCGACTCTCAGCCAAACCCGGACTGAAGAGCCTTCATTGGCTCCCAGTCAGGGAAAGAATCGAATTTAAAACTCTGTGCATTGTTCACCGAGCTTTCTGGAGAACAGGTGCTGTCATTAATCATTCACTGATCACCCCTTACCATCCAAATAGACAGCTTAGATCAGCTTCCTCTCTCCTCACAACAGTTCCTAGGATCAAGAGAGTCAGATGTGGGGGTCGGTCTTTTTCCTATAACTCAGCTAAACTCTGGAACTCCCTCCCCTTTTATATGCGATCAGAACCCAATTTACTTCTGTTCCGTAAACACTTAAAAACTCTGCTCTTCAATAAAACTGAATAATTCAATGGTCTTTTTATATGCATTGTCCGTAGCGCTAGGACGCCTGAGGGTAGCTACCGCGCTCAATAAATGGTCTTTTCATTTCATTTCAATACCATAACGCATATTAGCAAGCCCATTATCGCCGTTTTAGCGGCAGTTTCCTGCCGCTAAAACGGCGATAATCTAACGTGGGTCTTGCTAATATGCCCCATGAGGGCATATTAGCAAGACCGGCGATAAAATTATCGCTGTTTTAGCGGCAGGAAACTGCCGCTAAAGCGGCGATAATGGGCTTGCTAATATGCGTTATGGAATTCAATAGAAGCCCAGGTTAGATGTCCTGCACATTTAACCTGGGCTTCTATTGAATTCCATAACGCATATTATCAAGCCCATTATCGCCGTTTTAGCGGCAGTTTCCTGCCGCTAAAACGGCGATAATTTTATCGCCGGTCTTGCTAATATGCCCCATGGTCTTATCACATGAAATATTTCGTTATATTGTTTTTATAGTTGAAATGGTTTGAAGTACTCACGCAATGAAGGTTGCACTTGTACTAATAAACAGGACTGACCACAGGTGATTCTTAGTATCCATGGACGTTGGAGGGAACGACTTCTTAAAAGTGGGACACCCTCATGTGAATTTTCAACATTTTTAACCTCTTAGTGAAAAGGTTTTATTTCAACCCCACCATAACGAACTGTTTCCTGTCTTGCCTAACTACCTCAAATCCAAATATGTGATGAATGAATGGATACAAATATTAAACATAACATTCCGTATAGTCTCAGAGGTGATTTGCTGTTTTTACGTTTTGTTTCAGAAGGTGGAAGTTTAAAAACATTAATCTCGCTCTAATTTTTGCGCAATCCAGCAACCAGCTAAACAAGGGAAAGCGCCTGGCGATTCCTTGAGTGTGAGAGTGGGTACCCACTGATGGCACTTAAGTCTACTTCCAATTTCATAGACCTAATCGGGCCCAATCTAAGATCAGCTTCTGGTGACCAGCAGTGGAGATAGGCCAACAGGCAGACCAATCATATGAGCGTGTTGCAGAGATCAAAAATGCTAATAGGAAGGACTGCAAGGCCTGCAGTCTCAAGTGTGGAGGTTGCTTTGTGGCAATGAAGTCGGTGCACGTGAGAGAAGCGATGAGGGGATGCTGCTCTCCACCAGCCATGAAGTGATCAAGCTCAAGCTCCATGAGACCTGCAAGCACCCCACCGTGGTCAGGAGATAGAGTTGGCAAAAACAATGTAAACATGGAAAAATTTGAAAAATAAATAGTAAAAATACAAAAGAACATTCAAAAGGTAACAAAAGGTTTCTGCAGTGTGACATAGAATGCTGGCAACAGTCAAATCATTATACACTTACCATCATCAAGCAGATACTGCTGCCATGTATTTTCCATCTGCCCCAGGCAGCAAGAGCTGTTGTAGCTGCTGACACTGTTGCAAGAGGTTCTGCATGCTGAGGGGAGTTAATTATCTGTGTCTCTGGAGTGTAGTACCACCATTTCCCATAGATACAATCTTGGGACTTTAATGAGAAGTGGTAGTGGAAGCAGCATAGGTTTCAAGTAGTAGGGCAGCAGAATGATATCACAGCTTGAACTGAACCTGCTGCCTTTAACTTGTATCAGACACTTTGCAGTGAGTGGTGAGTGGGAGGAGATGTGCATCAGAGCATCTCACGAAGTATAGCATCAGTGGGGGGGTTCTGCATAGTGTGGAGTGCTGGAGACTCATTTGACTGAGGGTTTGCTGCAAAGTTGGGTTCTTCCACAGAAGCAGGGGCAGGTACTAGTGTGGAACCATGGACCTGCAGCAGGACTTCAGCCACCCCACAAGCCCCTGTGTGCCATTCCAATATGGTCGCCGTTCATGCACTTTTCCTATAGCAGTAGTGGGAGCTGCAACCAAGGCCATCCAGTGTGCGAATTCTGGAGTTAGTGTTCCTGCCGCTGGGTTTGGTGGCAGCCTGAGCAGGGGGACAAAGGCTGGGGTCTTTCCAGGTGTTACCTGACATTTACTTGTGACATTTCATTTCATTTTTCATTTATAACGCGCGACGAATCATCCCCACAGGGATCTCTCGGCGCTTTTGGCTACACAGTGCTAAAGGCTAGGATAAAATTGCGGATTTAGAACAGCCAGGTTTTTAACTGCTTCTTGAACTGCCCCAAGCTTGCGCAGGCGCGTAGCTCATCCAGCAGGCGGTTCCAATGGAGCGGGGCTAGATGTGAAAAAGCGCGCCCTCCCATTTTGACTTTTCTGATTTTACAGGGACGTAGTAGATTACGATTGCTAGATCTCAATAAACGGGCAGGTATATAAGGAACCAACTTCTTCCTTAGGTAGACCGGGCCGATGCCCTGCTGTGCTTTAAACCCCGACGTCAAGAGCTTAAACACTGCTCTCTTCCTCATAGGCAGCCAGTGTAGTTGTTGCAAAAGAGGACGGGAGGGGGTACGTACTGGTTTGTTGAGGACCAGTCGGGCTGCCGTATTTTGCACTACCTGTAGCCTAGACGCAAGGTCCTCCCTAATTCCTACTAGTAGTGCGTTCCCATAGTCCAGTCTACTAACTAGTAGTGCCTGTACTAGGGTCTTTCTGGCCTCCAAAGGGATCCAAGGAAAAATCTTCCTCAGCATCCGCATGATGCCAAAGCATGTGCCCGATACTGACTTCACGTGTTCCTCCATCGAAAGTTTATTATCAAACAGGAAACCCAAATTCCGTGCCTGAGTGGTTGGATTGGGTGCCTCCCCAATTCCTCCGGCCACCAGTCCGACGACCATAATTCCGTCGCCTTTCCAAACAGAAGGATCTCCGTCTTATTGGAGTTGAGCTGCAGAAAATTCTCGCTCATCCAAGCGGCAATTTTCAGCATGCAGGATTTAAACTTTGCTCTGGCATTTGCTGGGTCCGTCTCGATGGGGATTATCACCTGCGTGTCATCCGCATACAAGATTGTCTCAAAACCGCAAGATCTTATGATGGAGGCCAGCGGTGCCACATAGATGTTGAATAATGTGGGGCTTAAGATGGAGCCCTGCGGGACCCCTTGTCTACTGCGGTGGTCTGAGAGACGAATGTGTCTAATTGGACACATTGTGCTCTATTGTTAAGAAAGCTCTGCAGCCACATCCAAGCCAAGCCTTCGACACCAATCTCCCGCAGCCTGTCCAACAGGACACGATGAGAGATGGTGTCAAAGGCTGCCGATAGATCAAGGAGCACTAGCATGGTGGGCATCCCTCTGTCCAGTGACATCCTGATCGTATCCATGACCTCCACCAGTGCCGCCTCCGTACTATGGGCTGCACGGAAACCTGATTGCGAGGGGTCCAATAACCCATACTGCTCCAGATATCCCGTAAGTTGTTTGTTTACCAATGTCTCCATAACCTTCGAGCTGCAAGGGAGGAGAGAGATTGGTCTATAATTTTGAAGGTCTGCCGGGTCTGCTAGAGCCTTCTTCAGCAAAGGTTTTATATGCGCTTTTTCCATTTCCTGGGAAATACGGCCGTTGCCAGGGAGATGTTACAAACCTCCGCTAACGACGGAGCTAAAATTAGGGCGAGTTCAGCCATTATAAATGGCACCGCCGGGTCTGAGGGGGCACCAGATTTTGTGTGTGCCAATACTGCTGCCACTTGCTCTGTGGTAATGGCTGTGAATGCATCGAGTCTAGGTAGTGTGGGGTCTCTCTTCGGAGGGGCCAACCCCTTCGGTGCTGCTCTTGCAGCTAGAGAGCTGTAGATCTTGTCTACCTTGTCCCTAAAATGATTTGCTATGTTATCACATAGTGTTTGTGTCGGGGGTATAGAGGGACTGTTAGCTTTAGGGTTTGTGAACTCTTTGAGTATTTTAAAGAGCTCCTTAGAAGAGTTCTTTGCCTCCCGAATTCTCGAGCCTAGGTGGTCTCTTCTTGCTGAGTTACAGTTTGTTAAATAGGCTTTGTGTGCTACTGAAAAGGCCAGTTTATCCTCTGGCCGCTTGGTTTTCCTCCATTTTCTTTCTCTGCCTCTACACCTGGCCTTTTCCTTCTTAAGACTTTCAGAGTACCAGGGGCTGAGACAGCCCTTTCCTGCGTTCGTACTACCCTGCACGGCGCGATGATATTTAGCGTGTCTCCAATTGAGGCCTCCCATTTTCCTAAGGCATTATCACTTCCCTCTCCTTTATCGAAGGAGGGGGTCTAAAGACCTGACTAAATGCCTTAGGGGTGACTTTCCTCCAAGCTCTACGAGGACTCATTCTGCATTGGGACTGGCATCCTCTATCCGCTCTGCTCAAGGTAAATTTAAGCGCAAAATGATCAGTCCAGGTTAGTGGCCACGGGGATTCCACTGATAAGTCTATGTTTGCAAAGATATTATCCAAGATATGCCCTGCAATATGGGTAGGTTCATGAATTCTTGGAGAAAGACCCACCGACTCCATGGCTGACAACAAACATTTCGTATCTAAATTAGAAGGGTCATCTAAATGGTGATTAAAGTCGCCAACCAAAAAAAAGAACTCGGATTGCAGGATATACGGGCGAGGGTCTCCAGTAATGAGGTGCAGAACAATTTATTACTTTCTCCTGGTGGATGATATACTACCGCCCCCATCCCACTGGTCCCTTTCCAAGACTGCAGTCGAAACACCAACAGTTCCATCCCATCTGTTAATACTGAATCCAGTACCTTAATGTAATGTGGGACCCGTAAGGCTATAGCCAGGCCACCCCCCTTTTGTTCACTCTGTCTAATCTTGTGACGGTATACTCGTCCGGGAACGCAGAGGCCATAACTGGGGTGGAGTGACTTTGCATCCAAGTTTCAGAGATAAGACATATGTCCGGCTTCAGATCCTCCAGCAAGTCCCACAGTTCTGCGAAATGTTTAGGGATAGATCTAGCATTAATATATAGTGCCCGAAAGGGCTCCTGTTTTCCTTCCCCTGTGTAATACTACCCGTCCTTGGTGCTTTATTGGTTTTATTAGCTTGCTTGCTTTGGGTCTGGGAGCAGAGGGGTCGGCTGTTTGCCTGACCTGTGATGTCGACCTACCACATTTACCACACCTCCTGCCTTGTGTCCCTATATCTCCTAAGAGCTTTCCCTCACAACCTCTGCCCAGCATGTTCTCCCTTAGGTCCAATAACTCCTCCTTAGAGTACCTTAAAACCGCCATCTTCTCCCTGTTCAAACTGGCGGAGTTTCCTGGCAGCCGGCAGCGTCAAGGCGCGGACGGGCGCAGGCGGGCTTGCCTTAGGCGCGCCTTTAGCGCGTCCGCTGCGCGTCCGGCGCGCGCTGAAATTTATGCCCCCGGAGGTAGCAGCTAGACCGCTAACCTCTCCAAAATGGCCGCCAAAGTCGGGTTGCCACTTCCCCTCCCAGGCAGCCTCTCTCCACTCAATCGGCCGTTAGTAAACGCGACCGCGGTGGACCGGAGAGTTGCCCTAGCCACCTTCACTTCCCCCAAACAGGTAATGACAGCTAAAATGCTAAAAGTTTATTTTTATTTTAAAATGCAGGCATAATCACTCTCAAATCCCTCTATCAAATAGTGCAGTCACAATTCCTAAAAATCCTGATAGCGCGAGTTTGTCCAATGCCTCAGCCTGTGCAAAACCACTGCGCGTCCGAGCGCGCGCTGAAATTTATGCCCCCCAGAGGTAGCAGCTAGACCGCTAACCTCTCCAAAATGGCCGCCAAAGTCGGGTTGCCACTTCCCCTCCCAGGCAGCCTCTCTCCACTCAATCGGCCGTTAGTAAACGCGACCGCGGTGGACCGGAGAGTTGCCCTAGCCACCTTCACTTCCCCCAAACAGGTAATGACAGCTAAAATGCTAAAAGTTAATTTTTATTTTAAAATGCAGGCATAATCACTCTCAAATCCCTCTATCAAATAGTGCAGTCACAATTCCTAAAAATCCTGGTAGCGCGAGTTTGTCCAATGCCTCAGCCTGTGCAAAACCACTGCGCGTCCGAGCGCGCGCTGAAATTTATGCCCCCCGGAGGTAGCAGCTAGACCGCTAACCTCTCCAAAATGGCCGCCAAAGTCGGGTTGCCACTTCCCCTCCCAGGCAGCCTCTCTCCACTCAATCGGCCGTTAGTAAACGCGACCGCGGTGGACCGGAGAGTTGCCCTAGCCACCTTCACTTCCCCCAAACAGGTAATGACAGCTAAAATGCTAAAAGTTAATTTTTATTTTAAAATGCAGGCATAATCACTCTCAAATCCCTCTATCAAATAGTGCAGTCACAATTCCTAAAAATCCTGGTAGCGCGAGTTTGTCCAATGCCTCAGCCTGTGCAAAACCACTGCGCGTCCGAGCGCGCGCTGAAATTTATGTCCCCCGGAGGTAGAAGCTAGACCGCTAACCTCTCCAAAATGGCCGCCAAAGTCGGGTTGCCACTTCCCCTCCCAGGCAGCCTCTCTCCACTCAATCGGCCGTTAGTAAACGCGACCGCGGTGGACCGGAGAGTTGCCCTAGCCACCTTCACTTCCCCCAAACAGGTAATGACAGCTAAAATGCTTGAAATTAGATGCCTTCCTTGGCCCATCCCAACTGGCCTTCTTGCCAGTGGAAGAAAAACACTTCCCTACAGCCATGCCATTGTTCCTGCTGAAGGAAAAGTTTTCACAATTCATTATGGTCAAGCACTCGATTGACAGCTTCTGGAGAGCAAAAGTAAAGTGGCCTCCAGTAGCTTCAGGCAAGCCAATTTAACCATGTTTAAGGAGGAGGCAAAGCACTTTACTCCAGGTAACAGTGGTAAAGTGCTCAGAGTAGTTCTAAGGCCAGCAAAGCAAAGAGGGCAACAATTGAGGGACTGTGCATCATGAAATATGCAAGTGTGCTTGTCCTATACTTGATATGCAGACAATGCGTAGCCCACAGTACAGGTCTAGCATGTTAATTGTTTTGTGCAGGATAAGGAGCACATGGAGTGTCATAGAAAGCCAAAGACCAATATGAATATCATATTTGTATGCACTAACAAAGCAGTGAAAAGAACCAATTTGAAAAACATCAATCACGCTCCCTAAAGGCTAGCTGCCTATTAGGCTATTTGGATTGCCAACTGATACTTTCAGCCCACAAAGTGTCAGGAAACAAGAACATTCAAGCCATATATAATTGGATAGTGTTATTAATAGTGTTATCCCCTTTGAAGAAATTCCTTGCGGTAGGCAAATGATCAGTGAATAAGTGTGCTACCCTCTATCAAAAATGGTTAAAAGATAGTGTATTCTTTTTGCAGGAAAGTTACTTCCTTTATTCCACTGGGTTTGGTGGATTTTCTGCTGGTGGTTGTATGTCACATTATTGGCCTGCACCAATATTGACTTCAAATATCTAACTTAACAAAAAATGGTCAGGGCAAGCATAACAAGAGAAATAAAGATTTATTTTTTTGATTCCACATCTATTTGCCTTGATGATATAGTACAAGTCAATCTTATACAATTGATATTATTGTAGGTTGACATTAAAACATCTATTTTGCCCCTAGGTTGGCTTTGAACGTGGAGAGACCATTAATCCTTCATGATAAATGCACCAGATTGAGTCCCTGTGTTGCAAGCTTTGTGGGAATATGATATCGACCCATTGGAAGATGGGGAATGTATGGAGGCCATTATGGCACCTTATGAAATTGCTATCTTGACACGCCTACGCCTTATTCAAATCAGGTACCTCAATAGGTAGTACTATTTCCCCAAGAAATAGTGGAAAAGTAGCATGTTGCACTCCTCTGCTTGCACACAATGCAGCACTGATACTGGAGACTGGTTCCATGTAGACTTGAATTCCAGACAATCTAGCACTATTGGAAAGAAATTGTATCAGTACTGACGATAGTGGTGAGGAATCCTATAGAACTTGCTCCCAAACTATGCCTCCTGCGCGTTATGGTGTAGAATGGATCTCGTTATTCTCATATTCTGCGGGCATGAGATGTCTTCTGGTGAAGAGAGACTGTGCACAAAACTGGAAGTCCAACAGGGACCTAACAAAGATTGAGTGGTTAAAAAAAATGGATTTCAGTGCAACTACAGAGAAAACTATATATCAGGCAATACATTGCACGACAAAACATAAGAATTGGTGTCCACGGTGGCAACATTTTGGCCTAGAAACTGTGTGTACTGTGTCAAATTGTTATTTCATTTTCTTTTTCTTTGTATGGATTCAATTATTAGCCAGTACTTCCCAATAGACACTAATGCATAATGATAATGCTTATGTGATGCTATGCTGCTATTGTTGTAGTTGGACCTAATAAAAATGCTGATAAAACCAAAATGAATTTGTACTCCCATCCTGACAATGGCTGGATGCAAAAGAGTTATCTTGATCTTAGACCTGGCCTGTCTGAGAGAAGCCGAATGCCCTTAGGTATCTATTTAGTTTAAAACAAATATATGGAATGTGTTAAAGCAGCTACCTGCGTAAGATGCCTCCAACTGGATAAAAAAGCCTACGGGCATAAAAAGCCCTCAGAAACAGTTAATGGCTGAGTGAAAGAACTCTGAATAGATGATGATGATGTGAGTAGCTAGGCAGTCACAAGGAAGGTTTGAATCCATGCTCTGGTGTAGAAATGCTCCACTCAAGAGAATCCACATGGCTGGAGCATTGAGAGTAAGGAGCGATGAACTACTTGAGAAAACGCAAAGAGCAGCTGTCTTGGTCTCCATTTCTAATGATGGCTGGCAGGGCTGCACAGGCCTTTTATTCTGCCAGTAAATGGTATTGCAACAATTGTCATAGCGGGGACGCTGTCATCAATGTTACATCACTGAAATTATAGGGATTGTGACAAATCCAAGCATCAAACAAAACACAAGTGTAGCAAAGGAGCCACACCCATTCAGCAGGAGAATGGACAGGGTTTGGTATGTTAGGGTTGGTGCATTTTGGAGTACGCTGTCACAAATATATCACTAAAGCATGGTGTGGAAACGAACTGTCATTTACATTCAGCACATTTTCCAATGAAATGCCAACTAACTTTGCACAGACATGCAGTTTTACCAATAAAACTATATAGTGCACAAACGACTATGGGTGGAAATCACTTTTCAGTGAATAATGATCGTTTGCACATCACTAAGGGCTTGATCACGATCTGGGTGGATGGGATACTGTGTCACAAATGTGATGGATATTCCGTCCGCCGTATTTCAAGTTCCATAGGATATAATGGAATTGTAATTTGGTGGATGGGATATCCGTCACGTTTGTGACAGAGTAACCTTGTCCGCCAAGATCTAATCAAACCCTAAGTAAATTGTCTTGATTTGTTTTGATCCTATTAAAAAATGTTGTTTACATCACACTTCAGAATCACAAAAAAGTGCTTACATTTGCCCTTTTCTTAGCTGCTGATATATTTTGAAATATGTTTACAGTCTATTGGGCATATTTAAATTTTGTTCTGTTAGTAAAAATAGCATTGTATGGCCTTACCTTTCATACTCTTGTACTCCAGCAAGATTGTCACACAGTTAATTTTACAAAATACTCTCACTTTGTACTCAATAATGAAAAGTAAACCTCAATCTATCTGTAAAACGATTAGCAATTTGTCAAAAAACATTGCCTGACATTTGACCTCTGTCTTTGAATGTACAGTAAACGTGGCAAGAAAGACTCAAAATGTAATGTCATTTCCCTGGTAGGTTGGAGCCCTTAGAGGCCGGTTTTGAGAGCCCCGGGCCACTCCTGGTGCCCCCAGCTCTTGCCCAAGCTCCCCAAGGTAATTTCATCAGGCACGGGGAGACTTCAAAAGGGAAATATATATATATATATATATATAAATATATATATATATATATATAGAGAGAGAGGGAGAGAGAAGGTAAAGAGAAAGTGATCAGAAGGGAGAAAAAAAGAGGCGACAGATGGCCACTCTAATAGCTCCGGGATTGAGAGATCCAGAAGACGTGGACCACAAGAGGATACAAGAAAGTGCTGTTCCATGGCATCTCTACAAAGTCCAGGAAGAAGTCCTGGCCACTCCAAGGGCTACTAAGCATGTGAATATATGGTGCGCTGCCGGCAGGGTCAGGCATAGCCGCACCGTGACTCATACCCAGCGTGTGGGATATGACTACAGGGCGGGTCTGCTCCCAGTCCTCCGTCTTGTTGTATTCCGCTTTAGGTGTCCGTATATAGGTTTTCCTGATACATGTCCTTATATAGGCACAATTCGCATTGCCCTTATATAGGCATGAGATCCCAGTCCTTATTTAGGCATTAGCCATGCTATCCAAATACAGGCATGGTCACCTACATCCGTCCACCCTAACGTCACAACGAGTTCTTAGAAACCAGACCCTTAAGCTCTTGGGAGTTCCTCTAGCACAGGATTATTGATTTCTCCAAGAACTCATTTATTATGCATGAACCGCTATTCCTTAAGGGTTCATTCCTGATGTCTTCCTCTGCCCGACTTTACGTCAATGCTAACATTCCAAGGCACCTACCGGGTATAAATATACCTTCCCTTGCCCAAGCAAGTAGGAGGAGACCTCGACTTTAGAGGAGCCTGTGTCCCAGCCTGACGCACTGACAAGAGACGCTGTCATCCCTGCTCGCAGAGAATCAAGCTTCCAGTGTTCTGACTCCCTTCGCGGGGTGTTAGAGTTTGAGACCCGGAAAGAGATTCCCACCTCTCTCATTCTCAAGGTATGGAGCTGACTAGAACCTAGAGGGACTCTTGGCATACCAGACTTGGCATACCAGACTTGGCATACTATAGCATACCGTACTATAGAATACATCACCTACTTCTTACCTTGCACTACACTTAGGTTAGGTACACTGGGGTAGAACTAGTTAGAGAAGCATCTTATGAGTACTCGCATTTTTAGCTTATGTTATTTATGTATATGAATATATGTGTCATAGCTAAAAGATAATGCTAGTGCAGTATTATTTCTTTCTACTGCTTACGCTGTACATAATATATCTCCCATACTGTCTTACGATTGTAACAGCTCATATCTCTTACACGAGAAACAAGACTGTTCAATAAATCCTTTTATTGAAATGCCCGTCTATTTCTTCTGTGTAACTCTGAAGAAACTAAGCATGCATGATTAGCTGAGTGAAACTGTTATCTGTTGTTTCCACGATTCTGAGAATGTTCCGATTCTAAAGGGAAACAAAGTTGTCATGTTTATGCGGTTGCCAGAAACTACTCCCTTCTTGTTTACAAGGAGTTTCTAGTGGCCTCTGAGTTAGCTGGCACAAAGTAATTAAAGTTTAATATACTCGAGAGGGGCATACTGACCTCAGTCCTATGCCAAACCTATAGGGTATATTATTCCAATGCGCAGAGCCTATTAGGGAAATAGGAACTACACTACATGGCGCCCAACGTTTGGTAAGGCACTAATTTAACGCTAGATACTGAGTAACTCAGTCGTGCTTTTATCAGAGACCCCTACTCACATACTCCATAAGACGTCTGGAGTGGGTAGGGTTAAGTATCCGGCAAAGCTGAATAGGACAAAAATCCTATATATTAGCTGTATGGTTTGTTCAACGTTGAAGGATACAGTGTTCCAAAATATTGTGCACCTTATCTTTGTTTCCTTGAAACTTGTTCTGCATTTTTTCAAAAAATGTCCCTGAACGGGGATACTATCACCGAGAACGGTGTAGCTGCGGCTGACCCAGTCGTAACAGCTTTTAATTTTACAGGTTTAAATGAAACCGATGAGGGTGTTATACACATCCCTCCAAACTTAAGGAGAGCCATCACTCTAAAACTTATAAAACACGGCCTAACACCAAGAGGTGGTAGAGCAGTTTTCCTGATAGAGGCACACGAATCCTTTCAGACAGAGGTATTCTATTCATGGATTGTATTCCCAGAATCAAATCCAATAACAAAAGTATTTCACTTCTTTAAAGGAGATGAACCACCAGAGGAATATATTCCTTTTGAGGATATTGAAATTCCACTCACATACCAGGAGCATAATCTCTGGTTTAAAGGCGCCCTAAAACATCACAAAAATATTACCAGGCTCGGTCCACTAGGTAGACCATGAGCAACATGGCCGATTCTAGCCGGCTACACACCTCATCCTGACATTGAAGAGATGTCAGACGAGGAATTACTTACTCAACTACAAGAGTTAATAAAAATTTACAGACAATTAGTCCAATATGTCATGCGGACTTTCACAGTCTAACCACCTATAACAATTCCAAATCAAATACCCCAACAGGGGTATACACTAAAAATTACTCCACAGAGTTTGCACGCAGTCATGGGTAAAATGCCCACAAAACGTGAACAAATTCCATTCTGGATAGCTCAAAAAATTACTCAAATAGAAGCAGTATTTCCAAATACTAGCCCTTATGAGAAACACAGAATCCTAACAATCTGTTTACCAATGGGGATCACACCACAACTGGAAGACTGCACCACTTGGGGCACAGTCTTTGCTGCCATCTATACTAAAACACATGGTGTTCCGTCAATTGCAGTAATACCAGATGTCCTGAAACAAATTTAAAACGAATATGGGGCAAAACCTGCTCTGAATTTAGGTATGAAATTACTGAAAAGCTTCGACCAGGTCTCAACAATAATATTATCTAATATTAAAGGGGAGGCAGCATCAGTGGCGATCCGCCAACGCTTAAGGGAATTTGATGTAACAGAACATCAACATGAACTACCCAGAATAATAGAACAATCTTATGCAGAATTAGGCAGAGATAGTTTGGGTGGAAAACCTTTGAAGCCAAAACTATCTGAAAGTCCTGAGAAGGACTCTATTAAACAAAATCCTACATCTTCTAAAAAGAAGTGGGAAACTAATAAACAAAATTCAAACGAGACACGTTCTCAATCCCGAGGTAGGTCTCCTCAAAAGGAGCCCTCTGAAAGGAGGTATAACCTCAGGAATAGGGATAATTTAAGACAACCTGACAGATATCAAGATACTGATACACGTTCCTCTCGTACCGTTCAGATATCGTCACAGACATCAGAAAGAAGAGGACGGTCAGATCACAAAGAAGAACACGTGAAATCCAAAGACGATAAACACGTTCAGAAAAATAAATCAAAACCTCAATTCACAAAAAAGAAGGTAGCAGGTCTGAAGATCAGACATGCCGAGGATACTGAGAACACAGCTCAAGAACGGAGAATGGGCAAGACAATGCTGGACAGTGCAGCAGAAGTAACAATAGCTCACCATAACCTGAAGGAACTTCTAGAGATAGTGGACTTGAATGAGTACATCACAGTAGAGACTGTAGACACCAGGGTTAGTACTCCACAAAAGTTATATGACATAACACTCCGAATGGAGGGAGGCATACCAAGAAAAGTGAAAGTACTCTTTTGGGAGAAACTTTCAAGGGGTTATGATATACTTCTAGCAGAAAAGGACTGGCCACCAAACTTTGTCAGGGAGTGCCCACATGGTGAGGACATCATTATGCCAGCCTTCTCCAACCATATTCCAATTCACCTAAAATATACTTATGCCAGGAAATGGGCAGTTGCCCAGGCCCCAGCATTATACAAAAATCATGTAGGATGGGATGAGGACTCACCTCACCACAAAATACAGCTAAAAATGAACCTACTGCACAAAGGCAGTACCCAATAAAGCAAGAAGCTAAAAAACAGGTCAGGGAGATCTTAGATCAACTTGAATACCAAGGAGTGATTGAAACATGCACCTCCTCAATGAACAATCCTTTGTTTCCTGTATCCAAACCAGACAATACATATCGTCTAGTTTTGGATTACAGACACTTGAACACTTGTTCCAAAACATTTGCAGTGCAAAATGCACATAGTACAGCATTAATGAATAACATTGTGCGTAAAAATTATAAAACCACATTGGACATTTCAAATGGTTTCTTTTGTCAAAACATAGCACCAGAAAGCAGGTACTTAACAGCTTTCTCAATAATGGGGACCCAGCGTCAATTTTGTAGACTCCCACAGGGGTTCAAAAACAGCCCGGGGTTATTCTCAGCAAGAGTAACAGAGTTACTACAAATTTATGATAATGAGGCATTGTCATATGTCGATGACATCTATCTGACAGACAATGACCTAGATAGGCACTTGAACAGGGTGAGTACCATTATATTGGGCTTCGCCTCTGAGGGCTATAAATTCAACTTTAAAAAATCCAGAATTACCCATCTCAATGTCCTTTTCCTGGGATATGAGCTTTCAAGTGAAGGCAAGAGCTTGGCAGCTAACTTTTTAGAAAAGTGTGCGCTGCTCCAACCTCCAAAAACGCTGAAAAATTTACAATCCATCTTGGGTTTCCTAAATTTTGGAAGAACTTAAATTCTAAATTACGCAGAAAGGGTTAAACCTCTCTACGAATTAATCAAACCTGATTTTTCAACAAAACATTGGACACAAGAACACACAGAAATCCTGCGTTCACTCCAAGCTAACATGTTAGCAACAAATCACTTACAAACACGCATAAATAAACGCAATTTAGTGATCCGAATAATTTCGGGTCAATGCGGATTCACCTATTTAACATTTAATGAGGGTGAAAAAGTACCAATAGCATACAAATCACATTTGTATACACAAGCAGAAATGCGCTTCACTTCAACAGAAAAAATACTGACAGCAGTTCAAACCGCTGTAGCAAAAGAAAGAGCTCTAGCTCAAGGGAGACGCATTATTGTCGTATCTCCAGTACCAGCCTTAGAGGCGGTCACAAAAGCGAGCATTCCAAATGCAAAAGCTTTACATCCTAGATGAATACAATGGGTTAATTCTCTTGCTGCAACAGATGTTGAATATGTTTTTGATCTTGATTTAAAAACACAAGCGTTCCTGCAATATGAACATGAATGTTCTCTGCCCACTGAAATTCTGCCTCTCGATCAGTACGAATTTATAATTTATACAGACGGATCAGCACAACCCGCTACAGGGAGTAAGCAAGCTTACAGTGCAGCGTTCGCAATCGTTAAAGGTCGCATGCGCGATGGTAACTTCAGACCAATGGTCACTTAAACTCAATCTCTAGGAGATTGTACAGCTCAGCGAGCTAAACTACAAGCATTCAAACTGGCACTTGAAAATACAGATCACGAATTCCCCACACTTATAGTGTGCGATTCCCTTTACTGTGTTCAGTCATATAATGAATATATACAGAATTGGCTTCAAAACGGATTCAAAGATGCAAAAGGTGGCACAATAAAGCATAAAACGCTTTGGGAACAAGTAGCTCAGTTGAAAAACGAGCTACCAAAAGCTCACGTGATACACACGCTGAGTCATCAACGTGAATGCGTTCACGTTACAGGGAATTCATTGGCTGATGAAGCCGCAAAGGGGGCTGTTCAGACGGCTTCCGTAGCTGCGATCACTCGTTCCAAAACGAGAATAGACAGTGAGATATTGTTGGCTGTCAATGCTTCAAGCAAAGGCAGTGGTGCAGCGTTACCAAAGAAATTTCCACTCAAGTACTCTTATGTAATTGATGCGAACAACGTTCCTTTTGCTCGAATCCCTGGAGTGGGGGATAGGGTAATTCCAAACATGGAACGTAGAGCAGCTTTGATTTATAAAGCACATCTGGGGGAGGGTCTGTCACATCAAGGGATCTCTAAAACAATATTAACATTAAAAGAGATGTACTGGTGGCCTGGAATGAATACACAGATTCACATCTTCATCGATGATTGCAGAGACTGCAATAGACAGCGTGGTGCAGAACGCCATCAAACACCAGACTACGAAGTAGCCTGCCCAGTACTGACACCATTGTTAGACAGCATTTGACTATCTACGCGCAGGCGTCCTTTATGACGAATGCAATCCCACAAACATTAAGTCAAGGTTCCTATGGATATGGCCTCAGCGCTCATTAAATAATTTGCCAAGAAGTTCTCTAGGGGGGGGGGGTCACTCCATATGAGGTCCTATTTGGGACAAGAATGTGGGTTCCTGATCTCGAATGTAAAGGCACAGTGGTGGAAAATAAACCCTTTGATATCAAAGATCGTTTGGCTGTTTTACAGGATCTAAATGAACTAAGATCGAAACAAAGCAACGTGTTCCTGAAGCCAACGACCACTGGGGAAACACCGGCAGTCCCAGCAAGGCCTGTCTGGATCCCAAAAGTTGGGGATCTAGTCAGAGAGAAGATTGCGGACAAGAAGGAATTTGGACCTTCTTACAGACAACCAGTAACTGTCCTAGCCGTCCACGGAACAAGAAAAGTACTTCTGCCGCCCCTTGCAGGAAAAAAGGAGAAAAGATTTGTGTCAATCGACCTCATCAAACCACACTATGTAGCCAATACTAAATAGTAGGCCTCGTGGACTCCGACCTAGTAGCAGACGCACTCCTCACGCTACTATCCAAGAGGTTCAGACTGAAAGACTCATAACCATCGAGAATTCAGCAGTAAGAGATGAAGGACTAAGCAACAATGCTATGGAACTCTTCCCTCTTGAAAGTCAAGTAACAGTTTGTCCAGATACACCTGTCTACACCAACGTAACACGTGATCAACTGGTTCCAGCGATTTCAACAAATCCTGATGCAATTCCAACAATTGACCGAACTGCTTCTGGCTATTTCATTAACTTTGATACGTTTTCTGAGGATCCAAGTGAGCCTGAAATGACGCCAGCCCTACAAACTTTCAAACAACAAGTACAAGACCTTTTTCATTTTCTGAAAGAGACTTATCTGGTTTCACCATGGATTGAACTATGGATTATTTCTGGAATATTTTTCTTTCTGCTTTGGCTAGCTTTGGTTATGACTCTTAGCGTGCTTATAAATGGCAGATACATTCGTATGGACACTGAAAGTAAAAATGTGAACTTACTTTTAAAACCACACAAATCATCCCATCGTGAACTTGTCAGCAGTGAACATCACAGCCGTTCCTATACAGGATGGTATAGTTTGGGACAAAACCGATTTCGACATATTCGGCCCGACGGAACTTTTGAAGATTCCACATTTATTTAAAATTTCATTAAGTGACTTTATTACCTCCAGTACCTATTCTGATGATTGGGACTTTGAGACTGTTAATGACATGATGTCTGATCTAGAAAGGTCTGCTGCGTTCTCTAACAATGAATACTTAGAGGGCTCATCAGACTATGAACAGCTTTATTGTTACAACCACTATGGTCATCATTTTTTGCATAAATCTGCAACACCTAGAAATGTGTTTATGTTTAACCAATGGGAACATTGTCCTACACCACCAAGGGGTAGTTCAAAAACGTTTGCAAAGAAGTTTCCATATTTTTCAGGGTACAATATATCTGATCCAGAAACATTTTACTATAAGAATGTAAACAAAACAGGACAGAAAATTATGTTAACTAATACAAAACAGGTTTATTCTGCAGCCTTTATTACCCAGCTGTCTAGACAAGGATTTGACTTTTGGAAAGACACAATCGACACAAAATCTGTCTGGGGTTCTAAAGATTGGCAAGTGCAGGGGATAGAAGCTTTGTTTAGAGCCTGCATCATCCCACAGCAAATAATGTTTTTGAATGACACTGTGCAACAAACGTCTTGCCTTGGTTTAGCCAAGATCAAAGACATGAACACACCTTCTGTACCAACACCTGCAAGTAATAGCACTACACAGGGAGGGGTCACAGTAGACACAATACTACAAAACAAACAGATCAGATCCTGATTGGGAAAAATGGTTGCTCTGGCCCACAGACACAAACATCTGTCAAGAAAGATTCCTGAATAGAAAACAGGGCTTTACTATCCATAGGCCAGACCCACGTTATGTTCAACGACAACATCCGGGGGTAGTAACAACATACAGTGTA
The DNA here is from genome assembly GCA_963921515.1 of Calotriton arnoldi. Taxonomy (NCBI): domain Eukaryota; kingdom Metazoa; phylum Chordata; class Amphibia; order Caudata; family Salamandridae; genus Calotriton; species Calotriton arnoldi. Next base: position 1,525,559 of record CAWUFW010001446.1, on the reverse strand, counting down.
GGAAAATTGTGCCTCGAATGGTTACAAAAATCTACACTCGAGGATGTGAAACAACACTTATCTTTACTTAAAGAAGACGCAGACCTTAGGGAATTCTTGCTAGGACCAAGAAAACCGCCTCAAAAACGTTTCATATATGCCGTCATTTATGCTGCTTATAATGAAATATGGAAGAATTCACAGGCAGAGGCTGCAGAAAGAATACGTGAGCTTGATCGTATTAACTTAGAGAAATCTCTCACTGTGGTCGACAATGGGTTAACAACTTTGTCATCCAGAATTTATTCACTGGACAACATTGTATCCTCTGCTATTGACATACTGGAACAAGATTCAGCCATGTTACAACAAGGCCAATCTCAGTTACGTTCTATTATGTTATTAGGCTGGACGCTGCATTCCTTGTGTGCAGGCTATGTGCCTTGGCGTTTTATCAACACGTCGTCTCTGTTTTCAGAATACAATCTCACGGATAAACAGGTCATACTGGCACAAAGGGGAGCAAAGTATACAGTGCTGAGCATTGAAAAACTGGAAAAATTACCATTTACGGTAGCAGAAAAACCAGCTACAGAATGGCTTATCCATGGCAAAATAACTCTGCCTGTCACTACTTTTCATTTTCAGTATTGCCTCAAACAAATGCAAGCAGGCAAATATGAAAGGTTGGGTAAAGAATACATTAAGACATCCTGGGATTTACCTTACGAATACAGATGTTGGAGTGGGGATCGTGAAGTGTTTCTAAGCGGTACACACTGTGAAAATGCACTGAGCGGATCTCTCATATGTCAGGACATTTCTTTACATGGGGCTTGTAATGGTTCTGTGGCAAACTTGTCCTGCCACCTGCAGGGTACACCAGCTGCTGTGATTAATCCAACGTTTGGCCAACTTTCTAACGGGAGTTACCTCATGTTGAATGATCAGAGTTGCTGTGGCATGTTGCCAGGAATCCCATATCTGGTAACGGTTAGCTCCAGGGTTACTTGTTGTATGCAAGTATTGTTCCCCCAAATCAACAGAGTCAGGGAGCCGCCTCTATGGCCTTCATTGAATGTTTCTTTTATACGTTTTGATACTTTAAGCAGAATGAAAGCCATGCTTTTACAACAAACAGTGCCTTTGACCTCGGCCAAAGAAATCTATGATTTACAAATTGCAAGGACTTCGGCTGAGATACAGGCTCTAATTCGTACAAACTGCCCTATACATTTCGTAGAAATGATGGGACGTATCTTAAACATGTCTGATACGAGCGGGATTGTACATGTATTTAAGACCATCTGTTCAGGACTGTTAACACCTTTTCAGGCAGTCCTCGAAATCATTCCAAACTTCGCACATTCGGTGTTTGGTGGTGTGCCATTAATTCTAGCACTCGTTGCAGGAATCCTGTTTTTATTCCTACTACTACGCTATGGCAAGCCTATCAACCGGCGTCACTCCCAGCAATTTGGAGAAAGATCTCCTAGAACGGAAGTGCCGTGAGCGCATAGTGCAACTTTTGGGCATACTTCGTCTACGGGAACTTAATACAACATGGTTTCTGTCATTTAGACCAATCTGGCAAGATTGCATCTTAACTGTTCTACGCTGCCTGCTTTGCGGTGAAGAATGCGTGCTAGACATCTGTCTAACACTCCCATCAGTCATGCCAAGGGATATCGATACTCTGCTGGACCCGATAACGGCCCATGCTCTGTGTTGTCACCAGAGGCTACCAATCCTGATGACGGCATTTGTTGAGATCTCACAGACGCTTCCTGCTGCTGCTGAGGTACGAGATGGATCAACAGGCACACAGGTAACAACGGACGCAAACATTGCTGCAGCATCCTATGCTGAAGGCGATGCTTCACATCTCTGTGCAGTTAACCTTCTAAACGAGGTGTTCCAACTGTCACCGACAACGGTAGACGATCTTTTGTCTACAGGAATAGATGATTTCATGTTTACACCAGACCCATACACTGACTTTGATTCGGCTCACAGTGTACCGGGGAAGCAATGAATTTGGCCTCCATATTTTCAAAACAGACCAAAACTTGGAACTCTTTCTAAATTTTTTTCTTTTTTTTCTTTCTCTATTTTTGAAAATACATGGCAATTCAATCTGCTTACAGTAGAACTATTCATATAGAACGGACTTCTTTGAATACTTCCAGGGACACATTGTCACCTTATTTACCACAATTTCATTTAGTACCATGATATGAAATGGCTTTGATTTTTGAATACTTGTCAACCATTTCGTCATATGTATATATTTCTGTTTTATCATTCATGTTGCATTTATTTCCAATATATGCTTAGAATGAAAAAATGCTTTAAAATGTACAGTATCTATTGCATTACATGTTTAGCAACAGTTTTTTTTAAAACTTCTTTTAGTATGCTTTTAGAAATGTTTTTAGCAACATGTGGTACTTAGTTTAATGTTTAGCATTTAATGTTTAAGCATTTTGTATTATCGTTCATTCGAAAGTGGAGTGGGTGTTGTATTCCGCTTTAGGTGTCCGTATATAGGTTTTCCTGATACATGTCCTTATATAGGCACAATTCGCATTGCCCTTATATAGGCATGAGATTCCTGTCCTTATTTAGGCATTAGCCATGCTATCCAAATACAGGCATGGTCACCTACATCTGTCCACCCTAACGTCACAACGAGTTCTTAGAAACCAGACCCTTAAGCTCTTGGGAGTTCCCCTAGCACAGGATTATTGATTTCTCCAAGAACTCATTTATTATGCATGAACAGCTATTCCTTAAGGGTTCATTCCTGGCGTCTTCCTCTGCCCGACTTTACGTCAATGCTAACATTCCAAGGCACCTACCGGGTATAAATATACCTTCCCTTGCCCAAGCAAGTAGGAGGAGACCTCGACTTTAGAGGAGCCTGTGTCCCAGCCTGACGCACTGACAAGAGACGCTGTCATCCCTGCTCGCAGAGAATCCAGCTTCCAGTGTTCTGACTCCCTTCGCGGGGTGTTAGAGTTCGAGACCCGGAAAGAGATTCCCACCTCTCTCATTCTCAAGGTATGGAGCTGACTAGAACCTAGAGGGACTCTTGGCATACCAGACTTGGCATACCAGAATTGGCATACTATAGCATACCGCACTATAGAATACATCACCTACTTCTTACCTTGCATTACACTTAGGTTAGGTACACTGGGGTAGAACTAGTTAGAGAAGCATCTTATGAGTACTCGCATTTTTAGCTTATGTTATTTATGTATATGAATATATGTGTCATAGCTAAAAGATAATGCTAGCGCAGTATTATTTCTTTCTACTGCTTACGCTGTACATAATATATCTCGCATACTGTCTTACGATTGTAACAGCTCATATCTCTTACACGAGAAACAAGACTGTTCAATAAATCCTTTTATTGAAACGCCCGTCTATTTCTTCTGTGTAACTCTGAAGAAACTAAGCATGCACGATTAGCTGAGTGAAACTGTTATCAGTTGTTTCCACGATTCTGAGAGTGTTCCGATTCTAAAGGGAAACAAAGTTGTCATGTTTATGCGGTTGCCAGAAACTACTCCCTTCTTGTTTACAAGGAGTTTCTAGTGGCCTCTGAGTTAGCTGGCACAAAGTAATTACGTTTAATATACTCGATAGGGGCATACTGACCTCAGTCCTATGCCAAACCTATAGGGTATATTATTCCAATGCGCAGAGCCTATTAGGGAAATTGGAACCTCAGTCCTATGCCAAACCTATAGGGTATATTATTCCAATGCGCAGAGCCTATTAGGGAAATTGGAACTACACTACAGTCTAGCAGACACAATTCTCTATCTGGTGGGAATAATGCTACCATGGTGACAGCAAACCTCTAGAGGTGGGCGAGCCTACACATTAGCAGGGAGACCAGACCTAGAGACGAGCCAAGGGTCTCGCCCACCTCTACAATCCGCTAACTTCATTTTTAGTTTCACAGTGCATTTGCTCTGTTTTGGTTGAATTTCATACAGTTTGCATGACCCGCGAGTGAAGTTACCCAAGAGAGAGTTGGTGTCATAGTTGCCTAATCCTTGAGAGTTACAACTGGGTGATGGGGCAGTAGATCATAGCAAAATTTTACTTTAACCCTGAGGATTTGGGGACTCAATATTTTAACATTGTTGTGCACTTGTCACCTTCTAAGAACTCCATTGGCAGGCTGAGAAAAAAGGCTAGCAAAAGACTTTGGTATGTGCTATGCCAAAGATTTCACAGTCTAAACACACGAATAAGGCCTGAGGAGGTTTAGAGACCAGCAGGGTTTGACTCCCCTCTAACACAATCACAAATCACAAAGATGAAACCCTGGGTCTAGAACTCAAACGGAGTGCGGGGGAGTCTCTTTTAAAGGATGGTTTCCCTCACCCACCCGTAGGTGGCATGCTTCATCATAGGGTAACCTCCTCGCACTGCGAACCTAGTCGCAGTACGGGCTACAACCCCCTCACTGAGAGAGAGGAGTACAGGGGTGCTTTAGATGTGGAGCCAAGGTATCCTAAAACCTTAAGATGAGCAGGGTGTGGAGGGAATCAAAGGAAGTGAAAAGTGATCTTAAACTAACTCCCTGGTGTGTCAGAACAAACTTTAATAGGACACCCAGAGGTCAGCATTAAAAAGGTTAACCTATGACTGGGAGATTAAACCTGTCTTAGATTAGTGGTCAACATGTTTCAGCCTGGCACCCTCAGTAGAGGTGTATCGGCTTTCTTCAGGACCAAAACGTGAAAAGTGAAGTGAAAAAAACACACATACCAAACTGAGTAAGTGGTAAAAAAGGCATACAACCAACTTATGGGTATATTTACCACTCAAAATTGTTGCTCAAAATTGTTGCTGGTCAGTATCTTTCCTGAAATGAGACAAAGTGTAAGAAAAACAATGTATAACACAAATCACCACACACTCACTTATAAATCACCAAGTGTACATGCTCCAAAAATGCAGTTGTGGCCTATTACAGTGTATAAATGGCTATTCAGAGTGCTTACCCGTATTATTGAGTCAGCTAGTGGCACCTTAACCTCGGCACACACACTGTTATGTTCCATATAGGTACCCTAATATAGGCCCGGGTAACATCATACCCCTTCACCTACATTACCTCTCCTACACTACACTGTAACGAGCCTTTTAGAATTGAACCTTTACCTAGTTCTAGTCCTGGGTGCAGAAGGAGGGTTTCTCCTAAACAATAGAGTCCTATAACTCCATCAATAGACTCACACAGTATGAATGAATATTCATAAGGGTTCTTAGAAACCAGGCTGGGGCTACACCACCTTCCTCCCCATATCTACGTACACGGTTCATCCCATACGTCATCCTCAAATCCAACAATGGCTAATACAAGCAACACAGGACAAAGGAGCCCTAGATACTTTCTGTATAAATACAGCACCTCTTGCTAGTGTAAGTTAGAGGAAACCAAGACTTCCAGGCCGACACACTGACCAGAGACGCTGACGCTCCTGCATGCAGTCGCTCCAGCTCACAGTGGTCTGAACATCCCTTACGTGGTGTCCAACTCGAGACTAAGAAGGGCTCCTACATTTTCACACTTCAGGTAATGGGGTTCGACTAAACCGTAGAGTGATTCTTGGCTTCACACCTACTCACATGCTAGGTACACTTAGGTACATCTAGATAGGCATCGTAGGAGTACGCGCTTTCTTTTATCCTGCATTTTATATTCATGCATTCATTTATGCTTATTGCAAAATGGTAGAACTGTACTATCCATTTATATTTACTGTATTTCTAATCATATATTTCTGCTACTGTCTAATGGTTGTTGCAGCTCATATATTCTACACAAGAATAACAACTGTTCAATAAACCCTTATTGAAACGGCCAGGCTGTTTATTCTGTGTATCTCTGAGACCGAATAAGTGAGCATGAGTGACTGAGCGAAAGGTAGTACATTGTTTCCACGATCCTGAGGGATCAGGGTTGTCATGTTGTAAGGTTGCCAGAAACTATTCTCGCCCCGATAAGAGGAGACACTAGTGGCACTGTGAGCTAGCTTATGCAAACAGGCTAACATTTCTCGGTGGGGGTGCTCAGAATCAGTCTGCCACCAAGCCCACAGTTTATGTTAATCCGAACGCGCAGGTCCTGTATGGGTAATATAGGAACTACACGACATGGCGCCACCAACGTTGGTTAGGTACTTATTTAACAGTAGAATCTGAGTAGTTCAGTCGTGCTATTTCTCAGAGACCCCTACTCACAAAACGCCAGAGACATCTGGAGTGGGTGGGCACAAACTCCACCACAGCTGAGTAGGCGAAATATCCTATATATTGGCTGCTGGTTAATCAAGCTTGAAGGACATTTTGTTCCTAAAATTGTGCATAACACCTTATCTTAGTTCCCTTGAACAAAGTTCTCCTTTCCAAAATGACTGAGGACGCAATCAACCCAGATAACCCGGTGGTGGCTAGACGCCTCTCAGTAGGAGATGAAGAGGTGGATGGCATTCTCATTGCACCTAAATTCAGATGTACTATCACCCTGAAACTACTGGAATATGGTTTAGCACCAAGGGGTGGCTTAGTAGCTTTTGTAATTGAGGCACACAAATCAAACAAAACAGAGGTATTCTATTCATGGGTTACATTCCCAGAAGCAGATGCAAGAACACAGACATTTCACTACTATTCAGAAGGAGATGCACCAGTGGAATATGGTCCTTGCGAGGACATAGAGTTTCCACTCACGTACCAGGCACACCTATACTGGTTTAAAGGCGCCCTACTCCATATAAGACACAGAGTAAGATTAGGCCCGCTCGGAGGAGACGGGGCAACATGGCCGATATTAGCGGCATACGCACCACATCCTGACATTGAAACAATGCCACAGCCAGACTTACTCTTACAACACAAAGATTTAGTTAAAATCTACAGAAACCTGACGCAATTCGTCATGAGGACTTTCACAGTCCAACCAGCATCAGTTGCAACAAATGGAACTCAATCTCAGGGTACAGCAACTAATATCACACCACAAACATTACACGCAGTAATGGGCAAGATGCCCAGGAAACGTGAACAAATGCCATTCTGGGTAGCTCAGAAAATAACTCAGCTAGAAGCAGTATTCCCGAATACTACCCCGTTTGAAAAACACAGAATGCTAACAATCTGCTTGCCCATGGGGATAACACCACAAGTAGAGGATTGCACCTCTTGGGGTACAGTCTTTGCTGCCATATATACCAGAACACATGGTATTCCTTCGTTAGCGGTAGTACCGGACGTATTGAGACAAATACAAAATGAGTAGGGAGCAGAACCTGCCCTGAACTTAGGGATGAAGTTACTAAATAACTATGACCAGGTATCAGCCATAATACTAGTTAATATTAAAGGGGAAGCAGCTTCAGTGGCAATCCGCCAACGCCTAAGTGAGTTCAGTCCGTTAGATCAACAACACGAACTGCCCAAAATAATAGAAACTGCATATGCAGAATTAGGCAGAGACAGTTTGGGTGGGAAAGCTTTAAAACCACAACTGATGGGCAGTCCTGAAAAGGACACTTCCAAGCAGACACCTGCTTCTTCTAAAAAGAAGTGGGATAATAAAAAACAACAAAACTTTTCAGAAACGAGATCTCAATCCCGAGGTAGATCTCCTCCACAGGAGCCCTCTGAAAAGAAGTATAATCTCAGGAATAGGGATAACATCAGGAAACCTGACAGGTATCAGGATACTGATACACGTTCCTCTCGTTCCTTTCAGGGCTCGACGAAAAACTCCGAAAGAGAAGGACGGTCAGAACATAAAGAGGAGCGTACAAAGTCCAGAGACAAGCAGCACGCTCAAGACTACACTTCTAAAAAAGAAGAAAAGCATAAATCAAAACCTCAGTTTAAGAAAAAGAAAGTTGCAGGCCTGAAGATCAGACAAGCCCAGAATTCTGAGGACGCAGCTTCTGAATGGGGAATGGGCTCTGACGATGCTAGACAGTGCGGCAGAAATAACAATAGCTCGCCAGAACCTGATGGAATTTCTGGAGACAGCGGACTTGAATGATTACATCACAGTGGAAACACCAGATACAAGGGTGAGCGTCCCACATAAGTTACACAAAATAACACTCCAAATGGAGGGGGACAAGCCAAGGAAAGTTAAAGGTCTCTTTTGGGAAAACCTGTCATCTGGTTATGACATCCTATTAGCTGAACAACATTGGCCGCCAGCATTCGTTATGGAGTGCCCTAGGGGAGAAAATGTAATTTTTCCATCATTCTCAGACCTCGTTCCCATACATCTTAAACATGCATATGCACAGGAGTGGGCGGTAGCCCTAGCTCCAGCACTATACAAAAATCATGCCGATTGGGATGAGGATTCAACCCACCACGTGATCCCGTTAAAAGTTTCACCAAATGCTCAAAGGCAATATCCAATAAAGCAAGAAGCTAAAAAACAGGTCAGGGAGATCTTAGATCAACTTGAATACCAAGGGGTGATTGAAACATGCACCTCACCAATGAACAATCCTTTGTTTCCTGTCATGAAACCTGATGATACATATCGTCTAGTTTTGGATTACAGACATTTAAACACTTGCACAAAGACATTCGCTGTCCAAAACGCATATAGTGTAGCATTAATGAATAACATTGTGCGGAAAAAATACAAAACACTTGGGGGTCGATTCCGATCTCGGGCGGAGGCGCACCCAATACCATTCGGTCGGGAAAAAGCCATGCGAAAGCCAGTTTCCCGACCGATCCGTACAGCACACCGAACGAGCAAGTACGATGCGCACAACAGCAAAAATTCCGGCCGAGCCGTACTCACCCAAACCAGGTCCTGTTCTCCGACCGAGGCGAATCCGGAAACGCCGAATCGAGTCGCACGGAAGGGAAAATGCAGCCCCGTCCGGCCGGACAAGTACGATGCGCTTTCCGTACGCGCCGAACCCGTCGCTACGCACGGCACGTCAAAGCATCCGGGAGAGGCGCACATAAGCTCCGAATCGCGCCACAACACGATCCACGGCTACGAGACGAACACAGCACAGACGAGGACGACGCGAAGCGACGAGGACGAAGCGAGCGACGAGGACGAAGCCAAGCGACGAGGACGAAGCCAAGCGACGAGGACGACGCGAAGCAACGAGAAGGACGAACGACACGAACCAACCATGAATCCCTTCGTCCCGATCATACCAATATTCTACATCTACTACCGGAACAGGCACGGACGCGTACGGCGCAGAAGGTAAGTCAGACACCAACCACAAAACACATACAACACGTACACGACACATCACACACATACACTGGGAATCTGAATATACTTGCAACAGCAGCACCATAGGGGCGGGATGCCCATCACCAATGCCACATATGCACACAGGGGCCTGAATGCGCACCACCACCCCTACCCAGGGGGGCCGGATGCCAACCACCACTACCACCCTTAGCCAGGGGGGTGCCAGATGACCACTACCACCCTTACCCAGGGGGGCTGGATGCCTACCACTACTACCACCCTCACCCAGGGGTGGCAGGATGCCTACCACTACTACCACCCTTAGCCAGGGTGGCAGGATGCCTACCACTACTACCACCCTTAGCCAGGGGGCAGGATGCCTACCACTACTACCACCCTTAGCCAGGGGGCAGGATGCCCACCACTACTACCACCCTTAGCCAGGGGGCTGGATGCCTACCACTACTACCACCCTTAGCCAGGGGGGCAGGATGCCCACCACTACTACCACCCTCACCCAGGGGGGCTGGATGCCTACCACTACTACCACCCTCACCCAGGGGGGCTGGATGCCTACCACTACTACCACCCTTAGCCAGGGGGCAGGATGCCCACCACTACTACCACCCTCACCCAGGGGGGCTGGATGCCTACCACTACTACCACCCTTAGCCAGGGGGCAGGATGCCTACCACTACTACCACCCTCACCCAGGGGGGCAGGATGCCCACCACTACTACCACCCTTAGCCAGGGTGGCAGGATGCCTACCACTACTACCACCCTTAGCCAGGGGGGCAGGATGCCTACCACTACTACCACCCTTAGCCAGGGTGGCAGGATGCCTACCACTACTACCACCCTTAGCCAGGGTGGCAGGATGCCTACCACTACTACCACCCTTAGCCAGGGGGCAGGATGCCTACCACTACTACCACCCTTAGCCAGGGGGCAGGATGCCTACCACTACTACCACCCTTAGCCAGGGGGCAGGATGCCTACCACTACTACCACCCCAACCCAGGGGGGCTGGATGCCTACCACTACTACCACCCTTAGCCAGGGGGCAGGATGCCCACCACTACTACCACCCTCACCCACGGGGGGCAGGATGCCTACCACTACTACCACCCTTAGCCAGGGGGCAGGATGCCTACCACTACTACCACCCTTAGCCAGGGGGGCTGGATGCCTACCACTACTACCACCCTTAGCCAGGGGGCAGGATGCCCACCACTACTACCACCCTCACCCAGGGGGCTGGATGCCTACCACTACTACCACCCTCACCCAGGGGTGGCAGGATGCCTACCACTACTACCACCCTTAGCCAGGGTGGCAGGATGCCTACCACTACTACCACCCTTAGCCAGGGGGCAGGATGCCTACCACTACTACCACCCTTAGCCAGGGGGCAGGATGCCCACCACTACTACCACCCCAACCCAGGGGGCAGGATGCCCACCACTACTACCACCCTTAGCCAGGGGGGCTGGATGCCTACCACTACTACCACCCTTAGCCAGGGGGCAGGATGCCTACCACTACTACCACCCTTAGCCAGGGGGCAGGATGCCTACCACTACTACCACCCCAACCCAGGGGGCAGGATGCCCACCACTACTACCACCCTTAGCCAGGGGGGCTGGATGCCTACCACTACTACCACCCTTAGCCAGGGGGCAGGATGCCCACCACTACTACCACCCTCACCCAGGGGGGCTGGATGCCTACCACTACTACCACCCTCACCCAGGGGTGGCAGGATGCCTACCACTACTACCACCCTTAGCCAGGGTGGCAGGATGCCTACCACTACTACCACCCTTAGCCAGGGGGCAGGATGCCTACCACTACTACCACCCTTAGCCAGGGGGGCAGGATGCCCACCACTACTACCACCCTTAGCCAGGGGGGCTGGATGCCTACCACTACTACCACCCTTAGCCAGGGGGCAGGATGCCCACCACTACTACCACCCTCACCCAGGGGGGCTGGATGCCTACCACTACTACCACCCTCACCCAGGGGGGCAGGATGCCTACCACTACTACCACCCTTAGCCAGGGGGGCTGGATGCCTACCACTACTACCACCCCAACCCAGGGGGGCTGGATGCCTACCACTACTACCACCCTTAGCCAGGGGGCAGGATGCCCACCACTACTACCACCCTCACCCACGGGGGGCAGGATGCCTACCACTACTACCACCCTTAGCCAGGGGGGCAGGATGCCCACCACTACTACCACCCTCACCCAGGGGGGCTGGATGCCTACCACTACTACCACCCTCACCCAGGGGTGGCAGGATGCCTACCACTACTACCACCCTTAGCCAGGGTGGCAGGATGCCTACCACTACTACCACCCTTAGCCAGGGGGCAGGATGCCTACCACTACTACCACCCTCACCCAGGGGGGCAGGATGCCTACCACTACTACCACCCCAACCCAGGGGGGCTGGATGCCTACCACTACTACCACCCTTAGCCAGGGGGCAGGATGCCCACCACTACTACCACCCTCACCCACGGGGGCAGGATGCCTACCACTACTACCACCCTTAGCCAGGGGGCAGGATGCCCACCACTACTACCACCCTCACCCAGGGGGGCTGGATGCCTACCACTACTACCACCCTCACCCAGGGGTGGCAGGATGCCTACCACTACTACCACCCTTAGCCAGGGTGGCAGGATGCCTACCACTACTACCACCCTTAGCCAGGGGGCAGGATGCCTACCACTACTACCACCCTTAGCCAGGGGGCAGGATGCCCACCACTACTACCACCCTTAGCCAGGGGGGCTGGATGCCTACCACTACTACCACCCTTAGCCAGGGGGCAGGATGCCCACCACTACTACCACCCTCACCCAGGGGGGCTGGATGCCTACCACTACTACCACCCTCACCCAGGGGGGCAGGATGCCTACCACTACTACCACCCTTAGCCAGGGGGGCTGGATGCCTACCACTACTACCACCCCAACCCAGGGGGGCTGGATGCCTACCACTACTACCACCCTTAGCCAGGGGGGCAGGATGCCCACCACTACTACCACCCTCACCCACGGGGGGCAGGATGCCTACCACTACTACCACCCTTAGCCAGGGGGCAGGATGCCCACCACTACTACCACCCTTAGCCAGGGGGCAGGATGCCCACCACTACTACCACCCTCACCCACGGGGGCAGGATGCCCACCACTACTACCACCCTCACCCAGGGGGGCAGGATGCCTACCACTACTACCACCCTCACCCAGGGGGGCTGGATGCCTACCACTACTACCACCCCCACTCATAGGATGGACAATGCATGACACAACAAGCACACCACAACCTAGGGAATGCAAGATTAAGACATCCCCCCACCACCATGACAAGCGTGTGTAGGCTGTGTCAAATGCCTACAACACCGAACATGACTTTCAACATACAATGTGACCCCCTAGCACATGTGCCACACATATATGTGTGTGGCACCCACAATGCAAGCAGCCCATGACCATTGTGGCAATGGGGCCTAAACCCCCATCATCACAGTGACCAAAAGGTAAGTGTGGGGTCCATAGCTGAAGCACATTTTGACCATTGTGGCAATGGGGTCTAAACCCCCATCATCACAGTGACCAAAAGGCAAGTGTGGGGTCCATAGCTGAAGCACATTTTGACCATTGTGGCAATGGGGTCTACACCCTCATCATCACAGTGACCAAAAGGTAATTGTTGACAAAGAAAGAGCTGCAACTGCCAAACTGCATGGATCATTCCTGCTCACAGAACCAAAAACTCATCTGTGGCAAAGTAGTGTATGTGTCCCATTGCAACATAAATTGGGGGAGCCAAATACTGCAGTGCAAATGAAACATTCCTTTGGCCATGTGCAGACAAACAACACCCATGGGGGCTGAGACCGTCAACAGTCATCAATGACACAATGACAGAAGTGACCATCAGAATGCAGAACCACATATTTGCACCAATGGGCACACAAATGCAGATACCCTGTGGAGACAGCAGTTGTGAGGTGAACAGATACCATACCATGGCAGCAATGGGACACACAAACCATGATCACTGTGCTGACCGATGACCTAGGAGTCCCAGGGACAGCAGGGGAAACACACCAAACAACATACAGCCAATGGCACACCCAAGATATGCCAATGCAGTGGTGCAGATGCACAAACACAAACAGGCAGACCAACACTGTCATCATACACAGCAGGTGAGGGGTGGGGGTGCCAGTGTCCCCAGGCAACCACACAACACATGAGGAGAGCTGAATACCAATCATACAGATGTGCATACACTGCCACACTAAGGTAACTCATGGATCCAAATCCCCTATGTGGGCAAGCAGGCATTGTCAGGTGAGAGGGAGCACAAAACACACATGTCACACAGGCACGTAGGAACAACAACTGACACAGCAAGTCACAGACACACCACAGCACCACCCCAGGGCCCCCACAATGTGGTGACCCTGGGCTGAATAAAAATACCACTGTGATGACAAAGCTAAATGTCGTTCACACTATGAACCACAGTCAGGTGTCCTGAGCAACAAACTACCATCACACCTACACAAGCACAAATCAATCAGCATGGCCAGTAAGCCAAGGCCAACATGGAGGCAGGGGCCTAGCCGGGCAACAACTCTCATCTGCACACACTCAACACCACACCCCTCGACCTCCAACAATGTGCAGCAGTGAAGTACACATGCACTGGTGACATTGCACATGCACCCATGACTATTCCAGGGTGGTGGGTGGGAACCAAGGTGTAGAAACACATCACACATGGACACTCAACAAGACTCCTGAATGTCTGACACACTGCACACTACGCTGTACATGGACATGACGGCAATACCACACCGACCAATGGGATCCCAGCCACAGTCACACACCAATGAAGAAGCCAAGGTCACCCACAAAGAACACACATAGACAACAACCAACATTGCAGCCCGGACCCTGAGGAGTGCCAGCAGTCACACACACAACGTGTCACAATCACTGAAAGATAACACAAACTGGAAATCACATGACAGGGGCAAACAACAAGTGCCAAGGGAAACCTGACTGTGACCCATCTGCGTCTGCACACAAACTCAGCCCTGACAGCAAACACACCTATGGGTGACACCCTGATGACCAGTAATGTGCCATGCACCCACATCACAGAGAACACAGGGAGAAGACTTTGGGGGAACATAGCTCAAGTCAGCAAGCATCACAAACAGGTACAACACTAGGGATCACAGCATGCGCAGATGAATGGAAGTGAACACACAGACATGCACATACAACACACACCTTGGGTGCAGGCAATGTCACACGTGTACACACTGCCATGAGGGGACTCCACTCCTGTGTGAGGAAAGCTGTGCCATATGTTGCCTCAGTAGGGCCCCATCATGTCAGCTGAGCACTTGGTCACACAATCAACAATTAGCACCAAATGAGGGCTCCCATCACATCAGCCTGGTCATGGATGTGCCAACGGAATCATCAGCACAGATCCAACACACTTGTATAGCAATGTTGCACTGACTACACGGATGAGTCCCTCCCCATTGATGCCCAAACCTGCATGTCCACTGGAGATGGCAACACGGTCAGGGAAGTAGACAAATGCAACGATGGCAGGCACAACAGATGTGCAGGGGTGGAAGCCACAGATATGAAATTGCCAATGTAAGTAGGAAACCCATTGCCAAATACTGAACACATGACACCCTCAGATGCTGCTATTGATGACATGGATACACCACATGATAGGACACATTCCCCCTGGACCACATGGGTTCCTGCACAGTAACACTTCATAATCATGAGACCAGATATCACCATCACTGCAGCAAGGGCATGGTTAGCTGCACCAACAACATGTACATCTGAAGCATGAGCACTAGAGAAAAGAAAGTTGCTTTATTCAGCATATGTGTTGAGGCCAAACGAAGTCCTGAAAAAGAGCAAAGGCCAATGGCCAGTCCATTGTCAAAGTTCAAACAGGGTGACACTGGCAGATGTCACCCTACGCATGCCTGCACAATACCAGGGACAATCCACTAGGAGGGGCAACCGGGGGGCAGGCCAGGCACCGCAGGGACAGGATCAGGGCTCACCAGGGGAGTCAGGGAAGGGGTGGTGGGTGCAGGAGAGCCACTGACAACTGCAGTGGAGGTGTCTGACATGGTGTGTGCCGGCACAACTGGGGGGCATGACACAGATGTCGTGGGTGCCGGCACAACTGCAGTGGACCCTGCAGATGGGGTGGACAGGTCCGCCACTGCAGTGCCCAAGTCAGACAGGGCGGTAGTGGACTCCACTGCAGTGCCTACCTCCAGGGGAGGAGAATGGGGAACAGGCAAGGTGGGTTGGACAGAGGGGGGACACCCTCACCACATCAGTGGCACAGACAAGCGCAGCGGGGGTGTGGTGCTGGGAGAGCAAGTGGCAGGGGGAGAAGGCCGGAGCATCTTGGGGATGGTATATCTGTGGGTGGGGGAACCTGGGGCAGGGTGTGGTGGGGGCACCTGTGCAGTGGGGGCCTGAGGGATGGAGGACGGAGACCTTGTGCCTGAGCTGCAGGGTGGTGGCGGGGTCTTGCTCTTAGCACTCCGGGGGACTTGCGGGTGGGGGCCTCAGTCCGTCTGCGCCTGGGGGAGGGTGTCCGGGGCGAGGGGCACTCTGCTCCGTGTGGGTGGGCTTCCTCTTCCCCCGGGATGCTGGAGCAGCTTCATCGGTGGGGAAGAGGCCGAGGTCACAGAGGAAGAGCTGCTGTGACTTTGGGGTTGCAGGTGAGGCAAGGGAGGGTGCTTTGGAGGGAGAGGGAACTGAGGACTGCGCAGTGCATGTGGATGCGTGTGTGTGTTCCAGGGCCCCATCCCCTGTGAGTCTGGCTTCAGTCCCCTGAATGTGCGTGCGTGTGCGTTTTGTCATTGGCGTGTGTGTCAGTGTGCTGGATGTGTGTGTGCTGGTGTGTGCCTGTGCCAGTGTGTGTGTGCCTGGGATGGGTAAGGTGCTGGGGAGTGTGGATGGAGCAGAGGCAGGAGGGGTGAGGGACCGTTTGAGGAGGGACACTGCTGCCGTCAGGGAGGAGTCCATGGACCTATTGCCCCTCTGTAGGTCAGACATGCCCGATGAGATGCCCTCCATGAACGACACCAGCTGAGTCAACAGCGCGGTGTGCGCATGGAGGACACTCAGCATGGCTGTCTGCCCTACATGGAGCTGGCGAAGGAGGTACACAGACTCCTCACTCAGGGCAGCAGGGGACACAGGGGCAGGGGGTGCGGTGCCTGGCCCAAAGGAGACACGCTCCCGGACATGGGAGCCTCCACGGACCTGGGGAATGGGAGCCGATGGGAGGGCGGTGGTGGTGCTGGTGGTGGCGGGGACAGCAACACTAGCTGGGGTGTGGTGGCTGCTGACACCCGCCTCCACAAGGGAGTCATCCTCCGAGTTGCTCTGGTCCTCAGCTGAGGTGGATGCTGCTGAGGACTCCTCGGTGTGGCTCCCTCGCCCTCCGTGCCACTGGGTCCCTCCGACCACTCCTCGGCTGCTGACCCAGTCTGGCTCTCCGGCTCCTCCTGGTCCGTGGAGCTGTCCCCTTCCGTGGCCGTGGATGTATCTGCAAACAATGGGGAAACAGACAGACATCAGTCACCTGCACCAAACGCACACACCACTGTGAGCACAGCACATTACAGAGCAAGCCCTGGCATCATTAGTTGTACATTGCTAAAAGTGCCCTAATTGAACAGGAGAAGTCAATTGTCAGTCTGATGCCAAGCATGGCACTCACATCCCACATGGCCTTGCACCCATCTGTCTGGTGTCTGTTGGATTGCAACACCCCAGTGTTGACACATGCACCAAGTACACAGTAGTTGGACAGTGCAGAGGACACGGTGTGGACACATCACAGCTCTTGCCACTGAGTCAGTACAGGTTTACGGATGTAAGGGATGCCCAGAGTCAAATAGGAAATGCATGTGATGCATTCCAGCGACAGACACCATGATGCACCCATGTCCTGATAGCCAGCGCCACTATGGTGTGCATGTAGCACATGTCACTCCCCTGCAGGATCACCAATCAGTAGACACATGCCATGGCGGAGGCATGACTGCAAAGTCATACATCACTGTCTCAGTGATGTATGACTTTGCAGCCAGACAACAACACTCTGCACTGTGTCACAATAGTAGGTCATGGGGAATGCAAGTCCTGGAGCTGCACAAGTGCACATGTACATCCCCCCACAACACATCCTCTTAACCCTCATCTGTCCAGGTCATACCTATTGGACATATGGGAGACCTGTGACACTACCCTCTGAACCTGAGCCCCTCACACTCTGCTGTGCATGGGGAACAGCTGCCTGAACTTCACATTTACATGCCCCAGTCTGCATGGGCAGCTGATCAGACACCTATGTGTCACACAAGTATCGTCTCCTATGGTCACATCTCCAGTGGCATGCTGAGCCCCTACCAAGAAACTCCACAGCAGTCCTGGCGACTAATCCACAGCACACTGACACAGAGGCAGACACCTGAGGGGTCAAATCACTGTGCACAATGTGTCCTCTGATACACGGGAGTGGGAGTACAGAGTGTATTGTATGGCCTGGAGTAGGCATGACTGTCCAGCCCCACATGAATGAGGGATGAGCCCTGGACTGTAGGCAGCTGGCTAAGTATGTGTGACACACGTCATATACATACTCCTGGGGCCCAAACATTGTTCCCACCCGCAGCATGGGTGTGTGCCAGGTACCCCAGCCACATGTGGTGGATCAGCTCAGCAATTGGACCACAGATCAAAGTAACACGCTGAATACATGTCAGAATACAGGCATTGTGTAAGCAATGGACCCACCCATGATGCCCACCACAGAGTCAGGGAAACAGATGCTGTCTCCCACCTTGAGTCAAGCAAACTGCAAGGACACAGTCCTAAGTGACAGAATTCCCTGCATGTAAGGGCCACACCTGGGTATCAGATGAGGAGTGGGCAGTGCACAATAGAGGGACATGGCTCCTGGACAACATGACTGCTGTACTGTGGCAGTTCAACCTGGCCCGAGGAGGGCACATAACATGTTAGACAGAGTACACAGTGCAGTCTTTGACTCACCCCCTCCTTGCTGCTCTCTGGCCTTCAGCTGCCCATCCAGGTCTGGAAAGACCACCGCCAGGATCCTGAGCATGTGGGGGGTCAGGGTCCGTGTTCCGCCCCTCCTGCGAGGAGGCGACAGCTTCAGCTGGACCCGTGCAATCCTCCGGGTCCAGCCCGAAGGTCCTGCCACCTCTTTTGGCAGTTGCGGATCCGGCGCTTGTAGACCCCCACGGACCGGACAGCCCGGACGATGTCCTTCCATATCTCATGCTTCCGATGGGCAGAAGCCTGTCAGGATGACAAAGTGATAAGGCCATTACTACACATGCAACATATCCGTGCATGACACAGTTGCATATACATGTCGCAATCACAGGGGCACATGGTGTACCCAGGCAGTGCACGGCTGCCCATGGACAGTTTTCCAGAAGTCACTACATGGTATCATAGCATGGGGAGTAAAACCCTGTTCAGAAGCACTGTCACTGCACCATACCTGTCCAGTGCAAGTCACTACACACTATGGGGGGTGACAACTACTCAGTGAGCCTGCTAGCCAGTGGTGTGCTGACTCTCAGCCTTGCTAGTCAGACAAAATGCACATTCAGAAAGGCAGTGCACAGAACACTCACCTGCTCCCCTGGTGTCCCATACAGCTTGCTGTACTGTGGAAGTAGGCTGTCCAGCAGGGCCTGGTTCTCTTCAAGGCTGAAGGCTGGGGCTCTCTCCACAGTACGTGCCATTGCAGGGTCCAGAGGGGCAGAGACAGCAGCAGTGCAGTGGCAGATGTCGTCCTGGAGCATGTAGTGCAGGCAAGTGGGCTCTCAGGGGAACATGCAGCAATATATATGTGCTGGAGAGGCAGATACTGTCCCTTGTGTCCAAAGTGATAGGTCCAAGTCGTTTGCATCTTCTGAATCTGGCCAATCCATGGAATAGCAGCACCAAAACACGCCCACAGCATCCTTCAAAATTTCAACTTCATGACATACATGATTTTGCAACATTGTTGTGGGTGACCAACTGATTTTCCAGCAACCGACTCGTTCGAATATTCGAAAACGCGTCCGTTGCCAGGCAAGCCCATTGTCAATGGGTGCGCACCGATCGGTCCATTGAGGTACAACGCGCACAGGGGTACAACGCGTACCCGCACACATTGAAAGCAATGGGCCGGCCGGAGGCACCGATCGGTCCATTGCAGTACAACGCGCACAGGGGTACAACGCGTACCCGCACACATTGAATGCAATGGGCCGGCCGGAGGCACCGATCGGTCCATTGCAGTACAACGCGCACAGGGGTACAACGCGTACCCGCACACATTGAATGCAATGGGCCGGCCGGAGGCACCGATCGGTCCATTGCAGTACAACGCGCACAGGGGTACAACGCGTACCCGCACACATTGAATGCAATGGGCCGGCCGGAGGCACCGATCGGTCCATTGCAGTACAACGCGCACAGGGGTACAACGCGTACCCGCACACATTGAATGCAATGGGCCGGCCGGAGGCACCGATCGGTCCATTGCAGTACAACGCGCACAGGGGTACAACGCGTACCCGCACACATTGAATGCAATGGGCCGGCCGGAGGCACCGATCGGTCCATTGCAGTACAACGCGCACAGGGGTACAACGCGTACCCGCACACATTGAATGCAATGGGCCGGCCGGAGGCACCGATCGGTCCATTGCAGTACAACGCGCACAGGGGTACAACGCGTACCCGACACATTGAAAGCAATGGGCCGGCCGGAGGCACCGATCGGTCCATTGCAGTACAACGCGCACAGGGGTACAACGCGTACCCGCACACATTGAAAGCAATGGGCCGGCCGGAGGCACCGATCGGTCCATTGCTGTTCAACGCATCACTGTACATGTGACTGGCATATGTCAGCATGCCTGTCTCAGATGGACATATGCCAGCCACAGATAGCTCCCAGGAGTGAGGGGCACACCTACATCACGACAGCCTGTCCAAACCTTATCATAAGGCATGTAAGGCTGCATTTCCTATTGTGTGTATGTTGGTGTACATGTTGTCCTGTGGGTGTCACCTGTGGGCAGCCACCCCCAGGCTGTGCACGTGTTAATGGGGACAGGATCCTGGGTGTTACGTGTACGTGACCACTGTGATGTGCAACTGTTCATATCTGTGCATGTGCCATGGTCACATTTCACAGTGGTGTTTGTGTATGTCATGTCACATACCCCGTGAGTCCCATGTGGGACGGTATGTTTGAGCCAGGGTGTCCCAGTGGCACAATAGTGATGGCCCTCCACAGTCTTTGTGCATGTAGTGTTTACAATGTCTCTGATTTCATGTGCACAATGGGAGACAGTCTCCACATCCACGTTGTGTGTGCATGGACTCTGATGTTGTGCGTGTGTGTCACAGACGTCCATGGCTCTCCTGCCATGGCAAGTGTGGCCACTACCTGTGGGGGTCATGTTTGTTTTGTTGTGGTGTACACATGATACTCCAGGTGATGCCAGTGTCCATGTGGCATTACAGGGTCCCTGGGAATGTGCCTGTCGTTGAGCTGTGGTGCCTGGGGCACATCTGTCCTCACATGTCACTGGGGGGTGACTGTGACACAGCATCATGATATCCAATGGGCCAACCTGGGACAAATTGATGCCACCTATAGGACCGTGTTGACAGATGTTGGCCATGTATGTACCATACATGTCCTTCCGGTACTGCACACTTCATGTAGTTGTGCCTCATAATGATGTATGTTGGGATCTTGAGTGTGTTCAATGCCGCATATGTGGGGTGACTGACGATCTTGCTTACTTCTCCTCTGCACTGCAGGGCTCCTGCTGTCCATCGGCCATTCCCAGACCTGGCAACGATGGTGGAACGGGACAGCATCCAACGGTACCGCTTCACCAGGCAGCTGATTGAGGATTTGGCAGTGCAGTTGTCCCCACATTTGCAGCCTGGCCGGCCGTATCCTACAGCGCTGACCCCCAAGGTGAAGGTGATGGCAGCCCTACACTTCTTTGCCACCGGTACCTTCCAACATACTGTGGCGTCTGCTGGTGGGATGTCACAGACCATGTTCAGCCGTGTGCTCCGCGATGTTTTGGCGGCAATGTTGCTCTTCCTGAACCGGTACATCTATTTCCCTAGACTGCGACGACTCACTGACGTGAAGAGTGACTTTTATGCCCTGGGGAGGATGCCGCATGTCATTGGCTCCATTGATGGGACACATGTGGCTTTGGTACCACCACAGGCCCAGGAGCAGGCCTACCGTGAACCGCAAGCACTACCACTCGGTCAATGCACTGGTGGTGTGTCTTGCAGACATGACCATCACACACGTGTGTGCCCGTTTCCCTGGTTCAGCACACGATGCCTTTGTGATGAGGAGTAGTCGCATCCCCAGGATGATGGCACAGATGCAGAACCAGCGTGCCTGGCTTGTCGGTGTGTACTGACTTTGTGCCATTGTGTGTGATCTGATCTGTAGTATTCCGCCCACTTTTCCAAGTCAGCTGATGTGCACTTGTCTGTCCGTAGGTGACTCGGGATACCCCAACATGCCGTGGTTGCTGACACCCCTCAGGAACCCTGTGACACCTGCCCAGATGCGCTACAATGAGGCACATGGTCGGACCAGGAGAGTGATTGAGCGGACCTTTGGTCTCCTGAAGAGCCGCTTCCGCTGCCTGGACAAGACCGGAGGGTCCCTCCCATATGCCCCTGCGAAAGTGTGCAAGATTATCATCGTCTGCTGCATGCTCCACAACCTGGCAGTGCGGAAGGAGTTGCCTCTCATCCAGGATGACGATGACCAACATCCGCCACCTGTGGAGGATCCTGGCCTGGAACACGATGCCAGTGACGATGATGATGATGATGGTGATGGTGATGTCCGCACACAGCTCATCACCAACTTCTTTAGCTGAATGTGAGTATCCTGAGGTGTCATGTCAATGATGTGAGTTGGCATGATGTGTGGGTGGTGCTCTGGTGCTGTTGGAGTGTGTCCATGGGCTACTTGACTGGATGTGTGTTGCGATGTGTGGTGACAGGTGGGCTGTACTCCCCAACAGTGTTGACATGCTAACTTGGTTCTGGGTGGGTATCTTGTAACATGTATTGTGCATGAGTTTTGCTGTTCTGTCCTGTACTCCATTGCTTTTGACTGTGTGTCATTTCTGTCCTTCACAGGGTACTTTCAGATTCGTTTGGTCAACTGTGTCCACCGACAACGTGATTGCACATCCAGGCTGGTAGCTGTTGTGTCCCTACAGGTGATGTGCGCCACACCCATGGACTTCCTTCTGTCTACAGTTGTTGACTGTGTGCCCGCTACCAGGTGGGGTTACCTTGCATCTGTAGTGGTTACGGCATGTTGCTACTGTGTAATAAACCTGTGCTTCACTTAGTGATGTGCGTTGTCTGTGGTCACACATTTGACTGCCATTTGCTTACTGCACCTGTGGGCTACTTGACTACAACTGGGAATGGGTGTGGTGTCTGTGCATTGCACCGTCTTCCCTGGCAACATCAGTGTAGGCAATGAGTCAGATGGCCTAGGTGTGTATGTGTTGTGTAGCCCTGGTGGTGTGTCTCCCTCATATGTGTCACGTTGCCTGTACTCACATGCCTGTGTTGTCCTTGCTGTTGCAGTTCGCATACACAGTGTAATTTTGTTGTTCATCATCCCCATAACAGTACCCACGTTGGAATCACGACAGAGGCAAGTATGGTGTATTATTGTGTTTATTGTGATACATCTGTGATAATAGTGCATAGGATGGATTGTGCTGTACATGAATCTTGCAATCCCAAGTTCCTAGATGAATAGAAAGTCCAGGTAGACAGGATCCCCAGTATCGGGGCCACAGTTGTCTGACACATTGTTCCAACTTGTACTCCCCATGCAATGTGTGGGAGTAGTGTTGCCATCAACAGGGTGAACAGTCTGTGCACAAAGGCGAAAATCCAGAACAGGTTCAGGCTTCCTGGGAGTTGCGCTTGGCCATCAGCCTCTCACTTTCCCCTCCTCGGACGACCCCTCTTCTTGGGGGGGCCCTCAAGTGCAGGCTGCTGCGGTGCAGGGGACTCTCCGCCAGAGTCCTCCTCCCTCCCTGTGGCAGTTGCAGTTTGTTCGGTACCAGATGTTGTTGGCACACAGGGAGGTGTGGACTGGTTGCTGTTCATCTGGCGGAGGCATTGTAAAATGTCCCTGTGCACCGCCGTCATCTCATGTAGTACATCCCACTTGGACTCCACGCGGGTCATGTGGGAGTCCACACGTGACATGTGGGAGTCCACACGTGACATGTGTGACTCCACATGGGACATGTGGGAGTCCAAGCGGGCATGATGGGCAGCCTGCTGCTGTTTGATGTCTCTGAGGAGCCCCACTACCTGGCTGAGCTCTCCGGTGCTGGACTGGTACGCATCAGCTATGCGTACCAGTTGTGGGTCTTCATGCACACCAGCAACGTCTGCAAGCAGCGACCTCTGTCTCCCACCCCTCCCACCACCCCTGCTGACATGTGCAGTGTGTGCAGTTGCACGCACAGATAACCCTGGTCCACCTTGGGGGTTGGTGGTGGTGGTGGTGTCCATGGCCCCAGGTTGGTCCAGGGTCACTGCGCTGGTGTTGTTCCTTATTCTGTCCATGTCGGCAGGGATGGTATTCGTGGTGACAGTCGTTGGAGGGGTGGGTGCAGGGGTGCAGCTGGTGGACCTGCTGGTGCTGCAGCTGGTGGTCCTGCTGGTGCAGCATGTTGACTTGCACCGGATGTGCCAGGTTGTTCTTCATCGTCCGAGGAGGACAGAGGCTGTACGACGCCAGTGAGCTCGGCATCCTCTTGAGCCTGGGACTGGGACTCCTCAGCGTCTGCTGCTGTGTCCCTATCATCACCTGTTTTTGGGAGACACAAACAATGTATGTCATGTTTCTGCAGGCATCAGTGGTTGACACACCTGACAGTTGTGACTGTGCCTCGGGGTGCGGGCCTGTACATTGTATTGTCCTAAGTCGTCACAGTCAGGGGTTGATATTGGTGTGGCACATTGTCCTGCATTATTTGGGCATTTCTATGTATTCTCTGGGGTGTGAACATGGTCTGCATTGATTGTGTTTGGTTGACAGCCAGACCTCCTTCCCACCCACCCACCCACCCAGTCAGTTATCCCACCATGGAACGTGCTTGCATTGCAGGGAGTGTAAGTTGTCTCTCAGGATGTCAGTCAGAGGTGTCCTGCTGTTTGTTGGTGCACAGTTGGCAGCAGGGCCTTGTGCTCCCCGCAGCAGTAGCCAGTGTCAGCCATCTTGTGAGTCCTTCTCCACTCCCTGTGATGTGAGCATGGTTCAGGGTGGTGTTGATGGGCCAGTTGTGAGGCTGAGCAATGTCTGTGACTACGACTCCCATCATGCTATTGCCTCCACCCCCTTCCCAGCATGCCCATGCTTCCTTCCTTTGACTCTGCTTCCCTGTGGGGTGGGCTGGCTGTGCTGACAGGATGGCTGGGAGTGTTGTCCTGGCAGTTGTTTGGCTAAGAGTCCCAAGAGTGTCCCTGTGCTTCACACAACATAACCCAGGGTGGTGGTGCTTTGTGGGATCTTGTGTTAGGATGGAGGGCATTGCATTCTACCAGGTGGGTACTGTGGAGTTTGTGTTGGGGGGGTGTGAGGGGAGGTGCTGGTGACTATGGTCAGTGCTGCAAGTCCCCCTTCCCACCCAGCCAGCCGGATATCCCACCATGGAACGTGCTTGCATTGCAGGGAGTGTAAGTTGTCTCTCAGGATGTCAGTCAGTGGTGTCCTGCTGTTTGTTGGTGCACAGTTGGCAGCAGGGCCTTGTGCTCCCCACAGCAGTAGCCAGTGTCAGCCATCTTGTGAGTCCTTCTCCACTCCCTGTGATGTGAGCATGGTTCAGGGTGGTGTTGATGGGCCAGTTGTGAGGCTGAGCAATGTCTGTGACTACGACTCCCATCATGCTATTGCCTCCACCCCCTTCCCAGCATGCCCATGCTTCCTTCCTTTTGACTCTGCTTCCCTGTGGGGTGGGCTGGCTGTGCTGACAGGATGGCTGGGAGTGTTGTCCTGGCAGTTGTTTGGCTAAGAGTCCCAAGAGTGTCCCTGTGCTTCACACAACATAACCCAGGGTGGTGGTGCTTTGTGGGATCTTGTGTTAGGATGGAGGGCATTGCATTCTACCAGGTGGGTACTGTGGAGTTTGTGTTGGGGGGGTGTGAGGGGAGGTGCTGGTGACTATGGTCAGTGCTGCAAGTCCCCCTTCCCACCCAGCCAGCCGGATATCCCACCATGGAACGTGCTTGCATTGCAGGGAGTGTAAGTTGTCTCTCAGGATGTCAGTCAGTGGTGTCCTGCTGTTTGTTGGTGCACAGTTGGCAGCAGGGCCTTGTGCTCCCCACAGCAGTAGCCAGTGTCAGCCATCTTGTGAGTCCTTCTCCACTCCCTGTGATGTGAGCATGGTTCAGGGTGGTGTTGATGGGCCAGTTGTGAGGCTGAGCAATGTCTGTGACTACGACTCCCATCATGCTATTGCCTCCACCCCCTTCCCAGCATGCCCATGCTTCCTTCCTTTTGACTCTGCTTCCCTGTGGGGTGGGCTGGCTGTGCTGACAGGATGGCTGGGAGTGTTGTCCTGGCAGTTGTTTGGCTAAGAGTCCCAAGAGTGTCCCTGTGCTTCACACAACATAACCCAGGGTGGTGGTGCTTTGTGGGATCTTGTGTTAGGATGGAGGGCATTGCATTCTACCAGGTGGGTACTGTGGAGTTTGTGTTGGGGGGTGTGAGGGGAGGTGCTGGTGACTATGGTCAGTGCTGCAAGTCCCCCTTCCCACCCAGCCAGCCGGATATCCCACCATGGAACGTGCTTGCATTGCAGGGAGTGTAAGTTGTCTCTCAGGATGTCAGTCAGTGGTGTCCTGCTGTTTGTTGGTGCACAGTTGGCAGCAGAGCCTTGTGCTCCCCACAGCAGTAGCCAGTGTCAGCCATCTTGTGAGTCCTTCTCCACTCCCTGTGATGTGAGCATGGTTCAGGAGTGGTGTTGATGGGACAGTTGTGGGGGGGCAATATGTGTGACTGCGACTCCCATGATGCTATTGGCTACACTGACTTGGCCAGCATACACAGAATTCCTTCCTTTGAGTGGTCTTCACTGTGTGTTGGTGTTGTTGTGGTGGCTACATGTGTGGATGTGTGTGTTAGTTCTATTTGTGCCACTGCCTAGCTGTAGTTGTGGTTGTGTTTGTACATGTGTTGGCACAGTTGGATGTGACTTTTTTGATGGCATGTGTTGTGTTTATCTGACTGACATACACATTTTGGGATGATTCTGTTCTAGTTGCTGTGTAATTGCTATGAGTGCATGGTTTGACTCTCCCTTGACAGTGATGTGTGTGTTTTGTGGCAGTTTATTGTGTACATTTGTTGTGTACTCACCAGGCTCTGGGATGTCCTCTAGTCCATATACGCTCACTGGCGGAAGGATGGCCCGCACCTTCTCCTCCCAGGGCCTGAGGTATACTGGCTTGGCAGGAGGGCCACTGCCGGTGTATTGGCTCAGGTGGTAGTCTTTCTTGAGCAGCTCCCGGACCCTCCTGCGCACGTCATACCACCTGTTCTGGATGTCGGTCTTTGTGCGCCGACATGGTGATTGGGCGTTCACCCTGTTGATGATCCTCTCCCACATCTTGGTTTTCTGCGACATGGGGGTCTGTTGGACCAGAGTGCCAAACAGCTGTGGCTCCACCCTGAGGATCTCGTCTACCATGACTTCCAATTCACTATCTAGGAACTTGGGATTCTTCTTGGGGGCATGGTGATGGGTGGTGATAGTGGGTGATGTGTGTGTTGGTGTGCAGGTGAGGGTGTGTGGGTGTGTGTTGTGCTGGGTGTATGTGAGGTAGGTATTTGTTGGTGTGCTGCTGGTGTGTGGCTTGTGTGAGGGATGAGCTGTGGGTGTGTGGTTGCTTTCTCTTGGGTGCTGGCAGTGGAATGGCATTTGCAAAGGCTCATGGTAGTGATTTGTGTCCTTTATATAGGTGGAGTTGTTGGTGTGTCTTTGTTCTCTGTCCCCACCCCCAGTATTTATTGGCTTGGTAATTGCTTGTTTGGCCTTTTTTGGTTGATTTTTCCTTTGTGCTGTTTGTGTATGTTGGAAACGTTCTTGTGACCGAGTCGGACCCTGCATTGGTCTCGTACGGTGTTTTCCGTTTCGTTCACGCTGTGTTTGTGCAGTTTTGTATGCTGCGTACGCGTCGGTCGCGGTGTATTGTGTTGCTTCGGCTCGGTTTTGTATGCGTGTCGGTCGTGCGGCTTGTCCTCCGTCCGACTCGGTCGTGTTTTCGCGCCTTGCATCGTACTTTGCAGGTTGGAGTTGGCGGAGTACGATTCGGTCGGATTTGTTCCGGGTGCGTGTCGGTCGGTTGGATTCGCGTGTTTTCCGGCCGGATTGCTATTTTCCGAGCGGGTCGGTCGGTCGGCTTGGTTTCCTGACGTGTCGGTCGGATTTATCGCGGCTTGCATCGTACTTGGCGTGTCGGGCGCCACTGGTACGTGTCGGTCGGTATTTTTCCGGATCCGAGTCGGTCGGTGCTTTTCCGGCCCGAATCGGAATCGGCCCCTTGATATCTTAAATGGATTTTTCTGCCAAAATATAGCGCCTGAAAGCAGGTATTTGACCGCATTCTCTGCGTTGGGGTCACAGCGACAATTTTGTCACCTCCCCCAGGGGTATAAGAACAGCCTGGGGGTATTTTCAGCAAGAGTAACTGAGTTACTCCAAAATTTTGATGAAGAAGCATTGTCCTATGTGGATGATATTTATCTGACGGACGATGACTTAAAGAGGCACTTGACCAGGGTGAGTACCATTATTATGGGTTTCGCCTCTGAGGGCTACAAATTTAATTTAAAAAAATCAAAAATCGCCCACCTCAGTGTCCTGTTTTTAGGATATGAGCTGTCAAGTGAGGGGAAAAGTCTGGCATCTAACTTTTTAGAAAAGTGTGCGCTACTCCAGCCCCCAAGAACATTAAAAAATCTACAATAAATACTGAGATTCCTAAATTTCGGCAGAACATACATTTTAGATTATGCAGAAAAAGTAAAACCTTTCTACGACTTAATCAAACCTGACTTTTCAGTCAGACATTGGACACAGGAACACTCAAAACATCCTACGTTCACTACAAGAAGACATGATAGCTTCCAAACACTTACAGACACGCGTAAATGTACGCAACTTAGTAATCCGAGTAATAGCGGGTCAATGCGGGTACACTTACTTAACCTTCAATGAAGGCGAAACGGTACCAATCGCATACAAATCATACCTGTACACAAACGCAGAAATGGGTTTCACTTCAACAGAAAAAATCCTGACAGCAGTTCAGACCGCTGTAGCAAGAGAAAGAGCCCTGGCTCAGGGGAAACGCATAATAGTCGTAACCCCAGTACCAGCTTTAGAAGCTGTTACAAAGGCAAGCATTACAAATGCAAAAGCCTTACATCCAAGATGGATACAATGGGCTAATTCTCTTACTGCAATGGATGTTGAATACAGATTTGATCCAAGTCTAAAATCACAAGCATTCCTGCAATACGAACAAGAATATCCTCAACCAAATGAGATTTTGCCTCTCGACCAGTATGAATATATTATTTACACTGACGGATCTGCTCAACCAGCCATAGTGAGTAAGCACAGTACAGCGCAGCATGTGCTATCGTTAAAGGTTGCATGCGAGATGGAAAATTCCATCCGAGTTGCACAAAAACGCAATCTCTAGGAGACTGCACGGCTCAGTTGGCAGAGTTAAAAGCACTGATACTGGCACTTCTAAATACGGATCACGAATTCCCCACACCAATTGTGTGTGATTCCTTTTCCTGTGTACAGTCATACAATGAATATTTACATCATTGGGAACTAAATGGGTTTAAAGATGCAAAAGGTGGCACAATTAAGCATAAAATGCTATTGGAACAGGTAGTGGAGTTGAAAAACGAACTACCAAGGGCTCATGTGATCCATACACTGAGTCATCAACGTGATAGCGTTCACGTTGAAGGGAATTCATTGGCTGATGAAGCCGCAAAGGGGGCTGTACGCACGGCTTCCGTAGCTGCAATCACTCGCTTTAAAACGAGAATAGACGGTGAGATTATGGTGGCTGTTATTGCCTCAAGCAAAAACAGCGGTGCAGTACCAAAGAAATTTCCACTCAAGTACTCCTACAAGTTAGATGCAAACAGCATTCCAAATGCTCAGATTCCTGGAGTGGGGGATAGAGTAATACCAAATATGGGTCGTAGGCAAGGATTAATTATTGCTGCACACGAGGGTTTGGGTTCTGCACATACAGGCGTTACATCGACTATTTCGCTACTGAAACAGCGTAATTGGTGGCCAGGTTTAGCGAAACAAACTAAAGACTATGGGCCAGATGTAGCAAGCTAAATTGCGATCGCAAACGCTGAAATTCGCAGAATTTCAGCGTTTGAGTTCGCAAAATAGCATTGTGCAATGTAGAGAAGAAAAATCCCAATCGCAAAATAAGGAATCGCAAAATTTGTGATTCCCTATTTTGCAAATGCATTTAAGGCATCGCAAATTGCGATGCCTTAAATGCAATGCAGGAAGCACCCAAGTTGTGCGATTTCTGGTTTAAGAAATCGCAAATTACCACCAACTTCAAGTTGGTGGTAATTTACGATTTCTTTGAAAAATGCATATTTTGGCATTTTTCAAAGTGCCATGTGGCGCACAGACGTGCCCTTAGGGCATGTATGTGCGCCACATGTGCACACATGCACATTTCAGGGGTGCAACAGGGTGTCCCTTTGACACCCCCTGCACCCTTGAAATTGCATGCGCAATTTGCGAGTACCTATTGGGTACTCGCAAATTGCGCATGCAATTCCCATTCATTCCTATGGGCCTCCTGGCCCATAGGAATGAATGGGAAGGGATTCCTTAATTGCGAATCGCAATTTGCGATACGCAATTAAGGAATGTTTAGGAATCGCAATTATTATTGCGATTCCTACCTACATAGCATTTTGCGAGTCCTTATAGCGATTCTCTAAAAATCACTATTAAGGACTCGCAAAAATGTTCCTTCATACATCTGGCCCTATGTCCTAAAATGTGACATCTGCCAGCAGATGAAGGGCTCCATCATAAAACGCCCGGCGCAGACACCACTACTGATATCTGACAAACCTCTTGCATGTGTGTATCTGGACCACTGCGACCCCTTACAATCTGATGGGGCTTACAAGTATATCATGGTTGCAGTGGAATCCTGCTCTAGATTCCTATGGGTATGGCCTCAGCGCTCGGCTGACGCTCGAACTGTTATCAAAGATTTGCGAGTCTTTATAGGGACATGCGCAGTTGGCACGTTACATTCTGACCGTGGCCCGGCGTTTAGCTCTCGGGCTTACAAAGAGGCCATGGAAAGTATGGGCGTAGCACTGCGGTACTCCTCTCCGTACTATCCTGAGGGAAATTCGGTTGTGGAGAGCAATCTTTAACAGCTAGGGTATTCGGCAAGAGCGGTAGTTGGGTCAATCACCTATATGGGGTACAACGGGCACTCAATAACCAGCCAAGAAGTTCTCTAGGGGGTGTCACTCCATATGAAGTCCTATTTGGGACCAGAATGTGGGTAGCTGATCTTGATTATGAAAGTGCAGTGGCGGATGAGAAACCATTTGATATCCATGATCGTTTGGCTGTTTTACAGGATCTAAATGAATCCAGGACACAACAAAGCAACGTCCACTTAAAACAGACCACCACTGGGGAAGTCAAGGCAGTCATGGCAAGACCTGTCTGGATCCCAAAAGTCGGGGATCTGGTCAGAGAGAAAATAGCGGTAGAAGAAAGAATTCGGGCCATCCTACAGAAAGCCTGTACCGGTCCTAGCAGTACAAGGAACAAGAACTGTGCTTTTGCCGCCTCTTGCCGGAAAAAAGGAGAAAAGATTTGTCTCAATTGACTTAATCAAACCACACTTTGTGGTCGATACTGAACAGTAGGCCTCGTGGACTCCACAGTAGCAGACGCCCTCCTCTCGCTACAATCCAGGAAGTTCAAACAGAAAGACTCATCACGTTTGAAGAGCCACGGAATGAAGGACTATGCAACAATGCTATGGAACTCGTTCCCCTTGAACGAGAAGTTCATCTTCAAAATGAAACTCAAAATAACAACCAGGTTGCAATAAGACCAAATACGGATGTTTACATCAACATGCCTCGACGAGAGCAAAATGCAATTTCAACAAATCCCGATGCAATTCCTACAATTGATCGAACTACTTCTGGCTATTTCATGAACTTTGATACGTTTTCTTTAGATCCAAGTGAACCGGAAACTACGCCAGCCCAAAAATCTCGCATCAACAAGTTAAAGACTTTCTAAACTTTCTCAAAAAGACTTACCTGGTATCGCCTTGGTTAGAACTCTGGGTAATTACTGGGATACTATTTTTTCTTTTCTGGCTAGGCTTAGTTATAACTTTTAGCATGCTTATTAATGGACGATACCTTCAACAAAGCTCCGCAGCCCAAAAAGTTAATTTGATTTTAAAACCACATCAATCTTCACATTGTGAACAAAGAGACTTATCATCAGTGAACATCACAGCAGTTCCTATACCAGACGGTATAGTTTGGGACAAGGTTGATTTCGAAATATTCAGTCCTACTGAACTTTTAAAAATTTCTCAGGTATTTAAAATTTCATTAAGTGATATCATTACCTCCAGTACACTTTCTGATGATTGGGACTCTGAAACTGTTAATAACATGTTGTCTGATTTAGAGAAAACTGCTGCATTTCCGAACAATGAAATGTTAGAAGGGAATTCAAACTATGACACATTGTACTGTTATCAACATTATGGTCATCATTTCCTGCACAAATCTATTTCACCCAGAAATGTTTTTGAGTATCACCAGTGGGAGCATTTCCCTACACCACCTAAAGGTAGTTCGCAAACATTTGCACAGAAATTTTCATATTTTTCAGGGTTTAACACCACTGACCCGACCTCATTTTATTATAAGGTTACACCGACATCAGCACTGAAAATTATGTTGACTAACACCAAACAGATATATTCTGCTTCCTTTATTGCCCAATTGTCTGAACAAGGGTTTGACCTATGGAAGGACACAATAGACTTAAAATCAGTCTGGGGCTCTAGAGACTGGCAAGTCCAGGGAACAGAAGCGCTATTTAGAACATACCTCATTCCACAGCAGATAATATTTTTAAATGACACTGTGCAACAGATGTCCTGTCTTGGATTAGCCAAGAACAAGGACCTTAACACATCTCGGTTTCCGATACCATCACATGAGTGGCAAAATTCGACTTCACAGGAAGGGGGGACAGTAGATGACATTCTAAAGTACAATAGATCAGACCTTGATTGGAAAGAATGGTTGGTTTGGCCCTTAGACACGAACGAATGTCAGAAACGATTTTTGGGTATTACCGAAGGGTACAGTATCCATAGGCCAGACCCACGCTATGTACAAAGAGAACACCCAGAGGTAGTGACATCCTACAGTGTTGGGAAGTTGTGCCTTGATTGGCTAGAAACCTCAACACTCACAGAAGTGAAACAGCACTTATCCTTACTCTCAAAAGACATGGATCTTAGGGATTTTTTATTAGTCCCAGGAAACCCCGTCAAAAGCGTTTCATATATGCCGGCATTTATGCTGCCTATAATGAAAATTGGAAAATATCCCAACAAGAAGCCGCTGAGAGAATACGGGAAATAGACCTTGGAGAAAGAGTTAGCTGTGGTAGACAATGGGTTAACAACTTTGACCTCCAGGATATATTCTTTAGGCAGCATTGTGTCTTCTGCAATAGACATACTGGAACAAGATTTGGCCATATTACAACACGGGCAATCTCAGTTACGGTCTATTATGTTATTAAGCTGGACGCTGCAATCTTTGCGGGCAGGCTATGTGCCTTGGCGTTTCATCAACAGTACGTCTCTGTTTTCTGACTATCATCTAACTGATAAACAGGTTGAAATGGCACAAAGGGGAGCAAAATATACAATGCTGTATATTGAAAAACTGGATAGACTACCATTTACAGTGGCGGAATCACCATCAACAGAATGGCTAATCCATGGCCACATAACTCTACCGGTCACTACTTTTCAGTTTCAATATTGCCTTGAGCAAAGGCAGGCTGGCAGATATGATAACATGGGTGAGGAATACATTAAGGAATCCTGGGAATTACCATATAGATTTTGATGCCGAAGTGGGGATCGAGAAGTGTTTCTAAGTGGTACAAACTGCAAGAATGCTTTAAGTTGTTCTCTCGTGTGCCAAGACATCTCACTGCACGGAGCATGTAATGATTCTGTAGCAAATTTGTCTTGCCACATGAAAGGGCCTTCAGCTGCCGTGATTACACCAGTATTCGAGCTGCTCTCGAATGGGAGTTACTTGATGCTGAACGATCAAGGTTGCTGTGGGATGCTTCCGGGCATTGCCTATCTGGTCACTGTGAACTCCAGGGTTACTTGCTGTATGCAACTATTGTTTCCCCCAACAAATACAGTCAGGGAGGCGCCGTTATGGCCTTCATTGAATGTTTCCTTTATACAGTTTGATACTTTGAGCAGACTGAAAGCCATGCTTTTACAGCAAACCGTACCCTTAACCTCCGCTCGAGAGACCTTTGATCTTCAAATCGCAAGGACCTCGACTGAGATACATGCCCTTATACGTACAAACTTACAAACTGTCCCATTCATTTCCCAGAAATGGTGGGTCGTATCTTCAATATGTCTGATACGAGTGGTATTGTACATCTATTTAAGACCATAGGGTCAGGATTTCTAAGCACCTTTCAGACAATCCTCGGAGTTATTCCAAATTTTATACACTCTGTATTGGGATGCGTTTTTGGAGGTCTTCCGCTGATCCTGCTTTCTATCGCAGGGATCCTGATTGTCATTTTTCTGCTCCGCAGTGGCCGGCCCAATCACCAACGAGATGGCAAAAGCACTCCTGGAGCGCAAGTACCGTGAACGCATGGTACAGCATCTGGGCACACCTCGCCTACGGGAACTGGGCGCCTCTTGGTTCCTATCGTTTAGACCAGTCTGGATGGACTGCATCTTACCTGTTCTTCGATGCCTGTTTTGCAGTGACAAATGCGTGTTGGACCTCTGCCTGACACTTGCAACGGACACGCCTGCGGACTTGAATACCCGGCTGGAACCCTTGAGGGCCCATGCTCGGCAATGTCCCCAGTGTATTCCCTTCTTGATGGCTGCATTCCTTGAGAATCCGCAGGTGCCTTTTACAACTGGGTTGAGCATCAGCTCCACCACTAGCACCACTAGAACCCAGGTATCGACTACAGCACCGGCTGCCTCTACACCAGCAATTGGCAGCTCTGAATATCATCTGTCCTCCATTGACGTTCTCTGCAAGGTGTTGCAAGGTCCGTCCCCCGCAGCGGTAAGCAACGACGATGTTGCGTCTCCCAGCCAGGACACTTAATCTAAAATTGGCTCATCGTGTGCTGGGAAAGAATTCAGTTTGTTCTTTTTCTCCAAAAATCAACTAAATTTGGAACATTTCCTTTAAAATTGACACTTTCGCTGAAAAGCATAGCCTCCTGACGCTTATTGTGGTTCGACTTATATAAACAAACTCAATTAGGACTTTGGCTTAAGTAGCAATTCCAAGAAATGCTTTTTCCCAAAAATGTTTTCTTCCCCCTGAGACTGTTTTTAAAACTGATTTTAAGACAATGTTTTTACAACACTCTGTGATGGTTTTAATGCGCTACTACCTAATAGTGGAAATGGTTCACCAGCATTTTTATCATTGTTGACTGTTCGGAAGAGGAGTGGGTGTTATGTTCCATATAGGTACCCTAATATAGGCCCGGGTAACATCATACCCCTTCACCTACATTACCTCTCCTACACTACACTGTAACGAGCCTTTTAGGATTGAACCTTTACCTAGTTCTAGTCCTGGGTGCAGAAGGAGGGTTTCTCCTAAACAATAGAGTCCTATAACTCCATCAATAGACTCACACAGTATGAATGAATATTCATAAGGGTTCTTAGAAACCAGGCTGGGGCTAAACCACCTTCCTCCCCATATCTACGTACACGGTTCATCCCATACGTCATCCTCAAATCCAACAATGGCTAATACAAGCAACACGGGACAAAGGAGCCCTAGATACTTTCTGTATAAATACAGCACCTCTTGCTAGTGTTAGTTAGAGGGAACTGAGACTTCCAGGCCGACACACTGACCAGAGACGCTGAGGCTCCTGCATGCAGTCGCTCCAGCTGACAGTGGTCTGAACATCCCTTGCGGGGTGTCCAACTCGAGACCAAGAAGGGCTCCTACATTTTCACACTTCAGGTAATGGGGTTCGACTAAACCTTAGAGGGATTCTTGGCTTCACACCTACTCACATGCTAGGTACACTTAGGTACATCTAGATAGGCACCATAGGAGTACGAGCTTTCTTTTATCCTGCATTTTATATTCATGCATTCATTTATGCTTATTGCAAAATGGTAGAACTGTACTATCCATTTATATTTACTGTACTGCTAATCATATATCTCTGCTACTGTCTAATGGTTTTTGCAGCTCATATATTCTACACAAGAATAACAACTGTTCAATAAACCCTTATTGAAACGCCCAGGCAGTTTATTCTGTGTATCTCCGAGACCGAATAAGTGAGCACGAGTGACTGAGCGAAAGGTAGTACATTGTTTTCACGATCCTGAGGGATCAGGGTTGTCATGTTCTAAGGTTGCCAGAAACTATTCTCTCCCCGATAAGAGGAGACACAAGTGGCACTGTGAGCTAGCTTATGCAAACAGGCTAACATTTCTCCGTGGGGGTGCTCAGAATCAGTCTGCCACCAAGCCCACAGTTTATGTTATCCGAACGCGCAGGTCCTGTATGGGTAATATAGGAACTACACGAGGTGGCATCCAGTTCCTAAAGAGGAGGAGAGTGGGAAATAAAAACTTGACTGTGAGGTTCAGTCATAAATATACACAGATATACAGTTGACTAGTTGGTGACACCATTATTAAAACAAATGAACAGGGCTACGCTGGTCTAGAGCTTTGATAAAGAAAGTATAATGTGAAAAGCGTGGACACTACCATTCTCCCAGGCTCTCTTATGAATAAAGAGTCATCATTGGTTTAAGGTAATGTTCAAACCACTGGAAACAAGGCATAGGCTCAATAGTAGGGAAGGTAATGACATTCGATAGAGCCTGGATGCCGCATAGGCAGTGCACCAGTAGGCAAAGACCCCTATTTCAAGAGGTTTAAAGGCACTGACCCAAAGGACATAACCCACCTGCTGTACAGGCATGATTCATTCTCAGAACACACTCTCAGGGAGCAAAAATAAATCAAAAATGAATCAGAGGCTGACACCATTGACAAACCTAATTTGCATAGGTGCTCGAACACGTCCGTTGATGGCTGCCAGACGCAGGTCAGGAACCAACTTAATGGTCTGCACTGACACTGCTGTGAGTTGTCCAGCAGCCCCCGGAGGGTGGTAAAAGTTGGTTGCAGAAAGTTGTGGTTGTGACAGCAGCACAATGCAGCAAGCCACCTTGCTGCAATGCAGCAAATGGAAAGGGCAGGAATGCACCGTATTTAACATCATAAGGTGCATTCCTGTGCTTTCCCTGCACTGGTGCACTCTTGGCTGCCTAGCGCTAACGTGCAAGGGGGCCTGCGTTGTAAGCAGGATTGTTTTTGTGCAGGAAGGAACACCTTCCTGCACAAAAACAATCTTCTGAGGAGAAAACAAGGAGAAAAAAAGATATTTCTCCTTTTTACACTCCACCTCGGGAGGTGTAGCATTTTGACACATTCCCAGGTCTACCATTAATGGTAAATCTGGGAATGAGCCAAAATCCATGGGTGAATGCATGGGAACATCCACGCTCCACCCATGGAACAACTGCCTGAGGCAAAGTAACAACGCAGCAATTTGCACTGTGTTACTTTACTCTGAGGGGCATAATTACAAGCCCCTATCATCACAGGAATGTCATTTTTAATGACGTTCCTGTGGTGATAGGGGCTTTGCCTTATTTACAAGGCAGCATTAAGCCACTTAACGTGGCTTAACGCCACCTTGCAAATAAGGTACCCTTTCATGCTATACATAGCGTGAAAGGGGTGGGCAATGGGTGTTGCGGTGGGCGTTCCACCGCAACACCCATTGATTTTAACCCTGTCCCCCTATTTACAAGTGTGGCGTAAATAGGAGGCAGCACCAAAATTTAGACCAGGGAAAACCTTGTCTTAACATGGCAAAATGAGGAGAAATACTTACTGGCAGGGTATGCCCAGACGTGGGTTGGACTGTTCCCATGAGGCACAAGACTGATTTGTATATAGCTGGGTCTGAACTGGGGTGGCGAACTGAGCTAAAGAACGATGATTGATTCAGCCCAGATCTGTGACTGGGGGTGATTGTCTGAAAAGTGTCAGTGCTGCGTCCATCATCTCCTTTTGTGTTTGCTTTGTTCAACCTTAGTTGGCAGGGTAAGCCCAGACGTGGGTCCCTTGCTCACTTTACCACTGGATTCAAGCTAGCCTGGCTGATGAGGTGTGTTACTCCAAAACCCGTCCCAGGATGCTGGTTTCCGGTCCAGGGAAGACCTGGCAGTTTCGGGCTAGACTGTTCCTATGAGGCACAGGGTCAAGCCTGATTTGCATATAGCTGGGTTTGTACTGGGGTGGCTAAGTGAGCTAAAGAACGATGATGGATTCAACCCAGATCTGTGACTGGGGGTGAGTGTCTGAAAAGTTTCAGAGCTCCATCCATCATTTTCTTTTGTGTTTGCTTTGTTCGACTTAAGTTGGCAGGGTATGCCCAGATGTGGGTCCCTTGCTCACTTTGCCACTGGATTCAAGCTAGCCTGGCTGATTAGGGGTGTTACCCCAAAACCCGGTCCCAGGATGCTTGTTTTCAGTCCAGGGAAGACCTGGCTTGGCAGTTCGGGCTGGACTGTTCCCATGAGGCACAGGGTCAAGACTGATTTGCATATAGCTGGGTCTGAATTGGGGTGGCGAAGTGAGCTAAAGAACGATGATGGATTCAACCCAGATCTGTAACTGGGGGTGAGTGTCTGAAAAGTTTCAGCGCTCCGTCCATCATCTCCTTTTGTGTTCAATATGAAATATACACATGGTCCATTCTTTTTAAAGCAACTGTAAGACTCAGTGCTCAGTCACATCACTCGTCAAGTTGCTTGATAACTACGAAGACGACATCTATACACGATAGTAATTAGCGTTCCTTTTGTTTTTAGCTTGGGCCACTGTTCACATGGTGTTTTCTTACTGGGTAAGCTTTCTTATACACAGCGAGCGTGTCTGCAGCAGCACTTTTGTAAAATATAGTCGAGTCTTGAAGCTGGTTTCCCACTAAGTTGCAAGTGTTTTACTATACGCAGCATCACCTTTGGAAACCACTATGACTTACAACATGTCATTTACATCCATCAGTTGGCTAATGGTTGCACTATTAAGCACCGTGGCTGGTACTGTGTATGCCCCTGTGCAACAATGTTGAGCATCATTGTTTCATTAAACAGACACTAAGATGTTTTCCTTTTTATCTTA
This sequence comes from Calotriton arnoldi, assembly GCA_963921515.1. Lineage (NCBI taxonomy): Eukaryota > Metazoa > Chordata > Amphibia > Caudata > Salamandridae > Calotriton > Calotriton arnoldi. The sequence continues at coordinate 1,486,450 of CAWUFW010001446.1, read as the reverse complement.
GGGCAATTTTCGAGCATTGAATTTATCTCATAAATAGAAGGATGACCGTATAACAATTACATGGTGTAAGTACTACACCTTGTACATACCACAATATTATCCAAATTTTCCTTCAACTTACAAATCCCAGTGCCCTTTTTTTCTGGGCAATTTTTAGATGTTTATTTTGCCAGATCCTTTGACAAGTGGCAATTGATAAATTACAATCACCAGTTGACTGACCAACTAGTAGGTCAATAACACTCTGTCGCTATAATTAGATTAACATCTTTTTCATTATCTACTTTTCTTTCTACAAATGAACAAAGTCTAGTTCCTTTACAGTAATCACAATATATTAAATAATTAGGTTGAGCCTCGATCAACCTGTTGTATCCTCTTCTGTGGGTTCTGGCAAGCCCACTGATTTCCATTGGTTACTACCTGTGGCATTCAGAAATGCTAGCTTGTTATTGTTGCATTTCTGCAAACGTCCCTCCTTCCTGTGCTTCCCTCTCTTTCCAGCAATTTCACTCAGAGAACATTCTGTTTGGACATCACACTGTACAGCATGTGATGGCCCCTCTTCCGTTATGCCACGCTGATAGTGGTGGGTGTGCCTTTGGTTTATTTGCGGTGCTGAACGGGGCCGCATGTTTTTATTTCTATGTCTTTGTTTTTTGTTAACAAGCTCCCCATGCTGCAGTTTCACATTATTAACAGCCGCGCCCCTTTCTTTAGACAAGCCGCGTCTAAAGAAAGGGGTGTGGCCGCCATTAACGCGAAAGCACAGCATTACATGAAACGATCCTCTTAGACAGCTGTCCTGTCTGCGATACAGAAACACTAAAACTAGCTCTTTCTTATCTTACTATCAGCAGATGAAACCGGTTGTATGTGCCTTTTTGAAAAAAAGCAAGTGATCATTCAGATGATGCTCAAAAATTACAAGCAAAAAGTACACATTTTAAAAGGAGCTCATACATGTCAAACACTACAATCATCCGCATCCTAACTGACGTTTTATTATCCTTGTATAAAGTCACGATATATTGTTAACATTTTGGTTATTGTATTACATCCCAATGTAGCCAACTGTAAAGTATCCAGCTGAAAATGTTTCCTTTCAGACATGGCCGATACATACATCCTAAAGTTGACGAGGATTGGGAATGGACTGCAGTCTGCCGAACTTAAGCTGCATGGCACCCTCCCTCTCTCCTCCCACACCAATCACTGCGCTTGCACGACTCTCACTACATTGCTGATGCCAGGGTGGAAGTTCGCAAATGTCAGCATGAGCTGGTTCAAGGCGAAGACGCCGCCAAATCCTCTGTATGCTGGGATGCGGGAATAGGGATGGCGGCGGAAACTGTAACCTTATTTCTGAAGCTTTTGCAGCCTTTTTTTACGGCATTTGTTCTTTCCTGATCGTTGTCATGAACAAGAGCATGCTGACCAGCTACAAGTGAGGCTCGGGAATGTTGCACAACATTAGGAGTGCAGCCAGCACTGTACTTTGAGCTCCTATTGGGAAAGGTGAGCACCTACAGCATTAGAGCATCATGTGTTGCTTGCCTGGAAGCATGCCAGTCTGCAACCTGAGCATCACTGCCGACAGCACAGTGCCATTCTTTGTGCTAGGGATACGATGACTGACCAGCTCAGGGAGCTTTTAGACCCCAGCTGAAGAAGTGGAGTGACCCCATAGCATTACTCTGGGGAATACAATTCTTTCAGCTCACTTATTCTAACACAGCCCTTCTGTGTGCATTAGAGTTATTTGCTGGATCTTGCGGTAACTAAAACAATGTCCTTTTATTTCTGACAAAAGTAGGTTTCTGCATTTCAATTACAACTGTACTCCAACCAGTAAGAGATTTGCAACATAACGTTTATCAGGGTTCTAGGCACTTTTACAAAAGTGTTCTATATGCCTCTTTTCTGTGCAGACGTTTCCATAAATATCCCTTTTTAGCAGAACGTATAAAACAGTTGTACATTTTCTCAGAGTTCAGCTATTCTACAAAATGTTTAATTTTTTTGTTTTATATAGTGCTAGCTGGCCCGAGGGTATTAGAGCGTGTTACAGGTTATGACTTACCAAACTAAATGAAGCATTTTTAAACCCACTGTGGCCTGACATTTTCTGAGAATCATTCATGGTTTCAGTGAGCATTCTGAGTCTTTTGGGGCTAAACTTCTAACCTGCCTTTGCTGTCTACTTGTGTATCCCCTAACCCACAAATGGAAGTACGCTTTTATTCTTAAAATCATCTTTAACATATTTAATTTACTAAGGCACCCAAATTATCTTGTAACAATGGATGCTTCCACTTGTTGCACAGAATGTTGGATTTCTCGTTTCTGTTGTCCCTATCTGTTTTTAGGTCGAGCTTTCCCAGACCTCTTGTATATACTTTAGTATACAAAAGACACACAATTGATGGACGGAATGCAGAACAAATCAAAACATTCAACCCCAGTCAAGAGATCTGAGTTAAATCCATCATTATTTTGCTCACCATGCCACCCCAGTTTAGACTTGGCCATATGCAAATCAGTCTTGACCCTGTGCCTCATGGGAACAGAGCGATACCAAAGGGGATAATGGACGGAGCGTTAGAGCAAATCAAACACTCACCCCCAGTCAACTGATCTGGGTTTAATCCATCATCATTCTTTAGCTCACTCCACCACCCCAGTTCAGACATGGCCATATGCAAATCAGTCTGACCCTGTGCCTCATGGGAACAGTCCAGCCCGAACTGCCAAGCCAGGTCTTCCCTGGACCGGAAACAAGCATCCTGGGACCGGTTTCGGGTTCATAACCCTCATCAGCCAGGCTATCTTGAATCCAGTGGCAAAGTGAGCAAGGGACCCACGTCTGGGCATACCCTGCCAACTTAGGGCGAACAAAGCGATACCAAAGGGGATAATGGACGGAGCGTTAGAGCAAATCAAACACTCACCCCCAGTCAACTGATCTGGGTTTAATCCATCATCATTCTTTAGCTCACTCCACCACCCCAGTTCAGACATGGCCATATGCAAATCAGTCTGACCCTGTGCCTCATGGGAACAGTCCAGCCCGAACTGCCAAGCCATGTCTTCCCTGGACCGGAAACAAGCATCCTGGGACCGGTTTCGGGTTCATAACCCTCATCAGCCAGGCTATCTTGAATCCAGTGGCAAAGTGAGCAAGGGACCCACGTCTGGGCATACCCTGCCAACTTAGGGCGAACAAAGCGATACCAAAGGGGATAATGGACGGAGCGTTAGAGCAAATCAAACACTCACCCCCAGTCAACTGATCTGGGTTTAATCCATCATCATTCTTTAGCTGACTCCACCACCCCAGTTCAGACATGGCCATATGCAAATCAGTCTGACCCTGTGCCTCATGGGAACAGTCCAGCCCGAACTGCCAAGCCATGTCTTCCCTGGACCGGAAACAAGCATCCTGGGACCGGTTTCGGGTTCATAACCCTCATCAGCCAGGCTATCTTGAATCCAGTGGCAAAGTGAGCAAGGGACCCACGTCTGGGCATACCCTGCCAACTTAGGGCGAACAAAGCGATACCAAAGGGGATAATGGACGGAGCGTTAGAGCAAATCAAACACTCACCCCCAGTCAACTGATCTGGGTTTAATCCATCATCATTCTTTAGCTCACTCCACCACCCCAGTTCAGACATGGCCATATGCAAATCAGTCTGACCCTGTGCCTCATGGGAACAGTCCAGCCCGAACTGCCAAGCCATGTCTTCCCTGGACCGGAAACAAGCATCCTGGGACCGGTTTCGGGTTCATAACCCTCATCAGCCAGGCTATCTTGAATCCAGCGGCAAAGTGAGCAAGGGACCCACGTCTGGGCATACCCTGCCAACTTAGGGCGAACAAAGCGATACCAAAGGGGATAATGGACGGAGCGTTAGAGCAAATCAAACACTCACCCCCAGTCAACTGATCTGGGTTTAATCCATCATCATTCTTTAGCTCACTCCACCACCCCAGTTCAGACATGGCCATATGCAAATCAGTCTGACCCTGTGCCTCATGGGAACAGTCCAGCCCGAACTGCCAAGCCATGTCTTCCCTGGACCGGAAAAAAGCATCCTGGGACCGGTTTCGGGTTCATAACCCTCATCAGCCAGGCTATCTTGAATCCAGTGGCAAAGTGAGCAAGGGACCCACGTCTGGGCATACCCTGCCAACTTAGGGCGAACAAAGCGATACCAAAGGGGATAATGGACGGAGCGTTAGAGCAAATCAAACACTCACCCCCAGTCAACTGATCTGGGTTTAATCCATCATCATTCTTTAGCTCACTCCACCACCCCAGTTCAGACATGGCCATATGCAAATCAGTCTGACCCTGTGCCTCATGGGAACAGTCCAGCCCGAACTGCCAAGCCATGTCTTCCCTGGACCGGAAACAAGCATCCTGGGACCTGTTTCGGGTTCATAACCCTCATCAGCCAGGCTATCTTGAATCCAGTGGCAAAGTGAGCAAGGGACCCACGTCTGGGCATACCCTGCCAACTTAGGGCGAACAAAGCGATACCAAAGGGGATAATGGACGGAGCGTTAGAGCAAATCAAACACTCACCCCCAGTCAACTGATCTGGGTTTGATCCATCATCATTCTTTAGCTCACTCCACCACCCCAGTTCAGACATGGCCATATGCAAATCAGTCTGACCCTGTGCCTCATGGGAACAGTCCAGCCCGAACTGCCAAGCCATGTCTTCCCTGGACCGGAAACAAGCATCCTGGGACCGGTTTCGGGTTCATAACCCTCATCAGCCAGGCTATCTTGAATCCAGTGGCAAAGTGAGCAAGGGACCCACGTCTGGGCATACCCTGCCAACTAAGGGCGAACAAAGCGATACCAAAGGGGATAATGGACGGAGCGTTAGAGCAAATCAAACACTCACCCCCAGTCAACTGATCTGGGTTTAATCCATCATCATTCTTTAGCTCACTCCACAACCCCAGTTCAGACATGGCCATATGCAAATCAGTCTGACCCTGTGCCTCCTGGGAACGGTCCAGCCCGAACTGCCAAGCCATGTCTTCCCTGGACCGGAAACAAGCATCCTGGGACCGGTTTCGGGTTCATAACCCTCATCAGCCAGGCTATCTTGAATCCAGTGGCAAAGTGAGCAAGGGACCCACGTCTGGGCATACCCTGCCAACTTAGGGCGAACAAAGCGATACCAAAGGGGATAATGGACGGAGCGTTAGAGCAAATCAAACACTCACCCCCAGTCAACTGATCTGGGTTTAATCCATCATCATTCTTTAGCTCACTCCACCACCCCAGTTCAGACATGGCCATATGCAAATCAGTCTGACCCTATGCCTCATGGGAACAGTCCAGCCCGAACTGCCAAGCCATGTCTTCCCTGGACCGGAAACAAGCATCCTGGGACCGGTTTCGGGTTCATAACCCTCATCAGCCAGGCTATCTTGAATCCAGTGGCAAAGTGAGCAAGGGACCCACGTCTGGGCATACCCTGCCAACTTAGGGCGAACAAAGCGATACCAAAGGGGATAATGGACGGAGCGTTAGAGCAAATCAAACACTCACCCCCAGTCAACTGATCTGGGTTTAATCCATCATCATTCTTTAGCTCACTCCACCACCCCAGTTCAGACATGGCCATATGCAAATCAGTCTGACCCTGTGCCTCATGGGAACAGTCCAGCCCGAACTGCCAAGCCATGTCTTCCCTGGACCGGAAACAAGCATCCTGGGACCGGTTTCGGGTTCATAACCCTCATCAGCCAGGCTATCTTGAATCCAGTGGCAAAGTGAGCAAGGGACCCACGTCTGGGCATACCCTGCCAACTTAGGGCGAACAAAGCGATACCAAAGGGGATAATGGACGGAGCGTTAGAGCAAATCAAACACTCACCCCCAGTCAACTGATCTGGGTTTAATCCATCATCATTCTTTAGCTCACTCCACCACCCCAGTTCAGACATGGCCATATGCAAATCAGTCTGACCCTGTGCCTCATGGGAACAGTCCAGCCCGAACTGCCAAGCCATGTCTTCCCTGGACCGGAAACAAGCATCCTGGGACCAGTTTCGGGTTCATAACCCTCATCAGCCAGGCTATCTTGAATCCAGTGGCAAAGTGAGCAAGGGACCCACGTCTGGGCATACCCTGCCAACTTAGGGCGAACAAAGCGATACCAAAGGGGATAATGGACGGAGCGTTAGAGCAAATCAAACACTCACCCCCAGTCAACTGATCTGGGTTTGATCCATCATCATTCTTTAGCTCACTCCACCACCCCAGTTCAGACATGGCCATATGCAAATCAGTCTGACCCTGTGCCTCATGGGAACAGTCCAGCCCGAACTGCCAAGCCATGTCTTCCCTGGACCGGAAACAAGCATCCTGGGACCGGTTTCGGGTTCATAACCCTCATCAGCCAGGCTATCTTGAATCCAGTGGCAAAGTGAGCAAGGGACCCACGTCTGGGCATACCCTGCCAACTAAGGGCGAACAAAGCGATACCAAAGGGGATAATGGACGGAGCGTTAGAGCAAATCAAACACTCACCCCCAGTCAACTGATCTGGGTTTAATCCATCATCATTCTTTAGCTCACTCCACAACCCCAGTTCAGACATGGCCATATGCAAATCAGTCTGACCCTGTGCCTCCTGGGAACGGTCCAGCCCGAACTGCCAAGCCATGTCTTCCCTGGACCGGAAACAAGCATCCTGGGACCGGTTTCGGGTTCATAACCCTCATCAGCCAGGCTATCTTGAATCCAGTGGCAAAGTGAGCAAGGGACCCACGTCTGGGCATACCCTGCCAACTTAGGGCGAACAAAGCGATACCAAAGGGGATAATGGACGGAGCGTTAGAGCAAATCAAACACTCACCCCCAGTCAACTGATCTGGGTTTGATCCATCATCATTCTTTAGCTCACTCCACCACCCCAGTTCAGACATGGCCATATGCAAATCAGTCTGACCCTGTGCCTCATGGGAACAGTCCAGCCCGAACTGCCAAGCCATGTCTTCCCTGGACCGGAAACAAGCATCCTGGGACCGGTTTCGGGTTCATAACCCTCATCAGCCAGGCTATCTTGAATCCAGTGGCAAAGTGAGCAAGGGACCCACGTCTGGGCATACCCTGCCAACTTAGGGCGAACAAAGCGATACCAAAGGGGATAATGGACGGAGCGTTAGAGCAAATCAAACACTCACCCCCAGTCAACTGATCTGGGTTTAATCCATCATCATTCTTTAGCTCACTCCACCACCCCAGTTCAGACATGGCCATATGCAAATCAGTCTGACCCTGTGCCTCCTGGGAACGGTCCAGCCCGAACTGCCAAGCCATGTCTTCCCTGGACCGGAAACAAGCATCCTGGGACCGGTTTCGGGTTCATAACCCTCATCAGCCAGGCTATCTTGAATCCAGTGGCAAAGTGAGCAAGGGACCCACGTCTGGGCATACCCTGCCAACTTAGGGCGAACAAAGCGATACCAAAGGGGATAATGGACGGAGCGTTAGAGCAAATCAAACACTCACCCCCAGTCAACTGATCTGGGTTTAATCCATCATCATTCTTTAGCTCACTCCACCACCCCAGTTCAGACATGGCCATATGCAAATCAGTCTGACCCTGTGCCTCATGGGAACAGTCCAGCCCGAACTGCCAAGCCATGTCTTCCCTGGACCGGAAACAAGCATCCTGGGACCGGTTTCGGGTTCATAACCCTCATCAGCCAGGCTATCTTGAATCCAGTGGCAAAGTGAGCAAGGGACCCACGTCTGGGCATACCCTGCCAACTTAGGGCGAACAAAGCGATACCAAAGGGGATAATGGACGGAGCGTTAGAGCAAATCAAACACTCACCCCCAGTCAACTGATCTGGGTTTAATCCATCATCATTCTTTAGCTCACTCCACCACCCCAGTTCAGACATGGCCATATGCAAATCAGTCTGACCCTGTGCCTCATGGGAACAGTCCAGCCCGAACTGCCAAGCCATGTCTTCCCTGGACCGGAAACAAGCATCCTGGGACCGGTTTCGGGTTCATAACCCTCATCAGCCAGGCTATCTTGAATCCAGTGGCAAAGTGAGCAAGGGACCCACGTCTGGGCATACCCTGCCAACTTAGGGCGAACAAAGCGATACCAAAGGGGATAATGGACGGAGCGTTAGAGCAAATCAAACACTCACCCCCAGTCAACTGATCTGGGTTTAATCCATCATCATTCTTTAGCTCACTCCACCACCCCAGTTCAGACATGGCCATATGCAAATCAGTCTGACCCTGTGCCTCATGGGAACAGTCCAGCCCGAACTGCCAAGCCATGTCTTCCCTGGACCGGAAACAAGCATCCTGGGACCAGTTTCGGGTTCATAACCCTCATCAGCCAGGCTATCTTGAATCCAGTGGCAAAGTGAGCAAGGGACCCACGTCTGGGCATACCCTGCCAACTTAGGGCGAACAAAGCGATACCAAAGGGGATAATGGACGGAGCGTTAGAGCAAATCAAACACTCACCCCCAGTCAACTGATCTGGGTTTAATCCATCATCATTCTTTAGCTCACTCCACCACCCCAGTTCAGACATGGCCATATGCAAATCAGTCTGACCCTGTGCCTCATGGGAACAGTCCAGCCCGAACTGCCAAGCCATGTCTTCCCTGGACCGGAAACAAGCATCCTGGGACCGGTTTCGGGTTCATAACCCTCATCAGCCAGGCTATCTTGAATCCAGTGGCAAAGTGAGCAAGGGACCCACGTCTGGGCATACCCTGCCAACTTAGGGCGAACAAAGCGATACCAAAGGGGATAATGGACGGAGCGTTAAAGCAAATCAAACACTCACCCCCAGTCAACTGATCTGGGTTTAATCCATCATCATTTTTTAGCTCACTCCACCACCCCAGTTCAGACATGGCCATATGCAAATCAGTCTGACCCTGTGCCTCATGGGAACAGTCCAGCCCGAACTGCCAAGCCATGTCTTCCCTGGACCGGAAACAAGCATCCTGGGACCGGTTTCGGGTTCATAACCCTCATCAGCCAGGCTATCTTGAATCCAGTGGCAAAGTGAGCAAGGGACCCACGTCTGGGCATACCCTGCCAACTTAGGGCGAACAAAGCGATACCAAAGGGGATAATGGACGGAGCGTTAGAGCAAATCAAACACTCACCCCCAGTCAACTGATCTGGGTTTAATCCATCATCATTCTTTAGCTCACTCCACCACCCCAGTTCAGACATGGCCATATGCAAATCAGTCTGACCCTGTGCCTCATGGGAACAGTCCAGCCCGAACTGCCAAGCCATGTCTTCCCTGGACCGGAAACAAGCATCCTGGGACCGGTTTCGGGTTCATAACCCTCATCAGCCAGGCTATCTTGAATCCAGTGGCAAAGTGAGCAAGGGACCCACGTCTGGGCATAGCCTGCCAACTTAGGGCGAACAAAGCGATACCAAAGGGGATAATGGACGGAGCGTTAGAGCAAATCAAACACTCACCCCCAGTCAACTGATCTGGGTTTGATCCATCATCATTCTTTAGCTCACTCCACCACCCCAGTTCAGACATGGCCATATGCAAATCAGTCTGACCCTGTGCCTCATGGGAACAGTCCAGCCCGAACTGCCAAGCCATGTCTTCCCTGGACCGGAAACAAGCATCCTGGGACCGGTTTCGGGTTCATAACCCTCATCAGCCAGGCTATCTTGAATCCAGTGGCAAAGTGAGCAAGGGACCCACGTCTGGGCATACCCTGCCAACTTAGGGCGAACAAAGCGATACCAAAGGGGATAATGGACGGAGCGTTAGAGCAAATCAAACACTCACCCCCAGTCAACTGATCTGGGTTTAATCCATCATCATTCTTTAGCTCACTCCACCACCCCAGTTCAGACATGGCCATATGCAAATCAGTCTGACCCTGTGCCTCATGGGAACAGTCCAGCCCAAACTGCCAAGCCATGTCTTCCCTGGACCGGAAACAAGCATCCTGGGACCGGTTTCGGGTTCATAACCCTCATCAGCCAGGCTATCTTGAATCCAGTGGCAAAGTGAGCAAGGGACCCATGTCTGGGCATACCCTGCCAACTTAGGGCGAACAAAGCGATACCAAAGGGGATAATGGACGGAGCGTTAGAGCAAATCAAACACTCACCCCCAGTCAACTGATCTGGGTTTAATCCATCATCATTCTTTAGCTCACTCCACCACCCCAGTTCAGACATGGCCATATGCAAATCAGTCTGACCCTGTGCCTCATGGGAACAGTCCAGCCCGAACTGCCAAGCCATGTCTTCCCTGGACCGGAAACAAGCATCCTGGGACCGGTTTCGGGTTCATAACCCTCATCAGCCAGGCTATCTTGAATCCAGTGGCAAAGTGAGCAAGGGACCCACGTCTGGGCATACCCTGCCAACTTAGGGCGAACAAAGCGATACCAAAGGGGATAATGGACGGAGCGTTAGAGCAAATCAAACACTCACCCCCAGTCAACTGATCTGGGTTTAATCCATCATCATTCTTTAGCTCACTCCACCACCCCAGTTCAGACATGGCCATATGCAAATCAGTCTGACCCTGTGCCTCATGGGAACAGTCCAGCCCGAATTGCCAAGCCATGTCTTCCCTGGACCGGAAACAAGCATCCTGGGACCGGTTTCGGGTTCATAACCCTCATCAGCCAGGCTATCTTGAATCCAGTGGCAAAGTGAGCAAGGGACCCACGTCTGGGCATACCCTGCCAACTTAGGGCGAACAAAGCGATACCAAAGGGGATAATGGACGGAGCGTTAGAGCAAATCAAACACTCACCCCCAGTCAACTGATCTGGGTTTAATCCATCATCATTCTTTAGCTCACTCCACCACCCCAGTTCAGACATGGCCATATGCAAATCAGTCTGACCCTGTGCCTCATGGGAACAGTCCAGCCCGAACTGCCAAGCCATGTCTTCCTGGACCGGAAACAAGCATCCTGGGACCGGTTTCGGGTTCATAACCCTCATCAGCCAGGCTATCTTGAATCCAGTGGCTAAGTGAGCAAGGGACCCACGTCTGGGCATACCCTTCCAACTTAGGGCGAACAAAGCGATACCAAAGGGGATAATGGAGGGAGCGTTAAAGCAAATCAAACACTCACCCCCAGTCAACTGATCTGGGTTTAATCCATCATCATTCTTTAGCTCACTCCACCACCCCAGTTCAGACATGGCCATATGCAAATCAGTCTGACCCTGTGCCTCATGGGAACAGTCCAGCCCGAACTGCCAAGCCATGTCTTCCCTGGACCGGAAACAAGCATCCTGGGACCGGTTTCGGGTTCATAACCCTCATCAGCCAGGCTATCTTGAATCCAGTGGCAAAGTGAGCAAGGGACCCACGTCTGGGCATACCCTTCCAACTTAGGGCGAACAAAGCGATACCAAAGGGGATAATGGACGGAGCGTTAAAGCAAATCAAACACTCACCCCCAGTCAACTGATCTGGGTTTAATCCATCATCATTCTTTAGCTCACTCCACCACCCCAGTTCAGACATGGCCATATGCAAATCAGTCTGACCCTGTGCCTCATGGGAACAGTCCAGCCCGAACTGCCAAGCCATGTCTTCCCTGGACCGGAAACAAGCATCCTGGGACCGGTTTCGGGTTCATAACCCTCATCAGCCAGGCTATCTTGAATCCAGTGGCAAAGTGAGCAAGGGACCCACGTCTGGGCATACCCTGCCAACTTAGGGCGAACAAAGCGATACCAAAGGGGATAATGGACGGAGCGTTAGAGCAAATCAAACACTCACCCCCAGTCAACTGATCTGGGTTTAATCCATCATCATTCTTTAGCTCACTCCACCACCCCAGTTCAGACATGGCCATATGCAAATCAGTCTGACCCTGTGCCTCATGGGAACAGTCCAGCCCGAACTGCCAAGCCATGTCTTCCCTGGACCGGAAACAAGCATCCTGGGACCGGTTTCGGGTTCATAACCCTCATCAGCCAGGCTATCTTGAATCCAGTGGCAAAGTGAGCAAGGGACCTACGTCTGGGCATACCCTGCCAACTTAGGGCGAACAAAGCGATACCAAAGGGGATAATGGACGGAGCGTTAGAGCAAATCAAACACTCACCCCCAGTCAACTGATCTGGGTTTGATCCATCATCATTCTTTAGCTCACTCCACCACCCCAGTTCAGACATGGCCATATGCAAATCAGTCTGACCCTGTGCCTCATGGGAACAGTCCAGCCCGAACTGCCAAGCCATGTCTTCCCTGGACCGGAAACAAGCATCCTGGGACCGGTTTCGGGTTCATAACCCTCATCAGCCAGGCTATCTTGAATCCAGTGGCAAACTGAGCAAGGGACCCACGTCTGGGCATACCCTGCCAACTTAAGGCGAACAAAGCGATACCAAAGGGGATAATGGACGGAGCGTTAGAGCAAATCAAACACTCACCCCCAGTCAACTGATCTGGGTTTAATCCATCATCATTCTTTAGCTCACTCCACCACCCCAGTTCAGACATGGCCATATGCAAATAAGTCTGACCCTGTGCCTCATGGGAACAGTCCAGCCCAAACTGCCAAGCCATGTCTTCCCTGGACCGGAAACAAGCATCCTGGGACCGGTTTCGGGTTCATAACCCTCATCAGCCAGGCTATCTTGAATCCAGTGGCAAAGTGAGCAAGGGACCCATGTCTGGGCATACCCTGCCAACTTAGGGCGAACAAAGCGATACCAAAGGGGATAATGGACGGAGCGTTAGAGCAAATCAAACACTCACCCCCAGTCAACTGATCTGGGTTTAATCCATCATCATTCTTTAGCTCACTCCACCACCCCAGTTCAGACATGGCCATATGCAAATCAGTCTGACCCTGTGCCTCATGGGAACAGTCCAGCCCGAACTGCCAAGCCATGTCTTCCCTGGACCGGAAACAAGCACCCTGGGACCGGTTTCGGGTTCATAACCCTCATCAGCCAGGCTATCTTGAATCCAGTGGCAAAGTGAGCAAGGGACCCACGTCTGGGCATACCCTGCCAACTTAGGGCGAACAAAGCGATACCAAAGGGGATAATGGACGGAGCGTTACAGCAAATCAAACACTCACCCCCAGTCAACTGATCTGGGTTTAATCCATCATCATTCTTTAGCTCACTCCACCACCCCAGTTCAGACATGGCCATATGCAAATCAGTCTGACCCTGTGCCTCATGGGAACAGTCCAGCCCGAACTGCCAAGCCATGTCTTCCCTGGACCGGAAACAAGCATCCTGGGACCGGTTTCGGGTTCATAACCCTCATCAGCCAGGCTATCTTGAATCCAGTGGCAAAGTGAGCAAGGGACCCACGTCTGGGCATACCCTGCCAACTTAGGGCGAACAAAGCGATACCAAAGGGGATAATGGACGGAGCGTTAGAGCAAATCAAACACTCACCCCCAGTCAACTGATCTGGGTTTAATCCATCATCATTCTTTAGCTGACTCCACCACCCCAGTTCAGACATGGCCATATGCAAATCAGTCTGACCCTGTGCCTCATGGGAACAGTCCAGCCCGAACTGCCAAGCCATGTCTTCCTGGACCGGAAACAAGCATCCTGGGACCGGTTTCGGGTTCATAACCCTCATCAGCCAGGCTATCTTGAATCCAGTGGCAAAGTGAGCAAGGGACCCACGTCTGGGCATACCCTGCCAACTTAGGGCGAACAAAGCGATACCAAAGGGGATAATGGACGGAGCGTTAGAGCAAATCAAACACTCACCCCCAGTCAACTGATCTGGGTTTAATCCATCATCATTCTTTAGCTCACTCCACCACCCCAGTTCAGACATGGCCATATGCAAATCAGTCTGACCCTGTGCCTCATGGGAACAGTCCAGCCCGAACTGCCAAGCCATGTCTTCCCTGGACCGGAAACAAGCATCCTGGGACCGGTTTCGGGTTCATAACCCTCTTCAGCCAGGCTATCTTGAATCCAGTGGCAAAGTGAGCAAGGGACCCACGTCTGGGCATACCCTGCCAACTTAGGGCGAACAAAGCGATACCAAAGGGGATAATGGACAGAGCGTTAGAGCAAATCAAACACTCACCCCCAGTCAATGGATCTGGGTTTAATCCATCATCATTCTTTAGCTCACTCCACCACCCCAGTTCAGACATGGCCATATGCAAATCAGTCTGACCCTGTGCCTCATGGGAACAGTCCAGCCCGAACTGCCAAGCCATGTCTTCCCTGGACCGGAAACAAGCATCCTGGGACCGGTTTCGGGTTCATAACCCTCATCAGCCAGGCTATCTTGAATCCAGTGGCAAAGTGAGCAAGGGACCCACGTCTGGGCATACCCTGCCAACTTAGGGCGAACAAAGCGATACCAAAGGGGATAATGGACGGAGCGTTAGAGCAAATCAAATACTCACTCCCAGTCAACTGATCTGGGTTTAATCCATCATCATTCTTTAGCTCACTCCACCACCCCAGTTCAGACATGGCCATATGCAAATCAGTCTGACCCTGTGCCTCATGGGAACAGTCCAGCCCGAACTGCCAAGCCATGTCTTCCCTGGACCGGAAACAAGCATCCTGGGACCGGTTTCGGGTTCATAACCCTCATCAGCCAGGCTATCTTGAATCCAGTGGCAAAGTGAGCAAGGGACCCACGTCTGGGCATACCCTGCCAACTTAGGGCGAACAAAGCGATACCAAAGGGGATAATGGACGGAGCGTTAGAGCAAATCAAACACTCACCCCCAGTCAACTGATCTGGGTTTAATCCATCATCATTCTTTAGCTCACTCCACCACCCCAGTTCAGACATGGCCATATGCAAATCAGTCTGACCCTGTGCCTCATGGGAACAGTCCAGCCCGAACTGCCAAGCCATGTCTTCCTGGACCGGAAACAAGCATCCTGGGACCGGTTTTGGGTTCATAACCCTCATCAGCCAGGCTATCTTGAATCCAGTGGCAAAGTGAGCAAGGGACCCACGTCTGGGCATACCCTGCCAACTTAGGGCGAACAAAGCGATACCAAAGGGGATAATGGACGGAGCGTTAGAGCAAATCAAACACTCACCCCCAGTCAACTGATCTGGGGGTGTAAGCCTGAAACCGGTCCCAGGATGCTTGTTTCCGGTCCAGGGAAGACATGGCTTGGCTTGGCAGTTCGGGCTGGACTGTTCCCATGAGGCACAGGGTCAGACTGATTTGCATATGGCCATGTCTGAACTGGGGTGGCGGAGTGAGCTAAAGAATGATGATGGATTAAACCCAGATCAGTTGACTGGGGGTGAGTGCTTGCAATGTTCAACACTACGTCCATCATCCCCTTTGGTTTTGCTATGTTCGCCCTAAGTTGGCAGGGCATGCCCAGACGTGGGTCCCTTGCTCACTTTGCCACTGGATTCAAGATAGCCTGGCTGATGACGGCTGTAAGCCAGAAACCGGTCCCAGGATGCTTGTTTCCGGTCCAGGGAAGACATGGCTTGGCAGTTCGGGCTGGACTGTTCCCATGAGGCACAGGGTCAGACTGATTTGCATATGGCCATGTCTGAACTGGGGTGGCGGAGTGAGCTAAAGAATGATGATGGATTAAACCCAGATCAGTTGACTGGGGGTGAGTGCTTGCAATGTTCAATACTCCGTCCATCATCCCTTTGGTTTTGCTATGTTCGCCCTAAGTTGGCAGGGTATGCCCAGACGTGGGTCCCTTGCTCACTTTGCCACTGGATTCAAGATAGCCTGGCTGATGACGGCTGTAAGCCAGAAACCGGTCCCAGGATGCTTGGTTCCGGTCCAGGGAAGACATGGCTTGGCAGTTCGGGCTGGACTGTTCCAATGAGGCACAGGGTCAGACTGATTTGCATATGGCCATGTCTGAACTGGGGTGGCGGAGTGAGCTAAAGAATGATGATGGATTAAACCCAGATCAGTTGACTGAGGGTGAGTGCTTGCAATGTTCAACACTCCGTCCATCATCCCCTTTGGTTTTGCTATGTTCGCCCTAAGTTGGCAGGGTATGCCCAGACGTGGGTCCCTTGCTCACTTTGCCACTGGATTCAAGATAGCCTGGCTGATGACGGCTGTAAGCCAGAAACTGGTCCCAGGATGCTTGTTTCCGGTCCAGGGAAGACATGGCTTGGCAGTTCGGGCTGGACTGTTCCCATGAGGCACAGGGTCAGACTGATTTGCATATGGCCATGTCTGAACTGGGGTGGCGGAGTGAGCTAAAGAATGATGATGGATTAAACCCAGATCAGTTGACTGGGGGTGAGTGCTTGCAATGTTCAACACTCCGTCCATCATCCCCTTTGGTTTTGCTATGTTCGCCCTAAGTTGGCAGGGTATGCCCAGACGTGGGTCCCTTGCTCACTTTGCCACTGGATTCAAGATAGCCTGACTGATGACGGCTGTAATTCAGAAACCGGTCCCAGGATGCTTGTTTCCGGTCCAGGGAAGACATGGCTTGGCAGTTCGGGCTGGACTGTTCCCATGAGGCACAGGGTCAGACTGATTTGCATATGGCCATGTCTGAACTGGGGTGGCGGAGTGAGCTAAAGAATGATGATGGATTAAACCCAGATCAGTTGACTGGGGGTGAGTGCTTGCAATGTTCAACACTCCGTCCATCATCCCCTTTGGTTTTCCTCATGGGAACAGGCCAGCCCGAACTTCCAAGCCAGGTCCTTCCTGGACCGGAAACAAGCATCCTATGGACCGGTTTCGGGGTTTCACCCGTCATCAGCCAGGATAGCTTGAATCCAGTGGCACAGTGAGCCCGGGACCCACGTCTGGGTTGGCGAAGTGAGCTAAAGAACGATGATGGATTCAACCCAGATCTGTTACTGGGGGTGAGTGTCTGAAAAGTTTCAGCGCTCCGTCCATCATCTCTTTGTGTTTGCTTTGTTTGCCCTAAGTTGGCAGGGTATGCCCAGACGTGGGTACCTTGCTCACTTTGCCACTGGATTCAAGCTAGCCTGGCTGATGAGGGGTGTTACCCCGAAACCGGTCCCAGGATGCTTGTTTCCGGTCCAGTCGAGACCTGGCTTGGCAGTTCGGTCGGGACTGTTCCCATGAGGCACAGGGTCAAGACTGATCTGCATATGGCTGGGTCAGAACTGGGGTGGCGAAGTGAGCTAAAGAACGATGATGGATTCAACCCAGATCTGTGACTGGGGGTGAGTGTCTGAAAAGTTTCAGCGTGCCGTCCATCGTCTCCTTGTGTTTGCTTTATACTTTAGTATATACTGATATACTGTGGGCTTACAGCTTTTCATTGGTTTGCTTCAGTGTCCTTCAAAAATCCTTGCTTTCTAGTGGTCAGTCTTTGCTATTTGTTCCTCATTTTCCTCCGTTTTTCACTCCCAGGAAGCACGCCCCAGTACTTGTACCCTTCCACTTGTCCCATTGTTGCATCTATTTTTCAGTTAACCTAAGAGCATTTGACTAGAGTGCTGAATGTTTTCAGTGCTCCTAGATCAGTTTCTGCAAACAGGGGTGTAAATCATGTTCTTATCCTTATCTCGTTACATTTGCTGTGGTCAAATGTTGGAGGCTGTATTCCAGTGCACTTGTTTTGCTTTGCACCCTCCCCCCTGCTTTCATGCACCCAAGCTGCCCCAGCTGCCTTGTTAGGTTCATGCACACTGCCTGCCGGTACATGCAGTTTCTAGTTACTGAATTTGATGTCTACTACTGTCCTTATTCAATGGCTGGCTTACCGCCCCTCTTTGTGTCTTTCTTCTTATTGGTTATCTGACTTCCGTTACGGTCGCGGAGCCAATAGCGATGGGTTTGAGCAGCAGCTGAATGAAAACAAACAAGGTGTGGCGCACGATGCAGAGAGTGCTCAAGCAGTCCTGATAAGTCACGTTGCGGCCTAAGATGGGAAAATGGCCTGCGCTCAAGTAGGTTGGAGGCTTCTTGCGAAGTACTTCTAGGCTTAATACGAAGGTGGAAAGAGTGACAGGGCATCCCTGAATGAATGTTGGCACGAGTTGTGTATTTGTTGAAGTCTGTTTAACAGTGGCCCTTCGTAAAGCACACACACGTACCTTTACCGGCAGGTTGTTTCATTGTTCTTCCCACTGTTTGTAGCCAGCAAACACCCAGCCGTGTAATGAAACCTCGCCCCCCTCCTCATTAACCGTGCTGCTTTTAGCGCCACAGGTGAGCGCTGATGCGAGAGTTTACTCCTGGCAGGTCGTTGCACATGACTCTAGGTTTAGGCAAGCGAGCACAACTACAGTGTTTTACCCTTGCTATGTAGAATGCTTTATGGTTGCAGGTTTTGTCTGAGATGTTAAAGCCAGTCACTTTTTTATTAGTATATTATGATGATGTTTTTAAATTTTTTCTTAACGCACTCGTTAAGTGACATTTGAAGATACCATAATGTGTGCTATTTGGAGTGGATAGCGATATATACTTGAAATGATGTCTGAAAACATCGTGCATTTAATGTCTTTGAGGCAAATTGCATTAAATGCACTTTGAAAATGGGTGCCAGGTTTAATCTTCAGGTACCTAGGTTTACCGTAGAAACCAGCTGAAGGCACACAGACTTCTATTAGTTAAGTCTAGCAAAGCAATACAATTGCACTTAAATCCCCTCATTGGCGTTTTTAAGTAATTGTACTTAAACTTTTAACTTCCTCAATGGTCCAATGGATAGGCGATGACATGTTTAAAGTAACTCTTAAGTTCATCTAAGCAACGTTATCTTCCTCATTGTTATTGCGTGGCATTTTTGCCTGAAGCTAAATCCCTTAATTCACTACATAGAATGTGACTAGGAGAGTCGTCACAGGAAACGAAGTCACAGTCGCTTTAGGAGCTGCAAGCAAAAGCGTCATAGCTGTTAGGGATAAGTGTAGGAGAAACCAGAGTAGAGGCTCCCTTGACTGAAGAAGTCGCTGGTATGGGTGTGCCGTTTGTTGGCTTGCACCAGTGAATGGACGAGGCAACCATTTTATGTTTCAGTGTTTCTTACCAATTTATGTGAGATATCGGATTTTTCTTTTTGCACCTGTCGCAACGACAGTAGCAGGATTTTCCCTGCGGGCTTAAAACCGCCATCGACTTCCATGTGCATACTAGTTCTGGTCTGTACAGGAGTCTACCACCTGATATGTCTAGGCACCGGAAACTGGATTTCAGGACTCCAAATGTCCGTTCAACAATGGCCCTTGTGCGTCCCAGGGCAACGTTGTATTCTCTCTGTGCCTGTGTGTGTGTCACTTTGATGGGCGTCATCAGCCATGGCGATAGTGGATATCCTTGATCACCTGAAACAGATAATGGGGAGGTGTGTACATTAGTATTTGTGCCTGCTGTGTTTGCAGAGTGTCTATTTTTGTGTGTGTGCATTGTGCAACTTTGGTATTTTGGCTTTGTCATATGTTGCTTCAGACAATTGACCAGTATCACTGTAAGTTAAATTTCCTATACTTGACAGCCTACACATCACTATGCTGTCATTGTCTGGATCCTGTGTATTACCTCCATGTTGTGACTGTGAGGATGTATGTTTCACGAAGTAAGAGATTACAGTTTCTTTACAGCCCAGTTGCACATACTGATATTCTCCTGTGTACATATTTTATGGGGTGCACCATTGGCACATGTGCCTGCTGACACATCCACCTTATGTTTATGACGTTTACAATGTTTGAACATCATCTAGATACCTCATTGGGAGTGATTGTGCTGAGGGTAGCTGTGAGAGAGATTCCTTGTCAGCTAAACATTGACCTCATAGTGGGCTAATTACATCCACCTTGCCCCCAAGGTGTGTCAGTGTTTCAGTGACAGTGGCACTGCTACCTGGTGCAATCAACTTACTGGGACATGTGATGAGAACGTACATATGCATTGATGTCCTTGTGCATGAGTTGACTTTGACTCTGCATGTATGCATGTTTGAGTAATACCCATAGATATTTCTGTGTGTGTCAGTTCACAATCAACACTCATAGTAATTTCTGATTTTGAGCATCATATTGCTACACCTCACCAGGATTGTCATATGCATGCACAACATGTATTGAGTTTTGGATTTGTATAGTTTGCATGCTCTTCCAATGCAGGCTCCATTCTGCAACTACACAGAGTGATGTTTAATATCTTTTTGTGAATATTTGTGTGCAGTTGTTGCTACCCTCATGCAGCACTACTTGTAATCCCATGATGCATGGACACATGCTGCATGTTGCATGGCTGACTATGTTTTTGCATGGCAGCTAATTGTGCCCCATCACATGTGTGTGCAGGGGATCTGCCATCTTCTTGTACATATGGCACATGTGTTTGTTTCAACATGTATGTACCACAGCAGAAGCATATGTTCTGTGTCAGGTGCTGCACTATTTTTCAGCAGTTATCTGATGTGTTCAGCAAAATCTATATTCTGTGTGCCTTACTGGTTTGTGTGTGATTTAGTAGGCTACTTCCTTGTTGTGCTGTCTGACATATGCCTTGGTTCTTTTTGTATTGTGTGCTTGTGTATGTTGTTGGGACCAGTTCCAAGGTATGTCATGTTACATTACCCACATGTGCATTCTCACATATTTGGGCTACATGCTTGTGTTCTTGAGGTGTGTGGTGTGTTCTTTTTGTACTTACCAACAAGCAGTCCATTTCCATATGTACCATTTTCAAAACGCTGGTTGATTATGGATTGTCTAAAGATGTAGGAGTCATGCACACTCCCAGGAAACTTGGCAACGACATTGATGAAAAGGTCCAGGTGGTCCACAATTGCCTGCACATTCATTGAGAGTGTGTGCTTCCTGTTCCTGTAAATGTGTGCAGTGTCCGCAGGGGGCACAAGTAGGACATGGGTGCAGTCAATTGCCCCCAACACATGCGGAAAGCCAGCAATGTCATAAAAGCCTTGCTTGTTGTCAAGTTGCTCTTGCACAGTGTTGGTGAAGCGTAGGTACTGTAGCGTCAGGCTGATGATAGCATCCAAGACATTTGGGAGGAACCTTGAGAAGGATGACTGCGAGACTCCACCCACTCTGGCAGTTGTTGGTTGGAAGGTACCAGAGGCCAACATGTGCAGCGCTGCTAGTAGCTTTGTGTGCGGAGGGATGTTCATACAGCACTGTGATGGTGTCTGCAGCCTGGGGGCTATCTGGATCAGTATGCGTAGGATGGATGTCCTTTTAAGCCTGTAGTGGGCTATCATATCCTCTGGTGTGAGGTCTATCAGGGTGATGCATTGGCGGTAGACCCGCTCTCGTCTTTGGCGCTGCCTCTGTGGTGGTGCTGGTGGCGGTGGTGGGGGTTGTGGTCTTCTTGGAGCTCCAAGCTGCAAGAGTAGTACCTCCATGGCGTCATTTGGTAAGCAAATGAGGGTCTGGGTTGGTCTCCCTTATGTGCAGGTGTTTTTGCTCCATTTTTTAGACCTGCTTTCTTTGGTCTTAAAAACAAGCCGCTAACAGGACTTAGCAGCCGTTTTTTGGAAGTATCGCCGGACCGGTGAATCATTGTAAATATCGCGAAGTTGAGTTAGCGGCTGTTTTTGCACGGGAATGCCTACCTTGCATTTCATTTTCGTTAGGGCCCGCTAACAGATTTGGCGATCCGAAAATCACACATTAACGCAGGAAAACTGCCGCTAACTGAGGTTAGCAGCAACTTGTAAATAAGGCGATTAAAAAAAGCCGCCGTAACATCAAAAAATTGACGCTACGGCGGCGTTAACTCCTTTTACATATGCCCCTGTATTTCTAAAATCCTGTCTCTTGGTCCAGTTGGGAGAGTAGGCATTTTTACTTCTGATACTTCTCAACGTGCTCTAGATATAACAGGACTAGCTAAAAAGCCTCATCTAGTCCATCTCCAAGGCAATCGGTGGAAATCTAGATTTAGGCATAAAGTGAAATAAGAAGTATTTAAAGAATATCTTATTAAGCCCATCCATGATGCCAACTTTTCCATGAGCTAAAATGACTATGATAACAAAAATTAATTAAAACATTACCAAGTGACATGTCATTGGGCCATATTTGGAGTGTGAGACCGACCAGGATTGAGAAAAAGGACAGCCTTAACCAGATTTATACTGCTTCTCAATGAGGCTGCTATGTCTCTGAGTGCCCAGCTGTAGCAGTACAGTTTCTTTTTACACCTTTCCTAGCTGAATGATGGTCAATCAACCATTGCATTTCCTTCTGGTGTTACTCTTGTAGAGATAGTGGTTTGGATGTTAATGACACAGCATTTGCCTGTGAGGCAATACTGGCTTTTGCCTGACCCTGTTTGGTGACTTGCATCATTGGGCTAATTTTTATAGAAATGCAACCAATGCAACACATGGCCAATACTGGAAATGTTAAACTAAAATGAATGTTTAAGGATTACATTCTGTGTTTATGATCCTTTAAACTTGATCTAGTCCACCAGGTGCCACACTAACTTGGACGTTGTTTGAGTTAGATTGAGGTTTGCCATAAAAGAGATAATTTCAGCGATCCTCTGCAGACTTTATCTGTTTTCTTCCAACAAGCAATCTCATACTATAGCCTGTGTATCTTGTTTTTTTTTTCCTCCCACAGAGCACCGGCCAAGTACTGTATCCTTACGCTTTAGGTGTTTATGTGTTCCTTTTTTATTTCTTGCCTGCCCCTGTTTCACTGTGGGTCCATGTTCTCTACTCTGACTGCCAAAAGCACTTCTTATAAGTGTTCTGTTTTGCCTTTTGTTTGTCTGGCTCAGCGCGGCGCCCACTTCATGTCTGCCTCGCTTTTTTTTTTTTTTGTGTTCCTCATGCTCAGCACGGTGCACACTTCACGTCCGCTGTGCTTTGAATTCTTTTTGTGTTCCGCATCCTTTACATACTCGTGTTACACTGTGGGTGCATGTTAAGCTTTTGTGCCTGCTGCCCAGAATGTGGATCCCATTGTCCCCACACCTGCAAAAAAATAGTCACAGTCTTTCTGCCCCGTATCTGTCCCCAGGTGGGGCAGAAAGCCCACTATGCACCAGAGATATGCTTATGGGCATGTCAGGGAGTGGCCCCTTAGGCAAGGGTTGCTCCCCTTTTTTTGTGCACACATTTTAGCTGCTTCTGCCTCCCTTGTGGGCAGATCAGCAATATTTTTAAGCTCCGGGGGGCAGAAAACCACTAGACACTAGCAAACGTTTCTGTGTGTGTGTGAACTGGAGTTCGGCTGACCATCTGTGTGTACAGGCATTTGACTGGCTGTGTGTGAACCTGTATTTTGCTGGTGGTGTGTGTGGACTTGCGCTTAGCTAGCAGTGTGTGTGGACTAGTGCTTGGCTGGCAGTGTTCATGGACTGTCGCTTGGCTGGCAGTGTGCAGGGACTGTCACTTGGCTGGCGATGTGTGTGGATGGCGTTTGGCTGGTGATGTGCGTGGATGGCACTTGGTTGGTGGTGTGCATTGATGGCACTTGGCTGGCGGTGTGGCTTGCGTGGATCCTCCAGCATTTTATTACCCAGAATCCCCTGCAAACCTCAAATTTAGCTAAAAAGTCACACTTTCCTCACATTTCTGTGTGGAAACATTGTAGGATCACTGTGCCGGCACACATTTCCCATCACCCAGCGTTCCCCTCGGTCTACTGATAAAAATTATACCTCACTTGTGTGGGTGCTCAAAGACAAAAAACTTGGGGGGGGGACCAAAGTGGGTGCGAAAGGACAGTTTTTTTCATACGTTTTTAGGGTGACTCTGCTTTGGGCATCCACACAAGTGAGGTACCATTTTTATCAGGGGATCTGGGGGAATGTTGGGTGGTAGGAAATTCGTGTCAGGCCGGTGATCCCACAGATTTCCCACACAGAAATCTTTCCCTAGATAGCCGTCGAGCTCGGGACCAAAAACGCAGGTGCCCATCCCCCCCGGAAAGCCAGGTGGTTTTGTGATAGATAATTTTGATGTCTCCAAAATACGTTTTCAGCCCTTCCCTGTAGCAGGCACTTGGCCCACCCCAAGTGAGGTACCATTTTTATTGGGAGTCTTGGGGGAATGCTGAGTGGGTGGAAGTTTGTGGCTCCCCACAGATTCAAGAACTTTCCATCATAGAAATTTGAGGGAAATGTGTTTTTTTGTACAAAGTTCTGTGGTTTGCAATTGATTCTGGGTAACAAAACCTGGTGAGAGCCACACAAGTCACCCCATCCTGGATTCCCCTGGGTGTCTAATTTTAACAGATCTATAGGTTTGCTAGGTTTCCATAGGTGCCAGCTGAGCTAGGGCCCAAAATCCACAGCTAGGCTCATTTAAAAAAAAGAGTCAGTTTTCTGTGGAAAAATGTGATGTGTCCACGTTGCGTTTTGAGCCGTGACTTGTCGTGGGCAGAAGGCTTACTCACACAAGTGAGGTATCATTCTTATTGGGATATTAGGGGAAATGCTGGGTGGGTGGAAGTTGGTGGCTTCCCACAGATTCTAGAACTTTCGATCACTGAAAAGTGAGGAAAATGTTTTTTTATTACAAACTTTGATGTTTGCAAGGAATTCTGGGTAATATAACCTGGTGAGAGCCACACAAGTCACCCCATCGCGGAGTCCTCTGTGTGTATAGTTGTAAAAAATGTACAGGTTTGCTAGGTTCCCTTAGGTGCTAGCTGAAATAGGGCCCAAAATCCAAAGGTAGGCACTTTGCAAAATAAGGGTCAGTTTTCTGTGGAAAAATGTGATGTGTCCATGTTGCGTTTTGACCCATTTCCTGTTGCGGGCACTAGGCCTACCCACACAGGTGAATTACCGTTTTTATTGGGAGACTTAGGGGAACACAGAATAGTAGAACAAGTGTTATTACCAGTTGTCTTTCTATGCATTTCTGCCATCCAAATGTAGGACAGCTTGTAAAAAAGAAGATATTTTGAAAAATTCCCCCTAATTCACATGCTAGTATGGCTACCCACAAATTCAGAGATGTGCAAATAACCACTACTTCTTAACTCCATATCCTGTTCCCATTTTGGAAATACATAGGTTTCCTTGATACTTATTTTTCACTCTTTATATTTTACCAAATGATTTGCTGTATACCTGCTACACAATGAAAAGCTATTGCAAGGTACAGCTCAGTTATTGGTTCTGGGTACCTCAGTTCCTTGGTGAACCTACAAGCTCAATATATCCCCGCAACCAGAAGGGTCCTGCGGATGTAACGGTATATTGCTTATAAAAATCTAGCATAGTAAGAAGAAGTTACAGGTGAAAACGTAGGCACAAATGGCTGTTTTTTTCAACTCAATTTCAATATTTGTTTATTTCAACTGTTACTTTCTATAGAAAAACCTTGAAGGATCTACACAAATGACCCCTTGCTGAGTTCAGAATCTTGTCTTCTTTTCAGAAATGTATAGCTTTCTGTGATCCATTATTGATTTAACACCCATTTCTACCACTAACTGGAAGGAGATTGAAAGCACACAAAATAGGAAAAATAGGCTATGTCCCAAAACTATGTAAAAAATGTTGGTTTTCTGACAAAAGTATGTCTGTTCCTGAAAGCTGGGAAGATGGTGATTTTAGCACCACAAACCCTCCATTGATACCATTTGCAGGGAAAAAACCAGACGCTATCTTCTGCAGCACTTTGTTCCAATTTTCCCCCCAAATCCCCAAATTTAGCTGTATTTTGCCTAATTTCTCGGTCCCCTCTAGAGAAATCCACAATTCCTGGGTACCTTTAGAATCCTCAGGGTGTTGGAAGAAAAGGACGCAAATTTGTCGTGGATACCTTATGTGGACAAAAAGGTATGGGGGCCTAAGTGCAAACTACCCCAAATAGCCAAAAAAGGGCATAGCACGGGGGCCTGGCAGCGAAGGGGTTAAGGAACTTTCTGGGTGGAGGGCCAAAACACTCCCAGTTAGTGGTAGGGTTCTAGTCGAATTTTTAAATTGATTGTCTATATTTCTCTTACAAAACAGGATGGTCCATGACTTGTTTTTGTTCCATATATGTTGAATATGACCAACATAGCTGACTCAATATTCTTGTGGAGTCAGAAACAAGAATGAGGCTGAGACACACACAATTCTTTCCCAGGGTGGCCAACAAAGGTTTTCCTTCTAGTCGTCCACTATAAATTAATCAACTTCCGCTGACACAGATGGCATCAAACTCTTCGTGGACTGACGGTTGAGACTGACTGATTCTGCCGTGGCTTCGAAATAACTAGTAAGTACTTGCCGATCCCTCGAGCCATTTTAGAGAGTTAGTGTCACTAGCTCCACTTCATTATGTTCCTCTTGGTTCACTTGCGCAACGTGATGAGTGCGTCTGTGAACAACGTTTTTATAAAACGGAGATGCTGGTTTTCAATAGCAAACGCTGTGTTATGTGCCTGCCTCTTTAACTATAGGTATATGGCTTGGATACATTTTTTTATAAATATCTGCACAGTCTTTTCTCTTCTTCTGTATAATGTCTATAGTGTTCATTACCTGACTGTGTCAATATAAAATATACACATGGTCTCTTCTTTTTAATGCAACCATAATACTCAGTGCTCGGTCACATCACTCTTGTCAAGTTGGTCTATAACTAAGAAGATGGTATCTATACACTTTTTAATACAGAGCGCTTTTGTGAAATATAGTCTAGTGATGAAGCTGGTTTCCCTCTAAATTCCAAGTGTTTTATTATGCGCAGCGTCACCTTTGGAAACCATTATGACTTACAACATGTCATTTACATCCATGAGTTGGCAAATGGTTGCACTAATAAATACTGCGGCTGGTATGGTTTATGACCCCGTGCAACAATGTTGAACATCATTGTTTCATTAAACAGACACTAAGATGTTTTCCTTTTTATCTTATTGTGAGATCCCTATTTCTTTGATTTTGAATTTCAATATAAATTTGATTTAAAGACATATATGTGCTCTGAAAGTCATTTTCAAAAAGAATTAAGTGCACAACCTGTACCTAAGTTATGATGCCGTGCTTAGACATTTTATATGACTAATATAGTTATATTTTAAAATTGTTCCTTCAAACGAATCCCTTCTTGGCACCGTTACCTGCCTAACTTTCTAAAAGTGTCATTTTCAGATTTAAAATTCGACTTTACCAGTAAAGAGGATTTTAAATTGCAATTCCCCGGACACCAAACATGACTTTCCCACCCACTCCCAATCAAAAGTTACCACTTATTATGGGAGAGGTAGGTGTTGTAGCAGTGAAAAATGAATTGAGGAGTTTTTCCCTACCAGGACATGTAAAATGTAAAAGTTCATGTCCAACCTTTTTAAATACACAATACCCAGCCCTATGAACTTTTTAGGGCCTATTCTAGGGGTGACTAATATTTATTAAAAAGGATTTTTAGGCCTGGCAAAAGGTTTATTTTGCAGGTTGAAACGGCGGTTTAAAACCGCATACACAGGCTGCAATAGCAGGCGTTGGACATGTTTTAAAAAAGGCTACTTAAGTGGGTGGCACAATTAGTGCTGAAAGCCCACTAGTAGCATTTAATTTACAGGCACTGGGAACAGTAGTACCACTTTACTCGGGACGTACAGGTAAATTAAATGTGCCAAATGGGTGTAAGCCAGTTTCGTCATGTTTGAGGGAGTGAACACAAGCACTTTGGCACTGGTTAGCAGTGGTAAAGTTAGCAGAGTCCTAAAGCCAACAAATACGAATTCAGCAGAAATATGAGGAGTAAGGCAAAACGTTTGGGGAAAGACCACTCTAAGGCTGATATATCTAACAGGGTCACTGATGGGTTTGGGCATCTGATAATGATTGTATCACTCAATCTCTTTTATGTCGGGCATGGAGAGATTGTGATGTGGGAAGAGGGAGTAGGTTCTCTGGCAGAAAAGCTGTTTGGATCCCAGAACATGTCCATAAAGAAAGACTGCTAACTTGGCTTAGTTGTAAGTTAGCAGGCAAATGAGGTACGTTATTGGTTACCTTGTAGAAAGATGTGTTTTTTCCGGGTGCGGCATCCCTTCCCATATATGTTCTGAATACATGTGTGCGGTGAAGAGAAACCAGCATTTCACTGAACATTTTTATGTTATGTTATGTTATATCATTTTGTAGAACGCACAGCTACTCAACAGAGTGTCCCGGCGCTAGGCAGTGGGGGAACCGCCAGGCAACTGGGTTAGCTGTTAAAGAGGTAGGTTTTTAGTTTCCCATTGAACATATCCAGGTTGTGCATTAGCCGAAGGTCTAATGGGAGTTTATTCCAAAAGAGAGGTGCCTGATAGGAAAAGGATCTCCCACCTATTCTGAGGCGACTAATGCGGGGCACCCTTGCCAGGTATGCCAAGGAAGAGCGAAGGGTGCGTGCAGGTATGTATGCGCTGATCCTCTTGCTGAGATAGGACGCCCCCGTCCTGTGCAGGGCCTTAGGCATAAGGACCATGGCCTTAAAGACCACCCTCTTTTTTACCGGGAGCCAATGAAGGGCCCTCAGGTGGGGGGGTCATGTGGAACCTAGGTGGGAGTCTAAGTACCAGTCTTGCCGCCGAGTTCTGCACCACCTGCAGTCTCTTAAGGAGATAGTCTGGGAGACCGATGTACAGAGCATTCCCATAGTCGAGTCTCGACGTAATCAGGGCCTGCACTACCTTTCTACCAGCAGACTCAGATAGAAGGGGAAAGATTTTTTTCTGAAGCAGGACCTGGCTAGGGCTTGAATCTGAGGTTGGAAGGAAAGGGATTTATCTATTTTGATCCCTAGGTTCTTTACGCAGTTTTGTGGGGAATCCGGGTGCGGCAAGTTGCTCGGCCAGCAGGTTTCCACGAAATTGTTGGGGACATCTCCAAAGCATTATCGCATGCATGGTGGGGATGTGTCTGGCCCTCCTACATGCACGTTGTGGCACTTCTTGATCGGTTTATCTCTCTCTGATGTATATTTAAGGAGCAACGCTGAAACAGGTAAGTGTGTTTTTCGCTTTCTGCTGTTATTATTGGAGAACACTAAAGAAAGATAAAACACTATGAGGCACACCAGATTCCTTGAAATCCTGTTTTAGAACGATCGCTCCTTCCAGAAAGAAGTCTAGGAGAATTAGCAGAAGTCACCAAGAGTAAGATTTTGAGACTAAGGGAGGTGAACCCTGTGGGAGACTTTGGCTTGTGTAGACTCTAAAGAGGTTGTCAGAGAGGAGGCAGCTTTATTTGACATTTCATCTGACTCTAAGTAAGAGGAGTCTGTCTCTCCTGGTGAACATAATGGCAAATACATTGAGAGGTAACTTGCTCCAGAAATTCTTTCAAGGATTTGCACCAACATGGGTTTGCACCAATGTCATGGGGTTGCACCAATGTCATGGGGTTGCACCAACATGGGGTTTCCACTGGAAGAAGTTTCTTCCTCTTCATCCAAACCTGTGCTGCACCAGTTTCTTAAACCTAATATGCCTGCTTTACCTGTGTCAACGGGAATTATTCAAGTCATATAATAAGTTGTACCCAAAGTCATGAATAACATACACTTCAATGAATTAAATTCAAAATTATTTGTATTGATTATCAAGTTATACAATATATCATATAAATAAGTTGCTCCACAGTGATTGGAAAGTATGTGCTGAGTAAAGTGCTCGTTAGTAGATAAGAAGGGAATACGAAATTCAAGTGCCAATATATAAAATATATACAAACAATTCAGTAAGAGCCTGTCTGGTAACTCTGTATATAATGATAATTCACAGTTTTAAGATACAGCGTATAGATTCTATGTTATCTAGATGTGGATGGTTATCCCAGTACAGGTCGATGTAATTAGAAATGTTGACGTTTCGACCCCTGAAAGGTGGAGAGGCCAATTAACCCTTGGGATGGGGGTCTTCAGCAGGACGAGAGAGGAGCAACCTAGAACCCACCACTAGACAATAAGTGGGATGGCGTCAGAGTTGGGCCAGTAGGCTCTGAAGGAAAAAAAACAAGGGCCTCTACAGTGGTCCAAGATAGATCCAGAGCGTATACTTTGTATACTTCAAAAATTGACAATTCCAAATGGCGTCTCTAGTTGAAACTGTATTTTTAATTTAATTTCATGATTCAGTGTTCCGATTTAATCGGGTAAGTTATCTCTAGTAGCACAGAGTCTCAGGAAGCGTCTTGTGTCTTGCGTCTCGCTTCTTTTCTCTTCTTTGGAGCCTACTTGCCCAACACTGATGCCATCCCACTTATTGTCCAACGGTGGGTTCTAGGTTGCTCCCCTCTCATCCTGATGAAGACCCCATCCCAAGGATTAATTGGCCTTTCTATTCTTGCCTTCGACAAGTCAAGTCACTCAAGATTGTCACTTCAGACTTTACCTGGCCTCTCTGTAAATGCTATTCCCTTTCCTATATTGACATTTTTATAAACCAGTATTTCGTATTTTATATACTTGTTAACTTGTCATTGTTATTCAAATGCCATGAGCCCTGCAGCTGCTGTTTGTAAATAATAATCAGAATGATGTAAATAATAATCAATTAAATTGAACTCTAGATTTATTAGTGCTAAAAAGTCCATCCGGAGCAACTAAGTGCTAGCATCAGGTTAAAAAAATGTCATGCAAACCAGCTTAGTTGGAAGAGCCTGTCTCAAACCTGTGATCTCCAGGTTATTCATTGATTTTTGCAGCAACACCTTAAACTGTGCAGCTATGTTAATGGTTTGTACTCACATCACAAAGGTTTTCTCAAAATACTGTGGGGCTTATTTGCAAGCCCCGTTCGCTGCCAGAACATCACTTTTTGTTGTGGCGCACAGGGCTTAGTCATATCTGCAAGGCCACATAAAGCCACCCTGCGTGGCTTCTCATGGCCTTGTAGATATGGAATGAGGCAACCTAGTGCAAGTTGCTGCGTTGCCTCACACTACAATGGGAAGGCGTGCCATGGGCGTTCTGGTGGGTGTTCCCACATAACACCCATGGCATTCTCAGATTTACAATAAGCTATAAATCTGGGAATGTGTCAAAAGCCTACGCCTCCCCAGGGGAGGCATACGGGAGGCGCAACAAGGAGAAAAATATTTTTTCTCCTCGTTTTTTCCTACTACTATGTGTGCTGCATTTGGCAGCAAACATAGAAAGAGGAAATGGCTTCCATTGATTGTTTTTGTGCAGGAAGGTGTCCCTTCCTGAACAAAAACAATCATCCCTACAACCCCTGTGTTGGTGCAAGGCAGCCTTTTGAGTGCCAGCACAGTAAAAGAGGACAGTAATCTGCAGTATTTCATAGCTACGGTGCATTCCTGCCCTTTTCTTTTGATGTTAGGAGTGTAGCAGGAAGGCTTGCGGCACTGCCCTACGGCAAAAGTTTGTAGATGAAGCCATGTGTATTTATTGGGCCATGATCTTGTCCTACGAGTGAAACTCACTAGCTGGCTTATAAACAAAATTCTGATATCATTGCAACTACAAGGTGATCTTTACCTAACATGATATTTGCCAAAATTACTACCGGCATCACATGAGAACAGAAACTTGATAAACTAAAAATTGGCACAGGTCAGTGTCTTCTGATATGCAAGACAAGCCAAAACCTGAGCTGGAGCTGCATTTTTAACAGTGAAATTCCAAAATATGATACAATAAAGCACTGTGATCATTTGTTGTGCAGAATGCATGCCTACTAGTTAAATTAAAGGCAGCACTGAATTCTATTATGTACTGAAGGCGAGGATTATGATTTATTACGAAACTTTATTCGCCATCAGAAGCTCACATTCGATACCATCAATAAACAGCCTACATTTCCTATTGCACTTAGGGAAAGAATGTAGTTTAGAAGTAGCCAATCACAGTCCAGCATGAAACACCCAGGCGACTAGCCTTCCTCCTCTTTCTTTGCTGCTCCATCAGTAGATAACTACACTTTTTTCCATTTATCTCGCAGATTATTGCATTTTGAATATAAATGTTCATTGTTTAATAATTATTTTCATGATTGTTGCTGATGGTGTTATGGGGGGGCTTTTTATGGTGAAAATTGACCGCAGGGTCAGCGTTTCTATCTTTTTTCCCTGCAGGTCTAGTGAGAATGGTGATCCGGGAGACCGTACAGTATGGAGCAGTCATGGACTGCTAGGGGAATGGCATCCTGTCACCAGCTCTGGTCTCCCTCTTGTGGCATCAGAGCTCAGAGCCTATCCTCATCTCCTGAGGGAGTTCAGTAGCATGGAGTCTTATGCCCTGTTCAGAGGAGTCTGTGTTATTCACGCTCATTAGAGTTTTAAAGTGAGACATGACTGTGGCCTTAACACCCATTTGCATTATCCGGCTGAAGTTTCCTAGAGCTCATTGAGCCCTCCTCTCCCCTATTAATGCTGGGGTGCCTATTCTGTGTTCTCTGCTGGGGCAATGGTTTTCTTTGGCACTTACAGTATTTTCCCTCTTCCTGATTAGGGTTTCCATCCATTGTATACAGCTGTAATTATTTCATGGGGCTTATGTCCAGCACATAATCTCATTTCCTTTTGCAGCAGAATGCAGAAGAGGGGGACACCTCAGTTAAAAAGGCAGTAACCAGTTCCCTGGAACCTTTTGAGGAGGCTGTTACATCATCTGGCTCTTAGCCATACTGAACCCCTGCCCTCTTGGGAGGACTCTAGTTCCCTGAGAGGAACACAAAAAAATTAGAGGGTCAGAGCTCCGCCAAGGCCACATGAAACTGAGAGCAACCGATAGGGGTGATGATTTAGACAAGCTCAAAAATGTATTTTTGTTCTGGTCTAATTCTATGCAAGGTGGCATGGCAGGACTTGATGATCAAAGCCCAAGATTCTCGGGCTACAGAGCCTACCCAATAATGGGCTCAATGAAACCCTCAACCAAGTTAAGAAGGGTGACCCAGTTGGTGAGGATTCTGGTTATGGTGGTGGCAGATGCTGGCACCCCAAATCCAAGCCTAAACATATCATAATTGATAACCAAGGACAGCATGCAAAGGTCCCTCAGGATATGCTGGACTGTAAAATATCTTCAATCCTCGCTTGTCAGAATGGTTACCAATGGACCCCATGACAAGGAGGTTAGGAACAGTCTGTCTGCATCCTACCCTAGAAGGGAAAGTAGCTGCTACCCTAGAGACAGATTCCTGGATGACCACCTTCCATGACCAGTTTGTGAAGGATATAAAAAAAAGGGACTGACATGTCTTGGAAGTTGTGCCAGGATAAGCTGTTGGGCAGAACAGAATCACTTCCAAAAATAATGTATATGGCAGAAGAAGAAAAGGACTCAGGATGATTGACGCGGCTGAAGATTCTGTCCGGTTGGGGCCAGACAGCCATATTCTTCCTGGACAATCACAACTGCATGATATCGACAGAAAGGTACAGATCACCTCTAATCAAAGTTGGTCCTAAATCGGGAGACCTGGTCTTTTCAGAAGCAGGTGCTGTGGCCGAGGGTGGCCTTTTTGGCAGATGCCTCCTTAAGGAATTGGGGAAGTAGGCATCCACTTTTGCTTTCCTGAACAAGATCTGAATCCCATTTGACCAGAAGGCTTTTGGAGTGGTAGGGAGAGGAAGGGGATGCTCTGCTGGCTGGTCCTTGAACCAAGGCCGCCAGGGAGGGCAGAAAAACAAGAGAGGACAGTGGCAGGATCAGAGTCACTTTGGAGGATTTGTTCCTTCTTGTGGTGCCACCAGATGCCACATATACAGGGATGCCTTCATTAGTACGTCAACTCGTCTGGATTATTATCTGGTAAGTCTGATCCCTCCTTCTCAAGTAAAAAATAGCAAGAAGGTTGGCACTGTTTACTTACAATTGGAGGGACCTCACCATTGATGCTTGGGTCCTCCAGGTAATCAGGGTTTTTTGTTAGACCTGTCACCCTTGAGTGCTAGTTCCCCAAACAACTTTTTGCCTTCACCTCTTCTAGCTTGCCGAGTTCATTTCTGTTGATCTTAGGACTATGTGCACTTTATCCCTGCTAAACAGTGCTAAAGTGGTTGTGCCCTCTCCTTAAAACGTGGGAAACTTGGCCTGCACCTAATTTCCACATTTATATACTTGTAAATCCCGGGTAAATGGTAAACTTGGCCTGCACCACATGTACCCAATGCCTGTAATTAAAATGCTACTAGTGGAACTGTAGCACTCATTGTGCCACCCACTAAAGTAGCATCTTAAGACATGTTTCAGACCTGCCACTACAGTCTGGCTAAATAAACTATTTGCCAGGCCTAAGGCTGTCTTTTTAGGTCTGGAATTAGCCAAGACCTTTTGATTTTACTCAAATCATATGTATAATATACGTACATATAGGGTCTTCAGCCACCTCTCTTCATACATTGGTCTGTTGTGGCATTCACATTTTGGTTCTGCACACTACAGCACACTACAGTATAAAGCATGCGGCAGTGGGTCAGTCTACTTAAGCCACAGGCTATATTCACTTTGAGTGACTGCATTTTGCTCTCCCACAAGGAGCACATCCACACACAACCTAGTCCCCCTCAGTGCCAGTGCCAGTGATTCTGTTTTTACGTCATGATTAAATTTGTGCAGCATTTGTGTTTAGAGCCTCATATGATAGCAGGAAGCTTCTGTTGCACATTCTATCTTTATCAGATCCCAGCTCTTGCCAATGCTGTTGTAAACTCTCTTTGGATTGTTTTGCTTTTCTGACTGATACTATTTCCCAGGATACCAGATTGTGTCCATTTGAAACTGTTCTGTATTAAGTTATTTTCTTTCTTTCTTTCTTTCTTTCTTTCTTTCTTTCTTTCTTTCTTTCTTTCTTTCTTTCTTTCTCCCTTCCTTTCTTTCTCTCTTCCTTTCTTTCTTTCTGTCTCAAAGGCAAGAGGATTACAGCAAATGCAAGGCTGGTTGACTTTTTGAGTAGTTCTCTTCAGTGTCAAGGAGTCATATGATAATGTATGTTTTTTTGTTAAGTCCCAAAAACCTTTTTTGCCTGTAGTATTTTTTTTTAAATTGATATAGGTGCTTCATATAAAAGGAATTGCCTGAAGTCTGGCTGCCAACACCAGACCTATTGTTTTTTGACAATGCCTGTTAATGCGTAAAATTCACCCCTAAGGTATGCCCTAACAGGTCCTAGAGCAGGTTGCATGGCATATAAAAAGTAGGACATGTGCACTGACGTTTTACATGTCCTGGCAGTGAAAAGCTCCTAAAGTCTTTTATCACTGTGGTAAAGCTTTTCTCTCCCATTGACTAACTCTGGGTTACCTTATTTCATTGAATAAGTGCTAGCTTTGGATTGGGAGCAGAGAAAAATATGCTGTCAGGACCCCACTGACCACTGTTCAAGTCACTTCTGGTCCTGTGGAAGACTCAGAAGAAGGACTGCTCAGCTGTCCCCCTGCTGGAAGGACTGCCCTGTTACCCTGCTTCCTGAGGAAGAAAGACTGTACCTGCTCCTTGAGCCCAGGACCACCAGTGTGACATCAAGGGCTAGCTGGCTGACCTCCTGTGTGAGCTACAGGGACACAAGAAGCTCCTGAGACCCTAAAAAGTACCTACCTGCTGCTGCTGGTCCCTGTTGGAGTGAGTCCTAGCCCCAAAGTGGTGCCCCCCAAGTCCTGGACCCTTGGTGTGGTGCTTTTGTGGTCTACTCCTACCAAAGTCCAAAACCTGGGATTTAGAACATTTTTCAGCGAAAACTGCTCTGAGAACTGACAGGAGACTGATCCGGCGAAGGTGCATTGCCGGTGGGATTGACTTTGCCGCAACTTACACCATGTTCTTCTCCACAGCTGCAAATCCTCTTTAGCTGGACCTCCCGGCAGCTGTGTCCGGCCTTGTGGAGCACTCTTTGGCTACAGCCTGCAGGCACGTCCCACTGGGTGAATCTGAGCTCTATAAACCCTTCTAAGTTCAGGTAGAGTACAAATCTTCACCGGGCTCAATGACGACTGGCACCCCATTGATGACAATGACCTTGTCGGCCTGAAAATCCAGCTTCGCCCGCTCTGAGCTTTTCCTGCTTTTGTCGATAGCTTCAATGAGAACTCAGCCAGCGGCTCCCTGTCATTGATGGGTCGTCCTCGGACACAGCCTAATACCTTGCCCAGCTGAGATTCTACCTTCTCAAGAACGTTTCCAAGAATTTTTTCTAAGTTTGATAGTAATCCAAGACCCTACCCAATCCATTCCTTGTTTCCGACTCATGCTCTATCACGGTTGGCCTTAAATTTGGACTTTGACCTGGTCTAGCGTGATCAAAAACCAGCGGTTGGTGCTTTGATCATTTAGGCTTTCTGTTGTATTCCGCTTTAGGTGTCCGTGTATAGGTTTTCCTGAAACATGTCCTTATATAGGCACAATTCGCATTGCCCTTATATAGGCATAAGATCCCAGTCCTTATTTAGGCATTAGCCATGCACTCTAAATACATGCATGGTCACCGACATCCGTCCACCCCAACGTCACAACGAGTTCTTAGAAACCAAACCCTAAGCCCAGCACAGGTTTATTAATTTCTCCAAGAACTCATCTATTATGCATGAACCGCTATTCCTTAATGGTTCATTCCTGACGTCTTCCTCTGTCCGACTTCACGTCAATGCTAACATTCCAAGGCACCTACTAGGTGTAAATATACCTTCCCTTGCCCAAGCAAGTTAGAGGAGACCTCGACTTCAGAGGAGCCCGTATCCCGGCCTGACGCACTGACAAAAGACGCTGTCATCCCTGCTCGCAGAGAATCCAGCTTCCACTGTTCTGACTCCCTTCGCGGGGTGTTAGAGTTCGAGATCCGGAAGGAGATTCCCACCTCTCTCATTCTCAAGGTATGGAGCTGACTAGAACCTAGAGGGACTCTTGTCATACCAGACTTAGTATACCATACTAGAGAATACTTCACCTACTTCTTACCTTGCCCTACACCTAGGCTAGGTTAGGTACACTGGGGTAGAACTAGCTTAGAGAAGCATCGTATGAGTACTCGCATTTTTAGCTCATGTTATTTATGTATGTGAATATATGTATCATAGCTAAAAGATAATGCTAGAGCAGTATTATTTCTTTCTACTGCTTACGCTGTACATTATATATCTTGCATACTGTCTTGTGATCATAACAGCTCATATCTCTTACACAAGAAACAAGACTGTTCAATAAATCCTTTTTATTGAAATGCCCGTCTATTCTTTCTGTGTAACTCTGAAGAAACTAAGCATGCACGATTAGCTGAGTGAAACGGTTATCTATTGTTTCCACGATTCTGAGAGTGTTCCGATTCTAAAGGGAAACAAAGTTGTCATGTTTATGCGGTTGCCAGAAACTACTCCCCTCTTGTTTACAAGGAGTTTCTAGTGGCCTCTGAGTTAGCTGGCACAAAGTAATTAAGTTTAATATACTCGATAGGGACATACTGACCTCAGTCCTATGTCAAACCTATAGGGTATATTATTCCAATGCGCAGAGCCTATTAGGGAAATAGGAACTACACTACATTTCGATGTCACTGAAAAATGTAAAAATCAATATCTCCAGTTCTACTGATTGTATTTAATTCCTTTTGGTGTCATTTTATTTATTATAATGTACTTTATTCTTCTAAATATGTTTGAGATTTTTCTTTTGTTGAGGTTTCACCTTATTACTGTTTGTGTGCTGCATAAATACTTAACACATTATCTCTAAGTTAAGCCTGACTGCTTTAGGGCCAAGTGGATTTATGACGGAACAACGCATGCCTTTACCATGCCTTTACCACACATGCCTTTACCACACATGCCTGTACCACATATGCCTTTACCATGCAGTCTTTACAACACAATGCCTTTACTACGCATTGCCTTTACCACGCAAGTCCTTGTCATGCATATGTCTTCACCACCCATGCCATAAAACTAAATGGTAAGTATATATCAGGTAAGTTGATGAATCTTCATTAAACATTCCCAAAAAAAGTTGATCTACCTCATCTTCTTCCTGCAAAGTTTTGGGGTGATCTGTCCAGCGGTGGCCAAGAAAAAAAGGGGGTCCCAAAGCACAAAATCCCCATGCATTTTACATGGACTTCTTTAGATAAAGCTGCAGCAAAAACTGTTGAACAGAATTACATCAAATTTGGCAGGATGCTACATTTTTGTATGCAGATTTTGCATTTTGTGATTTGGTTTAAATCTGTTTACTAGTTTATGAGATATTAAGGGTAAAAAATAATTGTATATTTTGGTA
Source organism: Calotriton arnoldi (assembly GCA_963921515.1). Classification (NCBI taxonomy): domain Eukaryota; kingdom Metazoa; phylum Chordata; class Amphibia; order Caudata; family Salamandridae; genus Calotriton; species Calotriton arnoldi. Next base: position 1,448,332 of record CAWUFW010001446.1, on the reverse strand, counting down.
GTTGGGCTCGCAAGAGTCCAGTGGACCTCATAAAGAGCACGAAATCAAACATCGAGCCCTGTGATTGTTTGAGAGGCCTGTTTTTCCTGTGAGCTTTCACACTCTGGTGGGATTGAGAGGCTTCTATGAGTCCAGGAGAGCGAGCGATCTGATTGGCTGGCTGTTGAAATGTTAGAAATGAAATGGCCGCCATTACTGTTTACTGTGAAAAATTGGAGGTATTGTGGAAATGAAGTAAAAAACCTACATAAGGGGGCAGCAGAAAGGCATGCTGTCTTCCTAGGTTTAGAGAGGAGCTGTCAAAGGGATATCTACTTTGATGATAATAGATGTATATTATTTTTAACTAATTTTTATGATCTCGCTGGACTCTAGCGGGACCGTGGTTAGTAAAAGGAGTAGATGAGTTTTCAATACACTCTATTAGTAGGAATGCATATTGCGCTCCTTGTTTTTGATGATTGAAAGGTTAATTATTTTTTTATAAAATATTTTATGATCTCCTGGGACTCTTGATGGATTGCGAAAAGTAAAAAAGAGCTATGCACACTTGTTACTGTAGAAAGGAGTCTTACTAGAGATGGTGTTTTTCAGAGTCCACTATTTACACCCATCGGCTTGGTAAGAGTTGTGAGTAGAGTACAGTTTCTTCCCACTCTCTACTATGCACACCTATTATCAGAGAGAGGGGTGTTAGCAGGGAGGGTAGTCCCTCCCCACTCACTACTATACACACCTATCTTCTGAGAGAGAGGTGTCAGCGAAGAGGCCAGTGTCTCGCAACACTCCCTACTATGCACACCTGTCAGCTGAGAGAGAAGTCTGACAGGAGAGGCAAGTCCCTCCTCACACACTACCCATAATCTGAGAGAGAGGTCTGAAAGGGAAACACAGTACAAGCAGCATAGATCACGAAACTATAGGGCGCTCTGAAAAGAGCTGTTTTGTTAACAGTTTTGAACAACTATAACAGTTTTTTACGTTTTTAAACATGTTTAACACTTTTTTTCCAAAATGTAGGACAAAAACATAATAATTGAGGTGTTAAACTTGAACAGAATCTCTTTAAAAATGAAAATGAGAAAAGGTTTTAAAGAAAGATCCCCCAAAAAACTACTACATAGGGGGGCACTTGTACTCTTGCACAAGCTTGTACTGGGCAGACCTGCTTGTCTCTAATGAAACAATTATTTGCTTGTATAAGCAGAAAAATAGCGCTTTAGTAAAAAAAAGCAGGGTTGTTATGCCTGTGCAGTTAGAACCTGTTGAGGCACAGCATCTTCTGGAGCAAAAGATGTTGAAGCCCCTGAAGAGTTGTCTAGCCCCGCAGCAGGAATCTTTGCTGATGCATTGATCTCAGGTGTCTCTACATCCCTGTGGTACTCATGCTATATTGTTTATTTCTGGTCCCCGGCTGAACTCTTTGCTGCAAAGTTTACAGGTAATGTACTTTGTAGAAACTTTCTTGCTACCTGGCCTTATTTCAAAGAATTGCCACATCAGGGATTCCTTAGGTGGCTGATCTGGTGCAGAAGACCCTGGCTATTTATGAATCTGATGAATCAATCAAACAATCAATCAGGGATTTGTGAAGCGCACTACTCACCCGTGAGGGTCTCGAGGCTCTGGGGGAGGGGAAGGGGGGGGGGGATTTGCGCAGCTTTGTTTCACCCGAAGAGCTAGGTCTTGAGGCTCTTCCTGAAGGCTTGCAGAGTGGGAGATTGTCTGATGCTGAGAGGGAGTTCATTCCAGGTCTTGGCTGCGATGTAGGAGAATGATCTCCCACCTGCTCTGGCTCTGCGGGTGAGTGGGACTAGGGCAACATCGGCAGATTGGAGGCTTCTCCTGGGAGTGTAGAAGGAGATTCTTTTGTTGAGGTATGGGGGTCCGATGTTGTGGAGTGATTTGTAGGCATGAGTGAGGAACTTGAAAGTCACTCTCTTGTTGACGGGGAGCCAGTGGAGTTCTCATAGATGTTGGGTGATGTGATGTTGTCGTGGGATGCCGAGGACCAGTCTGGCTGCGGCATTCTGGATAGTCTGGAGATTGAGGAGTAGAGATTTGTTTATTCAGGCATAGAGGGCATTCCCGTAGTCCAGTCTACTGGTTATGAGTGCATGGGTGACGATCTGTTGTATTCCGCTTTAGGGGTCCGTATATAGGTTTTCCTGAATCATGTCCTTATACAGGCACAATTCGCCTTGCCCTTATATAGGCATAGAATCCCTGTCCTTATTTCGGCATTAACCGTGCACTCCAAATACAGGCATGGTCACCGACATCCGTCCACCCTAACGTCACAATGAGTTCTTAGAAACCAGACCCTTAAGCTTCGGGAGTTCCCCTAGCAAAGGACTATTGATTTCTCCAAGAACTCATCTATTATGTATGAACCGTTATACCTTAAGGGTTCATTCCTGACGTCTTCCTCTGTCCGACTTCACGTCAATGCTTACATTCCACGACACCTACCAGGTATAAATATAACTTCCCTTGCCCAAGCAAGTTAGAGGAGACCTCGACTTCAGAGGAGCCCGTATCCCGGCCTGACGCACTGAGAAGACGCTGTCATTCCTGCACGCAGACGAATCTAGCTTCCAGTGTTCTGACTCCCTTCGCGGGGTGTTAGAGTTCCAGACCCGGCAGGAGATTCCCACCTCTCTCATTCTCAAGGTATGGAGCTGACTAGATCCTAGAGGGACTCTTGGCATACTATACTTGGCATACTAGACTTAACATACTCTGGGTATACCATACTAGAGAATACTCCACCTACTTCTATCTTTCCCTACACCTAGACTAGGTTAGGTACATTGGGGTAGAACTAGCTTAGAGACGCATCGTATGAGTACTCGCATTTTTAGCTCATGTTATTTATGTACGTGAATTTATGCTAAAAGATAATGCTAGCGCAGTATTATTTGTTTCTACTGCTTACGCTGTACATTATTTATCTTGCATACTGTCTTGTGATCATAACAGCACATATCTCTTACACGAGAAACAAGACTGTTCAATAAAACCCTTTTTATTGAAACGCCCGTCTTTCCTTTCTGTGTAACTCTGTAGAAACTAAGCATGCACGATTGAATGAGTGAAACTGTTATCTATTGTTTCCACGATTCTGAGACGTGTTCCGCTTCTAAAGGGAAACAAAGTTGTCATGTTTTTCGCTTGCCAGAAACTATTCCCTTCTTGTTCTCAAGGAGTTTCTAGTGGCCTCTGAGCTAGCTGGCACAGGTAATTAAGTTTAATATAATCGATAGGGACATACCGACCCTAGTCCTATGTCAAACCTAAAGGTTATATTATTCCAATGCGCAGAGCCTATTAGGGAAATAGGAACTACACTACATGGCGCCCAACGGTTTGGTAAGGCAGTAATTTAATGCTAGATACTGAGTAACTCATTCGTGCTTTTCTCAGAGACCCCTACTCACATACTCCATAAGACGTCCGGAGTGGGTAGGGTTAAATATCCGCCAAAACTAAATAGGGAAGCACCCTATAAATTAGTTGTTTGGTTTGTTCAACGTTGAAGGATACAGTGTTCCAAAATATTGTGCACCTTATCTTGAAACTTGTTCTGCATTTTTCAAAAAACAAATGTCCAACAGGGAAAATGCCACCGACACCGGTGGAGCTGCGGCTGACCCAGCCATAGCAACAGTTTTTAACTTTACAGGTTAAATGAACCTGAGGAGGGTGTTATAGACATCAATCCAAACTTAAGAAGAGCCATCACTCTAAAACTTATAAAACATGGCCTACCACCAAGAGGCGGTAGAGCAGTTTTCGTGATAGAGGCACACGAATCCTTTCAGACAGAGGTATTCTATTCATGGGTCATATTTCCTGAATCAAATTCAGTAACAAGACTGTTTCACTTCTACAAAGAAGATGATCCACCAGAGGAATATATTCCTTTCGAGGATATTGAAATTCCACTAACATACCAGGAGCATCAGCTCTTGTTTAAAGGCGCCCTAAAACATCACAAAAACATTACCAGGCTCGGTCTACTAGGTAGACCAGGAGCAACATGGCAGATTCTAGCCGGCTACACTCCTCATCCTGACCTCGATATAATGTCAGACGAGGAATTACTTACTCAACTACAAGAGTTAATAAAAATCTACAGACAACTAGTCCAATATGTCATGCGGACTTTCACAGTCCAACCACCATTGACACTTCCAAATCAAACTCCTCAACCGGGGAATACACTAAAAATTACACCACAGACTCTATACGCAGTCATGGGAAAAATGCCCACAAAACGTGAGCAAATTCCATTCTGGATAGCTCAAAAAATTACTCAAATCGAAGCAGTATTTCCAAATACTAGCCCGTATGAGAAACACAGAATCCTAACAATCTGTTTACCAATGGGGATCACACCACAACTGGAAGACTGTACCACTTAGGGGTCAGTCTTTGCTGCCATCTATACTAAAACACCCTGGTATTCCATCAATTGCAGTAATACCAGATGTCCTGAAACAAATCCAAAACGAATACGGGGCAGAGCCTGCTCTAAATTTAGGTATGAAATTACTGAAAAATTTCGACCAGGTCTCAACAATAATATTATCCAATATTAAAGGGGAGGCAGCAGCAGTGGCGATCCGCCAACGATTAAGGGAATACGATGTTACAGAACATCAAACTGAGCTACCCAGAATAATAGAACAATAATATGCAGAATTAGGCAGAGATAGTTTGGGTGGAAGACCAGTAAAGCCAAAACTATCTGAAAGTCCTGAGAAGGACTCTATTAAACAAATTCCTACATCTTCTAAAAAGAAGTGGGAAACTAATAAAAATAATCCAGAGAAACGTTCTCAATCCAAAGGTAGGTCTCCTCAAAAGGAGCCCTCTGAAAGGAGGTATAACCTCAGGAATAGGGATAATTTGAAAAAGCCTGACAGGTATCAAGATACTGATACACGTTCCTCTCGTACCTTTCAGATCTCGTCACAGACATCGGAAAGAAGAGGTCGGTCAGAACATAGAGAAGAACGCGTGAAATCGAAAGACGACAAACACGTTCCGAAAAGTAAATCCAAACCTCAATTCTCAAAGAAGAAGGTAGCAGGTCTGAAGGTCAGACATGCCGAGGATACTGAGAACACAACTCAAGAACGGAGAATGGGCTCAGACAATGCTGGACAGTGCAGCAGAAGTCACAATAGCTTGCCAGAACCTGAAGGAACTTCTGGAGATAGTGGACTTGAATGAGTACATTACAGTTGAGACTGTTGACACCAGGGTTAGTACTCCACAAACGTTATATGAAATAACACTCCGGATGGAGGGAGATATACCTAGACAGGTGAAAGCACTTTTTTGGGAAAAACTTTCAAGGGGCTATGACATACTTCTAGCAGAAAAAGACTGGCCACCACAATTTGTCAGGGAGTGCCCACATGGCGAGGACATTATTATGCCTGCCTTCTCTAACCATATTCCAATTCATCCAAAATATACTTATGCCAGGAAATGGGCAGTTGCCCAGGCCCCAGCATTATACAAAAATCATTCATGTAGGATGGGATGAGGATTCACCTCACCATAAAATACATCTGAAAAATGAACCTACTGCACAAAGGCAGTACCCAATAAAGCAAGAAGCTAAAAAACAGGTCAGGGAGATCTTAGATCAACTTGAATACCAAGGGGTGATTGAAACATGCACCTCTTCAATGAACAATCCTTTGTTTCCTGTCTCCAAACCAGACAATACATATCGTCTAGTTTTGGATTACAGACACTTAAACACTTGTTCTAAAACTTTTGCAGTGCAAAATGCACACAGTACAGCATTAATGAATAACATTGTGCGTAAAAAATATAAAACCACATTGGACATCTCAAATGGTTTCTTTTGTCAAAACATAGCACCTGAAAGCAGGTACTTAGCAGCTTTCTCAATAATGGGGACCCAGCGTCAATTTTGTCGACTCCCACAAAGGTTCAAGAATAGCCCGGGGTTATTCTCAGCGAGAGTAACGGAGTTACTACAAATTTATGATAATGAGGCATTGTCATATGTCGATGACATCTATCTGACAGACGATGACCTGGACAAACACTTGAACAGGGTGAGCACCATTATACTGGGCTTCGCCTCTGAGGGCTACAAATTCAACGTCAAAAAAGTCCAGAATTGCCCATCTCAATGTCCTGTTTCTAGGATATGAGCTTTCAAGTGAAGGCAAGAGCTTGGCAGCCAACTTTTTAGAAAGGTGTGCGCTGCTCCAACCTCCAAAGACGGTAAAAAATGTACAATCCATCTTGGGTTTCCTAAATTTTGGAAGAACATACATTCTAAATTACGCAGAAAGGGTTAAACCTCTCTACGCACTAATCAAACCTAATTTTTCAATCAAAAATTGGACACAAGAACACGCAGAAATCTTGCGTTCACTCCAGGCTAACATGTTAGCAACAAATCACTTACAAACACGAGTATTGTCAACGCAATTTAGTGATCCGAATAATTTCGGGTCAATGCGGATTCACCTACTTAACATTTAATGAGGGTGAAAAAGTACCAATTGCATACAAATCCCACTTGTATACACAAGCAGAAATGCGCTTCACTTCAACAGAAAAAATTCTGACAGCAGTTCAAACCGCTGTAGCAAAAGAAAGAGCTCTAGCCCAAGGGAAACGCATTATTGTCGTAACCTCAGTTCCGGCCTTAGAGGCGGTAACAAAAGCGAGCATTCCAAATGCTAAAGCATTACATCCTAGATGGATACAATGGGTTAATTCTCTTGCTGCAACAGATGTTGAATATGTTTTGATCCCGATCTAAAAACACAAGCGTTCCTGCAATATGAACATGAATGTCCTCTGCCCACTGAGATTCTGCCTCTCGATCAGTACGAATTTATAATTTACACTAACGGATCCGCACAACCCGCAACAGGGAGTAAGCAAGCTTACAGTGCAGTGTGCGCAATCGTTAAAGGTCGCATGCGCGATGGCAACTTCAGACCTATGGTCACAAAAACCCAGTCTCTAGGAGATTGCACAGCTCAGCGAGCTGAACTACAAGCATTCAAACTGGCACTTGAAAGTACAGATCAAGAATTCCCGACACTCATATTGTGCGATTCTTTCTACTGTGTGCAGTCGTATAATGAATATATACAAACTTGGCTTGAAAACGGGTTAAAAGATGCAAAAGGTGGCACAATAAAGCATAAAACGCTTTGGGAACAAGTAGTTCAGTTAAAAAGCGAACTACCAAAGGCTCACGTGATCCATACACTGAGTCATCAAACGTGATGGCGCTCACGTTGCAGGGAATTCATTGGCTGACGAAGCCGCAAAGGGGGCTGTTCAGACGGCTTCCGTAGCTGCGATCACTCATTCAAAAACGAAAATAGACAGTGAGATAATGTTGGCTGTCAATGCTATGAGCAAAGGCAGTGGTGCAGCGTTACCAAGAAAGTTTCCACTCAAGTACTCATATGTAATTGATGCGAACAACGTTCCTTTTGCTCGAATCCCTGGAGTGGGGGATAGGGTAATTCCAAACATGGAACGAAGAGCAGCCTTGATTTATGAAACACATTTGGGGGAGGGTCTCTCACATCAAGGGATCTCTAAAACAATATTGACATTAAAAGAGATGTACTGGTGGCCTGGGATGAATACAGAAAAACACATATTCATCAATAACTGCATAGACTGTAAATTACAGCGAGAAAGCCACCAGACACCATGCTATGAATGTAGCTGCCCAGTACAGACACCTTTGTTAGACAGCATTAGACTATCTATGCACAGGCGTCCTCATGGACAAGTGCAATCCCACAAATACTAAGTCAAGGTTCCTATGGATATGGCCTCAGCGCTCGGCTGACGCTCGAACTGTTATAAAAGATTTGCGAGTCTTTATCGGCACATACGCAATAGGCACGCTACATTCTGACATGGGCCCTGCGTTTAGCTCTCAGGCTTACAAAGACGCCATGGCCAGTCTGAGCGTTGCATTGCGGTACTCCTCTCCGTTTCATCCTGAGGGAAATTCTGTTGTGGAAAGGAAAAACCGGGACATAATGCAGTCTATAACAGCTAGGGTATTAGGTTCGGGTGATGGGTGGGTCAAACATCTATATGGGGTCCAACGCTCATTAAACAATTTGCCAAGAAGTTCTCTAGGGGGGGGGTCACTCCATATGAGGTCCTATTTGGGACAAGAATGTGGGTGCCCGATCTGGAATGTAGTGGCACAGTGGTGGAAAATAAACCCTTTGATATCAAAGATCGTTTGGCTGTTTTACAGGACTTAAATGAACTAAGATCGAAACAGAGCAACGTATTCCTGCAGCCAACCACCAGTGGGGAAACACCGGCGGTCCCAGCAAGGCCTGTCTGGATTCCAAAAGTTGGGGATCTAGTCAGAGAAAAAATTGCAGACAAGAAGGAATTTGGACCTTCTTACAGACAACCAGTACCTGTCCTAGCCATACACGGAACAAGAACAGTACTTCTGCCGCCCCTTGCTGGAAAAAAGGAGAAAAGATTTGTGTCCATCGACCTCATCAAACCACAGTATGTGGCCAATACCAAATAGTAGGCCTCGTGGAATCCGACCTAGTAGCAGACACACTCTTCTCGCTACTATCCAAGAGGTTCAGACTGAAAGACTGATAACCATCGAGAATTCAGCAGTAACAGATGAAGGACTGAGCAACAATGCTATGGAACTCATCCCTCTTGAAACACAAATAACAGTTCGTCCAAATACACCTGTCTACACCAATGTAACAAGTGATCAACTGGTCCCAGCGATTTCTACAAATCCTGATGCAATTCCAACAATTGACAGAACTGCTTCTGGCTACTTCATTAACTTTGATACGTTTTCTGAGGATCCGAGTGAGCCCGAGACGTCGCCAGCATCAAAAACTTTTAAACAGCAAGTACAAGACTTTTTGCATTTTTTGAAAAAGACTTATCTAGTTTCACCATGGATTGAACTTTGGGTTATTTCTGGAATATTTTTCTTACTGCTTTGGCTAGCTTTGGTTATGACTATGAGCGTGCTTATAAATGGGAGATACATCCATTTGGACATTGAAAGAAAAGAAGTGAACTTACTTTTGAAACCTCACAAATCATCCCATCGTGAAACAAGAGACTTGTCTGAGGGGACATCACAGCCGTTCCTATACAGGATGGTATAGTGTGGGACAAAACAGATTTCAATATTTTTGGCCCGATGGAACATTTGAACATTCCACATTTATTTAAGATCTCACTAAGTGATTTTGTTTCATCCAGTACCTTTTCTGATGATTGGGACTTTGAAACTGTAAATAATATGATGTTTGACCTAGAAAAATCTGCTGCATTTTCTAATAATTAATATTTAGAGGGTTCATCAGACTATGAACAGCTGTATTGCTATAACCACTATAGTCATCATTTTTTGCATAAATCTGCAACACCTAGAAATGTGTTTATGTTTAACCAATGGGAGCATTGTCCTACACCACCAAAAGGTAGTTCAAAAACATTTGCTAAGAAGTTTCCATATTTTTCAGGATACAATACATCTGATCCAGAAACATTTTACTATAGAAACGTAAACAAAATAGGACTGAAAATTATGTTAACAAATACAAAACAGATTTACTCTGCAGCATTTATTGCCCAACTGTCTAGACAGGGTTTCGACCTATGGAAAGACACAATAGACACAAAATCTGTCTGGGGTACTAAAGATTGGCAAGTGCAGGGGATAGAAGCTTTATTTAGAGCCTGTATCGTCCCTCAGCAAATAATGTTTTTGAATGACACGGTCCAACAAACGTCTTGCCTTGGGTTAGCCAAGATTAAAGACATGAAAGCACCTTCTGTACCAACACCTGCAAGTGATAACAATACACAGGCAGCGGTTACAGTTGACACCATACTACAACTCAACAGAACAAATCCTGATTGGAGAAAATGGTTGATCTGGCCCACAGACACAAACAACTGTCAAGAGAGATTCCTGAATAAAACACAGGGGTTTACTATTCATAGGCCAGACCCACGATACGTCCAAAGACAGCATCCGGGGGTAGTAACAACATACAGTGTAGGAAAATTATGCCTCGATTGGCTGCAAAAATCTACACTTAAGGATGTGAAACAACACTTATCTTTACTTAAAGAAGACGCAGACCTTAGGGAATTCTTGCTTGGACCAAGAAAACCGCGTCAAAAACGTTTCATATATGCCGGCATTTATGCTGCTTATAATGAAGCATGGAAGGTGTCACAGATGGAGGCCGAAGAACGAATACGTGAACTTGATCGTATTAACTTAGAGAAAACTCTCTCTGTGGTCGACAATGGGTTAACAACTTTGTCCTCCAGAATTTATTCATTGGACAGTATTGTATCCTCTGCTATCGACATACTGGAACAAGATTTAGCCATGTTACAGCAAGGCCAGTCTCAGTTACGTTCTATTATGTTATTAAGCGGGACGCTGCAATCTTTGCATGCGGGCTATGTGCCTTGGCGTTTTATCAACACATCGGCTCTGTTTGCAGAATACAATCTAACTGATAAACAGATCGAACTGGCACAAAGGGGAGCGAAGTATACAGTACTGAGCATTGAAAAACTTGAAAAATTACCATTCACAGTGGCAGAAAAACCAGCTACAGAATGGCTTATTCATGGCAAAATTAGTCTACCTGTGAGTACTTTCCAGTTTCAGTATTGCCTTAAACAGATGCAAGCAGGCAAATATGAAAGGTTGGGTAAAGAATACATTAAGACATCCTGGAATTTACCTTACACCTATAGATGCTGGAGTGGGGATCGTGAAGTGTTTCTAAGCGGTACACACTGTGAAAGTGCACTAAGCGGTTCACTGATTTGTCAGGACATTTCTTTACACGGGGCTTGCAATGGTTCTGTGGCAAACTTGTCCTGCCACCTGCAGGGTACACCAGCTGCTGTGATTAATCCAACGTTTGGACAACTTTCTAATGGGAGTTACCTCATGTTGAATGATCAGAGTTGCTGTGGCATGTTGCCAGGCATCCCATATCTAGTAACGGTCAACTCCAGGGTCACTTGCTGTATGCAAGTATTGTTTGCCCCAATAGACACAGTCAGGGAGTCGCCTCTATGGCCTTCGTTGAATGACTCTTTTATACGATTTGATACTTTAAGCAGAATGAAAGCCATGCTTATACAACAATCAGTGCCTTTGACCTCGGCCAAAGAAACCTATGATCTACAAGTTGCAAGGACTTCGGCTGAGATACAAGCTTTAATTAGTACAAACTGCCCTATACATTTCGTAGAAATGATAGGACGTATCTTTAATATGTCAGATACAAGCGGAATTGTACATGTATTTAATATATTTAATACCATCTGTTCCGGACTATTAGCACCTTTCCAGGCTGTCCTCGGAATCATCCCAAACTTCGCACATTCGGTGTTTGGTGGTGTGCTGTTAATTCTAGCACTTGTTGCAGGAATTCTGTTTCTATTCCTCCTACTACGCTATGGCAAGCCTCTTCGCCAACATCACTCCGAGCGATGTGGAGAGAGCCCTCCTCGAACGGAAATGCCGTGAGCGAATAGTACAGCTTTTGGGCATGCCTCGTCTACGGGAACTTAATACAACTTGGTTCCTGTCATTCAGACCAATCTGGCAATTTTTAGGATCTCGCTGGACTCTAGCGGGACCGTGGTTAGTAAAAAGGAGTAGATGAGTTTTCAATACACTCTATTAGTAGGAATGCATATTGCGCTCCTTGTTTTTGATGATTGAAAGGTTAATTATTTTTTTATAAAACATTTTATGATCTCCTGGGACTCTTGATGGATTGCGAAAAGTAAAAAAGAGCTATGCACACTTGTTACTGTAGGAAGGAGTCTTACTAGAGATGGTGTTTTTCAGAGTCCACTATTTACACCCATCGGCTTGGTAAGAGTTGTGAGTAGAGTACAGTTTCTTCCCACACCCTACTATGCACACCTATTATCAGAGAGAGGGGTGTTAGCAGGGAGGGTAGTCCCTCCCCACTCACTACTATACACACCTATCTTCTGAGAGAGAGGTGTCAGCGAAGAGGCCAGTGTCTCGCAACACTCCCTACTATGCACACCTGTCAGCTGAGAGAGAAGTCTGACAGAAGAGGCAAGTCCCTCCTCACACACTACCCATAATCTGAGAGAGAGGTCTGAAAGGGAAACACAGTACAAGCAGCATAGATCATGAAACTATAGGGCGCTCTGAAAAGAGCTGTTTTGTTAACAGTTTTGAACAACTATAACAGTTTTTTTATGTTTTTAAACATGTTTAACACTTTTTTTCCAAAATGTAGGACAAAAACATAATAATTGAGGTGTTAAACTTGAACAGCATCTCTTTAAAAATGAAAATGAGAAAAGGTTTTAAAGAAAGATCCCCCAAAAACTACTGCACAAGCTTGTACTGGGCAGACCTGCTTGTCTCTAATGAAACAATTATTTGCTTGTATAAGCAGAAAAATAGCGCTTTAGTAAAATAAAGCAGGGTTGTTATGCCTGTGCAGTTAGAACCTGTCGGGCAAAGCATCTTCTGGAGCAAAAGATGTTGAAGCCCCTGAAGAGTTGTCTAGCCCCGCAGTATGAATCTTTGCTGATGCATTGATCTCAGGTGTCTCTACATCCCTGTGGTACTCATGCTATATTGTTTATTTCTGGTCCCCGGCTGAACTCTTTGCTGCAAAGTTTACAGGTTATGTACTTTGTAGAAACTTTCTTGCTACCTGGCCTTATTTCAAAGAATTGCCACATCAGGGATTCCTTAGGTGGCTGATCTGGTGCAGAAGACCCTGGCTATTTATGAATCTGATGAATCAATCAAACAATCAATCAGGGATTTGTGAAGCGCACTACTCACCCGCGAGGGTCTCGAGGCTCTGGGGGAGAGGAAGGGGGGGGGAGGGGTTTGCGCAGCTTTGTCTCACCCGAAGAGCCAGGTCTTGAGGCCCTTCCGGAAGGCTTGCAGAGTGGGAGATTGTCTGATGCTGAGAGGGAGTTTGTTCCAGGTCTTGGCTGCGATGTAGGAGAATGATCTCCCACCTGCTCTGGCTCTGCGGGTGAGTGGGACTAGGGCAAGATCGGCAGATTGGAGGCTTCTCTTGGGAGTGTAGAAGGAAATTCTTTTGTTGAGGTATGGGGGTCCGATGTTGTGGAGTGATTTGTAGGCATGAGTGAGGAACTTGAAAGTCACTCTCTTGTTGACGGGGAGCCAGTGGAGTTCTCATAGATGTTGGGTGATGTGATGTTGTCGTGGGATGCCGAGGACCAGTCTGGCTGCGGCATTCTGGATAGTCTGGAGATTGAGGAGTAGAGATTTGTTTATTCAGGCATAGAGGGCGTTCCCGTAGTCCAGTCTACTGGTTATGAGTGCATGGGTGACGATCTGCTGTATTCTGCTTTAGGGGTCCGTATATAGGTTTTCCTGAATCATGTCCTTATATAGGCACAATTCGCCTTGCCCTTTTATAGGCATAGAATCCCTGTCCTTATTTAGGCATTAACCGTGCACTCCAAATACAGGCATGGTCACCGACATCCGTCCATCCTAACGTCACAACGAGTTCTTAGAAACCAGACCCTTAAGCTTCGGGAGTTCCCCTAGCACAGGACTATTGTTTTCTCCAAGAACTCATCTATTATGTATGAGTCCTAGAGGGACTCTTGGCATACTATACTTGGCATACTAGACTTAACATACTCTGGGTATAACATATTAGAGAATACTCCACCTACTTCTATCTTTCCCTACACCTAGACTAGGTTAGGTACATTGGGGTAGAACTAGCTTAGAGACGCATCGTATGAGTACTCGCATTTTTAGCTCATGGTATTTATGTACGTGAATTTATGCTAAAAGATAATGCTAGCGCAGTATTATTTATTTCTACTGCTTACGCTGTACATTATTTATTTTGCATACTGTCTTGTGATCATAACAGCACATATCTCTTACACGAGAAACAAGACTGTTCAATAAAACCCTTTTTATTGAAACGCCCGTCTTTCCTTTCTGTGTAACTCTGTAGAAACCAAGCATGCACGATTGAATGAGTGAAACTGTTATCTATTGTTTCCACGATTCTGAGACGTGTTCCGCTTCTAAAGGGAAACAAAGTTGTCATGTTTTTCGGTTGCCAGAAACTACTCCCTTCTTGTTCTCAAGGAGTTTCTAGTGGCCTCAGAGCTAGCTGGCACAGGTAATTAAGTTTAATATAATCGATAGGGACATACCGACCTCAGTCCTATGTCAAACCTATAGGTTATATTATTCCAATGCGCAGAGCCTATTAGGGAAATAGGAACTACACTACAGATCCTTCTGGATTCGGGGGGGATCCATTTGAAGGTCTTGCGGAGGATGCAAAGGGTGTTGAAGCATGTGGAGGATACGGCGTTGATCTGTCGGTGCATGGTGAGGGAGGAGTTGAGTATGATGCCGAGGTTGCGGGCATGGTCTGAGGGTGTGGGAGGTTCACTGAAGGTGGTGGGCTACCAGGTGTTGTCCCACACTGATGGGGCAGATCCGAGGATGAGGACTTCCGTTTTCTCTGAGTTGAGCTTTAGCCAGCTGTTGCTCATCCAGGAGGCAGCGTCTTTCATACTTTCCTGGAAGCTGTGTCTGGTGATGTCAGGTTCGTTGGTGAGGGAGAGGATTAGCTGGGTGTCATCGGTGTAGGATACTATGCTGAGTCTGTGTTTTCTGACGATGGTAGCGAGAGGGGCCATGCAGATGTTGAAGAGCGTGGGGCTGAGTGAGGATCCCTGGGGTACTCTGAAGATGATCTTTGTGGGTTCAGAGAGGAAGGGTGGGAGTCTGATTCTTTGGGTTTGGCAGGTGAGGAAGGAGTGAATCCAGTCTAGGGCGGTTCCCCGGATGCCGGCATCTTGGAGTCTGGTGGTTAGTGTGCGGTGGGAGACTATGTCGAAGGCTGCTGATAGGTCTAGTAGAATGAGGGCTGCCGTACAGTCCTGGTCGAGGAGGGTGCAGATGTCGTCCGTGGCGGCTAGGAGGGCGGTCTCGGTGCTGTGGTTGCTCCGGATTGGGAAGAGTCAAGGATCGAGTTGGCTTCTATGAAGTTGGTGAGCTGGTTGTTAACGATCTTCTCGTGACTTTGGCTGCGAAGAGGAGGAGAGAGATGGGTCCGTAGTTCTTGAGGTCCGTCGGGTCTGCAGTGGGCTTTTTGAGAAGGGGCTTGACCTCTGTGCGTTTCCAGTTGTCGGGTAAGGTGCCTGTTTCGAGGGAGCAGTTGATGGTGCGGCATAGTCTGGGTGCGATGGTGGAGGCGGCTCTGTGGAAGATGTGGGGTGGGCAAGGGTCGGTGGGTGCTCCTGAGTGTATACTTCTCTTGGTCTTTGCGGTGTCTTCCATGGTGACCGGGGTTCAGGCGGTGATGGTGAGCTGGATTGCGTTGTCGGCTGGAGGTGTAGGGTCGGCGTCGGGGTTCTGCTCGTCAAAGTTGCTGTAAAGAGTTCTGATGGAAGTAGGATCCCAGTTTGTTGCAGCGGTCATGGGAGGGAGGGACGTCGGAGGATTCACTGGTGGGTTTGGTGAATTCCAGTATGATGCTGAAGAGTTCCTTAGAGTTGCGGGAGTTGGAGAGTATTCTGTTCTGTATGAAGTTCTTCTTCGCGGTTCTGATGAGTTGGTGGTGTTCTGTCAAGGCGGATCGTGCTTCGGGGGTTTTGCTGTCCCTCCAACCTTTCTCGAGTCATCGGCACGTGCACTTGGAATCTCAGAGGTTGGTGGTGAACCAGGTGGCTTTCGTGGTGCGTTGTTTGTCGGAGTTCTGGAGGGGGGCGAGAGTGTCTGCTCAGTGGGTGATCCACGTGTGGAGTGCATTGGCTGTGGAGTTGGCATTGGTAGTGGCGGGGGGAGGAGCGCGGTTGAGGGCAGAGTTGAGGTGCTCCTCGGTGATCTTGCTCCAATTCCTGTGCAGCAGGCGAGGGGTTGGGCCTGTGTGCGGTGGGCTTGGAGAAGGAGAAGTGGACACAGTGGTGGTCCGTCCAGATGGGTTGCATGGTTTGGCTGAAGCGAATGTTGTGTCCTCCAGCGAAGATGGGGTTGAGGGTATGTCCTGCCTTGTGGGTGGGGGTGGTGACAAGCTGTCTCAGTCCGATGTTGGCGAGGTTGTTGAGAAGTGCAGTGGAGTTGGGGTTGCTGGGGTTGTCGAGGTAGAAGTTCAGGTCTCCGAGGAATATGTAGTCTGTGGATGCAATGGCGTGGGGTGCGATGAGGTCTGCGATGGTCGTGGTGAACGTGGCGCGCAGTCTGGGAAGTCTGTAGGCGAGGATGCCATGCAGAGTCATTCTGGGGTTGATCTGGATCTGGAAATGTAGGTGTTCCACACGGGACGTGGAGTCGTTCATGCTGGATGTGTTGAGTTGGAGGGAGTTTTTTGTCTACGATGGCCATTCTACCTCCAGGGCAGTCCTCCCACTGGATCTTGTATCCGTCGGGGACAGCAGTTGCGATGTCGGGTGCTGAGCTGGCTTTGGTCTAGGTTTCTGTGAGGAAGGCGATGTCGGGCAAGAGGGTGCTGAGGAGGTCCCAGATTTCTACTGCATGTCTGTGCTGGGAACGAACGTTGAGGAGGATACAGCTCAGGGGTTGGCGTCTGGTAAGTTGGTGGTGGCGATGGGCTTCCGGAGGTGGGTGAAGGTGCGGCGGCAGTGTCGGCATGAGAAATGGCATTGGGTGGTGTTCAGTGTTGCCAGCTGGCAGTTGATGTTTCTTCCAGGGTTGAGAGCGTGGAGTGTTGCTGGGTCGTAGCACTGGCGGGTCAGAGGACCAGGGTTCCTGGCACTGGTCGTGGACAGGTTGCGGACGGGTGCAGACGAGCTGGCCTTTGGCACGCCAAAGGCACGGCCGCACCATGGCACCATTAAGTAGGGATAGGGGAGGGCGGGAGTGGCAGGAAACGGGAAAAAGCAAGGTCAGCTGCAAGAGCGGCGAAAAGGCAGAACAAGAAATAAAACGGAAATAGGCAGAACACAATAAAATGAAACTGAAATAAGCAGAACACAGTAACAAAGAAAACTGAAAAAAGCAGAACACAGTAAATGGAACTGAATAAGCAAGCACCACAAAATTGAAAAGAAAAGCAGGCAGAAGCGAGGCACAAAGGCAGAGAGGAAAGTCCTGGGAACTCGAAGCGTGTACTGCTGCGCGGGAGGCAGGGGCACTAGTAGTAGGGCTGAGGTGGAGCTGCGTGCTGAGAGAGCAGAGCTCAGGGGGTCTTTCTCAACCTAAGTGCGCAGCGGCGGCCATTAAGTAGGGGTAGGGGAGGGCGGGAACAGCTGGGAGGCGGGAGGGGGAAACAACCTTTACAACGGGGTCATTACACCGCGATATCTTTACAACACGGTCGTTACAACGACCACGTTGTTACAACGCAGTACCATTACAACGCAAGTCGTGACAACGACTTGTTCTAGATGGCGCTCTAAACTAAGGAATAGAATACTTTAGTCTGATAGGGGAGACAGTACTAACAGTGTTACAAATAGTGAGAGTCGTTTTTTAACGGAGGTACAAAGGATAAAAAAAGGGAACAGGGAGAACAGACTCCCCGTACCAATAGCAAAACAAGGAGGGGCAAGAGAGGAGGTGCAAGGAGAGGAGCGTCCAGGGGTGAGGACCAGGTCCAGGAACCAGAGGAAATAAGCAATGTCAGTGTTGTCAATCTTAGCAATAAATGTCTTTCTAATGATGCTCTTTCTGTCCTCACAAAAGGTATGAGTTTCTGTCCAAAAAGTATTGGAGATATTTGTGAAGTTAAGATAGATCTGTATAAATTTATCAGAAGAATGAAAATCAAGAAACATTTTGAAATGATTAATGATGTTAATAAAAATGTACAACCAAGTCACGGGGTGTTTGCTTTGAGTGTACACACAATTCAAGAGGTACTAGACACGAGACTACTGCTATCGATAACAGATTGTGAGGATGAAGTAATTACCTCTGAGATGATTATGCGTGATCTTAATATAACTAGTGATGTAGGTATTACGAGTAATTTAAAAGATAAATCTAAATGGACACCAACTCTATTTACGGGAAACAACATAGACATTTTCCACAAATTAGTGGTCTCTGATCTAGATAGACAGATGGACAAAAAAACAAAAGTTAGGACTAAGGGGGACAATCTGACACATAAAGAACGTGAGGCCCTTAGACACCTGATGTGTGACAAGGACATCACCATTAAGGAATCTGACAAAGGGGGGAACATTGTTGTTATGCGCAGCTCTGACTATGACAATGAGATCCAGACACAACTTGACGACCAGCAATGTTATGAGCTTCTCCCCAGCAATCCAATTTGGACCTTGACAGATCACCTTTACAGACACTTGAAATGGTGGCATGGACAGGGGCTACTGGATGATGATGAATTGACATATATGAGAGTAGACAGACCGAGATACCCCTGCATCTATACCCTTCCAAAGGTACACAAAGATCTTCCCTTCCCGCCTTGGAGACCCATAATCTCAGGTAACGATGGTCCGACAGAAAGATTCCCAGAATACATAGATACTTTCTTGAAACCTATGGTTAAGAACTTGCCGTCGTATATCCGCGACACTAAACATGTCCTGGGTATTATGGCCGACCTTAATTGGGATAAGAATATGATGTTAGTCACCCTTGACGTAACTGCCCTATATACCAGCATTAGGAGAGACATTGGCCTACGTGCCATTAGAAAAACACTCAATACCAGGTCAGCCAGCGCGTGGCATCATACTGAGATGCTGATAGAAATGATTGAGCTGATTTTAGACAACAACGTGTTTCTTTTCAAAGAACAATGGTACAGACAGAAGCAAGGGGTAGCCATGGGCTCCAGATTTTCATCCTCGTACGCAAATCTGTTTATGGGCTGGTTTGAGGAGGTGATGATCTGGGGCCCAATGGGATCGCGATGGAGTGATTCCATTCTATACTGGGGCAGATACATCGATGACTGTTTGATGATCTGGACAGGCTCCTCAGAGAACTTGACGGAATTTTTCAATTATCTGAATAGCAATGAACACAACATTAGATTTACTTTCCAACATAGTTCAAATAAAATTTCCTTGTTGGATGTTGAGCTGTACATTAGAGACAACAAGATTCATAGCAGACTCTTCCATAAAGAAACATCTTGTAACGCATTACTTCATGCGTCCAGTGCCCACCCCACACACCAAATTAAGTCGATTCCATATGGCGAGCTTGTCAGGGTGAGACGCAACTGCAGTTTTGAACCTGAATATGAAGAATGCAAAAAGGGAGTGCTAGCCCGCTTCCAGAGAAGGGGTTATGACAGGGCCACACTAATGAAAGCAGACCAAAAGATACGGAGGATAAGGAGACAGGATACACTTAGAGACCGCACTGAAGCAACACAGAAGGCAGACAAGGTACGCATGGTTACTGGATATAATGACTGGTCGGGTGTCTTGATGCGCAGTCTAAATAGACATTGGCACCTGCTCAAGGCTGACAAATCACTTAGGGACCACATTACTGACAGACCAACTATCACGTACAGACGAGGGGTTTCCCTCAGAAATTTACTGAGTCCAAGTTACCCTAGGACCGAGACAAAAGAGACCTGGCTGACACAACTATCGAAAGGTTTCTATGGATGTGGACATTGTGGCGCTTGTAATTGGGCAAGCAACAAAAAGACGAATTTCAAGGGCCTGGGCGACAAGACGTACAGCATAGGATCCAACATCAACTGCATGACAAAGTTTGTAGTTTACATCATTGAGTGTAGATGCAAAAAAAGATATGTCGGAAGTTCGATCAGGACATTACGCGAGAGAATGGGTGAACATATAAGAGCAGTGAAACAAGAGGATGTTAGGTATCCCGTTGCTGCACATATTTTACATTGCCATGCACAGACATCACATAAACAATTTGAATTTTTCGGAATAGAACACATCCAGAGACATCCCAGGGGTGGGAATAGAGAACTGACCCTACGAAGACGCGAGGCGCTTTGAATTCTTAGGTTGCATAGTACCGACATAGGGCTAAATGTAGACTCAGAACTTCATTATTTTCTGGGAATATGAATACGTAGGGTGGCCACACTCTGCACCTTAGAAGTTCTTCCCGTATGTAATTTTGGGGTTACTACTGTATAACAGAAAGAGACCTCAGGTTTACTATATGTGCTTAGAAACATGTTTGATGCTGCTTTTTCGTTTATATTATCTTTTACTGTTATACGTAATTATGCATTACCAAATTCTATTCGCCGTGTATGTTCCAGAATATGGCACATAAACCACTTTACCCTGTAGCGATGGATGAGAAATGACCCCAGTCAAGCGCATTTCTACTTTGAATGCTGCTCAAAATTAGTGCTCAGATATACCCCTATCCCCAGCACAATATTCACAGCACGAGCGCATTGCTCTCATAGTAACATATAGAGCTCACCAATTGATCGTATACCACACCACTTTCATGGATTCATTTTAAGGTTATATTTTATGTGCACGATACTAAATTAATGATATACTTCTGGAATTCAAAGCCTGTGAGTCATGCTCGTGCCACTGGGACTATATAGTCATCAGTGGCTGTGGGTAGGGATCGGATCGGATGTGCCTTTGACACTCTAAGATGGCCGCCAATCAGGAGGGTTTCGGAC
The DNA here is from genome assembly GCA_963921515.1 of Calotriton arnoldi. Taxonomy (NCBI): domain Eukaryota; kingdom Metazoa; phylum Chordata; class Amphibia; order Caudata; family Salamandridae; genus Calotriton; species Calotriton arnoldi. Next base: position 1,427,600 of record CAWUFW010001446.1, on the reverse strand, counting down.
TCGAGTCTTCTTTTGTTTTTAGCATCCACTTTGGAGCTGGAGCGGGCTGAGTCCGTTTTTCATGTTACCGGCCCGGAAGTGGGAGCCGGCATATTAAGGTTTCACTACGAGGTATTGCTCATGTTCCGTACTCGGAAAGACACGAGGGAAGACGTCCGCAGACCGGTTACCCCTAATTACGGGGAGGAGGGATGGCACTTGCGATTTTACACGGCATGAAGCGCATGCTATTTGTTATTAGGTTGATTGTACCCTATGCAGGTTTAGAGACCCTTGGAGTCACTATGAGGTATGGATATTGGGAACATCGGATAAATTGTGCCTATGTCCGCTTACAAAGCTACTTGCTATAGATATGTTTTAACTAACACTTCGTGACAACGGGGGTGTTGGGGTATACGAGATAAGAATTGCGATGTTACACGTATGCGTGCCGTCCTATACATAATAATTATACGAATTGAATTCCCACAGGCGGGAAAAATTTCATAGTATGACTTGATGCTTTTTACGTGATGAATGTGCATTCATGTTGCACCTGACACGTCGGGTGTAAGATGGATAATAAGGTGGTTTTACCTCTGAGGCAACATAGGCTTATTGTGTCTTTAAACATCAGACACATGACCTAGAGAGTCACGTATGCAATTATGGACTGCACACTTGTATGTTAATTGGCAATATAACTGCTAGCCAGTGTGGGCGGATTGTTATAAACGAGATAATGAGGTTAGATAGCTGCTGTGTAGTTAGGCTGACTCACCGTATGAGTACTTGTTTTGACACATCTCTGGTATCATTTTGATTTAGATTCTTGTGACACACCAGGACTCGTTTGGATGTATACACTACTATAGCGGACGTCTAAGAAAACAGAACCCCACTGTGGGTTGGAATTATCACCACAGAATACGTAGGTGATTAGAATCATTGACATTTGCTGACAGCAGTCACGATGTGACTAATGAGTATTTGTACCCACTTATGGGTGGTTGTGTTGTTTTTTCATAACAGGGAGAAACATACAGAGAAGATAGGTATTTATAGAGCTCGCTCATCACTGCAATTGGGGTTATACTCTTTTGGATTCTAGCACCTCCTTTCGGCTATCACTCACTATCTCGTCATAAGATCGATACTCACTTTTCTCAAGTTATGCTTGCAGAAATGCTCACTGTCCTTTTGAATAGTTTAAACTCAAATTTGGTTTTATCACGCTTGTTTCTCACGTTTCTCATTCCATCCTTACATTTGGTCTTTCGGATATAAATTTGTATCTTTTTCTTCAAGCGGGACATTTCATGGAAACATCTTGTTTCACAAACCTTGTGCATGTTTGAGTAAACGCACAGAGATCTCCTTGTCACCTTCACAGGGTGAGAATGTAGAAATATTGTGTACACCTAACAAGTGTATCAGGTGACACATCGTATATCTCATTTGTTTCTGTACAGGCTTGATAAAGTCGCGGGACGATTTCCCATGTAAGCGACGAAACACGTGTCGGCTGTTGGAAGACCCAAGGAATAAGAGAAAAGAACAAGAATTCATTTTTCTGCGTTAAATTTGTGCTCACACTTCACACTCTGATCATTTTGTGACATTACTATTGTGTGCTGGGGATTTTTCTTTTAAGTGTTGAAGTGGTTCTGACCACTGACTTTGGGGAGATCGGTGGTTCTCCTTACCTTACAGCACCGAGATCAAGATAACATTCCAATACTGATACTAGTGCCATTCTCCTGAGTGGCGCCATTTGCCCTACAAATAATACCACTGTCCTTTAGCATTAGAATACTTTACTATTTCAACACCTTCCCTACTGTTGCACACACTGGAGTTGGAATAGTAAATTATGCTATTCCCAAGTCCAGCGCGCCATCTAGAGCAAGTCATTGTAAAGACTTGCATTGTAATGGTACTGCGTTGTAACAACGCGGTCGTTGTAACGACCGTGCTGTAAAAGCACGCGATGTAATGACTCGCGTTGAACTGGGGTGGCAAAGTGAGCTAAAGAATGATGATGGATTCAACCCAGATCTGTGACTGGGGGTGAGTGTTTGAAAAGTTTCAGCACTCCGTCCATCATCTGCTTGTGTTTGCTTTGTTCGCCCTAAGTTAGCAGGGTATGCCCAGATATGGGTCCCTTGCTCACTTTGCCACTGGATTCAAGCTAGCCTGGCTGATGAGGGCTGTGAGCCTGAAACCGGTCCCAGGATGCTTGTTTCCGGTCCAGGGAAGACATGGCTTGGCAGTTCGGGCTGGACTGTTCCCATGAGGCACAGGGTCAAGACTGATTTGCATATAGCTGTGTCTGAACTGGGGTGGCAAAGTGAGCTAAAGAATGATGATGGATTCAACCCAGATCTGTGACTGGGGGTGAGTGTTTGAAAAGTTTCAGCACTCCGTCCATCATCTCCTTGTGTTTGCGTTGTAAAGAGACATTCGGGAGGGGCCGCGGGGCAGCAGCGGCAGTAAGGGAAAAAAGAAAGGTCTGCTGCATGAGCGGCGAAAAGGCAGAACAAGAAATAAAACGGAAATAGGCAGAACACAATAAAATGAAACTGAAATAAGCAGAACACAATAATAAAGAAAACTGAAATAAGCAGAACACAGTAAATGGAATTGAATAAGCAAGCACCACAAAATGGAAAAGAAAAACAGGCAGGAGCGAGGCACAAAGGCAGAGAGGAGAGTCCTGGGGACTCGAACTGTGTACGGCTGCGCAGGAGGCAGGGGCACCAGCAGTAGGGCTGAGGCAGAGCTGCGTGCTGGGAGAGCAGAGCCCAGGGGGTCATGCATGAAGACATGTTTGAGAAGAGAGGCAAACAGGAAAGGAGAGCAAAACAAATATGTCTACTCTCACCGAAAATCCAATAATAAAATAAAGCAAAAAGGATGGAATCTTCTTTTTCTAAATAAGGACATCCATATGAACCAATCACAATCCTTCCTTAGAGTGTAATTCCTCTCCCCGACTTCTCACAGGCCTCCCGCAAGCATCTCATGAGATCATAAAAATATTATAGCATTATATATTTCATGGAAGAATTCATAATTAATGTTTCCAAGCTAATCAACATCTCTAATGTTTAATTTATTCAGAATTACAAGAAAACACAGTTATTAACCAAATTCCAAATGCACGATCTTGTGGGTAGATCCCAAGAGCCAAACAGGAAGTACATCCCCCTCGGAGTCCACGCAGGGGATTGTGTATTTGACTATTGTAAAAATATTATTGCTTTATATATCCAATTAAACAAATCATAATCAATTTTACTAACACATTCAACTTCTGTAATCTGTTACTTTTTTCAGAATACAGGAAAACACTGTTTTTAATTTAATCCCAAATGTACGCTCTCACTAAAGTTTCACGAGAGCCGACTAGGAGGTACATGCCCCTCGGAGTCCACACAGGGGATTGTGGGCCTGATTCACAGAACTAACTTACGTCAAAAACGTAAAGTTAGTACTTTTTGGTATTCACAGAATACACTTACTCATTTTGGTATTCACAGAATGAATTTACTCATTTCGGTATTCACAGAAGTTAGTAGTCCTTACTTTAGGACTCCTAAATGCCTTCTGTGAATACCGAAAGTCTTAAAGTTAGGATTATTCTCAGTTTAGGAGTAGTAAAGTTAGGAAACAGAAGGCATTTAGGAGTCCTAAAGTTAGGACTCCTAACTTTACTACTCCTAAACTGAGAAAAATCCTAACTTTAAGACTTTCGGTATTCACAGAAGGCATTTAGGAGTCCTAAAGTTAGGACTACTAACTTCTGTGAATACCGAAATGAGTAAGTTCATTCTGTGAATACCAAAATGAGTAAGTGTATTTTGTGAATACCAAAAAGTATTAACTTTACGTTTTTGACGTAAGTTAGTTCTGTGAATCAGGCCCTACGTGTTTGACTCCAGCGAGCGCCTCGTGAGAGTCACTACCTTTTTAAAAAAAAAAAAGAATATTACAACCATATTCTAATGCTTCTCTTTTTACAGATTAACATTATTAACCGAATTCCAAATGCACTATCTTTTGGGTAGATCGCAAGAGCCAAACAGGAAGTACATCCCCCTCGGAGTCCACACAGGGGATTGTGTGTTTGACTATTGTAACAATATTATTGCTTTTTATATCCAATGAAACAAATCATAATTAATTTTACTAACATATTCAACTTCTGTAATCTGTTACTTTTTTCAGAATACAGGAAAACACTGTTTTTAATTTAATCCCAAATTATATAATAACTGAACACAAGATTAAAACAAAATATAGAACTCTAGTGAGTAATCACACGCTTAAAAAATAGATTTATATAATGAAACTTAATATCAAAAAACTGATTACTCTCTTTCTGAACTATAATTGTGATTTTAATGTAAACACCACATACAAAGGTTATGAAAAGTATGCTATTACAATATTTATGAACTTGCGCAGAAAATGTCTCAATGTGAGAGTCAGAAGAACTGAGGAGATAGACAATCTCAACACAAATATTGTTGTATTACTCTGTTTTATACTTAAACATCATTTTTTAGAAACATTTTGCAAAGTGTGCATCCTTTCTTGTTCAGTTACAACGAGAAAGAAACTCTCTTTCATGATAATGTCCATGCTCAGGATATATTATTCAGTTATTCTACCATACATAAACTTAAAAAATAAAAGAATTTACTTAAAAAAAAGAAACTAGAAATCCACTGAAAAAAACAAAGGTTTAAGTAATAATAAAGTTGTGTGACAAAAAGATTTGGTTTCGTTTGAAAAAAAACCTTAAAAATTCACTGGAAAAACCAAAGATTGAAGTAACGTTATAGTTAGGTGAAGTAAAAAACCAGTGAGATGTCACCAGTGATCTCATAAATAATGTCATAGAACATCATGAGTGATGTCGTATGTGAGGTCATACACAGTGCATGGCAGAGGCGCACATTATAGTTAGTGCTGCTAACTATAACTGCTGAATTTCTGTGTTTTTTAAAGTTCAAAATGTTAATGTTGTAACTGAGAAATTCACCTAACCATAATGTGACTTTAAATTTTGGGTTTTTCAGTGAATATTTATATATATATATATATATATATATATATATATATATATATATATATATATATATATATATATATATATATATATATATATATATATATATAAATGTAGATATATTTCCTTACCAACCCCAACCCCTAAACTCATCGACCCCTTAACCATAAAACCACCCTAACCACAAAATACTCCTACCCACCCTAAAACCCTAAAACCACCGTTTCCACCCAATATCTTTACCCACCCCAAACCCTAAAAACATCCTTGTCACCCAATACCCTTACCTATCCCTAAACCCTAAAAACACCCTTACCACTCAAAACCCTTACCCAACCCTAAAAAACACCCTTACCAGCCAATATCCCTACCCACCGCTAAACCCTAAAAACACCCTTACCACCCAATACCATTACCCACCCATAAACTCTAAAAGCCTTCTTACCACCCAACACCCCTACCCATCCCTAAACCCCCAAAACACTCTTACCACCCATTACACCCACCTACCCCTACCCCTAAACCCTAAAACACCCTTGCCACCCAATACCCTTACCCACCCCTAAACCCCCCGAAACACCCTTACCACCCAATACCCTTACCCACCCCTATATTCTAAAAACATTCTTACTACACAATACCCTTATCCACCCCTAAAAAGCCCTTACCTCCCAATACCCTTATCCAGAACACAATCTGCTCTCACTCCAGGTAATGCTTGTCGAATAACAATTGATTATGGGCAACGCATTTCAACCTTTCAGTCTCTATCAAAGCCTGAATTGCTCCTGTGCGATACTTCCCTGAAGTGCAAAACAACATAAATAAACATAAAAGAAGGACAACTCATGTTAATGCACTCATAGATAGAGAGAACAGACTTCCAAGAACATTTTTGAAAACAGACTTACATCAAAAGACAGTGTTCTTGCACACCTCGTCAATTTCGATAAAACACTGACATCCTGGCATGAAAATAAGTGCCAAGGCTCTTATTCTCATTGTAATTCAGTGAAATATGACTCCAGAAATTATAACGTGCCATCACAAATAATACTACACAAATTATAATAGTATTACATCAGTAGTTCCCTGAGAAGATTTTTGAAAATTCTTGAAAAACAAAATAACGTCAAAGACAGTGTTCTCGCACACCTAGTCAATTACGATAAAACATTAACATCCTGGCATGAAAATACACTATGGCTCAAATTATCTTTTCAATTCAGTAAAATATGACTTTGTATATTGATTTTACAGTTTTTCTGGCTGAGAATTCTCAACCAGAAAAACTGTAAAATCAGCTAAAATAGGTATCAGTCGGAAGAGCTAAAATATGGAGTTGGATTTAAAGAATAAGACAAAGTCTTAAACTGGTACTCATCCAATGGACTTCCCACTCTGAGAGCCTCAGAAGGGGGATATTCTGCAGAAAGAGAGAGCTAGAATCTAGCGTCTGTGAATGGTCTGCTGAGTAGAGCTCCATGTAGTATTCCGCAAATGTTTGTGCAATTGCAGCGGGGTATGAAAGTTGAATGGTTGAGTATCTCGGATTTCCGGAACTATCTGGTTGACCTTGGCAGCCGAGGACCTCCACAACATTTTGTCAGATTTGAGGAATATATGTGCTTAATCTCGTCCCTTAACAATTGGAGCTGCCGGCGTTCAGCTTCTCCATCTGCCGCAGCCGTGGTCTGTTCTAGACAGAGGGCCCGGCCCTCTAGCTGGGAGAGATGGTGATCCTGCATTAATCGTTTGTGTTTGAGGAACTTTTTAACAGAGCCTCGGATTGTAGCTTTACGTGCTTCCCACAATGTACCCTGAGGTTGCACTGTGCCCTCATTAGTGTGGAAGAATTGTTTAAGTTCACCCTCAATTATCTTCCTATAAGCCGTGGTCCATGCAGGTAACAGCCGTGGGGTGGAGGGGCCGGGTAGGGGATTTCGAGGACGATGCCAAGGGAAAATTAAATAAATAATTAATTTTCCCTCTGCATCGTCCCTCGAAATCCCCCTAACCTAGCCCCACCGCTGTTACCTGCACGAACCGCGGCTGCTTCCGATACTCCTGCTCTTGAAGAAATCAGGTATTCAGCCTCGATATAGGACGTGGAGCGCCCATGTGGCCCCCCAGCTGGAGGAGTGGGAAGTGATCCGATATGCCTCGCGCTAGAATTTGAACATCAGTGACTGTCCTGCAGTCGGGGGCTGGCATAAAGATGAGGTCAATTCGGGAATGGGTATGGTGTGCAGCAGATGTATGGGTATACTGGAGTGTTCTTGGGTTCCAAGTTCACCAGATATCGCAGAGGCCCAACTTGGACGCCCAATCTACAAGTCGTTTAGCGCCCATCTTTCTATGGGAATATGGTGTCCCCGTGGCATCCCTAGTGGGTTTTAAGACGGTATTAAAGTTCCCACCGATCACGGTCAGACCCTGGGGGAGGGAGGATATTACAGAAGTCTGATTTTAAATTACAATACTGAAAATGCCACTTTTAGAATGTTGGCATTTTCTTGTCTTAGCCATATGATGCCTGCAGCCTGTCTTTGGTCACATGACTGGGTGTAGTTGGTCTTTGTGTATTCCTCCTAGACAACCTCACACAATGGGAGCTTGGGTGTGTCTGAATGGGCCATCACTGGCAGTATGGGAGGGAGGAGCTGGGCCCAGTTTAACTTACACCTGAATAGGCTGTGTCCTATTTCCACACAAAGGGCTTCATACTCCCTGTAGTTAGTCTAGAGCCAGGGCAGGGAAAGCAGAACATCTGTTCACTTCAAAGGTATGGGTGTAGAAGCTTCTCCCCAGTTCAAAGGTACAACTGTGTATATTAGAAGGACCTCAGACACCATCACTTCAGTACACTCCTGGACCTGTGGATACTCTGCCAGGAAGAAGGACTGGTATGCTGCTGAAAGGACTGCCACTCTGCTGAACTGTTGCTCTGAAGGAACTGCTTCCCTGCTGTGCTGACCATGTGCCTGCTACCCTCTTGCCTGGGTGGGAAGGATTGGACCTGCATCTCTTAAACCCAGAACCCAGAGTGACTCCAAGAGCTAGTTGGCTAGCCTCCTGATCTGAATCCTCAGGGACATAACAGGCTTCCCACAACCTTGCACCTGTATCTGGACTCTGCCATCTGTGAGTCTGCCCTACCAAGAGGTGTCACCCCAGCCCTGGACCCTTGGAAATGGGCCTAAGGTGCTTACCAGCAGGAACCAAGGCATCTTCTCTGCTGAGTGGCACAGCCCCAAACCGTACTTGCACATCTCCTCAGCTAAGCGGCTCATCCTGGAGCAGAACCGATTCATCGCCGCTGCTGTATGAATTGGACCCCGCGCAGAAATCCCGCATCACCCTCGCAGTCATCTGAACCGATGTATTGGCAAAGGCACGGTGCATCTCCGGCCCAGGTCCTCGCATCTTTCATTAACGGCAGCCTTGATGACGACTCTGGACTCCACATCGCAGCCTCACAGCTCTGCGGAACTGATGTATCGCCAGCTGCACACCCGTCATCCCCAGCTCCAGGCTTCGCACTGCAAGCCCGTTGACAGGATCCTCAATATTGACTCAACTGGACCTCTCACTGCAGCCTCGCCGTATCTCAGATCTGATGCATCACTTCGGCTGCGCTGTGCTTCATTGAGTCAGAGCCACACGATGCTCTGCAACTAGGATTTAAGGTACTTTGTTCAGTGGGCCTAACTGGGTACTTGTAGCTGGCCCATGTTCCATCGCCTATGGCCTGAACTTGTGACTTTGTCATGGTCTGGCACAACCAGATATCCCTTGTTGGTGCTTTGTGCGTTTTTGCGCTATTTCAACCTAAAACTTAAAAATTCAGTATCTTCGGTTTTACTAATTTGATTTTTGCCGTTTTGGTCTGGTTTTATTTATGAAAATAAGTTCTATTTCTCTAACCTGGTGTGGGATCTTTTCTGTGTGGTATTTTCACTGTTTTACACTTTGAAGTGTTGCACAAATACGTTATATGTTGCCTCAAAGTTAAGCTTGACGGCTCTGTGCCAAGCTATCAGAGGGTGAGTTTAGGGTTTGCCTGCTCCTTACCCTAACTAGGATTGTGGTTATTGCTTGACCAGGGCTCTCACCCCAGTCAACCAGTAATGCAATTTCTAAAAAATATATATATATTTTTTTTTTATTTGCATTACTGGTTGACTGGGGTGAGAGCCCTGGTCAAGCAGCAACCACAATCCTGGCCATCGCCAGTAAGTAGTTATAGTTAGTTATGAACTAGTTTCCATAGGCAAAGCATTTTTTGGCTTGCCTATAACTTTGACGCCATTTGATGAATCTGTGTGAGATTTTCAGCCCAAATCACTGGAAAGAATTACAACAAATTAAGCAGAAAGGTATGTCTTGGTTCAGGAAGCCACCTTTTTGGTATTTCAGTAGTTTTTGAGATATTAAATGAAAAACAAACTTATATATCTAGGGACGTGGATACTCAGGGGATCTGACAGTCTCCCTGCTGATATCTGATTAGCTGCCAACAATTTAACCAGGAAGTGTTAGCAGCCATCTTGGGACTCGGCTTCAGCCAAGTCCCCAAACAATTTTAAAAAATAGAAAAGGGGTCATGGTAGTAATACCCTGAACCCCTAGCTCTGGTCCTGAGGTCTCCCTGTGACCCTGCCAGGGAAAAAAGCGGGAATCGCAGCCAGATTCACGACTCCGGCAAAAAATCACAAATAAAAAAGAAGCGTGGGCTCCCGCGCTTTTTTTTTAGCCCCTGGGGGCATATTGGCTGTTTTGTTTTTTGAGGGGGTGCTTGCGGCCCCCATCCCCAAGGGGAATTTAATCCTGGGGTCCACCACCTCCCTGGGGTTTATTATTATGATTGAAGGGGGTCACGTTTCCCTCTCCTCAGGCCTTTAGAGACCCCGGGGACCACCCCGGGGCTTTAGAATAAAAAAAGAGGGGGGCCGTGTGGACTTCATTCCTATTTCCCCCAGGGACCACAACCTCCCTGGGGCACAAAAGTACAGTACAGCACGGCACCCCTCCTGGGCCACATTTGGTCCCAGGAACCAACACCTCCCTGGGGCATTGCCAAACTGAAAGGGGGAAGGGGCTGTGCTGCACCCTTCCCGGTCCATATACAGCCCCGGGGACCACCACCTCCCTGGGGCTGGCCTGTGGAAACAGAAGGAGGGGGGCCATGCAACCCCCCCTTGCTGGAGTCATTAATGGCCGTGGGGACTGCTACCCCCAGGGCCGGCTCCTGCTATCTCCGGAGGTGCCAAACCTCTGGAGGTAGCTGTTTGCTTTCACTTGGAAGGAGCTGTTACAGCTCCCTCCAAGCGAGAGTAAATGCTAACTCTGCTCCCAGCAAGCGGGGGTTGTCAACTCCTCTTGCTTGCTGGGAGCAGAGTTTTCATTTGTTTCCCTGCCCGTTGTCAAGCGGGCAAGGAAACAGATAAAAGTATTGCTCCCACACACAGGGAGCTGCATATTTAGCACCTCCCTGTGTGCTGGAGCAATGCCAGGGACTGAGGGGGCATTGAGGCTCCCTCGTTGGTCCCTAACACTGCACACTGGGTACCCTGGGTGGGCTCAAGGGCACCCAGGAACAGGAAGCCGGGTCCAGGGACCAAATAAGCCCAGGGAAGAGGGCTGCATAGTCCCAAAAGGTTTGCAAGCAATATCTTCCTGTCAGAGAAAAAGGGCAAGGGCCATTGGTCGGTAATCAATCTCAGGGAGTTCCATGAGTGGTTGGTCTTCCGGCATATCAAGACAGAGGGAATTTACCTTGTCTGGGATGTTCTTAGCACAGGGGATTGGACGGTTCATCTGGATCTTGGGATGCCTATCTGATGTTCCCAATATTTCTCCTATATCTCAGGTTCTTCCAATTTCTCCAAAGGAGGCAGGTATTCCAGATCAGCACCCTTCCTTTCAGCCCATCATCGGCACCCTTCCTTTCAGCCCATCATCGGCACTGTGGTGCTTCACCAAGGTATTGAGACAGGTGATAGAATTCTCAGGGTGAGGGGGATACAATTAATCATCTACATCAACATCATATTAATAATGGATGTGTTCCCTTCAAAACAAGTGCCAATTGGAGACAGCAAATCTATCTTCAGGCTTTCGGATTCATCATCAATGCAGAAAAATATGAGTTTATGCGAAGCTAAGGGTTTGTCTTGTTTTCCAGGTAAATTATCTAGCAGCCCTTGGGTTACCGCGACTTTGAGCGTTTCCCGATTCCTTCTCCTCCTGGGGACTTCAAATTACGTCCCTCCCAGTAAGTTCCCCTTCCCCTTCCATTCCCTTTCCACGCCTGCAAGCCCGGTCTCCACCCCCGCTCAATTCTTCCTTTTTCCCCTTAGATAGAATCTTCAATGGTCCCATCTCATTTTCCTTGGCACCTTGCCGTTCCTGCCATTTGACAGCACCCCACCTGGATTTTGACAGTGTACCCGCTCACGTAAGTCGCCTCCCCCCAGTGGGTCTAGCGCGTTTCCACACTATTCTTATCTTTGAGCCTAGTCATGCGGTAATTGTCTGCCGTGCCCCAGCCCTTCCCTGTCCCCTACCCCCACTTGGGCTCACCTTTTAACTAGTTCTTATACTTTCCCCTCTCTCTTCTTCTTGGTCCACCATGGAGTGTTCACATGTATACAGATATATATGTATATCCTTTCATCCCCAGCACTGCCATATAAATAAGTAACCTGGTCCTGATGATGGCCTAAATACCCCAACAGGCCGAAACGCCGTCAACTTTTTACAGCGGAATTTTCGGCGCTCCCATCAAGGATACCCTACTTGATGAATTTGTATTCATTACCATTTATTGTTTGGGTGTCCTAACTATGTACATTTTACCTTCACTTGCTCTTCGTTGCGCCTCCTATTGTTGTACATACATTCTCACATGTCACTTGCGCCGTCACAATCCTTCACAAGCACTTGTGCATAGTATCCCACAGGTTACGTCATTCAATGTAACGCAGTGCCTTCCATACGTTTGATTATATGAAGCCTAATATGTCAAATGTGTGTATTCACTAAAAATACAATTTATGTTACAAAACATTTTGTCTCCCTGGTTTTCTCCCCTTTTTGATTCTATTCTCAGCAACTAAATGTGCTATGTGTAACTGACCTTTAATTCACACCCTTTGAGACACTGTTTTATGATATAGATGTTTGCCCTAGTCTCTTCAGGGTATATGGACTACCTCCTGTAGTCTGATACTGTTTGCCTGGTAGGTGTGACATGGCTTTCGTCTTCTCATTCTCTGCGCATGATACCTGCGTGTCTGAACTGTAACTCTGTAACCTCAGGTCAGATTATATCAGTTCCTTCAGAGGCTGCAAGCAACACCTATTTCCAACTCGTCACAGGGGTGTTGCTTGCAGCCTGTGAAGTGATTGACAGGCAGTCCCAGGAATACAGGGCTTATGCCCTAGACGCCCGGGACTGCTTTTCAATATGACTCTGCTGCGTGTAATGAATGGGAGGTCTTTTCAGACCCCGAAAATTGCAGGCCTGGGCTGGCGCTGGCACCAGCATTCGGAGTTGCGCACACGCAGCTTCAGGAATCACCTCGCTATCCGAGCCCTGACCTTAAGGCAGCTTATACTCCTGCCAACACTTACTCATTTCAAGGCAACATCTTAGCCGCATTATTTTAGGGAATACCGCCCCTTGGCCTCAAACCACTGGATACTGTGGCCAATCCACATATCAGATTTAGACTTAACCAGGATATCTGGATTTGCCGACCTCCTCAGCTGAATGTTATAGGCATGAGGTCTGACTACTGAACCTTCTCAACAGACCAGCCCTGACGAAGTACTAGGGATATCTCCCATTAAACGGCGAAACACGTGTTGGCTAAAAGAAGGTCACCTGAAGAAAATAAAACACAACACTGAAGAAAAACAAACGAAATCTCCTTTGCTCATCACTAACTCTGTCTGTTATATAACAAAACTGTAAATGAATTGAATGGCGTGTGCTTCATACGACTAGTATCTAGGTCAGCCCTGAGTCTGCTTAGGAATTTAAAAAAAAGAAAATGCTGGTTGTGTGGCACATGCTCACTATTGGCTGCCTGACTCATCTCCGCAAGGACGAGAGGCAGTCAGGCACTGAGGGCAGCACCCAGCATGGGCTTGAAGGAAGTGACCCGAAAAGGGCCACCCGGGTTATCTACAACCTCCTAATAACCTTCCACAAAATGAAGAGCCAGTCAGACAGTAGAGAATACAAACAGTTGTTTATTAGCAATACTCTGTAGAGGAGTCCAATCTGACCTGCACCCTAAGATGTCTGCCGAGGGACTGCCTTTCACAAGCATAAAGGTGACAATTATACATTTCAGCCTGAGCACAAGACACACCCACCCAGTAACTTTCCACAGAAGGCAGCAGAAACAGAGGGGGCACACAAAGATGATCTAAGAGTCTGAGACCGGGCACACACTATCTCTCTGGCAAGGTCATTCTGTCCATGCCTGCAGCTGAGACAGTGGGGGCAGGCTCCATCTCATGAGAAAGGTATGCAGAAGTACAAACAGTGTATTAATTTATACAGCGAGGCCCAACTTACAGAGACACAGGGAATTCTACACAGCTGCTACTTGCAGAGCCAGGGAACAATTAGTTGCAAACATGGCCTAGAATTAGCGCCTAAGTATAAAATGGCGCCGCAAAGGCTAACTTTTTTTTTTTTCCCTCATATGACCTCCGTAGTTATAGCAACCGCTCGACCTGGTCCACCTCTGGTGCATATAACTTGGTGGTTCCACTCTCAGCTGATGTTCTTTACAGGGAGCACCCGTAACACACAACCTGAGCTGACCAGAGGTTTTAATCATTGGAACTAATCCTGTCCCTTAGTCTAGCATATCTCATCCAAGAGAAGAATCATCCAACAGATTCCAAAACAACCCCATATCTGGCCTTTCTCTATAAACATTTACCCTCTGATCTAAAGCTCTAAAATATCTTACAGCGTTCCACCAAGCATTCCAAGTGGGAGGTACCATCTGACGCCACAATTTACAAATCTCTCTCCTGGCCAGCAGGATCAGATAAAACACCAATTTATGTTGCAACCCTATCGGGCCCAGCGCCCCCCCCCCGGTGTAGATACAATGCCAAATAATATAAGAAATGGACTTACCTCCACAACGGAACCCAGGACCCTGGAGATGGTCTTACCCACGCTTCTCCAAAATTCTTGTATTTTGGGACAAGAAGCGAATACGTGAACATCATCTGCATTCTGACAACCACATCTCAGACAGCTAGCTTCTCCACCACCCTTTATTCTGGATATTTTAAGAGGGGACCAGTATATCCTATGGCGTGTGAAAAAGTGGTTTCTTCTGAGTGTGGCAGATTTAATCAGTGGGTAAAGAATATCAAGAGATACTTGCCAGATATCTTTCAGCTCGTTCCTTGGGAAGTAGTTCTTCCAGACCCGGAATGGCTGTTCCATCTTTCTATCTACTGCTGCCAGGAGATGGTTATACAATTGAGCCACTTCTTTCTTCCTTGGGGCCAAATCTTGTAGTTCATTTTCCATGGGATTATCTTCCTATAGGGACCAGCGTTGACTCTTACACCAAGATGAAAGCTGATAAAACTTAAACCTAGACAGAGTTCCGCTCGTAGTATGACTCCAGAAGTCCCAAGGATGACATTTATTACCCACTACGAGATCCTTCCAGTGTGAGGTTCCAGCCTCTTTTAGTGGTTGAGCTAGAGCGTCCAAAAGACACTCAGGTGTACCAGGAGAATCCCACACTGGGGCCCAATCACTATAATAAGAAAGTCCCAAGCAATCTCGACAGTCCGACCATAACTTGCCCGCCATACGCAACATCTTCAGACGGACTTTTTAAAAAAATTTGAGGGAGCCGAATTTGTACATGAATCCTAGCTCCACTACGCCTACTAGCATAGCTTTAAACATGCTGCCTATCAGTGAGTCATCTGGAGGGAGCAGTAGCATCCTACAGTTTTTTAGTTGGTAGGCCCAACAATACAACTGGAGATCTGGTAAGCCCATGCCTCCTCGCAATAATTGGCGCATAAGTTTTTTCCAGGACAACCTGATCCCTTTACCTGCCCAGATAAAGGAAGATATCATGCCTTGGATTTTAAGAATATCGGCTTTTACAAATTCTAGGGGATATTATTAAACAGATAGGTGTATTTCGGGAGGACACACATCTTAATCAAGTTAACCCGACCATAATGGGAGAGTGGGATGTTCTGCCATCTTTTTAATAAGACATCAACCACCTTCGAGACTCTATCTAAGTTAATTTTAGGGATTTGAGTAAGGTCCTGAGTTATTATAACTCCAAGGTATCTAAGCTCCCTAGCGAAGATCCCCTCTTGGTCAATGATATTCCACGCCATAATCTCAGTTTTATCATTGTTTATTTCATAACTTGATAATTTCCCAAAAATCTGGGCCTCAACAAGAAGCTCCGGAAGTGTAATGTTAACGTTAGAGGATAATAAGATCAAATCATCCGCATATAGCACTAATTTCCTCACAAACCCATTTACTTGAAAGGGAGCGATCTTCTGGTTTAGTCTTAGACTCTGGGCTTAAGGTTCTATGTATAAATCGAACAATATGGGGGACAACGGGCAACCCTGCCTAGTGCCACGCCCTATTTTAACAACAGGAGAGAGGCTACCGTTAACCAAAATCCGAGCCTGGGGGGACTTATATATTTTTAAAAGGACTTCCCTAAAACCATCGACGAAGCCAAAGATCTTCAGAGTCCTATCCAGGAAGTGCCAATTCACGCGGTCAAAGGCTTTGGCTGCATCGACAGTAATAATTGAGAGAGGAAGACCCTGTGATGAGGCCAGATCGGCCGCCCCGATTAAGGTATGTACCAGATCCGACATCTGCCGTCCCGGTAGAAAACCCCTTTGGTCCTCATGAATCATCGGCCCTATGATCTTACAGAGCCGATTATTCAAAATCCCAGCAAAGACCTTATAATCAGCATTTAATAACGAGATTGGGCGGTATGACTGGCACTGAGTTGGATCCTTACCGGGCTTCAGGATCAATGCAATAACTGCATCACTCCAGGAGTCAGGCAGAGGAGATGTACCATCCAAGATCTCATTATACAATTTCAGCCAGACAGGGATAACCTCCTCCCTCAATATAGAGTAAACCTCAATCGGGATCGCATCGGGGCCTGCCGCTTTCCCCTTCTTAGCTGTGTCTAAAACAGTTAATATCTCACTCCCTGTTATTTCTAGTGTGAGGACTCCCTGACTGGCCTCAGTTAATTTTGGAAGCTGTTTCCCTTTGAGCCACCCATCAATATGTTCCTCTACCACCTGAAGATCTTCTCGGTATAACTCCTGAAAAAATTGCGCGAAGGCTTGTTCTATATTCCCTTTATCCTCTATAATTTGTGTACCAACTTTGATCTTAGTAATATAGTTGTTAGATCTATCTACCCTACTCTTCATAGCAAGAAGCTTACCACAATTCTCCCCTTGCTCAAAGTCCCTCATTTTACTTGCCTCCCATTTTTGGAGTAAGATCTCTTCAGACTTAAGTCTAAACTTCAGCTGCAACTCTTCAACTCTCTTTATTAAATTGTCGTTTTCCATTCTGTAGTTCTAAATCGGCCAGTTCTTTCCTCTCTGCTCTAGCCCACCCCACAACTGCCCCTTTTAGTATCCCTCTCAACCAGGCCTTAAAAGTATCCCAAACCACATGCAAGGGGGCAGACCCCAAATTGTCCTGAAAGAAGCTAGCTGTTTCAGACTTCAAAAAGCCAGGGGTTGAAGATTGCAGAAGGAATTTCCAATTTAAAGTCCACCTCCTCAGAGTAGGCTCTAGGGGGAGTTCCAGATTAAGAGCTATGGCATCATGATCAGATAGATGTATGGGCAGATATTCAATTGAGCTGACTTTATCGAGATCAGAGTATTCCATAAATATATAATAGATTCTGGAATAATGAGAATTCTTCTTGCTATAAAAGGAGTATTCCCTACTCTCTCCCATTTTTTTCCGCCATACATCACAGAGGTTGAAATTTTTTAATATAGTCAAAAGATGGGCTTTAACACGCGGAACTGCTACCTGCGTTCTAGGGGAGGACCTATCTAGCTTGTTGTTCAAAAGCACATTAAAATCTCCTCCCAGAATCAAAGGAGCCTCATAATCGGCCAAGGCAAGACAAAGATTATTCAGAGGGGTTATATCGTCCTCATTGGGCCCATAGTAACTAGCAAGTGTATATTTAGACTCCTGATATTTGATTTCCGCAATAACCCAGCGCCCTCTATCATCTACCTGAGACTTAATGAGCTCGACTCCCGAATTCACTTTAAGTATGACAGCAACCCCCTTCGAGCAGCATTGCTGATCTGTAGCTATGATCTTATCAACCCATCTTAGTTTTCCAAAAAATGCCTTACACTCTGGCTGTAGAAGATGGGTCTCCTGGATCATAAATATCCTGGCTGAACTGTTTTTTAGGTATTGAAGAATCAGACGCTGTCTTCCTTTAACCCTTAAACCGTTAACATTCCAACTTAGGAATTCAAGGTGCCGCTTCCCTCCCCAAGCAGGTCTATCCCCATCATTGTCCTGACTCCTCCCTCTGCTGTAGCTACTGGAGGTTATTATGTCACATGAGATTGTTGTTACGCTTTTTTTTTCTTCCCAATGTTCCCCACCAACAAACGTGAAAACCCTCACTACCCCCAGAACCCCCCAACCCACCCACGGGAACCCTCCCTGACTACCCATTGGCAATAAACTATTGCCTTTCGAGCCGGAGCCCTCCAGCCTCCAACATAAAAAAGAAACAACTAATAATAAGTGCTGAATTCCCTTAAACTGTAAACTATACGCTAGAATTAGTTTGCGCCAAGAAGCTGTCTACTTCCTCCGGGAACCTAAAATTGTACATCTTGTTAGCCCATACAACTTTTAGAAAGGCAGGAAATCGCAGCTGAACTTGAGCTCCCTGGTCCCTTAACCGCTTCGCTGCGATCGGAATTCCGCCCAGGTGCTGGACATTCCGATCGCGGGTGTGGTCGTGACGAGCTCAGCTCGTCATGCGCACAGCGCGACCGCGCAGCATGACGAGCTGAGCTCGTCATGAGCATCGAAGGGGTTAATGCATCCATTCTCTTACCCAGTTCCCATCTTCTATCTTCTGTGACCCGGGAAATATCGGACCATATTCTAAAGGAGGCATCCTGAACCTGTGTAGACTTAAGTTTAAGGGCCGCCCCCAATAGCTGCTCCTTAAGAAGATAGGATTGAATATAAACTAGAATTTTCCTAGGCTTTTTCCGGGCAGGATTCAACTTAAAGGGGTCCCTGTGGACTCGCTGGATCTCAGTTTCCCAGACATGGGCTGCAGCAATCTGGGGGAAGGCTTTAGTCAAAATGTCAATTACACAAGCTTTTAAATTATTACCTTCCAACCCTTCTTTCAGGTCTAAAATTCTGTTGTTGTTCCTTCTCGAAATATTTTCAAGCCTCTCCAACCTCTCTGTCAGGTCCCGCTCTTTTTCTTTCAGTCTAAGCACTTCTTGGGTATTATCTTTAACCTCTAAACCCAATTCCACCACTTTATTCTCAAGGGCCTCCATCCGATGCGTCAGTGCCGACAAATTTTCCTCTAAGCTGGTGCAGGTATCTTGAATCTTCTTCTGATTGGTTTCAGAAGTGGAGAAGCGGACCCCAATCTCCATCGATAGCTGCCTTAACATCCCGTGTAATGTGTCCGGGCTTTGTGTTACTAGGACCGAGGACGTATCACCTGGCTCATCTAGTTCAACATGACTACCACCCCCTTGCATAGAGACCATGGTGGTCTCACTTAATGGAGAAAATCGATTAGAGAGAGGAATGGCAGAATTTAACTCCAAAGATTCGCCTGACGCTGGCGCAACCTGTTTTGCGGATTTCCCATTACCCTGAGTATTAGCCATAAAATATGACCTAAGTGAGGGAGTCACTTTAGTAAGGACTTGGTTCTTATTTTTCTTCCGGCTCTTCACAGGAGTAGATTTCCCAGATTTATTAAGAGGCCTCCTATGTTTATTATTTATTACTAAAGTGTCTGCGGCGTGACAAGGTTGTTCAAGTTGCTGTGCAAAAGACTCTTCTCCTATAAGGGTACGTGATCTTAATTTGTACCTTTTGCCTAGGGGTACCTCTGATATATTTAGCTTTGTCAGGCCCCCCTCAGTAGGCTGATCCCCTTTTTTTTCAGACTGCCCAGATTTCCCAAATTGCTGTGTAACTAACTCCATGGGCAAGGGGCAATCTCATTCCTTAATTTAGCTATCTTGATTGGTTTATCACAGCATGTATCAAGGCAGTCCACTAAATAACTTTTTTCTGGGGCAGCTTTAAACTCGGTGCCTGTATCCAGCTGTAAATGGCACCTGGTGGTGAGAGTCTTTGTATCTGGGCGAGGTATACCACGAAAACTGCCCCTACAGTAGTTCGGGCAAGGATTGGATAAATGATTGTGGGAAAAACACCGGGCACGACGACACTCAGCAAGTGCCCCCGCCACCCTAAATAGTGAAAATATTGGGCCGCCGCACATCCAGAAGCCCGCAAACAGTAGCAATCAACTGCAACCCCCCCCTGTCCCTTACCGCACCTCACCAGAGCAGCAGACTCAGCTCAGCTCTGGCCTCGCGTCTCCACTGCCTCGCTCCTCCCAGGCTACGGAGAGCTGGAGGGGCCGCTGCCTGTCCGTGAAGCAACGCCGTGTCAGCTCCGTCTCCCCCTCGCTCCTCCTCGGATCGCACAGAGCAGCAGAGCAGGCAGGGAAGGCTCGGCACGCCCGCACCGGCAAAGGGGCTCCAACGAAGGCTCAAACAAAGGTCCCGACCCCAGCCGCCGGGCAACAACGCAACACAAAGAGGATAAAGCACGGAAAAAGGAGGTATGCGCTAACTTTTTAGGAAAACTTCAGGGGATTTTCAGCAGCAAAGACTCATGGCAGAGACTAGAGGGCAAATGACCCGCGACCGGCTAGCAAGCTGGCCGCCATGTTCCCCTCACCTGCTCGGACTCAATGTCCCGCAAAGGCTAATTTAACAATCATTACATATGGTAGCACAGATCAGACTTTTAATTTAATTCTAACAGGCTTAAAGCCCTTATTTGATTAAAAAGCAACTTATATGGATGGTAATTGCTCTTGGAAATTACCATCCACATAACTTTGAAATCTAGGTGTGCGGCGCCCTGGCGCCCTGTACTGGTGGCCGCTGCTGGTGGAGAGGAATTATGTGGGTTGTATTGGAATTGTTAGTTGTGTAATTGTGTGTTGTGTAATGTATTTGAGTAGTGGAATTATGTGGCATAGTGAATAGATACTGGTGAGAGCTGCAGAGAATAGATAGAAAGGAAGAATGAGAGGGATAGGTAGTTTGTGTAGGAAGCGGTTATTGAACTTGAGACAATAAAGCAGAAATACTAAGTAAGAAAGATAGAAAGAAGGGGGGAGCAGGCGATAGACGCATAAAGAGGGAGGTTTTGTGTACGCAGAAGACACCTTAAGAAGACAAAGAGAGCGTGGGTTTGAGGGACGGAAACTTTGAAAAGTTACAGGATAGAAACTGTGCTAGATGCCCTGAAGTTAACCACATCAAAGGGGCAGGAATGGTGCATGAGAGAGCAAGAGAGATGGGCATGAAAGTGTACAAGAGAGAGAGATAGAGGGATAAGTGGAAGGGACACAGAGAGGGGGGAGACGAGAGGTGGATCAGTGCACAGTGTGAGGAGGTACAGGAAGGTAGCATGTGTGAGTAGGCAGCATAGAGAGGAGACAGGTAGTCAGGGAGGGATGAGAGAGGTCAGTGGTATTGCGAGATGAGAGTGGGAGTGTGAGAGGGAGATGAGAGGGGAAGTGGGTGAAGCAACAGCCGTCCAGCCTGGACCAAACTGTTAATGAGTGAAGCTCATGCGGATTTGTAAAATTATGTAAAGCACTTTATAGTGCGAATTCCAGGAGCACGGTGTAAGACAAAGAGAAGAGTGCTCTGTTAGTATTTTCTGGTCTAGTAATGGTTAATGTCTGTAGACCGCATTGGGAGATGCCATGCCCCTGTCCCCTTCCTGTTCCTGACCTGGGTTCTTAGGCAGCTGCAATGCAATGTTGGGAGTGATGCAGCAGCAGAGACAGCTGGCAGAGTAATATGATTCACTTCCTGCCACTCGCTTTTTAATCAAAATAAAACAAAAAAAACTGAAATATGGAAAGGGTGCGGCGGGACGGGAGGAGTGAGTTAATTAACCACACTTACATTGTGATGAATAATGGACTCAGTTCCACATTTTTACACCAAGGCAGCTCAGTGGAAATGTTAAGGGGGAAACATATTTCTACATTCTGAAAACGGAGTACTTTGACCTTCCCCCAGGGTGACAACAGATGCTTATTTTCATCTGAACCAAAATTGTAAACACACCGCATCGGAACGGTCCATACAAATAATTCATTCTCATGAAACAGCTGAAAGAAAAAGAAAACAAACTATATTTTGTGGCTGAACAGGCCTGCAGGAAAACGCAATGTTTATTTTTCGTACAGAGAGCACGCTCTACGCTTCCACTCCTCTGACCAGCCCTGTGCAGGGCCAGTCTTCACTTATTGACGTAAGCCTCGTGTGGCATCGTCAGGTAAGTACTAGTTGTGGAGAACGGCGGTGTGTGGTTGATGTGCCCTCCTCTGTCAAAAACTCATTTTTGTACTGTGGGGCATATATTCGGCTCCCTTTGCTTGTTTTGTTCAGTAGGGCTTGAGCCAGCTCAGGCGTTGACATGAAGTAGATCGGCTGCTGTTTGCTCAGAATGTGGAGGCAGCATGCAGTCCCCCAGGCTTCACAATCAGCTGTCAGCGCGACTTGTAAACACTCCACGTTTCACCACTTACTGTACACGTAGAGCCTTTAATTATTATGATGCAGATGGAAAAGCAGAAAGTGAAACATGAACTGGATCTACTGCACTGACAATCAAGTCTGGACTGGGAACCAAAACAGCCCTGGCAATTACGTCGGACCAGCCCGGGGTGGTTGCGGCGGGGTCCCTTTCAAAAATTTTTGATGACAAAATCATAGCAATTCATAACTCTTTCCCCCCACAAGACAACACTAATGTCTCAGGAAATCCTTTCAGGACAGCCTCAGATTCCCTACATATTTTGGACGAATTTACCCAGTGTAATTCAGACGAAGTGACCAAAGTTATGTCAAAAATAAAATCTGGTTCACCCACAGATCCTATGCCGCCGAGACTCCTTTCAATCATAACCCCAGCGCTGCTAGAAAATCTTACAGACCTATTTAACAAGTCACTGACACAATCTGAAGTCCCCAAGATATGGAAAACCCCCAGAGTTAGGCCAATACTAAAAAAATCTACCGCAGATCCTAAACTTCCTTCCAATTATCGCCCAATATCGCTGCTCCCTCATTTTGGGAAGATGCTCAAGTCGCTGGTTAATCAACAGCTCGTTGTCCATCTAGAGAGCCAGGGATTGCTAGACCCATTACAATCGGGTTTCAGGGCAGCCCATAGTACCGAAATAGCTCTGCTGGAAGTAACTGATAATATCAGAATGGCATTGGACAGAGGGCAGTCATCTATCCTCGTCCTGCTAGATCTATCAGCAGCGTTTGACACCATCTCCCACAGCATTCTTGAACATTGGCTTTGGGAGATTGGTGACAGGGGGAAAGCCTTGCAGTGGTTTAGAAGTTATCTGACTGATCGAACTACGATAGTACAGGTGGGAAATACCATCTCGTGTAGCAGGTCAGTCAGGATGGGAGTGCCACAGGGCTCGATTCTGAGCCCGACACTCTTCAACCTATACGTGACCCCACTGGCCAAATTGATCAAATCCTATGGGTTTGATGTTGTATCGTATGCTGACGACACTCAGATCTTGATCACTCTAGGTCCAGATCCAACGGAAACTAAGTCACGTTTTAAAGACTGTATGTCCCACATTGATAAGTGGATGAGCACAAACCATCTGCAATTAAATGGAGGAAAAACTGAAATCATGCTCTATGGCAAGGCTCATGAATATTGGTCGCCCGACTGGTGGCCCTCAAGTATTGGCCCCTGTCCAACTCCAACACAGACGGTCCGGAATTTAGGCTTTCAAATGGATAATAAATTATCAATGAAAAACCAGACAAATAAGACAATCAGCGTTTGCTTTGGCATCATGCGTAATTTACGCAAAGTTTTTAAATGGATTCCTACGGAGGCGAGAAAACCCCTAGTCCAGGGATTGATTATTAACCGCATGGACTATGGAAATGCCCTGCTGGCGTCCATAAATGAAAACCTTCTTTCAAGGCTGCAGGTTCTGCAGAACACTGCAGCCAGGCTAGTACTCAACCTTCCACCAAAATCCTCGTCGGCACCCAACCTGAAACTCTTACACTAGCTGCCTGTAAGAAAACAAATTTGTTTTAAGATTCTATGCTTAACGCATAAGAACATGTATGCAAGAGGTCCGGGTTTTTGGGCAAAAAAGCTAAGCTGGTATCAACCCGGTAGAACTTTGAGATCCAGCAATCAATCACTCCTTGTATCTCCCAGAATTCGTACTGCCACAAATGGAGGGAGATCTTTTTCCTTCCTTGCTCCGTCTTTTTGGAACAAACTGCCCCCACAACTACGCATCATCAATGACCATAACTGTTTTCGCAGGAAGTTAAAGACATGGCTGTTTGACATCTGACTGTATTAAATCTAGCTTATCTTGGAGTTTATCCGCCAGCGCCATGAGACTTTCGAGTGATATGTGCGCTAAATAAATATCCCATGATTTGATTTGGTTGCGACGCTGTTGGGAAACACTGCTGGTGCACTTTTGTTGCAGGGGGCCGATATTGCAGCACTGCGTCAAAACCAGACCCCGCAACAAAAACTGGTGGGAAACACTGCTGCTGTGCTTTTGTTACAGGGGGCAGATATTACAGCATTGCTGCAAAACCGGCCCCCAGTAACAAAAACGGCCCCCAACAGTCCAAAACCTGCCCCCACCATTCCGGCCCACCAGGAAAATGCCCGGTGCACGCTACCGCCAGTCCGGCCCTGCTGACAATTGTAATTCTTTTTCCTCATTATTTGACAGAAAAAACGACTTTCAGAAAAT
This sequence comes from Calotriton arnoldi, assembly GCA_963921515.1. Taxonomy (NCBI): domain Eukaryota; kingdom Metazoa; phylum Chordata; class Amphibia; order Caudata; family Salamandridae; genus Calotriton; species Calotriton arnoldi. Next base: position 1,403,339 of record CAWUFW010001446.1, on the reverse strand, counting down.
GGCTTATATACTAATATCAATTATGCATTTTGGAACCCTGAAAACAAATTTGATATTGACATAGCCAATTAGCATGGCTGGGAAGCATGCACCAGCCACTGTCACATATTTACATTGGTTTTTTTTTAAGTTTAAAAAAAAGAGTTTATTGAGAAGACATAAAGTGAGAGCATGCAATAATATGATACGTACAATACAATCATATAAAGAGCAATTCAAACATTAGATGAAACCTTGGTTAAGTAAAAAAAAATTAAAATACATATGACTGGGATGGAATGCCTAAATAAACAGATATAAATAATCACATCATTCATAAAAGATTGTAGTCTTGCTAGTAAATACACAAAAATGAGATGCAAAAAGTATATAATAATGTTATAATTAGGCCTGGGCGGTAAATTCCGTTCCGCTCGCGGAATTTGCGGAATTTGGGTAATTTCACGTTCCGCGGAGAACGCGGAACTGCCAAAAATTCCGCGATCCGCAGCTTCGCGGAATTTTTTGCTTGTTTGCGCTTTCAAAGTGCGTGTTCGCGAGATATTTCTCCCCGAGCACGCAAACAGCGTTTGGGAACAGGAAAAAAGCATCGCGAACGGGCGGAACAAGCAATTCCGCGTGTTCGCCGAAATTTTGCGTGCTCGCGGAGATTTTTTACCATTTCGCGGAGCTTTGCGTAGCGCGACTACGCAAATTCCGCCCACCCCTAGTTATAATACATCAAAGAATGTCATGGAGGTTGAACAACTTCTTGTTGGATAGGGGACCTAGAAAAAGATTGTCCAGCACTTGCTTCAATAAATCTTGTGATTGGTGCCCACAAAATTAAGCGTTTTGTAGCTAGGTGAATAGGATAGACAAAGGCCGTGTCCAATCTCTGATTATAACACACTGCGTACCACCAAGCTTGAAAGGACAATTTGGTAAATCCCTCCAATTTTTGGTAATTTGCTGGAAGGCAACATCTATTAACAAATATACAATCCTGACATTAAGAATATGATTATCCCAAACAGGAGAAATACTTCCTAAAAATATGTGAACAATAGAAAAAGGTACTCTAGTACCAAAAATCAAATTAATTTGAGACCATACGCTTCTCCAAAAATTATGGACATGTGAGCATGTAAAGAGCAAATGCTTCAGATCAGCGGACGAGGACGAACAAGTCCAACAGGTATCAGGGACATTATGGTGTCTCTTATGCAAAATGACCGGATGTAATAAGAGTCTATTATAAACAAAAAATAATGTCTTTGTGGTATTTGCTGCTCTGGATGATTTCCTGATCTTAGACCATATTTTGTTCCAGAAGGAAATTGACCATATCACTTCCTAATCTTCTTCCCAGGAGAGTTCCACTGTGAACTGCTCTGTATCAACATGTAAAGTACGAAGGTAGGTATAAATAGTAGATGCTTTAGGGCACGAGCGTAAGAAAATATGTAACCTATTGACTGAGTGGGATGTGGGGTCATTGAGAGACAAAACTTGGGTATGAGCATTCATTAAGGCTTGTTTTAGGAGTGTGTATTTAGGATGAAAAGAAGATGGAAGATCAAAAAGACCGCTAGCCTGTGAGAAGGACATAATCTCATCTTGAATAAAAAGTTGACGTACCCAAAATAGACCCTTCTGTCTCCATGTCTTCCAATAAAAAGGTTTGCCCCGGATCAACAAATAATCATTGTGCCAGAGTGTGGAGTTGAGAAAGGACTGTAAATCTGTGGGAGGTGACTTCGAAGTAGGTTCTAAAAGCTTACAAGAATGTTTAAGAATATTAGTGGAGGTAGATTGTGGTTTGCAGGTGAAGGAAAGATGTTCCTTAAAAGAGAAAGGGGAAAGATATGAACTATCAAGTTCCACCCATAAGGGACAATCTAATTGAGTATCCGAAAGCCATCTCGAGGATTGCCGAAGTAGGAAGGATTTATGATAATTGGGGAAATCAGGAAAATTAGCCCCATCTGCCTTTGGTTTTGTGAGTCGTAGTAATGACATACGAGGTTTTTTAGCATTCCACAAAAAGGATGACAATATGGAGTTAATCTTCTTAAAATACTTTAAAGGGATAGATACTTGAATATTAGAAATTGTATACAACACTATAGGGGAGAGCATCATTTTGATGGTGTCAAGACGCCCCCACCATGACAGATAAAGAGGGTGCCATTTGGAAGTTAACGTTGAAATTCTCTGTATGCAGCTCTCTAAGCATAAAGAAAGTGTTGTTGGAATGGAAGAAGCGAAAAGTAACCCTAGGTATTTTATGTGTTTAGAGTTCCAAGTAAAATTTGAAATAGCAAAATCTTCTTTAAAAGTAAATTTAGTCAGAGGTAATATTTCACATTTATCTCTATTTAATTTATAACCCGAGATGGAAGCAAATAGTTCCACCTCATATAGGAAGGCAGGGATAGAGGAATGTGGGTTGGATATGAATAATAATATGTCATCAGCGTAAGCTGCTAATTTAATTTCTCTATCATTAACCTTAAAGCCATGAATATCATTATTTTGACGTATTTTGGATAAGAAGGGTTCTAAAGCTAAGTTAAAGAGGAGTGGAGATAGTGGACAGCCCTGACGCACGCCTCTCTTCAGATCAAAATAAGAAGATGAGTTACCATTAGCAAAGACTGCAGCTCGAGGATTAGAATATAAGAGCGAAATCAAAGATATGATCTTTGGACCAAAACCGAACCACTTGAGCACTTGAAAAAGATGTGGCCAATTGACACGGTCAAATGCTTTCTCCGCATCCAGGGCCACAGCAGCTAGGGAATGAGGAATTTGAGAGGACTTAGATAAGATGTAAAAAAATAGGCGAGTGTTATCAGAAATGAGACGTCCTTTTATACAACCAGACTGCTCCGCCCCTAACAATGGAGGAAGAAAGGATTCCAGACGTAGTGCTAAGGCTTTGGACAATAGTTTATAGTCAATGTTGACCAAAGAAATAAGTCTAGTCCTTTCCGTCTTTCGGGATTAAACAAATTAATGCTTCTGAAAAAGAACCAGAGGATTTGCCCATTTGTAAAAAGGAATCAAAAAGGGTATGCAATTTGGGGAGGAGCAATGGAGCGAAATGTGTTAAAAATTCTACTGTAAACCCGTCCGGTCCTGGAGCCTTGTCCTTCTTGATGTCTGTAGTGCAGTGAGAAGCTCTTGATGTGAAATGTCAAATTCTAAAGGAGTATAATCTATTTGGGATTCAAAGGAACGGTGAATTCCTGACAGGAATTGTGAAATCTCAACCTCTGAGGGTGTGTATTCCGGTGTGTATAAATCTTTGTAAAAGAGGAGAAATTCATCCAGTATTTCAGAATCTTTAAATCTTAACGTGTCCTGTTTATCAAAAATTGACTCGATGTCAAGCTTGTTATTTTTAACCTTTAAATAATTTGTCAAAAGTTTACCAGCCTTGTTTTGGCCACCATAGAATTTTGCACTTGACTTTAATAGATAAAGAGAAGCATTATCAGTCGAATCTTTATTAAATTGGAGCTTAGCTTCAATAAGCTGAGACAAACATTCTTTGGATTTCGAGGAATGATACGAATGCTCCAGTTTCTTTATCTTTGTCAAGAGATTTTTAGTAATTTCACATGAGATTCTACGTTTTTTAGACACAAAACCTATAATAAAATCTCTGGCAGCTGCTTTAAATGCATCCCAAATAATAGAGAAGGGTAAAGTGTCAGTCTGATTTAAAGAGAAATATTCGTTAAAAAAAGAAATAAAAGAGGAGTTAAAAGTATGATCTAGAAGGAGTGAGTTATTAAAACGCCATCTCCTGGGAGAACTAGATTTAGATAAAATGTCCAATTTGATAGAGATAGGGGCATGATCAGATATTAAAATTGTCCCAATATCTGCGTCTCTCAAAGATTGAGCTATATTATGAGACACAAAAAAGTGGTCTATTCGAGATTGTGACTGGTGAGAAGGAGAATAAAAGGTATATTCCCTTGTGACAGGATTACAAATCCTCCAAGCATCAATAAGCTTGTATTGTTTTATGACATCAAGAAAATTTTTATGGGATCTATGTGATTTAAAGGAGACTAGCGAATTACGGTCTATGAAAGGGTCAACAATTTGATTACAGTCTCCAGCAAGGATAAAATTATCGTCAATGCAAGACGAAATTTGTTGTGATAGAGAAGACCAAAAAGAAGAATCACCACTAGTGGGAGCATACACATTAAGCAAAGAAACCGGAGCATTCCCAATTTGCAATCTAGTATACAGCCATCTTCCCTCGTCATCAGATGATAGAGAGATTAGTTTAACAGAGATCGATTTATGACACAGCGTCACCACACCATTGCGCTTACCATCTCCTGGGGAAAAGAAAACGTCTCCCACCCAATTTCTTTTACATTTTGAAGATTCAGCTGCCGTTAAATGAGATTCCTGTATAAGAGCAATGTCAGCTTCTAACTTGGATAAATGTGTTAAAACACGTTGTCGCTTAATAGGGGAATTCAAACCTCTAACATTCCATGACACAATTTTCAGAGACATGAAGGCAATGACATGAGTATAAAAAGAAGGTAGAGATCAAGGCAAGCCATCCAATATCAAATAACAACTGTAACATCAACTAGGTCATGTACATCTTTGATATAGATATATGCAGATCTTAACAGAAAATAGTTCAAATGCAAGTGCAAAACATAATAGAACAAAGACAATATATTTAAGAAAGTCTTAGGGATAAACAAGAGTGAAAGGGGAAAAAGGGGTAAAACAGACAAAAGAAAAAGGACAAAGGTTAGGAACATACCTAAGAATCCAATTGGAAGTGGGGGGGAAAGACCACTTGGGAAGGTGGGACGTCCAAGCATGACGAGGGGGAGGACGAGGAAGAACCACGGCTCACAAAACAAGACTGAGGGCAAACAGGAACAAATAAGAGCGAATCTGTAAGGAAAGAAAAAATAGTTAGTCAATAGAAATAACAATGCTATAAGTAGTAATGAGTCTAATAAAACATTTCCATAATAACCAACAATGTTTTGAGAGTAAGAAGATATTTGCTACATTCAAGAAAGAAGAAGAAAAGAAGAAGTACTAAACACTATTACAGATCTATACAGTCTGAGATGAAGACAATCCCGAAAAATCCATTGTTTCTATCTTGCAGGAGTTGATAAAGCTTTTCAATTTGATCGGGTCTTCATAAGTCATGGTTCTGTTCTTGTAGGTAACTTTAAACAGACAAGGGTGGAAGAGACCATAGCGAGCTCCGAGTGATCTGAGATCAGGTCTTAAGTTGAGAAACTCCTTACGTCTGTCAGCTGTGCTTTTAGCGTATTCCTGAGAAAAGTATATGGTGTTACCGGAACAAACAATGAGCTTGACTCACCTGACTGCTGAAAGAACCTTGAGTAAGTCAGTATACTCTAAAAAATACAAAATAACACCTCTGGGGCGTCTTGAATTAGCAGGGGAGACTTGCTGACGGCCCAAGCGATGAGCACGCTGGATATTAAGAGAGGTTTCTGCTGGCATATTCAAAATCTTTGGAATGAAAGATTTGAAGAAATCAATAGGATCGTTACCTTCTGTGGCCTCCACCAGTCCATAAATGCGCAGATTATTGCTCCTGTTTCTATTTTCAAGGTCCTCCACCTGCTTCTGGAGTAAGTTAACTTGAGACTGAAGAGAGTTAACCTTACCTTCAGTGAGCCCGAGTGAGGACATATTACGTTCTACCACAGATAGTCTTTCGTCCATCATTGACCACTTTTCTGTGAGAAATTGTAGTTTGGTGTTGGTTTCCTCCATAAATTGTCGTAATGAGCGAATTTCCTCCAGTAACATATCTAATGAAACAGGAGAGGATGGTTTCGGAGGAGATGGTGGATCCTTTTTTTGACGTTTTGTGGAAACTTTCCCTGCAGTGACAGGAGCAGGTATCGAAGAGGAGGAGCCCCTCGATGCAGATGCCAGAGATTCTTCCATTTTAGAATATCTTGAAAAAACTGTAGAATTCTTGATGAAAACCTGCGTGGGGCGAGCCAAGGAAGAACTCACTCTCCTCAGTCTTCCCATAAAAAGTAGTTGTTGCAAAGTCTCTAAGGCAGGCGCAGTACTGAGCAAGAACACCAGTTTACAACCGTCAGAATAGGTTGATGGCGTAGACAATGATCACCATTGGAGTGTAAGCCTGGTAGGTGCCAGTAACATATTGTGTATATAGGCACACTGGTTAGTTTACATGCCACAAAACCGATGCAGAAAAGTAAAAAGACGCAGGTTGGTTCAAAGAGAGAGCCGATATGTTGACATTCCAAAACAAATTATAAAAATAGTCATCCTCACACGCTTTTATGCATCAGCGATAATGTGAGTATAAAAAGCACCCAAATTGGCGGTCATTCGTGACATTTCACTAAGGGAGGAAAGACCGATTCCAAAGAGAGCCAAAAAGCATTGCAAAGGGGCACAAGAAAAAATTCAATCCTTCCCATAGGAGCTGGAGAAGCAGGGAGACCGACAGAGGAGGCTCAAAAACCAAAGGCTGTTGCGCTGTATTCGCATATTAATTACCTCAGAAGTGCACCGTTGCTCAAAATGGCGGCAGCGGAAACTGTCGTTCCGAGACGGAGACTTCAATCACGGGAAGCCGCGTCCCGGGTCTGCAGCGGTATGCGCCAAGGGCATCACGGTGATCAGGGCAAAATCTGCAACAATAAGAGGTCCTCCAATCGAGGATAGAGTAACAATGCCGCAAGGTCCACTCGAAATCTCCCGCGGAGCCCTACTCACACGCCGCCATCGTCTCCGGCGGTCAAGCCACGCCCCCCACATATTTACATTGTTGGAGTTTTGAATCCCGGATACTATTACCACCTATGGCAGACCTTCCGTTTCCCTACAGACAAATCCAGGGGAAAGCGGCACAAAAGCAGATGATTTCCAAAGACGGACAGATAATGTTAATGTCTGCTCTGTCTCTCGCAGCACTCCTAGTTCTTCCCCCACCCTCTCCTGCTGCAGGGTGAGGTCTCTGGCGAAGCGTGTGGAAACAAAATAAACAGCCCTACTTGCAAAATGTCTGGATTAGTAGAGTGCACTGGGCACCTTTGGGCAAATGTGAGGAGAAAAGAATAACGCTTACAAGCTTGTTTATCAGGAAAGGTCCTCGTGTGAGAGCAGCTGTGAGAGGAATAGCTGAGCCGAGGAGAAGGCACCGAAACAGAAAGTTCTGCTCACAGCGGTGTGAACTCGACACAGCTCCCCCTGTGCCAAGGAAGGCACTTCACTTGATGATGCAGTGCCTGAAGTAATACGACACGAGAAAGAAGGTAAAACATAAAGCATGGTGCTCGTGGAACAGGCGCTGCGCTGATAAAGTATGTTTACAATTATTAAAATTAGAGGTTGGCGATTTGCGCTGTGTTGAACGAAAGAAAAGCACGGCCGCCATACTTAAATTTAAAGCGTGACATGCTGCGCTGAATCAATTACAACAAAAAGAGTTCTCCCCAACAACAGAGGAAGAATGCAAGGGGACGGAAACTGTAGTTGGGCGGTGCTCCTCTGCGGAAAAACGGAAGTGAGGTATCGCTACCTGAACCAATTAGGAGGCAGCAAAGAAGAGGGACACTGGGCTGCACCAATGGTAAGCAGCAGGAGAGAGCAAAGAACTTTATTTGATACAACAGGCCTTCCAGACAGCACATGCGCGCTGCCTAGGCTTGACCTAAAAAATGTATGTGTGGTGATTCAATGTATGTTTGGGATGTAAAATAGTTCCTGAGGCATTGCAATGCTACACCAAACATCAAATAGGGAGAAACATTCCTCTGGGCTGAGCCAAAGCCCATTCTATATATAATTTAAAGAATATAGAAATGGTAACCATATGTCGAACAGCTGTGCTGTCGAGAGAGACTGAAAAAGGAACCATATAGTTTTTGGCTTTTCAGTACATTTTATTTTTGATTTGTAGTGGACTGAGATAGGACATATGTGACTGGCATACAACAAATTTAAAAGGAAAAAAGAACCACACGATATACTTTCTTGATTTTCTGTACATTCGAATTTAGTAATGGACATGGGAGGTTTCCACTTCCTCTCACCTCAAAGCCATTGGCAAAACATCTCACATATTTTTGTCAGAAAATCTGTAGTCCTGTACATTACGTTAGCAACACAACAAGGAAGGCATTGTTTTAGTTATGACCTGACAGCACAGTCGAGACCTCTTCACAATGTACCCGGCGCACATGCTGGCACGCTCGAAACTCGGGACTCAGCGGAAATGCTCCAATATTTAGCACAAAACATACCATTGTATAGCGCTGCGCGTAGTATGGAACAAACCCGCATTGTATACAAGATGATGCTCAAAGCACAGACGTAAATATTTTACGTCATTGACACTACAAGCTTTGAAGTTTTACATCAACGCAGAGCACGGGTAAATAAAATAGTTGCCTTTTTGGGATTATCAAAAAAACTTGACTGTCAGATGTCAAGCGGAAAAATGTCAGAGCAGTTATTCATCAGTAGTTACACAGGGACACTCACTTGGAAATAACTTGAATCAGAGCCTTTCTCCCGGGATGGAGTTTTCCGCGTCTTACACAGATCCACGTATGATATAGCGCGGACACTTTTCGCCTTCTTTCTTGTTTGATTATATTTATAAAGCACAAACGCATTGATATTCAGTATTCAATGTCATCATGTTGTCAGTTTTATTTTATGCCATCAGTTTATGTGACAGTTGCAATAACATCTTAGTAGCCGATTCATTGTTCCTTCTTTTCCACCCGCCCTTCTCTGATAATAGCTCATATTCCTGAATCTTCCGATCTCAGGACCACTTACCCTCTCACTACTCGTCACTGTACAACCCCCCTTTCCGTCTTTTACCTTTGACCCACCTGCTGGTTATTACGTCGTTTCCTATTCCCTCTCTGTTGACTTGCGTGGTGGTTCTACCAGGATTTCCACATGCTGCTTATCATGCTGCTTATCATCCAAAATTCTGTCCACCCTTGCCTCACCTCTCCGTCCTCTCTCTCTGTCTATTACGTTCTGCAGTCCCACCTAGTCCACGTCTCTGCCCGTGACCTTGGCCACCTCGGTACTCCATACTTGAACTCCTGTTCGCAGGCTTGTCATATCCTCTGAGGTCATTGTCACTTCCACTGCATCCCACGGTGCTCCCTCTCACTGCCACTCCAGCTCCTCCCCATGTCAGATCCCGCCACCCATCACTGTGCTCTTTCACCACTGGCTTTGGGTGTCCTTTCCTACCCAGTAACCATCATTGTCCCCAGGTCCACCCAGTTCCCCGCCAACTGGCTGTGACTTTGCTGCTCACCACCACTTCCGTATGACACCTCGCTTCTCCACCAACCGGCTGCCACCACCTATCATGGTGCTGTTCTTGCTGGCCGGGCATCTCCCCCGGACTCGCCCATTGGCCGCTCATGGGCAGCAGCTTTAACCATTTATCAGAAGCTGAATTGAATATTAATAATTCTCTTCGCCTTTCTGCTGCTGTCTTCTGCTTGTCTGCTGACTTGCAGCCACGTACTGCTACAGCCCTTGATACTCCTGGTGGGAACCGGGTCCCAGGAGCAGAGTCGTGCCACTCGTGCACACTCCGGGGGGGGACTACAGACCCCAGAGTGCACCACCGCTTTGCCCAGCTGCCGCGAGTGAGGAGGGGGAGGTGTCACCAACGCGCTTACAGCGCAGCCTCTCCCACCGCGGCGCGGGAGTCTCTTCGCCTTTCTGCTGCTGTCTTCTGCTTGTCTGCTGACTTGCAGCCACGTACTGCTACAGCCCTTGATACTCCTGGTGGGAACCGGGTCCCAGGAGCAGAGTCGTGCCACTCGTGCACACTCCGGGGGGGGACTACAGACCCCAGAGTGCACCACCGCTTTGCCCAGCTGCCGCGAGTGAGGAGGGGGAGGCGTCACCAACACGCTTACAGCGCAGCCTCTCCCACCGCGGCGCGGGACGCGCGCAGGACGTAGCCCGGACGAAGCCCGGACCCAGGGCGGGCCCGTCTGAGCCCGTCCGAGACCGACTGAGGCTGGGCTGGGCCATCCCCCTTATCACCACCTCTTATCATTTTTCTGTGAGTCCCACTGTTTGTACATTAGCTCCTATTGAGCTTTGCTGAATAGGGCCGAGACTTGGGGGGGTTCTATGGAGTAAACCTCTAGATTGCATGCTACTTTAAGGTCTGAGGGGTGAATGCTTCCTCCAGTGCACTGATTTATATTAGTTGGTTTTGTCCTAGGACTGAGGAGGCCCAGATAGTAAACAACTATGGGGAAAAGTACCCCCCCGCGCACAAGGCCACCCACTAGGCAGAAAGCCCCTATTCGAACCCCTATTATTCACTCTGTTGCCCAACCAACTGCTATTGATAGAATGTTGCAGCAAGCAATAGGAGTTGTCTCCAGTGAAATAGAACGCACTGAAAGACGTCTTTCTTTAACACCAATACTCCCAAGCATTTCACAGACTATGGAGTTAGAAGCCTCTCACTCACCCCCACCACCAGTTGTCCCCACTATTATAGAACTTTCACCTGTCCAAAACACCCCAGTCTTAAAAACTACCAGTAGGACCGGGACAGGTGGGGGGGGGTAAAAAGGAAAGGAGCCCCTCGGAAGCCAATTGATCGTAAGGGAGGTAAATCGGCGAAACGTAATCCAGGGGTGGAGTTAAATCAACCGCTAGGGGTTATATTCCTGATGAAAGTGGTAATAAAACCTCTGAGCCCCCAGTATGGGTATCGCACCTGTCAGTCGAGCTAAAAGCATACCTCAAACACCTCATAAAATCTGAACTTGAGGATGCAATGAGACGTATCGACAAGTTAAACACACTTATGGACTCGTGGGGAACTAAAATTGATGCTGTATTGCATACTATCCAATCCATTAAATCACCAAATAGGGCAACTGCAACCCGTGGAGTCCAGACCACTCGGTCGGCTTGCCCTCAGCAACCCTCTTCTGTAGGGGAAAAATCTGATGAGTAAACGAATTTGCCCGTAGAGACAATCCACTTAGCCCAACATATTGAACCTATAGTTACCTTGCATCATAGGGCGCCCCACCCCACTGATAATTCCCAAGATTGTAGGGCTGTGACAAACACTCATGACTTTCCAACTGAACATCAGGCTCAAAGAATTTGTGAAGCAGTTACCAGAAATCCATCTTATTCTAAGCAAAGGGAAACAAACATCACTCTCCCCCGTATAGATCTGCCCCCAGCATCAACACCTTATGTTGTCATTTTAGCTGGAGTAACTGAGCTGGAAAATGGCCGAGGGGAATCATATTTGGAATTGAAAAATAAAACCATTTATTGGCTAAACAAATATAGGCCGCTGCCCCATACAACACATAGTGAAATCCTACTTACTCGTAGGGTTAGTTGGATGGGGCAGAGACAAAAAGACATTCCAGGGGACTGTGTTCTAATTAATTTTAGAGATAGAAGGGCGGTCCAACACATCCTTGACTGGGGGCCACGCAGGGAGACAGGAGGTATCCAGTCACTTCCCCTGGGCTACTTTTACCCTCCATGCCCCCTGATAGACAGAGTAGGGAGCGTGTACAAAAAATGGGAATTGAGAGCCCAGAGAGGTCATTTGCTAAAACTAGGACAGGGATTGGAAAATAATATGACATTTAACATTCCTGTTAGTAATAGATTTAGCTCCCTAGACCTGGTCGATTGACTATCTCCCGTTGGCAAAAACTTGAACCCTATTATTACCCATCCACCGGAGCTTCAACTTCCGGAAGGACTAGAGAATGGTGATCAACCTGCCGAGAATATTCATGAAGCTAGCGCATCGGTTGGTACTTTTAGTGCACCCGCCAGGACGTTAGGCGACCCAGACTGTATTATGCAGAATGAGCTAGGGTCCAATGATCAGGCTAAAATTCTCCAACAGGTAATTTATCAGGATGGGCGTCCTTTACAGAACACTAAGATCTTATCATGGAATATAGCCGGTCTCAGCTCAAAAATGGACCACCCAGATTGGGGAGACTTTATAGACAGCCATGAGCTGTGTCTCTTTCAGGAGACCTGGTCAACGACGCATTTACATAGAGTGGGCTATGTGGCATATTGTACTCCAGCAGTTCAGGGGCCTAGAGGGAGACCCTCGGGAGGCCTTTGCATTTGGGTGGGTACACATTTGGGTTGCAAGATTAAAACAATAGATACCTTTTCCCCTGATATTTTGTGTATCCTCCTTTCTTTTCATAATACCCTGAAAATTGCCATTATTAATGTTTATTCTCGCCCAGTGAGGTATGGGCAAACCTCACAGACTTTAGATTGTTTGGCTACTTTTTTGTACACTTTGTCTGAGTCCATTCATGTAATTATTGGTGGTGACTTTAATTGTCATTTTGAGCCATTAAATGGCATCTCCACCAGCATTACTAGTGAGGAAGATTCGGCCCGGTTAATTCCTGAATGCAACACCTATCAGGTAAGGGGATGGACCTCCCTAGTCCTTCAGATGAACTCTCTTATTCTTAGCCATTCACTTAGGGCATGTAATGGTCGGTTGCCCTCCGATAGCCCGGGCAACTTTACCTACAATAAGATCGGGCAGACCTCTATCATTGATTATATTCTAGTAGATGTCGAGTTTTGGAACCGAATTATTGATTTTACGGTCAAGTTCCGATGTGAAAGCGACCACAACCCATTGGTGCTAGAAATAATACTCCCGCACTCCACCTGCTATCCGAATCCACCTAGTCAGCCTGCCCCAAATTTAATAGCAACCGAAGGAGGTAGAAGAGTACGCTGGGGAACTTTTGTACAGTCAGCTGAAAAAGTGGCCATGCTCTATAAACAAATTATCCCTTTTTTAGAAGTTGCATTTAGAGTAGCACTAAATAGTGAAGGTCCCGAATCCTTGTTGGAATTAAGTAAGAACAACCAGGATTTGTTTTTAACATTGGCAGAGTCTTTTTATAATGATCAAGTTTATAATGGTACTGATCCCAAAACTAAACATCCCTGGTATAATAGAGCGTGCAGGGTGGCCAAGCGTGCACTACTACTGGGGGTCAAAGATAAAGACAACCTACGTATCAAAGAATCCAGGGCACAATATAAAAAAATCTTAGCTGAGCCTAAAACAAATTGGGAGATAGACAAATGGGAGGCAATAAAAAAAGCCTTAGATAATAGAGATATGAGAGGCTTTTGGAATCTAGTGAAAACTGGAAAATCTGAAGGCAACTCCGCAATTGAACCAAACTTGGGGGAGGAAGTCTGGAGATCCCATTTTAAAAATTTATATTCAAGGGCTCTGGACGGAGATGTAGTTGAGAGGGAATCAATAATGGATAAAATCCCCCTAGATAACATTGCACCCCCTTGCTCAATAAAAGAGGTAACTGCAGCATTAGGGAAATTGCTTCCGGCTAAGGCACCGGGGTTGGATAGAATCCCTGGTGACCTATTTAGAAATGAACAATTAGTGTGGGCACCCTACCTACGGACACTATTCAACGCTATCCTGCAAGGGATGGCGTTTCCCTCGACCTGGGCAGGTGCGGAAATTATCCCTATTTATAAAAAGGCTCCCCGCTTAATCCGGAAAATTATCGTCCTATAAGTTTAATTGATGTGACTCAAAAGATATTTGCCCGTGTTCTCCTAGCTCGATTGCAATCATGGATAGATGATAATAACGCACTAACAACTATGCAAGCTGGCTTTAGGACTAAAATCTCAACTATCGACCAGCTTTTCAGATTGCAACTGATCCACTGGAAAACAGTAATCTTGGAGGGTGGTAGCCTTTATCTAACCTTCGTGGATCTTAAATCCGCATTCGATATGGTCCAGCGTGATCAGCTATGGGGTCTCCTATATGATATGGGAGTACCAGCCTATCTATGCCTTCAGTTGATGCGTCTGCATCAGGATACGTATGCGAGAGTAAGATATGGCAAGAAAGGGGAACTGACAGCTCCCTTCCCTGTAGAGAAAGGGGTGAGACAGGGTTGTGTGTTGGCCCCGACCCTATTCTCCCTCTTCTTGAATGGCCTAATCGAAACTCTACTGGCGGTTAAAGATATAGATTCCCCGAGGTTAGCAAACCGCAAATTACCTGCGTTAATGTTCGTGGATGACACGCTACTATTGTCTAAGAGTCCTATGGGGATGCAGCGGGTTTTGGATGAGTTTTGCAAATTCTGTAGGAATAGGGATTTGGAGATAAATCTCCAAAAAACAAAATATATGGTGTTCCACGCTAACACTAGCAATTGCCCACATCCCTTAATGGAAGGCAGGCCCCTAGAAAGGGTGTCTATTTTTGATTATCTGGGTCTTACACTTAATGATAAGATGGATTGGGGGACCCAAGTAAAAAAAGCTAACCTAAAATTGACACAGTCTATCGGGGGCATCCTAAAAGTATATAAAAATTGTACCCATAAAGTGGTAGGATCGCCTGCTGAAATCTACAAAGTAAAGGCAAGGGCCGCGTCAATATATGGAGCAGAACTTTGGGGCCATTGCTCATCTAATATGCTATCTATTACAGAGAATTCCTTCCTTAGACAGCTCTTGGCCCTTCCCAAAAGCACTCCTCTAACTCCGCTAAGGATGGATCTTGGTATTGGCCCGATTGCTGATTTGATTGCCTCCCGACCGATTTTATTTTGGCGTCGATTATGGAGTACCCCCGAGCTACTAAATTATAGGGAGGAACTGAAGGATGTTATGTCCATCTTGGGAGCAGGGAACATTCCATTGCTATCCTATATTAGAAGCACATGCCATGCTCTGGGGAGGGCAGATATATGGCTAACTCCTGAAGAGTCCTGCCTTAGTACTTCTAAAAAGTCTCTATCTATTGCCCTCAAAGAACTTAAATTTGTACAATTAACCCAGAGCATTAATTCTTGCAGTTTGACCTACAGGTTTCTGGACGTCAAACAGCAATACAAGCTTGAGCCAGCCCTGGATAACATTCAGCCATTCCTTGCAAAGAAATTATATTTTCAATTCAGATATGGTGTGCTCCCGCTCCGAGTATTTACAAACCAATGGAAGGGCGCCACCAGACTGGATTGTCCAGGGTGTATGTTAACTGAAGAGACAGAACTCCATGTTCTTCTCTTCTGTCCTGCTTATAGAAGGTCAAGATCTAAGTGGGTTCTCCAGTTGTGTAGAAATGTGGGAATTAGAGACCACACAGAGGCCTACAGGCTACTTAAATACGAGACACACCCACTATTCGTTTTTGCCACTTCTAAATTTTTGTTTGCAATGTGGTGTATTGTAGAGGCATCATAAAAAAAAAAGAGCTCAGGAAGTATTTAAGTGTGCTTATCCATTGTCTATGCTGCCAACTTAAAACTGTATATCTTCCTATTTGATAACTTGCCAGCTATTATAATAGTTTTATTTAATATTTTTTAACACAACATTTATTTATTGTACTGTTTTTTAAACGTTTTTTATTGTTTTCAAAATGTGATGATAGTTCCTCTGGACTTGAGTAACACTGTTATATCGAGCGACGAGTGGCTGCTGGGGTCAGAATACATTGTATAAACTTGTAGTACATTGCTACATATATGTTGCAAGGAGACACTGCATTTCTTCCTGATTGTATAAATTCCTTCTTATCATAACTTTTTGTATATTATGAATGTCTTAATTAACTCTGCTTTTATGGCTGTATAGCCGAAATAAAGTTTTTGACTTGACTTGATTAATAATTCTGGTGGAAAGTTCGCCATAGCCACCTGTCGCCAAATCATAGGATAGTTGTTGCACTGGAAATGTCAGTCGCTTATATAGATGCTAAACTCCTCTCCATGTTCATTGACAGAAAACACCATGCCATCTTGTTTCACAATTTCGTTTATTTCTACAAAACTGTACATATTACTTAAACTTGGTTTAGAGTTGGATAGTAAAGGGAACGCCTCTGATGTCTGGAGGAAGTGCCAAGCCTACAAGATAATCTATTAGCAGTATTTCCTCTATAATACTTTCCTTAAGCGGGAGGAAATTCAGCCAATGCATTTTCCTCCGCATTTAGCACTTCATCCATGATTGGGAGGATTTCTAAAGCAGTGCTTGTACAGTCTGTGTTGTAAGTGTGAATGAAAGTTTAATGAGAAAGGTGAGAGTGACTAAAGAAATTGTCTAAATCGCTTTTTACAATCTCAAAGGAATCATTAAAAGGATTTATTGGTGCATCAATCATGGCGGAAAGGCGTGCTAAACAAGAACAAAAGTCCAAGGAATTATTTGGAAAAAGCACATACACTGAAGGCGCAGAAAGCACAAAACCAATCGATATGACAGCCTTAAAGTTGGTCAAAGAACTAGAACAAGCAAGAATAATTGAAATAAATAAATGGTGGCTCAGTCCCCCAGCAATCTCGGCGGCAGTGGCGCGAGAGGTGGGGCTCGTCCTCCCGACGCCTACAAACCAGCTGGGGCTCTCCCGCAGCGTGGGATACTTTACCTTTCGGGCTGGAGGAGGCCCTCTGCACATCTCTGGCTCCTGCATGCTGGGGTGGGACTCAGTCCCCCAGCAATCTCGGCGGCAGCGCAGGAGGCGGGGCTAGTCCCCCGATGCCTACAAACCAGCTGGGGCTCTCCCGCAGTGCGGGACACTTTACCTTTCGAGCCGTGGAGGCCCGCTGCACATCTCTGGCTCCTGCACGCTGAGGTGGGACTCAGTCCCCCAGCAATCTCGGCGGCGCAGGAGGTGGGGCTAGACCTCCCGATGCCTACAAACCAGCTGGGGCTCTCCTGAGGTGTGGGCCGCGCTCGGGTGTGCCTGGGCCAAGGGTGGGCCCATCTACGCCCGTCCGCGGCTGATCGAGGCTGGGCTGGGCTGGGCCTACTCTCTTGGCTGGTTGATGTTGGAGCGGAAGCAGAGTGAGGGATACACTACTGAGGAGCCCCTACATCGCCATTGCTGGTTATGGAAGTCTATAAAAGGTCTAAATTCTACTGTGAATATTGACTTGACAGTGGCTTGTTTTGTTCTTGTGCCTTGGCTCTTTCACTTCAATGGGAGGAGTTCCCCACTAGTCAGCCACCATGGGGAAGAGAAAGGCTGTTCATACTGATCACCCTACTAGTAATAAGAGGGCTACCATTGACTCGCTCAGTCAGTTGTAGCTTGTTAACTGTTCCAGTAGTCATCCCCTGCTCGGATAGTCCAAGATGGTTCGACAGTGGGTGCTCTAAGGTGCTTAGGAACCTTAAAATGGCCCTGAAAGAGACTCCCCGTAATAGATCACGGGTAGCCAGCTGCCGTAATAACTATAAAAGTGCTCTCAAGGAATGGAGGTCCTCATTACAAAAACAAGCCTGGGATGAGTTGATACCATCAAGTGAACTAAAAGATAGTACCCTCTTCTGGAAGGTCATTAACAGTCCTTGTTTTTCTGAACCGGATAAACCGAATTTAGGTAATCATATCACTCCTGACCAATGGAAGGATCATTTCCAGGTGGTTTATAATCATGGGGAAGGAGAGCAACATACTAATGATCCAGAACCCCTCTCATGTGTGGCGCCTATTAACTTTCTTCTCGAAGAGGTTAAAATTGGCATTGAGGGACTGTCCCAGAATAAGGCCACGGGTCTGGATGGGATTCCCCCAGACCTGTTTTGGAATAATATAGATGTGCGGGCCCCGGTCCTGACTAGGGTATTAAACGCAGCAGTGCTATCATCTATGCCCCTGTCTTGGTCTACTGCTATTATTATCCCGATCTTTAAGAAGGGTGACTGGGATAACCCTCACTGTTACCGCCCCACATCCCTGAACGACTCTACTGTAAAGGTTATGGGTCGGCTACTATTAAATAGGCTATCTGAAAGGGCAGATAAAAATCAAATCATCTCAGAGGTTCAGTATGGCTTCCGCATAGGTAAATCAACAGTAGATCAATGTCTGAACCTTTACCTTTTGATATCTAAATATACAATCGCCAAGGCGGGTTCTATCTATCTAGGTTTTATGGACCTCACTGCAGCGTTCGATAGAGTGAACTGCAATAAATTGTGGTTGTTACTAGACGAGTTAGGAGTCGAGCGCTCAATAATAAACGTTTTAATGACTCTTTATGCCCATATAACAGCAACAGTCAGATTTACCCAAGAGGGGGACTCGCTGACAATTTTAAATGTTCAAGAGGAGTGCGTCAAGGGTGTATTCTTGCCTCTTTTTTATTACCCTTATATATTAATGGGTTAGAATCTGCCCTGATATCCCTGTAGGCCGATACCCCAAGAATAGGCAGTAGATCAGTGCCAGTTCTGCTGTATGCAGATGACGCTGTGCTTATAGCACATACGCCCCAAGCATTGCAAGTCCTAATTGATGGGTTTGTTTCCTTCATGAATGAGCTGGATTTGTCTCCTACTTGCACCAAGTCATTTGTGATGGAGCTAGGTTGCGGAGGGACTAGTTTGAAAACTTACAAGGCAGTCACTTTTAGTTTTAGCCAAAGTCCTGGCTGTCACAGATCTTGGTGTTTTATTTGATGCCAAACTAAATTGGAATAACCTGAAGGCAGAGAAGCTAAGGGACATGAAAAACTCCCTGGGAGCTATTGCAAATCATGCACACAGATTGGGCACATGGTCCCCGGGGGTGATCATAAAATTATATTAGTCCTTTTGTATCGCCAAGGGCCTGTACAGGAGTGAAATTTGGGGGTACACGGCAGTTGATAACTTACAGACATCACAAAATAAATTTTTGAGACGGATTTTAAAAGTCCCCCAAGGAACACCCGCTTACTCTGTACATGAGGAACTTGGGATTAAGTATATTACTGATTTAGCTGCAGTTAAGCCTCTGCTGTGCTGGGTGAATGTTTGATCTAATGAGGAGGCATCTTTTAATCAAGCAGTAATTTTGGACTGCCTTTCACTGGACCATGTTTTAAAATCCCTTGGTTAAGATACATCAAGGAAACATTCCATGCCCTGGGAAGATTAACATCTTTACGAAATATGACACAGTGAAGCAACAGGATAAAAAAATTGATTAAAGATTTGTTTTAAAATAAAAGCTATTGCAGAGCGTGAGGGCATGGAGCTCAGTAAACCCATGGTACGAGCAAATGCTCTAGTCAAATCAGTGCAGGGTATGGAGACTTATCTCGCCATTTTAACCAGTGCCCATGATAGTTTTTTAATTACTCGTTTCTAGATTAAATATGTTCCATCACTTAGTGGCCTCTCCTCCTGGCTTTGTCTCACGAGCCGAGGATAGAGGGCCCTGTGGCTGCGACAATAGGTCTCCACATGATATTTTACATTTTGTCTTTTTTATGTAAATATTTTATGCACCCTAGGCGACTGTATCTTAAACCTTATTTAAAAGAAATGGGATCCAGGCATGCTCGCATCGCACCTTTGCACTCGCAACTTTTGCAGAATGCCCGCACACTGTTTGTTGTTACAAATTTTTTAAGAGCAATATTAAGATCAAGAAACTCTAGACACGATTGAGATAGATAGGGACATTTGTATTGTGATGAAATATGGTTTTAATGGATTTGTCATTGTTTTGTTTTAATCTATTGTATCATTTATGGCTGTGTTTACTGCGGAATAAAGATTGTTTATTATTATTATTATTATTCAATGGTGGGAGATGACAACATAAAAAAATTATTTAGATTGCAAAAGGATACCAAGAGGACTACGAATATTTGTGTTACCTACTCTAAGTGATTTAGACTCGGATCTGTCTAAACAATGGCAAGAGGATACCAATAAATGTTCAAACAAACTCAATGGAACTTTAATCATACACACTGAAAGAAAATTAACAAAGGCTGTTGAAAAAAATTAAAGAACTTGAAGAAGCCTTGGAAATTGTTCAAGAGAAAGAAGAAATAAAGAATGTGTTAATTAACATGGAGAAGAAACTGGAGAAACATGATCAGAAGGTGGAACTGAAAAAAAGCAAAGAAATTTAATAGTGATAGAAGAGACTATCCCGCAGGTATAATTTACACCTATGTGAAAAGATTTGATCACTTATATTCTAAACAAACTGCAGACACCAAAATGATGGGAACAACATCAGCTGCTTTCAGTGTATAAAGTTCTGAGGTAAGCTCGGGGGACGATGAACTTACAGTCACATGCCCCAGACTGGATTTCTCAGGGGAGGTGAGATTGTATTAAAGTGAATACCAGACAGAAAGGAAGAGGGAGAATGAACAAAAAGAAGACCCCCAAAACAAGAAGATCAAAAGGGAGCAAAAAGAGGGCGAGGAACATGAAACAAAAAGGAACAATAAATGAAAAAGAAAGACAATAATCTCATCATTAATCTCTCCTCTAAATGCATCAATTAAAACCATATACGATTGTTAAACAAAGGATTGACATTGTGTCCCACATCAAGATTTAACCATGTAAATGCCAGAATTGATCTCTAAAAATTCACTAAAAAAATGAAATTAAAGAAATTTTATGCACAAAAGCAACAACAACAGAAAAAAGGAAAAATGAATCCCACACTTTCAGATATAATGGCTAAAGAACTAGCTCCACTATGTACATTAGTGAGTTTGGAAATGGAAGCATCAGGGTTACATATGCAGGACATTGATAACATGTCAGAATTAGCTCTTTGTGAGCATCTGGAAATTTCAACTGATGTTGCCCCAGACAGTAGAGTAAAGTTGAAATCAAAATTTTCTCCTCAGCTTCCTGCAGAGAATAAGATTTATTTATTTCATGAAGTTATGGTAGAAGGTCTAACTAAAATAGTATCCAAAGAGAAGAACAATAAAATGAATCCCCAAAACAACATGACGAATAAAGAATAGGAAGCTTTGATCTGCTTACAACAGGAGATAGTATAATTAACAAGTCCAGTGACAAAGGAGGGAATTATGTAATCCTTAAATCAGGCAAAATTTATGGCAGAAGAGAGAAGTCAATTGAATAATAAACATCATTACAGAACACTATCGGAAAATCCAAGTAAAGAGTGTATGTGTTCTTTCCATTTTATGTGAAAAGAATGGAGTAACAACAGTCTTCTTTATACAGAAGAGCTTAATTATTTGAAAACGATGTATCCAATCATGCCAACAATTTATTTTCTTCTAAAGATATATAAGAATATGGTGTATCCCCCAGGAAGACCTATTGTTAGTTCAATAGGATCATTGCTGGAAAAATACATTAAGGTTCATTGATATATTTTTATTTCCCTATGTAAAAGAGCTCCTTTCTCATCTACGTGACTCACAAGACTTTTTAAATAGAGTCAATGATTTACCGTGGAAATCAAACTATTACATGGCAAAAGATAGATGTTGTGTCCCTACATACTTCCATTCAACACACAGTTGGAATAGAGGCATGCAAATATTTTCTACAGACTCACTCCGTGCCTTTGCTAGAACATTCAAACATGCTTATAGAAATGATCAATTTCTGCCTCAATCATAATGTTTTTTATTTATCAACAAATATTTTTTACAAGCGCAGGGAACTGCTATGGGCACATCATTTGCACCGGCATACGTCAACCTTTTAATGGGCTGGTGGAAAGCAGAGATAGCATAGAATAAACAAAACAAAACAAATATGGAGCAAATAGTCTTGTGGGTCAGTTTTATAGATGACTTATTTTTAACTTGGGAGGGAGAAAAGGCAGATTTGGAAACGTTATTATAGTCCTTGAACCATAACAAACTGAACCTAAAGTTCACTATTGACATCCAAAAGAAGAAGATTAATTATCTGGATGTTGGGGTCTATATAGAAAAAGATCAAATTTGCACAAAACTATATAGAAAACCCTCTTGCACTAACAGCATATTACATGCAAATAGTGGACATCCCCACTCATTAAAATGGAGTGTCCCTTATGGGGAATTTTTGAGAGCAAGACGAAGTTGCTTGGAAGAATCAGATTTTAAGCAGCAAACTAAAGAGATGTATAAAAGATTCCAAATCAGAGGATATCCAAATATGATTTTAAAAGATGCCCTAAGGAGAGCTGGGATCAAGAAAGGAGAAACACTGCTGGTGACAAACAATAAAAAAGCTAAGTCTGACAATGAAACACAAGCCATCAGATATATCACAGACTTTGATACATCCAATCAAAAAGTTAGAGAACTGTTACGAGAGAATTGGAAACTTTTAAAGATGGATGACGATCTATGAACTGTACCATTGGAATCTCCAAACATCACTTATAGAAAATCAGCATCTCTAAGGGACCTCCTTACGAGAAGTTATTTTACACCAGATAATATGCTGAAGAAGAACTCCACGAACAGGCTTGTCAACGAAAGGAAGGGTTTTGGCAAATGTCCAAAGTGTAAAGCCTGTACTCATGGAAAATCAATCAATCAATCAATAGTCATTTATAAAGCGCACAGCTATCTCAACAGAGGTGTCCTGGGGCTGGAAGCGAGACTTAAGAAATGACCGGCCAGTTAGACTATGCCTGACTAAAGAGCCAAGTTTTTAAGGCCTTCCTAAAACTCTGCTCTGTCTCTACCAGGTGAAGATGAGTAGGCAATGCGCACCAAAGTTTAGCTGTCCTTACAGAGAAGGACCTGCCTCCTTGTGAGTTTTGACATATCTTGGGACATGGAGGAGTCACAGATGATTGGATCTCAGGGTCCGCTCCTGTTGATATAAACTGAACCTCTGCTTGAGATAACATGGACCAATGCTCCTTAAGGCTCTGAAGGCAAAAGTCAGAGCCTTAAACTCTATCCTCCTGGCCACAGGAAGCCAGTGTAACTGCCTCAAATGCAGGGAAATATGGTGCCGGAAGGGTACCTGTCAAATTAACCTCGCCACCGCATTCTGAATGATCTGTAATCTGTGAATCAGATAAGCTGGAAGCCCCAAGTATAGACTGTTGGCATAATCCAACTGAGAGGTCACCAGAGCGTGGACAGTGTTCTTGCGGCTCTCCTCCAGAAGAAAACATATGATTTTCCTGATAGATCTCAACTTCCAAAAACAGGATGAAGACATCTGCTGGATCTGTGCCGTAAAAGAGAGATCAGTCTCAAACCTGATTGCCAGATTTCTCGCTGAGTCAACCGGGATTGGTGGCGGATTCAGCTCAGCGGGCCACCAAAGATGGGATGGGGGAGGTGACGCCGGACTAAAGAACAAGACCTCAGTCTCATCTGCATTCAGTTTCAGATAATTACCATTCCTCCAGTTAGAAATATCTTTCAGGCACTACTTGAATTTATTGAAGGTCGCAACAGAGTATTCTTCAAAGGAAAACACGAGCTGTGTGTCATCCACATCAGAAACTACCTTCATGCCCCATGATTCAATAAGGGTGGCCAAAGGGGCAAGATATAGATTGAAAAGCAGCGGGCTCAGGGCAGAACCCCGTGGCACTCCGCACAACAGTGGTTTGGATGAGGATGAAAAAGGCCGAAGAAAGACCCGTTGGGAGCGGTCTTCCAAGTAGTACCGCAGCCAGGATAGTACCGTTCCCTGAACGTCTAGATGACTTAATCACTTCAGCAGGATCAGGTGTGCGACTGTATCAAACGCAGTCAACAGGTCTAAAAGTGCTATCATGGCAGACGCGCTGCAGTCCAATGTTGCTCTCACTGATTTGGAGGCTTCTAGCAGTGTGGTCTCCGTGCTGTATCCAGCATGGAAGCCTGATTGAGAGTTGTGTAGGAGGCCATTAACTTCTTCAAAGACAGCTAACTGTTGCTGAGCCAACTTCTCTAAAAATTTAGAGGGTGCTGACAGCAGAGAAATAGGTCTGAAATTGCTGAGCACTCCTCGATCAGCATTAGGTTTTTTGAGGCAGTGGCAGCAGGAACGCCTGTTTCCATGTGGCAGGAAAGATGCCAGTTTTCAAGGAGGAGTTCCAAATCTGATTCAATGTTGGATTTAGCCCGGGGGCCATCAATCTGAAAGGCTGAGAAGGACAAGGATCCCCTGGAGAACCAGAGTTGCACTTCAGAAGTTCCGCCAATGAGTCCTCAACTGATATTGGAAGAAATTCCGAAAAGGAGATATGGGGATTAGTAGGAGATGGTTCCTGGTTAGCAACAAGTCCTGTATACGGCAGGAACAAGGATTAGAGTTTTTGAATTTTTTCCTCAAATAAATCTGACAGACTTGTGCAAAGAGTAGAAGAGGGGTGAACAGCACTGTCCATCTCTGCTGGAGTGGTAAAGGATTTTACAATATTAAAGATTTCTTTAACGGAGTTCTCTGAACTCTCAATACGTCTCGCGAAATATTCCCTCATCTTAAACCGCATCAATATGCGGATTTTTTTCACAGCCTCCTTGTAGGCACTTTTTACTGCGGGATTGTAGGACTTTCTCCAACAGCGCTCTCACCTCTTGCAGAGGCTCTTCTCTGCTCTAAATTCAGCTGAGAACCAAGGGGCCGACGGTTTAGGTCTGTTAGCTGTGACTGACCTTAAAGGGGTAACTATATCTAAGGCATTCGTGATCCACAAATTGAAACTGGATGACTCACTTTCGGGGTTACCATACAGCAGTGGCACAACTGCTTCAATGGCCGGCCCCAAGGTCTCTTTTGTGACTTTCCTCCAGTTCCTCCTTATTTCCGCAATTTTACTCCATATTGATAGATTACCCTTAAAGCTAAAAGTGTAAGGGACAAGGAAGTGGTCCGTCCATAGCAGCTCTCAGATTTTGAATATTAGAGAAAATTAAGTCCAACATGTGGTCCGCACTATGGGTAGGTGAGGTTACAAGCTGAGTGAGGTTAAGACCGTCTAATGTCAATGTTAGCTGGGAAGAATGGGAGCAAATTGGATCGTTGACATGTAAGTTGAAATCTTCCAGGACTATGAAATTGGCATAGGGCAACGTCAACTGGGCAATAGCGTGGCATAGCTCTAGTGTACAGCTGTTAGGGCCATCAGATGGCCTATAGAGCAGCAAATCACAAAGGAGAATGACAGTGAGAGTTTAATACAGAAGATCAAGCCCTCAATGTTACCATTGGGCCCAGCCTGGAAGTAGAAACCTCCCATGTGTTTTTTGGAATGATGGCAAAGCCTCCCCCCACCCTATCTCCACCCCGGTTGGCACACACAATCTGAAATCCGGGGGGGGGGGAATATCCAAAGCCAGGTCAGGGTTTGAGCCATCCTTCAGCCAGGTTTCGGTTAGAAACATAAGGTCCCAGGTGTTATCCGTTAAGGAGTGTCAAATGTCATCTTTGTGTTTGGGCAAAGACCTACAGTTAATAAGGCAGTTTGTAAGTAAGTTTTGTTTTTATATAGCGCAGCTACTCACCCTTACGGGTCTCAAGGCGCTGGGGGCCGGAGTGGAAATTAAGTGAGCTATTGCCCAGAGTCACATGGTGCTGAGCTGAGCTGCCGCCGGAGCCGGGGATCGAACCGTGAACCCTGTGCTCCGAAGTCAGCTGCCCTGGCCGCTGCACCACACCTCTCCACTCAGGCAGGCTCTAACACTTTTATATTTTACATTAGTTGATTCTGTGGTCAGCTCATTCCCCCCCTCCGGCCCTAAGGGCACATCAAGTTTAAAATTACAGACTTTGCAGCAGTAATCAGTGCTTCCCGCCCCCGGGTCTAGGCGGGTATTACCAGGGCAGGGGTCGCCTTTTAAAATTCGAGCAGCATGGCTGGCGATGGCCACGGTCCGGACACGGACGGGTGCAGACAGGCTTGAACGTGTCATGGCTCTCATTAAATAGGATCTTGGGAGGTGGTCTAACTACTAGACCGCTGACCCAAAAATATTGCGCCTGTTAATGGCCCTGCTGTGCAGAGGAAAAATAGTGCTCCGTTCGGAACCAAAAAGACTTAAAGAGTGCTCGAGACACACTCCCTCCCCACTGAGGTAAGTTAAGTTTAGCTCCAAACAAAAAACAGTTAAAAACAGCTATAATAAATTCCCCCTACATTGCACCCTGTAACACGCAGTGCACTCAATGCAAACACTGAAGCAATTTTACATGAATTAGGCAGTTTAGAAGAAGCGCAGTATCAGAAGCTTACTAAAAAAGAACCCACAGAAAAAAACCAAAGAATATAAAACAATATATGGAAATATGAAGGAAATAGAATGGATCACATGTGAAACAGACTTTGAAATTTAAGTACTTGAATGTGTTTGTGGCATGAAATATGTTGGGAGCACTATTAATAAACTAAAACTCTGTGTTCTTCAACATTTATGAGCGATAAAGAATTGGGATTTGAAATATGCTAAGGCGAAACACATCTTGGGAGTTCCATGAAGTGAAAGCAGAGACTATGACATATTATGGAGCAAAGTATATCACAAAAAAAAACAAGAGGAGGAAACAGAGAACTAGAACTCTGAAGAGAAGAATCCAAAATTATTATCTTGATGGGTACAGAAATACTTCATGGATTAAATGCTGATGCAGAATTGCACATTCATTAATAAGCACATTTATGAAAGAGGGAATTGAGAAGATTAATTACCTTTAATATATCTCTTTTTCTTTTCCTTATTGATTTCTTTTCACTATGGTCCATTTTAATCTTGAGGTAAATTATTATACTTATGGGATGAGAACCAAAGCAAAGCACTATACGTGAATTTGCACAGAGGATTGTAATTCTACTTAGAAGACTAATGGATTTAAAATGAAAAATATTGGGCTTTGGGACTTTTCCAAATAGATATTATGTGTGATCTTTTGCACAAGTTCAACTGCATTTTTTGAATAGGCCACGTTACAATGCATGCGATACATCGCATGCTAATACCACGCGGTCATTACAATGACCGCGTTGTTACATCGCATACTATTACAGCACAAGTCGTTACAACAACATGCTGTAACAGGGGTGCTGGATTTGGAATAGTATAATTTACTATTCCAACTCCAGTCTGTGCAACAGTAGGGAAGGTGTTTGATTTTAAATCCAACACTTTCTGCCCCCTACAGCAAGTCGTTGTAACGACTTGCGTTGTAACGGTATGCGATGTAACAACGCGGCCGTTGTAATGACCGCGCTGTAATGGCATGCTATGTATCGCATGCGTTGTAAACGATGTTTCCCGCATTTTTTGCACATAGGAGTGTTTATAAAGATTATCACTTTAGGCACATTTGCACAAAGGACTGTTCTTGAGAGAGAACTTTATCTGTGGTTCTGTAGAGAAGAATGAAATTGTTTACTATCAAAATGCACTTTATTCATAGAATTTCGCCAGACATAGTACTATATGTTACTCTTTACTTGAAGACTGAAAATGTTTAAAATCGAATTGCACTTTATTACTAACATCTGACGAGGTATAGTACTATACAATATCTCATGAGATGAGCGTGCATTGGGAATAGGAAAGAAGAACAGAAAAGAAGTTTAAAGAGATATATGGAATGCAGTAGTGGCCCGTGGTGGGAGTGCTGCCGGGCGGTGATGTGGGGAGGGGCAGGGTGGGGGGTAGTAAACTACGGAATACGGCCGAATAGAGGTAAGTAAACATATAAATAAATAAAATGAATTCCGTTGCGCGCGCTGCATCGCATTTGGCGATGCAGCGCGCGCAACGAAATTCGTTTTATTTATTTATATGTCTACTTACCTCTATTCGGCCGTATTCCGTAGTTTACTACCCCCCACCCTAGCCCTCCCCCGCCCCACGTCACCGCCCGGCAGCACTCCCACCACGGGCCGCTACTGATGGAATGATGAAATGGAGACAGACCCTGATTTGAGGAAGCTATTTCCAATGTTTTTATATATATAATGATTTCAGTGAAGAGACAACGTAAAAATGAAAAAGCAAACAAAAAAACACGTAAGGATGTGTATTTGAAAATTATTGTCCCCATTTCTCTAACCCTAAATCCCTTTTCTAAATACTAATTTCATTTTCACCTTTGTTGTGTTAGATGACATCTTTCTTATGGTTATACAAATATTTCTTTTTCAGTTATAAATGGGTACTTTACCATAAATTCAGAAAAAGTATATAAAAATATGGAAAAGAAAAAATGTAAAAAGTAGAATAAAATTATGTACGCAAATGTATATTCGATTAATTGTGAAATGTATGAGACTCAATACATTAGAATGTTTGTTTTATTACTGAAAGGAAGGCAGCAGCATAGTCATTGTTTTTAATGGTGGTGGAGATGAGGGAATTGTCCCTTTAAAAGCACTCTCTGCACATGTAAAACTCTATGACCCTGTTGAAGGCTATGGCTGAAATGCATTGGTCTCGTTTCTGCACCTGATGGTGATGTTTATTTAATAAAAACAAGGATCTTGTGAACCCTGGCTGTGCTGCTGTGTCCTTGCCTCAATGTGAAGAATTAAAAGGTAGACGCTGTAACAGAGACTGAATACAGGGACGTTATATTTAGTCTGACATGTCACTCGTACAAACCAGAGAAATTCAGCAGTTATAATTAGGTGGGCTAACTATAACTCACGCCCCCGCAATGCATTGCTTATGACCTCACATATTACATCACTCATGACATGATCAGTGACATCACTGATTACATCTCTGATGACATCTCAAATGACATCACTGATAACATAACTGATGACATCATCCAGTGACTGTGAGTGTTTTTAAAATGTTTATGAGTCTTAAATAAATATACCAAGGAGTATTGATGAATCAGTGGGTGTATGAGTGCCTGTATCAATGAATCAGTAGGTGCGTGACTGACTGTATAAGTGAGTGATTAGGTGTCTCAGTGAATGTATGGGTCACTGACTAGGTTGTCTGAATGACTGTATCTGTCTGTCAGTTTGTGTCAAATTGGCTGTATGGATTGGTGAGTGGGTGTATGGGTGATTGATTGGTTTTCTGAGTGCCTGTATGGGTGTATGAGTGGCTGTGTGGTTGAGTGAGAGGGTGTGTGACTGCCTACATGGATGAGTGAGTGGGTGAGTCAGTGGGTGTATGGGTTAGTGAGTATGTAAGGGAAGGGCTGTATAAGTGTATCAGTGTGTCTATGGCTGTGTCGGTGAGTGAATGGATGGGTCAGTGGTGAGGGGCTGCATGGGTGAGTGATTATATGTTAGTATAAGTATGAACAAGTGAGTAGGTGTGTGTACAACTTTATAGGTGAGTAAATGGTTGTCTGATTGACTCTATAGGTGAGTGAGTAGGTGTGTGAGTGGTTCTATGAGTGACTGACTATGTGTGAGTGGCTGTATGGCTGTATGAGTAGATATATCAGTGGCTGTATTAGTGAGTGCGTTGGTGTATGAGTGGCTGTATGGGTGACTGAGTGGATGTGTGTGTAGACCTATGAATCAGTGAGTGGGTATGTAAGCACTGGTAGGGGTGTGTCAATGGTTTTGAGAGTGGTAGTGGGGAAGTTGGAGTGGGTGTATGAGAAGTTACATGGGGTATGAGTGTGTATGTCAGAGATTCTGTGTATGATGCCATCAGTGATGTCATTTGAGATGTCATCAGTGATGTCACTAACCATGTCATGAGTGATGTAATATGTGAGGTCATAAGCAGTGCATTGCTCAGCTAACTATACCTGCTGAATTTCTCTGTTTTTGTACGAGTGAAATGTCAGCCTTACAATAACCTACCTGTAACCTTTGTTTTTTCAGTGTATTTCTAAGTTTTTTTTAGATTCTATTTCCTAACTATAACGTCCCTGTCTCATTTGTTTTTTCAATGAATTTCTAAGTTTAAAAAAAATGTTAATTCCTAACTATAACGTCCCTGACCTATGGTTTTTTCAGTGAATATCTAAAGTTTATATACAAACATACTCTGGTTTTTCAGAGCACACTGTGTGAAGTTTTGTAATGTCTTCTTCAAAACTATCAACTATAATACCTGCGTCCTGTCCTGCAACTCCTCCTGTTCTGGACAAAAGAAAAAAAAATGCACTTCATCACAAACCTTTTCTACCTCTGCCCCAGTACCATGCAAAAGTGCTCTTTTCATTTCTCCTAAGCATAAAGCAGGAATTTTCACACAGTACAGCCTCCTAACTAAAGTTCACATTGTTGAGTGGTGTACTGCTAACATCCTGAAATGATGAAAGGTGCTGTGGCACACTTTCTTTGATAAACAAACTAGTGAGTGTCCCTCCAAATATGTATGCTTACTAACCTTGCAAAGTTACAATCCTTGTAAAGTACTTTTTTGTGTTTTAAACTTTGCAGTGGAAAGATACGTAGAACTTTCCTTCATATATCAATGGCTTGCTGATGAATACTACACACACTACTATAATTCAATTTGTATACAGGGCCTGACTGCTCCTTCCCTGTACCTCTTCTGCAATATCCTGCTCTACATTTCTAGATACCATCACCTCTTTCAATATTGGAGTGCCATTCTTCATTTCATAACATCGTCCTCTTTCATCAATAGCATGAACTAATGTGTTATCCTGGAGATAGCTTTCTTCATTAAAGAAAGGCTCTGTAGTAGAAGTATGTATGCATTCTGTATTAAAAACTGTACAAAAGTTACTTCTATTCACTAATATTTTCTTCTGGTTTTGTCTCCTCATGTACAAAATCCTATTTTGCCAAGAGTCTTCATTCTATTCATAATCAAAATGAAAAGCTTCCTCTTCAAAGCAAAGGCCTTATCAACTACTCCCTCAACTCGTTCTTTCTGTTTCAGTGCCTCTCTCCTTCTTCTATACTTTTTAATATTTCTCAGTAGATTTATACCCACTCTACTATGAAACATCCTGGCTCTGCTTCTGTCTCCTGTTTAAGGTGTGTTCATCTTTGTTACATTCTTTCCTGTGCTTGTAATTTTCATTTTTTCCACTCTTATTCTTTCTCATAGTTTGCTTTTTATTTTCATTATT
The DNA here is from genome assembly GCA_963921515.1 of Calotriton arnoldi. Taxonomy (NCBI): domain Eukaryota; kingdom Metazoa; phylum Chordata; class Amphibia; order Caudata; family Salamandridae; genus Calotriton; species Calotriton arnoldi. The sequence goes on along the minus strand of CAWUFW010001446.1, from coordinate 1,372,478 downwards.
TTGTAATCTTTGTAGTTGTCTACATCTATTTTTAAGAAATGACTTTGTCCTCTTACCAGTAGCACTTTTTTCTTTCACCACTTTTTCTGCATTTTGCTCCTTTTGGGTCTCAGTTCTGAATAGATACTGTAGTTTCTTCTGTTGCTTTTTCCTCCAAGCTTCTGAAGGCATTCTAACTGTCTGTATTAATGTAGATTTTGTTCTGTAAAAAAATAAGTATATTTTAATTTTTACTCTAGCCAATGTACCAACTACTTTACTACTGACTTACACATAATACAAAAACAGATTTTATGTTATGTTGCAGTTTTAAATCTGCAGTTACTTCAATATACCAAACCACATGCTTTCCCATACAACCTTTCTCACACACTCTCTCACTTACATTACAAATGCACCCTTATTTTGACCTCACATATTGCATCACTCATGACATGGTCAGTGACATGACTGATGACATCTGAAATGACACCATTGATGTCATCACTCATGACACCTGAAATGACATCACTCATGATATCATCTAGAGAAACAATGACATACCCACTTACACCCTCATAAAATATGTCATACACCCATTTCCATACAATCACTAACCAACTTATTCACAGAACCCATACAAACACTAACACATCTCGTCACTCATCCATACAGCCTGTAAAAACTCACCCATAGAGCCACTAATGGAACCACTAACTCACATATACAGCCACTCATGCACCTACTCACTTACCAATACAGCCAGTCATAGATTCAGTTATAGAGACATAGACACACTTACACTTACACTCCCACTCATACACCCATACAGCTACTGACACAGTAAATCAGTTAACCACACACCTACTCGTATACCAGCTCACCCACCAGTCACTCACACAGCCACTAACTAAGCCTGAGCAGTGAACTCCACTCTGTTCGCAGATTTTGTGAAGTTTTTTGCACTCCACGCAGCTCGCAGAGTCCTGAAAAAGTCTGCTCTGCTGAGTTTTTTCCTCGCTCGCCAATGGTAAGTTGGCGAGCGCGAGCGAGGAAAACTAATGCTAGACCACTTCCCTGCGAGATTTCTCAACGCGGGCAGTCGCAGATGGTCTCTACCGCTCGCGCTGAGAAGCCTTCCGTTCACGTTGAGGAAGCTGCTGCTCGAGTAGAACTTCTACTTGAGCGGCAGAAAGAAGCAGCGCCCTCTTGCAATGTGCAAGATGCAGTTCACGCTGATTTTACAGCGTGGGACAAACACCTGGCACTAAAAATCAATGCAAACAGCACAAGGTAACCCACTCCGCCGCTCACGGAACTCCGCGTAGCTTGGCAGAGTTTTTTTGTCAATTCGTGGGGTTCTGCACAGCGGAACTCTGCGAACTCCGCCCAGGCTTACCACTAACTCACCCATACAATTATTCACACAGCCACTCAGTTACTTATACATATACTCATGCACCTATACAGTGACTGAGACAACCACAAACCCAAAGCAAAACATAACACTTTATTTATTAGTTACCTTTTAACATTATAGCTCCCTCTCCTACAACACAGCTGCACCATGTATCAGTTTTCACTAATACATGGTAAAAGACCAGTTAATCCCTTCTGTAGTAAATTTTAAAATAAAATTCAACCAAAGTGTAGAAGTACATACAGTGTCTCAATCCTGTAAATCCGAAAACACAACACAACATAAGAGCTATTTGTGTGCCTCTCTACCACTGTGTCACTGGTGGATTTAGTATCTCAGTACTTTTTTACTTAGATGCCTCAGATTTACATTTTGGGAAATGGTGCATATAAAAATCTGCACATTTATCTCTATCAGAACATACAGCTCACTAATTCTTCAGAGTACATGCAAGGTGTGTGACAGGTTGCATATATAATTCACCAGATGGTTTTAAAGACTACATATTCCTCACTAAAACATGTAAATTCATGGGTTTGTGGTTGAGTACATCAGTACTCCCTGGATGATTGAATGAGTGCTTAGGTAGTGCCTAGGTTATTCCCTAAGGATACAGGTAGTGTCTGGATGATTCCCTGAGTATGTGGAAACTTTGTGGGTCATTCTATATCTGCATAGTTACTGCCTGCGTATTTGCATGAGTATATCACTACTATTTGGGTGTTTGGATGAGTGCATGAGTAGGGCCTGAATGATTAGATACGTGCATGACTAATGCCTCAATAATTCAATACATGCATAGATAGTGGTTGGATGATTAAATGAATACAACTCTAGTGCCTGGACGATTGCAAGAGTGCATGAATGGTATATAGGTGAATTATAAAGTGCATGGATAGTGCATATGTGATTGTTTAAGTGCATGCATACCACCTGGCAGATAGAATGAGTGCAACAGTAGTATTTCAGTGATTGGATGAGTACATGGCTGCTGCCCATGTGTTTTTGGTTGAGTGATCAGGTAGTGCCTGGATGATTAGATAAGTACATGGGTAGTCCCTGGATATTTGAACAAGTGCATCAATAGTGCTTGGCTGATTAGATAAGTGCATGACTAGTGTCTGAGTGATTGCATGAGTCCATTGTTAAAGCTTAAGTGATTGGATGAAAGCAAGTGTACTACTGGGGTGATTGTATTAGTGCTTCAGTATTGCCTCAGTAATTGAATGAGTGCATAGGCACTGGATGAGTGATAGGTTCACTGCAATGGTACTGCCTGTGTAATTGGATGAGTGCATGGAGTGTGCCACAGTATTACGATGAGTGCATGGTTTGGAAGTGGATGTTTGGATGAGTGTATGGGTTGGGCCTGGGTGTTTGAATGACTACATAGGTACAGCATTGGCGATTGTATAAGTGAATGGTTAGTGCATGGGTGATTGGATGAATGCATGGGTAGTGCCTGCATAGTTCAATGACTACATAATTAGTGCATGGTTGGAAGAGTGCATTTGTAATGCTTGGGTGATTGAATACGTGTGTGGATAGTGCGTGAGTGATTCAATGACTGCCTGAGTAGTGGCTGGGAGATTGGATGAGTGCCTGAGTAGTGCCTGGCTGACTGTAAAAGTACCTCCATTGCTGTTAGATACATAACAGTTGAGACTATATCTGTAACTCATTGTTTAAGTCATTCTGTCTGTATCAAACTAACAATTTTTGTGTATCTGTCTGTTTCCACTGAGCTATGTGTGAGTGAAGCCTACATATCACACTTGATATATAATTGCATACATGGTTGTCTAGGAGCACACATTGCTCTGTTACTCAGTGTGCACATGCACAGTAAATTTCTAAAACTGGAAACAACAATTCTCACTTTTTCAAAGCACAAAACCTTTTCTTAATGGCACACCTACATAATTTCTCAAATATTTCTTGTGTCTTTAAAACATATATTCAGTATTTCTCAAAGCAAAGTTACAAACCAAGTGAAGGTAGCACAAGAACTCTCGCCAGACATTCTGCACTATGAACTCTCCCCAATTTTAAACACAGCATGTTTAAAGGAATACACCACCCTCAGCATATACATGACATTTTCAACAGCCTTAAATAACATAGATCACCATGTAAACAAAAATGTGAAAAACCACATTGACAAATACTTCCTAATACATACCTAACAAGTTATAATTCATATACAGGTGCAGCACATTTTCTTATCTTTGATTCATGACTACACTACTCTTGTTTAATAATGTGAATAAAAGTACTATAATTCCCAGAATGCAAAAAACATAGATATGTCTGTTCTGCACATGAGTAAAGAAAAACAGGGGAGGTACCCTTATAATCAAATCAGGGACAGGGTAAGTACATACAAGAAACAAAAAGGGTCCCTACTCAAAACTAATTTGATACCAAGGTTCTACACAGTGCTGGTGCTTAGAGTGAAGTCACAAATCCATACAATCATATGATATTCAATAATAAGTCAGTGCAACACAGAAAACTAATAACAACCAAATGAAACGTATAAAATTTATTCCATAAAAATACACATTCAAAGTTAAAAACATTTCATTTTAAAATACAATTACAATATCACAAGAAAACAGAATAGTCGACGCTGGGTTTCGGTGAGTAGTTAATTATTCACCTTCTTCAGGACAGTTTTCTAAACAACAGAAACATTATATTATTATCAATCTCATGTGTTGCTGACGTAATATTTTACAACCTAAAACGACTACAAGCTTTTATTTACACACATAATTTTCACTTTGTCATCACTCAAGCTACCATAGTATTTAATTTTGTTACCCACAACATAAAATAAGCAATGTTTTCCGGCTTAACTTCACATGGCAATTAAAGCACTACCCATCATCTTTCTTAATTACAAAGAAAAGCAACATTTTATTAAAAAACATACCTAGAAATTAGGACGCTGCTAGTATTCAATTTCACTAGGCTTTTGAAGAAGCAATATGCTTAAGAATGAGGGATTGAGGATGTCCCACTCATTAAAAACCTTAGGAGTGAGAAAAAACACAAAGAATTGTACTCAATGGTAACTCCAAATCATATATTTTTTATGAAAATACCCAAAGTGTTTCAGCGTACCTTCAAATTAAGAACCAAATGATATTGGTTGTGTTCGTTGGTGCCACCACTCTATTATTGTTCGCTAATTGTGCACAAAATCTATATGGAAAATTAACAGAAAGCTTTATCCAGAAATACTCTGTTATTAAACAGTATGCCCAAATGTAATTAGCATCATAGGCAAGCTTACCAGAAGTAAAAGCATATACTGGTGCATCAATATTAAGCTTTGCCAAAGAGGATGGCATTATTTGCAATGATGAATTCAATTTTTTGTGCAATTCCAATCCTATTATTCCTGCACTGTATGGTCTCCCGAAAGTGCATAAAAACATAGAGGATCCCCCTATGAGACCTATTGTCTCTAGTATTAACTCCCTGACTGAGCCTCTTAGCAAGTACGTCAAAACTTTTTTACAGCCTCTGGTAGTACAACAAAAAGCGTACATAAAAGACACCACTGCTATGATCCAGAAGATTGAAAATTTGGATTACAATCCTGAGATACAGTGCCTCGTGACTTTAGACATTGAGGCACTGTACACTAATATCCCTCAGGACAATACCATACGGATGATTGAGAACTTCCTTAGCATTGAGGATGAAGATCTGTCCCCACATGCGACTTTTATTGTTGAATGTGTGACTATTATATTAAAAAATAATATTTTTTATTTGAAAAGGATTTTTACAGACAGATCAAGGGGACCAGCATGGGAGCAACCTGTGCTCCCAGTCTGGCCTGTCTCTATGTGGCTCAATTTGAGGAGAGACACATCTTCAATGTATCGGCACCATTTTTTGAGAACATTTCTCATTGGTCCCGATACATTGACAATGTGTTTTTCGTTTGGAGAGGTACTGGAGAAACTCTGGTAGAATTTATACAATGGATAAACCTTGGAGATGTCAATCTCAAATTCACTTCTACTGTGAACAAAGATGAATGTGAATTTTTGGACATCAAAATTAAGCATGTGGATGGGCTATTAAATGTGGAACTATTTACGAAGCCTACTGACCGGAACACCATGCTCCACTATAATAGTAATCACCCCATTTGTCAAAAAGACAACATTCCGTTTGGGCAATTTCTGCGTTTAAAACGCAATTGTACAAATATTAAAGATTACGACAAACATGCTGAAAAACTGACTAAAAAGTTTTTGAACAGAGGTTATCCTAAGAGGTTAGTGAAGCATGCATTTAAAAGAGCCAAATATTTTAATAGGGACTCTTTTTTCGAGAGTAAGTCCAAGACAATGACCCTGGAAAATCCCCTTTAATTTTTGTCACTAACCATAGCAATATTAGTAACAAAATAAAAAATATTGTGAATAGAAATTGGCATCTGATCACTAACCAGAAGAAAGAGATCTTACCTAAACCTATGTTCTCATTTAGACGCAATCGTACCATTAGGAATTGTTTGGTGCATACTTACAGAGATATTAGTGATAACAAACAACTCTGTATACCCAATGCCCCCCTACCAATAGGTACTTTTGCATGCAGTGGGTGTAATAATTGTAACAATATTATGAAAGGACCATCAATGGTCCACAATGGTGTCATCCACAAATTTAACAACTTCATGAATTGTCGTACTAAAAATTTGATATATTTTATCATGTGCCCATGTCTCCTAGGTTATGTTGGTGAGACCTCAAGAGAGATAAGGATAAGGATTAACGAGCATAAGTCAGCAATAAGAACAAATAAAAAAACTGCCCCATTAGTAGAACACTGGCTTAAAGAACAGCACAAAATTGAAGATCTGAGGTGGTGTGGAATAGAAACTATCCACATGAACATTAGGGGTGGGGACCCAACTCTAAAAAGAAAAAAGCGGGAACAATTCTATATGTCCCGTTTTAATACCTTTAGAAAAGGATTAAACAGCAAAGAAGATTGGGAGAGGCTTATTTAATTATGGTCTCGACGCCAGTTTTATGAGTCCAGTCTTTATAGGAACTATTGTGTTTGAGCTCTACAAATATGCCCATTCAATTTATTTCTACGCATGAAATGTGGCATCGATTGACAATAAAGATCAATTCGACAACAGGGACTTTGCCTAAGGGTCGGGATCCCTTTCATTATGTCCGACCTATTTACTGTCTTCTTCTATGTATATTGTAAAAGGATGGCGTTTTCGCTCATGGTATTATAGTTTTAAATATTATGCTTAAATATCATGCTTTAATATCTCGTTTTTTATAGCCTAGACTAACCACTTTATTATGGATTAGGTCATGGAACATTACATCGTTTGATACACATATATATATTTTTTTCTGATTCTTAAGCATATTGATGGCAACATAAGTGCTTAGCTTCCCGGATATGTAGCTTAATATGAATGGGAACAGACAAGGGTATTATATGTCAAGTGAGTATATTATATCCCTTTCCAAAATGGCCACCCCGTTTACGGTCATTCCTTGTGGATATCTATTAAGACTGATGCCCGTTTTTTTGAAAACGTGTTTGTCGAATTTTTCGTTTCTAAGTAAGAACCACAAATTTATTAAAGATATTATACATAAGTTTTAAGTAATTCTTTTCGTAATACCGGTGTTTGATTATCGTAACACACACCACGTGATTTTCTGAAATTACGTATAAAAAGGAGTTCCGGGTCAAACACAAACGGTATCCTGACCCGGAAGCTGTTCGTTGGCTGCAAGGAGGCCGCTTTGTTTTTAACAGGTGAGCGTAAGGCCATGGCAGTTATGTTGCGATCTAGATAGATAGAAGATCGTTTAGGCAGTGCAGTGGCATTAAGATAAAAGCAAGATTTTTGCTAGCTTGATCATATAAGAGAGGGCGATATTTTAGTCCACCCCTGAATATGGCTAATATGATTTTTTGCCGCTATGCAATTAAGGCATATTAGCAGCAATCCCCTTTTTTGGTTTCAATCCTTGTTGGGTTTAAATAATAAAATAATATATGTAGCTTACAAAAAACAACTAAAAGATTAAGATAACATGTAATAATCGAGTGTGGGACACTGAGAGCCGCAGGATAAAATATAAATATATATATACAAAAGACGGGTTGCCTAGATGAAAGACGGAATATTTAGTGCACATATGTTCACAGTTCTCTTGATTATTGAGGCGATCGCACGCTCAGGGTGATATATGGCTCCCTGACCGATATGGCAATAAGGCGGACTAAGCCACAATAATAATAATTGTAGAATATAGACCATCTAGGCCTGGTAGATACCTAAAAATAACATGATGGTTTTCCTTATAGGTTTTAAACTATCGATGCATGATCATCACAGCAACTATATCAGGTAATAACTTGACTAATCATAAAGGATATGGAATATTTTTGCCCCAGTAACTTGGAGTGACTTTATCTTACCTTTTCTTTATCTCTCTTTTACAATAGTCTATTCGCCCTATAATTTTAAAATAACGGCGAAGACTTTGATTTGAGAATTTGTGTTTCCAGTCACGGCACATCAGCTGGTTATATTGATGCACCAGTATATGCTTTTACTTCTGGTAAGCTTGCCTATGATGCTAATTACATTTGGGCATACTGTTTAATAACAGAGTATTTCTGGATAATGCTTTCTGTTAATTTTCCATATAGATTTTGTGCACAATTAGCGAACAATAATAGAGTGGTGGCACCAACGAACAAAACCAATATCATTTGGTTCTTAATTTGAAGGTACGCTGAAACACTTTGGGTATTTTCATAAAAAATATATGATTTGGAGTTACCATTGAGTACAATTCTTTGTGTTTTTTCTCACTCCTAAGGTTTTTAATGAGTGGGACATCCTCAATCCCTCATTCTTAAGCATATTGCTTCTTCAAAAAGCCTAGTGAAATTGAATACTAGCAGCGTCCTAATTTCTAGGTATGTTTTTTAATAAAATGTTGCTTTTCTTTATAATTAAGAAAGATGATGGGTAGTGCTTTAATTGCCATGTGAAGTTAAGCCGGAAAACATTGCTTATTTTATGTTGTGGGTAACAAAATTAAATACTATGGTAGCTTGAGTGATGACAAAGTGAAAATTATGTGTGTAAATAAAAGCTTGTAGTCGTTTTAGGTTGTAAAATATTACATCAGCAACACATGAGATTGATAATAATATAATGTTTCTTTTGTTTAGAAAACTGTCCTGAAGAAGGTGAATAATTAACTAGTCACCGAAACGCAGCGTCGACTATTCTGTTTTCTTGTGATATTGTAATTGTATTTTAAAATGAAATGTTTTTAACTTTGAATGTGTATTTTTATGGAATACATTTTATACGTTTCATTTGGTTGTTATTAGTTTTCTGTGTTGCACTGACTTATTATTGAATATCATATGATTGTATGGATTTGTGACTTCACTCTAAGCACCAGCACTGTGTAGAACCTTGGTATCAAATTAGTTTTGAGTAGGGACCCTTTTTGTTTCTTGTATGTTCTGCACATGATACTTAGACATTTAGAACATTGGCATTTTTAAAGGAATTGCTCATTGTAACTTTCAACAGCACTAACATCTTAAACACATATCCTCTGCCAGATACAGTTCATCTGATATATTGTTTTTCACATCACAGTGATTCTCTTATTTAGCAAACTCCCATATACATCTTCCTTTCAAATGTAATTTTTTAAAATAATTAAAAATGTATGTACATCCCAGTGAATTGAGTTCATAGATTATATTGTTGTTTTAGCTCTTTCTGGATAGTTTTGACACAGTTAGGATTTGTAAAAACTAAGCACAAGAATGGTACACCATTCTCATACAAAGCAACTATAAAATGGCAACCTCTTCAACTTTCCACTCTATGACCATGAGAAAGGCAGCAAATGAAATCATGTCTTTTATTTTAGACTATTTTATCTCCACTTGTGAATGGTTAGTATCTGTTAACCCTTTCCCTCTCTTTCAAAAAGAAATTCCTGTCTATGTTTTTTTGGGATCATCACGGAGTAATCGCGAAAAAAAAACAGAAGTTCAGACCTATATTTAGCTTCAGTTTTTTTAAAGTTAAATACTGGACAACAGTTTATTACATAGTCCTGAATTGGAAATTAAATGTTATCATTACTTAAATTGTGTCATAACTCGTATACTTTAAAAAAAAAATCTGCCTCTTTAACAACCTTCCCCAAAACACTCTTAACTCAGTGTATCTAGCAACCCAGTGGAACCAGTAGGTCACAAGTTCACAGCACATTCTAGAAGGAACATGCTACTAATGAGATACAGCAGGTGTGGTTTACTCCACAGATTCAAAAGCATATCCATATCTGTATTACATTTCTTTTTTTAAACAACAGCCAATAATAGGACTTCTTGCTAATGCATGCCAACACACTACCTAATTTTATTCACTTACATGCTGACAGAATCCAATGACATATATCATTTTTTTAAAAAGAAAACACCTCTATTTTAACTGCTTTTCATTTGGAAAACTGCCTCTTTTAGCTCCAACCTTCTTCTGACTGGTATTGCTCCTTCACTTCAAAATGCTTAGAGTGTGGATTTTTAGCCACAGCTATGTCTATTGGGCTAAAAGGCTGCAAAAAAGAGAGGTATTGAAAGGGACTTGGGTTTGCCAAATGTGGAGATTACTTAGTTTGGCCAGAGAGGGTTAAAGTTTCATCAGTTACTGGCTTTGGTTAAAACCAACAACTCACCTCATGATTGTGCACTGTGGTGGCAATGACCTAGGTACATTGACTGGGGTAGTGCTGGAAATCCCAATGAAAGATACCTTTGCAGAACTGATGTCGCTTTCCCTTCACACTGTCTTGGTGTACTCTAATATATGCCAAAGACAGAAATGGAAGTGGCCAAATCAATGCTGTCCACAGATTGATAAAGCCAGGAAACATGTTAATAAAACTGTCTCTACATTCCTCAGAGACCATAACATGGGCTCAATCTATAACAACAACCTGCATTTTGACATGCATGGAATTTATAGAAATGAAGGAGAGCACTTTACAGACGAAGGCAACAGGGTGTTTCTAAGTAACCTGAAATTCTGCATCCGTCTTATGTGTACCTGAAATTTTGTTAATTCTCTTTATAAAGATCCTTTTATTTTTAGTTTTTGGAATATTCGCGACGAAGCGATGGTTGCGATTAAGTCACGAAATCGGAAAACAAAAACAGACATTCAACGGCCACCAGCACATGCAAAAATAATAATAAAAAAAAAAAAATTCTAAACATTTTCCTACACATATTACTATGTACATGCTTCTTTAAAAAACATGTTTAAACTCATGTTTTTGTACTAAGTTTCTTTAAAAACCATCTTTAAAATCTATTTTCTTTTTCGTGGCTATGCAGGGCATCGCAACGACGTCGTTAACCGAGACAATTGCGCCTTCTTCACAAAGTTTAAAACACATTTATGCACACATTTTACAGTATTTTACAGACTAGGGGTTTATTACTGTATTGTCTAAAGTCATGTTTTTCTAGTGAGTTTCTCTGAAAACCATTTCTAAAACCTATTTGCCATTTTCGCGGTGAAATAGGTGCCTGCGATCACCGCGAATACGTCATGAAAACGCAAAGCAAAAGCAGGAATTCAATAGCCACCACCACATTCAAAATGTATAACTATATAATTGATTCTGATTGGGTATGTGAGTGGGCTTGTGAGTGTCTGAGTGGGTACGTGAATGGGTATATGATTCTATGAGTGGCTCTATGAGTGGGTGCATAACTGTCTGAGTAGGTCTGTCTATCAGTGGCTGTGTGAGTGGAAGCATAGGTGTCTCAGTGCATCTGTGATTCAGTGCGTGAGTGTCAGCGTGGGTCTGTGACTGAGTGCACGAGTCTCTAAGTGGGTCTGTGAATGTGTGTATAAGTCTCTGACTATGTATGTGTGTGGCCGCATGATTCTCTAAGTACATCTGTAAGTGTTGCATGAGCCTATGAATGATTATATGAGTACACACATGGGTATCCACATCGTTTGGTAAGAAATGCCTTCAAAAGGGCCAAGTATTACAATCAGGACGCACTACTACAGGGAACTCCTCGTGCATCTCTAGAACAAGTGGTATGTGTCATCAACCACTCTCAATTGAACTACAAAATCAAAAATATCTTAACCAAAAATTGGAAGATATTAAATGCAAATGAGGATGAGTAACAACTAAAACCCCCATTTGTGGTCTATAGGAGAAATAGAAATCTGCGTGACATATTAGTGCACACAAGATATGAAGCCCAGACCAAATACAACCAGACCACTATCACAGGATTACCTCCAGTGTTAGGTAATCACAAATGTGGCTCCTGCCACGCCTGTGACACGGCCGTGGTTACGGGCTCCTTGACATACAAAGGTAAAAATGTCAAACTTAGAGATCTAGCCAACTGTAGGAGCCAGAATATCATATATATGCTTCAATATCCATGTGGACTGGCGTATATAGGAGAGACTGGTCGTGAATTCCGATTCAGATATAGCGAGCATAAATCTGCTATTCGCATGCGCAAAATGACAGCCCCGTGGTTCAACACTGTTTAGAAATTAACAACTTGGAAATGGATCTTAGATGGTGCATTCTAGAGAAGGTAAAGCTGCAGGCAGGTTTGCCTGTAGAAGTGACCCGTAAGAGAAGGGAAACATTTTGGATTTTTACCTTCAACAGTGTAAAAGAGGGACTTAATGAAGAAATCATTTGGAATGTTACTGACTGCCTATAATCCATTTCCACTTGGGATAACAGAGGCTGCTAATTTGCAACACTGGTGCCCTTCTCCATCTGTCTCTTTGGTTGGCACTGTATTCAAAATGTTCTTGATTGTGTCAGGTGTTTTGGATCGTTAATATTTATTATGAGATCATAGGCCAAAATATTCTACTTCTTTCATACCTGGTTTGCCTTCCTTATTAAAACCTACATGTTTCACATTGTGTTTGTCATCATAGACAGCGTTCTACTAAATCTGGGGGTTGTAATGTTTTCTGAGCCCCCGATCTTTTTCATTCAGGCGTGCATGAGTCACCAATTTTGGTGGCGCCACGTCGTATTTCATAGATCTTTTACGTTTTGCAGACACGTTTTTGATTTAAGAAGATCAGTTAACGGCTTCTATGGTCCAGGGAGTATTTAAAAACTTATTTTTTCATTCCAATATGGCGCTTACATCTACCCTTTTGCAAGAAAGCAGGGGCAGCGTTAGTCAATTGTTATGTGATGGCATTATTTTGCCTACTCCAATATGGCGCTTACATCTATCCCTTTCCCAGCAAGCCGGGTCTGTTTCAGTTGCTTATCGCGTGACGTTACGTCGATCACGTCAGGTCGCACTCCGCTGTACACTAGGCTACTTAATGGCGTCATGTGATACCGACCGACGCTGCATTTTGCCAGTCGAGCTGGAGTCCCGGGAACTGCGATGAATTGTAACTTGGTGAGTGATTGCTCCCGCACAAATGCGGCACTAGAGACACTATTAGATATAGTGTGCAACAAGATGGGCCCGTGTATTTGAGGGGCAAGCCCAGGTCGGATTTCGGATCGACTTACTTGTTTATTTTGGTTGCACGTAAATTTTCTGAATCGGTTTCTTTGTACTAACGTTGTACACCCATGCAGAGAGGTTTGGTTACCGAGCATTGACACTTTTGCGTCAATAGCTTATGGCAGCAACATATTTTCGGATGTTTATTGCTGCATGTATCTAAATATGAAGCCTCCTAGGAGCTCGGGGCATTACATTGACTCTATATGTAGGAAGTACATTCATGCAGAGCCTCCTATTTCTATCTCTTTTACTATAGGGACAATATATATGCTATTGAAGAAGTAGGCGATAACATAAATCACAAGAAATCTGAAACAATCCGAGATTGATTCTATTCTCTGGACAGAGTATATTGAATTCGACGCTACACTTGCTGCGCAAAAGTGTGTATGTCCCCTTACATATCCATCGGTGCTCCAATTAGACCATATCACAAATAAGCCTATCACATGGGGATTAATGCATTTCTACTTGTTTATAGGAAACATATGATGACAGCTAGATCATAATGCCTGGAGCACAGTAAACACCGAATAGAGCTAAAGCAAACTCGAGTGTATTAGGTAAGGTCTATGGATAACTTAATTTGATCCTGACCTTCAGACGTTTCATAGCTTTCTATATCATTAAAACGCTCTCTATTCTGTTTACTTTATTCTTAATAACAGTTCGCTCAGGTGCCACAGTGCAGTGTTGGAGAACACTACAGTCGCCTCATATGCTATATATAATCTCGAGCCCAGCCTTTTTTTACATCCATTGGAGAGCAAATTGTATATTAGCATTACCTGTAAGTATTCTAGCCATTATCAGTAGCCACATATTGGGAGCTGTTATATAGTTAGTAAGTCACTACTGGTACATATAATGGCGTTTCTCATACAATGAGTTCACCGTGGTTCCACAGCATGACATGATTGGTTCTTGATTTCTGCGCACTATTTTTCTTCACTTTTTGGTTATTATATCGTGGTGGCATGGTCGATCTCTTCTAACTCTTTGACGGTTTCTTTTTCCATTTCTACATGATACTTCCCACAGTGAGTATGGGAAGATTCATGAATTTTATACAAAGAGCTTTATGTGATGGTTCATTTTAAGTTTTGGCTATCCTCTACTTGATCTTTGCTGTAAGACTGGGAAATTAATCTATTTTTCCCTTTTTTTCAATACCCTGGTCCAATCAATTTTATATTTACATATACCGTATGGGTTAATAAAAACATATTGTTTATATTCTCTAGGTACCCCTTTGTTGTTGTGTGAATCCATACTATCTTGGGAAGGTCCTGAGGAAGGTGGTTTACCATCTGCTATACCCCACCGAAACGCGCGTCGACTTCATTGTAACAGACCTTGTTGAACAACTTCATCCAACATGGTCGTGGAGACCTTGAATTTCCTTGTCTCCCCCTGACCCAGATGTGTATGTATGCTTGGGTAATGTGTGAGTTTTTTTGGTTTGATTGAGTGAGACTGATAATTTTGACTTGTTTATATATGTGATTTAATTTAGGGGTCCAGAGCATAGTGTCGTATTTATAATTGTATACGTTTTTTATGTATTGGTTCATATATAATAATGTATAAAAATAAAAATCTATCAGAAACAAACATATATCTTGTTTTTAAAAAAGAAACAATTAACTAATTTTGATGTATTAGTCATGAATATCCAAGAAAAATAAATAAAAGTTAAAATTTCACTAGTAATTTGTATTGATGAGTCTTTGTTTACACATTTGTTTAGCCCATACTAGATTTAGTCTTTAACTTAAAAGATATAGGTTGTGAGGGAGCTTATTTGCTTATCATGATTATATGAGTACACACATGGGTCTCTGAGTGAGTCTGTGAGTGGGTGCATTAGTGTCTGAGTGGGTATGCAAGTGGGACTATGAGTGTCTGAGTGAAATATGTGAGTGCGTAAATGAGTCGGTGACTGTGACCAGCGAGGGTGTGTATATAGATATAGATACAATTTATTTATATTTCCATCAATATTTGTGGAGACGTCGGGATATTCACAACGTCCCCGCGATGCTACACGGGGTGCTACGCTAGTGGTCATGGCGTTTCTAAAACATGGGGTCAGAGTACCTCCACCCTGATCACTTATGTTAGCTTTCACAGAAATTTTCAGCCCGGGAACCGTTCCTGAGTGATAAAATGGTGGCTGCAACTGTCTGTCCCGCTTGCATCCAGCCAATCAGAGCATTCCCGCTGGTGTGAGCATTTGCGGTTTACCGCAAAATATCCGCGACCATCGTGAAATCACTGCAAAATATCCACTGCCAGAGATAGCACTATATTGTTCACCTTTAATTTCCAAAAACTACAGAACGGATTTGCACCAAATAACAAAAAGCACAATCTGCATAACAACATCTACGTTTCTGCAAAATTTGGTGTAATTCCGTCCAGCAGTTTGGGCTGTAGGTTCAACAATGCTTTCCTATGGGAATTAACATTACAAACGCACACTTATTTCGTACCACAATTTCTCGGTCCCCACTGCATGGATCACCGCCGAACTTTCCAAGACAAACAGAACCTACTTTGACACTTTTTTGGGAAAATTTCATGAATATCGGTCAAACTACGCCAAAGTTATAGGGTCAAAAAATGCTTTTCCGATATAAACTAGGCAATTACAAGTCAGTAATATATATATATATATATATATATATATATATATATATATATATATATATATATGATCAAGGCCGCTTGTTCACGGCGAAACGCATCAGAAACATGCACTTGCACGAAATAACAAAAATAAAATTATTTGAATCGCACCATGATGGGTCCGTGCCTGCTTCGTAATTGACGTTTCCATGTGGATTATTTTTTCTGCTCTGCTTATGACCTCACATATTACATCACTCATGACATGTCAGTGACATCACTGATGACATCATCTAGTGAGTGTATTTTCTAAGAGTTCATGATTGTTAAACATATATACTAACCTACTACAAAGGTTAAATTAGTATACTGTGTGCACTACTACTTAGTGATACTGCTTCTATTATATATTATATGAGTGGCTGTGGGACTGTATGTATCCTTGTGTATATGGGTGTGTGAATAGCTGTATGGGTATATAAGTGGGTTTGTGAGTAGCTGTGTGGGTGAGTGAGTTGCTGTGTGAGTGGCTGTATTGGTGAGTGAGTGGGTAAATCAGTGGCTGCATGGGAGAGTGAATGGCAGTGTCAGTGGCTCTATGGGTGGGTAAGTGGGTGTGTAGTGACTGTAAGGGTGAGTGAGGGGGTATGAATGGCTGTATGAGTGAGTGACTGGGTGTGTAAGTGGCTGTATGGCTGAGTGAGTGGCTGTTTGAGTGTCTGTTAGGTTAAGTGAGTTGGTGTGTGAGTGGCTGTATTGGAGAGTGAGTGTCTGTGTGAATGGCTGTATGGGTGAGTGAACAAATGTGTGAGTGCTTGTATGGATGTGTGAATGGATATGTAAGTGGTTGAATGGGTGTGTGAGTGGGTATGTTAGTGACTGTGTAGGTAACTAAGTGGGTGTGTGAGTAGCTGTATGGGTGAGTGTGTGGCTATGTGACTCGCTGTACGGGTGAGTGACTGCATGAGTGGCTGTAAGAGTGAGTGAATGGTTGTGTGAGTGGCTATATGAGTGAGTGAGTGAGTGAGTGGGTGTGTGAGTGCTCTATGGAGGAGTGAGTGGGTGTTTGAGTACTGGTATGAGTCTGTGAATGGGTATGTGAGAACTTGTATGGGTGTGTGAGTGGGCGTACAGAGGTTGTATGGGGTGTTAGTGGGTATGTATGTGGTACTGTGGATGGTGTCATCAGTGATGTCATCAGTGATGTCATTTGAGATATCATGAGTGATTTCACTGATATTTGACATGAGTGATATAATATGTGAGGTCATAAGCAGTGCATTGCGGGGGCGTAAGTTATAGTTAGCTCAGATAACTATAACTGTTGAATTTCTATGCTTTTGTGCAAGTGAAATCTGAGCCTAATGATAATGTCCCTATAACCTTTGTTTTTATCAGTGAATTTCTAAGGTTTTTTAATTTCTATTTCCTAACTATAACATCCCTGTAACCTTTGGTTTTTTAAGTGAATATATATATATACATACATATATATAGATATATATGTATACATATTTTTAAAAAACAATATTTTTTTCTGTTTTTTAACTATTTTAGTGTGAAACAATATTTTTTTGATATTTTTGTACTTACCATAATAGGGAAACAATGTTTTCGTAAACGATTTCTTTTACACAATATTTTTGGTACACGATATTGTTGATTCCGATATTGTGTCAGTGATCCAAGCTGGCACTACTGGATCAGTTCTCTTTCACCTGGTCTTCAAAGTCAGGGATTGAAAGAAACATTGGTGTAGTCCTCAGCTCTTTCCGAGTCAGACAGAGGTCCATCAACATTCTTCTTCTTGTCTTCCCAGAATGCATTTGTCTCATCTGTCACACCAGAATGCATTAGCACTCTGATGCGAAAACACTTTGAGCATTACTTTACAGTTCTAGCCAATTAGTAGTTGGCTAAATTCCCTTAGCAAGTCATACTAAAATTCATGCACAATCACCTTCAATTTTTCTCAATACTTGCTATGATTTATATAGAATAAATCAAACAAGGTCTAATTTCCTAGTTTTCTAAAATGGTTATGAATGACCTTGATTAAGATTTTCTTTCCCAACACACTAGCACCACTCAAAGCCTGCCACTTCTGGCCCCTTTATTATAAATCTTCTGGAACCACCATACTATTTCTCTCATGGTGGGGGGAGCCTGACAGGCCATCTGACCCTCTTACTTCAAAATAACACACTGAGGATGGTTCCTGTGCCACATAATTGCTGTCACACAAGGCATAATGTTTCTATATTTTTACTAGCTTTTGTTAAGTGATACCCATCTTCTGGGAGGAGGTCTCTAAAAGAGAAGGAAGGGGTAACCTTTCAGTTGTTCATGTCTTTTTATCAGTGACATTCTGCAGGAGTGGCTAGAATGCTGGAGGAGCGGGGGTGGGCGGGTGTTAGAGGGGTGGGGCGCTAGGAGTCACGGGGGGATAATTTATTTTTTACAAATGTACCTGCAGCTGTCCCGTTGTGGTCTTCTGCTCCTCTCACCTCTTCAGGAAGGTACAGGCTCCCATAATGCCCTGCAACCAATCCTGAAGCTGCTCTCATATTAGAGCAACTTCAGGATTGACCTGAGCGCCCTCGATTTGCGCTCCAGGACAGACTGAGTACGTGCCAGCTCTGTCCAACCCAGCTGCGCTGCTGGGTTGGAGAGAGCTTTCACTGCGCATGATGGTTTGGCAGTCCTGATATGGCTGGCCAAACCATCAAGCAAAGTGATGGGAGTGCACTACCACTCCCCTCAGTGCCTGTCACTACCAGGCCCCACCCCCAAGACTAAGCAGGAAAGTAAAAATAAAATGAGTGTTGTTTTATTTTTCCTTTCCTGCTTTTTTTTGGGGGGGGCGACACTCCTCTGCCATGGCGGAGGAGCCACCGCTGACAACACACAGGAGGGGTGCTGATAGCCAGAAAGTTCACAAGAGACGCTCAGTTGTTGTTCTATAAGAATGATCTATATTTTTGCTCTTACTAGCCTTGGTGAGATTTCTACTGGGGTGTTCTTCATGTGCTAAGATGATAACTTTGGATCTGATGGCGGAACAACCGTCTCACCTCTCATAAGTGCCACATCACAAAAAGTTAATTAATCTCTCACAAACCAAAATGATTTAATTCCAAGTTCTAGAGCCAACCGTGCACCACATACACCTTGATCAAAGGCGAAAATGTAGTGGTATCAACCATTAGTGTATCCTGACCAGCATCAACAGGTAAGTGAGAAAGACAATCTGTTGTATCTTTCACAAGTCCAGGTAAATGCTACACCTGGAAATTAAATTCCCCTAACTCTTCACTCCATCTTTTCAATCTTGGAGTCTGATGCTCACTACTTTTGCAAGAGAAAATTCGCACCAAGGGACAATGGTCTGTGCGAACAAGAAAATAAATGCCCCACAAGTTAAACTTTCAATGCACAAGTAATGTCACTCTGCCTCTTTAAATGCACAAGAAGCAAATGCAACAATTCTTTCTTCATCATCCACCATCTGAGTCAAGACAGCACCCAAACCCTGAAGACTGGCATATGTTGTCAACATAGTTTTTTTCTTCACATCGAAATGCCCCATATTGGGCATCTTGATAATCTCTCTCTTAATTGCCCAAAAGGCAGGTTCACATTCACCTGGGCAAACAAATGGGGAGCCCTTTTTCAAAAACATTCTAATTGGTTCAACAACACTGGCATAACTCTTGATGAACTTAGAATAATACTTAGCTAGACCCAGAAAAGATCTCCCTTGCTCCTTATTAGCCGGTGTGCTGGGTTTCACTGTGATATCAGCCAACTCAAACTTAAGTTGAATTTCTTCACCTGATATCACATGGCCCAAATACGTCACAGATGTCACCACAAACCTACATTTCTCCTTTTTCACAGTTAACTCATGCTCTGACAGTTTCCTCAATACTTGCCTCAATGCTTCATCATGCTCTGAGGTGTCCCTTCCATAAATAAGAATATCACCCTTAAAATTCAACACATTGGAAACATCCTTCAAAAACCAATTAAAGAAACCAAAAACAGGCAGCAACAGAAGCCAAACCGAATGGCATTCTTAAAACTCTGTAAGCTCCCAGAGGTGTCACAAAGGAAGGATCACTGACACAATATCGGAATCAACAATATCACGTAACAAATATATTGTGTCAAAAATATTGTTTAAAAAATATAGTTTTCCTATCCTTATATTGATAAGTACAAAGGTATCAACAGCAAAAAATTGTTTCACACTAATATTGTTATAAAATACACAAAAATATAATTTCTTAATATATATCTAGTATAAAGAAGTAAATCTTAAATATTTTAATATATACCATTTATATAATGTTAAATAAAAAAATCTCACGGATATTTAATACCATATATAGATATATTCTTATGTAAACGTACATACGTATTTATATGTGTGCCTGTTTAGAAATATACATATATATAATGTAGCACAATTATTAAAAATATAACTTTTTTGCATTATATTAGCTTTTTGTTTAATTCTTTACATTTATTACAATGAAAAGCACACTTTATATGTATATGTATATATATATATATATATATATATATATATATATATATATGTGTGTGTATATATGTTGTTTTTTACAGGAAACATAAAACATGTGAACAATTCAATTCCAAAACATTAATTAAATTAATATACAAATAAAATAAAAAAATAAAAAGAAGACATTTACAAAAAGATTATACAAATTTAGACACACATAAAAATATATACAAAAACTATCAAATTAAAATTATAAGCAAATATTAATAAAAATATATTTAACCAATATTAGGAAATGTATTCAGGTCTGGGAATACTACATATACTATTCCTACTCCAGTTTATGCAACAGTAGAGAATGTGTAGGACTTTGGAGGGGTTGAATATATTATTCCCACTCCGAGGAGTGCAACAGTAGGGAAAGTGTTAGATTTCGGAGGGTTTAAATGTACTATTCCCACTCTAGTCTGTGCAACAGTAGGAACAGCGTTGGACTTCAGAGGGATAAGATTTACTATTCCCACTCCAGTCTGTGCAACAGTAGGGAAAGCATTAGACTTTGGAGGGGTAAAATGTACTATTCACACTCTAGGGAAACCATTGGACTTCAGAGGGGTTACATTTACTACTCCCACTCCAGTCTAAGCAACAGTAGGTAAAGTACTTCATTTCAAATACATTGCATATTTGAACAACCATATCCAATTTGAAAAAATATAAAACTCTGATCATAAACAAACAAAACAAAAAAAAAAAAAAATATATATATATATATGTTTACAAAAGAGAGTTGCCCCAGGAGAAATGCACTGCTCAGCCGGTTGATCCTCAAAGGAAACGGTAGTTCAGAATCCATAACCCTGCCATACCATGCCTGACGCGTGACGCGTGAAGCGTAATGCGTTTCTGGCTACCGCCCTCATCAGAGGCATCATGTGGTGCAAATGACAATTGCACTTACAACAAATGTCCCGCCTTTATTGCCATACCTCGGAAAATCCGGACGACAACTGCCGTGATTTCAGGGAATTGTAGTGCAATCCAATTCGACCCAAGTGGGCTGTCATCACCACATTCGCCAAAAACAATCCAATGGCGAAGACTCCAACATACCAGCTTCGTTTTCATTTGAGTCCAGCTGTGCCACTCGGTGTCCGCCCAAATAGGCAGGCTGTAGCCCCGCAACCATCCTGCGGTGGTGCATTTCGCGACCGGGCCGGCCGCTAACATGTTTACAAAAGAGAGTTGCCCCATGAGAAATGCACTGCTCAGCCGGTCGATCCTCAAAGGAAACGGTAGTTCGGAATCCATAACCCTGCCATACCATGCCTGACGCGTGACGCGTGAAGCGTAACGCGTTTCGGGCCACCGCCCTCATCAGAGGCATCATGTGGTGCAAATGACAATTGCACTTACAACAAATGTCCCGCCTTTATTGCCATACATCGGAAAATCCGGACAACAACTGCCGTGATTTCTGGGAATTGTAGTGCAATCCAATTCGACCCAAGTGGGCTGTCATCACCACATTCGCCAAAAACAATCCAATGGCGAAGACTCCAACATACCAGCTTCCTTTTCATTTGAGTCCAGCTGTGCCACTTGGTGTCCGTCGAAATAGGCAGGCTGTAGCCCCGAAACCATCCTGCGGTGGTGCATTTCGCGACCGGGCCGGCCGCTAACATGTTTACAAAAGAGAGTTTCCCCAGGAGAAATGCACTGCTCAGCCGGTTGATCCTCAAAGGAAACGGTAGTTCGGAATCCATAACCCTGCCATACCATGCCTGACGCGTAACGCATGAAGCGTAACGCATTTCGGGCCACCGCCCTCATCAGAGGCATCATGTGGTGCAAATGACAATTGCACTTACAACAAATGTCCCGCCTTTATTGCCATACGTCGGAAAATCCGGACGACAACTGCCGTGATTTCTGGGAATTGTAGTGCAATCCAATTCGACCCAAATGGGCTGTCATCACCACATTCGCCAAAAACAATCCAATGGCGAAGACTCCAACATACCAGCTTCCTTTTCATTTGAGTCCAGCTGTGCCACTCGGTGTCCACCCAAATAGGCAGGCTGTAGCCCCGCAACCATCCTGCGGTGGTGCATTTCGCGACCGGGCCGGCCGCTAACATGTTTACAAAAGAGAGTTGCCCCAGGAGAAATGCACTGCTCAGCCGGTTGATCCTCAAAGGAAACGGTAGTTCGGAATCCATAACCCTGCCATACCATGCCTGTCGCGTGACGCGTGAAGCGTAATGCGTTTCGGGCCACCGCCCTCATCAGAGGCATCATGTGGTGCAAATGACAATTGCACTTACAACAAATGTCCCGCCTTTATTGCCATACCTCGGAAAATCCGGACGACAACTGCCGTGATTTCTGGGAATTGTAGTGCAATCCAATTCGACCCAAGTGGGCTGTCATCACCACATTCGCCAAAAACAATCCAATGATGAAGGCTCCAACATACCAGCTTCCTTTTCATTTGAGTCCAGCTGTGTCACTCGGTGTCCGCCCAAATAGGCAGGCTGTAGCCCCGCAACCATCCTGCGGTGGTGCATTTCGCGACCGGGCCGGCCGCTAACATGTTTACAAAAGAGAGTTGCCCCAGGAGAAATGCACTGCTCAGCCGGTTGATCCTCAAAGGAAACGGTAGTTCGGAATCCATAACCCTGCCATGCCATGCCTGACGCGTGACGCGTGAAGCGTAACGCGTTTCGGGCCACCGCCCTCATCAGAGGCATCATGTGGTGCAAATGACAATTGCACTCACAACAAATGTCCCGCCTTTATTGCCATACCTCGGAAAATCCGGACGACAACTGCCGTGATTTCTGGGAATTGTAGTGCAATCCAATTCGACCCAAGTGGGCTGTCATCACCACATTCGCCAAAAACAATCCAATGGCGAAGACTCCAACATACCAGCTTCCTTTTCATTTGAGTCCAGCTGTGCCACTCGGTGTCCGCCCAAATAGGCAGGCTGTAGCCCCGTAACCCTCCTGCGGTGGTGCATTTTGAGACCCGGCCGGCCGCTAACATGTTTACAAAAGAGAGTTGCCCCAGGAGAAATGCACTGCTCAGCCGGTTGATCCTCAAAGGAAACGGTAGTTCGGTATCCATTACCCTGCCATACCATGCCTGATGCGTGACGCGTGAAGCGTAACGCGTTTCGGGCCACCGCCCTCATCAGAGGCATCATGTGGTGCCCCCACGGAGTCAGCGCCTGTTCTTTTTATGGATGCCAGGATTGGTAATATATATATATATATATATATATATATCCTCCATTTTCTGGCTCCCTTGGTTGGTTATACGGCGCTCTTCCAGTGGTGCGGGATCCCGCGGTTGAGTCCAACCGCTAAATATTCTGCCACAACTCCTTCCCAGCAGGGAAGAGAAACGGGTCGCACACGTGAAGGCTTTAAACTTTTGCAGTTTTTATTCTGGTTTCTTGCTCAGGGTGAAAAGCCCCAGATCTATGCGTTTCGGTCTGACCTTCAGACCTTGGTCACAATCAAAGTACTGTTAACAACAAACCAATCAAATACATTTTACAAAATGATGTCAATTCCTATTGGTACATGTTAACATTACTGGTGTCTTATGGGAGATGTAGTTACCCATATTTAGAGCAAAAACTCTTTTTATATTTTTTACATTAAAATCGTTCATATGTTGTTATCAACTAATGTTTTTTTGGTATTACATTGTTAAGACCACAAAAGAACATCTAATATTGCACAGTTTTTTTTTTTAATTTTTCCAAAACCTTTATTGACAAATTCTGCATAGACAAAATACAAATTTTCATCAATTTAGAGCATCATACACAACCGGCTGTTCACTGAATTATACATCAGAAGGCAATCACATTCAGATAGACTCGTTATTCTGTACTGCACGACTATGGCACCGTGAACAGCATTTTGCCCCCTTGCTGCCCCTCATTGTGCTAGTTTTTTCCTTTCTGTGCCCCCTTGCTGCCCCTGATTGTGCTCGTTTTTTTTTTTTTTTCCTTTCTGTGCCCCCTTGCTGCCTCTGATTGTGCTCTGTTTTTTCCTTTCTGTGCCCCCTTGCTGCCCCTCATTGTGCTAGTTTTTCCTTTCTGTGCCCCCTTGCTGCCCCTCATTGTGCTCGTTTTTTTTCCTTTCTGTGCCCCCTTGATGCCCTGATTGTGCTCTGTTTTCCCTTCTGTGCCTGTTTCCCGCCGCTGCGCCCCTGCGGCCCCGCCCCCTCACTGCCCATTCGCTGCCCCATTCCCTGCTCCTCCCTCCCACCACCCCATTTATGGCGGCCGCTGCGTGGTGAAGAGAGCGACCCCTGACCTTGACTGGTAGGTCGCTCCCCCACCACACAGCTCCGTCTGTGTGCCCTGCTGCTGCCCCTGATTGTGCTCGTTTTTCCTTTCTGTGCCCCCTGCTGCCCCTGATTGTGCTCGTTTTTTCCTTTCTGTGCCCCCCTTGCTGCCCCTGATTGTGCTCGTTTTTTCCTTTCTGTGCCCCCTTGCTGCCCCTGATTGTGCTCGTTTTTCCTTTCTGTGCCCCCTTGCTGCCCCTGGATTGTGCTCTGTTTTTTCCTTTCTGTGCCCCCTTGCTGCCCTTGATTGTGCTCGTTTTTCCTTTCTGTGCCCCCTTTGCTGCCCCTGATTGTGCTCTGTTTTTTCCTTTCTGTGCCCCCCTTGCTGCCCCTGATTGTGCTCGTTTTTCCTTTCTGTGCCCCCTTGCTGCCCCTCATTGTGCTAGTTTTTTCCTTTCTGTGCCCCCTTGCTGCCCCTGATTGTGCTCGTTTTTTTCTCCTTTCTGTGCCCCCTTGCTGCCTCTGATTGTGCTAGTTTTTTCCTCTCTGTGCCCCCCTTGCTGCCCCTGATTGTGCTCGTTTTTCCTTTCTGTGCCCCCTTGCTGCCCCTCATTGTGCTAGTTTTTTCCTTTCTGTGCCCCCTTGCTGCCCCTCATTGTGCTAGTTTTTTCCTTTCTGTGCCCCCTGCTGCCCCTGATTGTGCTCTGTTTTTTTCCTTTCTGTGCCCCCTTGCTGCCCCTGATTGTGCTCTGTTTTTTCCTCTCTGTGCCCCCTTGCTGCCCCTGATTGTGCTTGTTTTTCCTTTCTGTGCCCCCTTGCTGCCCCTCATTGTGCTAGTTTTTTCCTTTCTGTGCCCCCTTGCTGCCCCTCATTGTGCTCGTTTTTTTTCCTTTCTGTGCCCCTTGATGCCCTGATTGTGCTCGTTTTCCCTTCTGTGCCTGTTTCCCGCCGCTGCGCCCTGCGGCCCCGCCCCTCACTGCCCATTCGCTGCCCCATTCCCTGCTCCTCCCTCCCACCTCCCCATTTATGGCGGCCGCTGTGCGGTCGCGCCGCTGGCGCGCCAAAGGCGCGCCTAAGGCAAGCCCGTCTGCGCCGGTCCGCGCCGTGACCGCGCCCAGCGCCAGACCCCTGGTCCGGGCATCCCCCGCGCCCGCCACATCAACAGACGCCGATACGACGCCAGCACCCTCCACGCACTCAACCCCGGAAAAGATCACGCCTGCTACCAGGCCACCCCGAAGCGCACCCAAGGGCTCCTTCACCTGCCGGAACTGCAGCTTCGCCAGCACCCGCCCCGCCAAACCACCGCCCAGGAAAGAACCCAACTACCTCAGATGCATCCTCCTCAACACCCGCTCCGCCCGCAAACACGCCATCGAACTCTGGGACCTTCTCGACTCAACCTCCCCAGACGTCGCATTCCTGACGGAGACCTGGCTGAATCCCGCTTCAGCCCCCGACATCGCCATTGCCATCCCGGACGGATACAAGATCACCCACAGGGACCGCACCAACGGAGTCGGAGGAGGCATCGCCATCGTCCACAGGAACACCCTCAGAGTCTCAACCAACACCGACGACACCCTCAGCACCGCCGAACACATGCACTTCCAGATCCACACCGATCCCAACACCACCCTCAGAGGAACCCTCATCTACAGACCCCCGGACCCCGACCACAGTTCAGCGATTCCATCGCTGACTTCGTCAGCACACACGCCATCGCCTCCACGGACTACATCCTCCTCGGGGACCTGAACTTCCACCTCGAGAACAACAAGGATACCAACTCCACCACCCTGATCGACAACCTCGCCACCCTCGGACTCAGACAGCTCGTGACTACACCCACCCACGCCGCCGGCCACACGCTCGACTCCATCTTTTCCGCAAGCCCACACGTCTCCTTCAACCACACCTCCGAACCCCACTGGACTGACCACCACTGCATCCACTTCACCTACAGGAAGCCCACCACGCACCACCGCACCGAACAAATGCCTCGCCGCTGCTGGAGCAGAGTCACGGAAGACCAGCTAACCACAACCCTCGCCCTGAGCCCACCCGCCGAACCCTCCGACCCCGACACCGCCGCCCGCAACCTCAGACAGTGGATCGACGACTGCACCAACACCCTCGCCCCGCTCAAGAATCCGCCCAACAGCCACACCAGCAAGAAAGCCACCTGGTTCACCGAAGACCTCCAGGCCTCCAAACGAACATGCCGAAAACTGGAGAAGATCTGGCTCCACGAACGGACAGCGGACAGCTACGCCGCCCACAAGAGCGCCACCCGCAGTCACCATCACCTCATCAGATCCGCCAAAAGGGCCTCACTCAAAGACCGCCTAGACAACAATGCACACAACAGCAAAGAGCTCTTCAACATCGTGAAGGAACTCTCCAACCCCAGCTCCAACACCAACGACATCCAGCCGTCGCGAGACCTGTGCGACTCACTGGCCACCTTCTTCCACCGCAAAATCGCCGACATCCACGACAGCTTCAACACCACGACCGCCCCGGCAACCACCGAGACCACTGCCCCCACAACCACCAACCGCCTGCTCTCCTGGACCAACATCAACGACGAGGACACCAGCGAGATCATGAACACCATCCACTCCGGTTCACCGCTAGACCCGTGCCCTCACCACATCTTCAACAAAGCCAGTACAGCCATCGCGCCCCATCTCCGGAAAATAATCAACATCTCCTTCGAGACAGCAACCTTCCCGGAAAGCTGGAAGCACGCCGAGATCACCGCCTTACTCAAGAAACCCAAGGCAGACCCCAAGGACCTCAAGAACTTCCGACCCATCTCTCTGCTCCCGTTCCCCGCGAAGGTCACCGAGAAAATCGTCAACAAACAACTGACCCGCTACCTCGAGGAGAACAACATCCTGGACCCTTCCCAGTCTGGCTTCCGCAGCAACCACAGCACCGAAACCGCCCTCATCGCCGCCACCGATGACATCAGGACCCTGCTAGACAACGGAGAAACAGCAGCCCTCATCCTCCTGGACCTATCAGCCGCCTTCGACACGGTCTGCCACCACACACTACGAACACGCCTTCACGACGCCGGGATCCAAGAGAAGGCCCTGGACTGGACCACATCCAATGTTCCCTCTAATTTTTCTTTCTTATGTGCGGCAATAGAATGTTGGTGTGCACTGTTTTGTTGCCTGTGTGCGCAACTGAGTGATAAGATGTGCAACAAGGCAAGTCGATCTGCTACCACTTATAGGTAAATAACAAGCATTGGCACTGTCAATAAGCCTTGCTTTTAATTTAAAGTGACTTCTTGGTCACTGATTGGTTTAAGCACTGAATAAGTCATCACACATGCACCCTGTCAATCATCCTTGCACTTGTGCATCCATAAATCACTTATTCATTCTTGCATTCACCAACTTACACAACCACAATACAGCACATACACAAGTTGAGCCACATTTGCAAGATAAATTGAAAGAATAAAAGTAGAAAAAATACAACATGCTATCGGCTAAAAATGGCAGACATTTGTGTGCAATAATAAAGTTAAACAAAGCAGCTCATTTCTTGCCCTCTGTTTGTGCCTTCTCCGCTCATTTCTTGCCTTCTGTTTGTGCCTTCTCTGCTCGTTTCTTGCCCTCTTTTTGCCTTTTCTGGCCATTTCTTGCCCTCTGTTTCTGACTTCACTGTTAGTATCTTGCCCTCTTTTTGCCTTTTCTGTTCGTTTCTTGCCATCAATTGTGCCTTCTCTGCTCATTTCTTGCCCTCTTTTTGCCTTTTCTGCTCAATTCTTGACCTCTGTTTGTGCCTTCTCTGCTTGTTTCTTGCCCTCTTTTTGTCTTTTCTGCTCGTTTCTTGCCCTCTTTTTGCCTTTTCTGTTCACTTCTTGCCCTCTGTTTCTGCCTTCTCTGCTCATTTCTCACCCTCTGTTTGCCTTTTCTGCTTACTTCTTGCTCTCTGTTTTGCTTTTTTCTGCTCGTCTCTTGCCCTCTTCCTGCCGTTTTCCTCCTCCCTCTGCCCAGCGCCCCTCCTTCCCCCAGGACACCTTCCCTGGCGGAGTTCAGAAACAAACTCTAAACTTGGCTTTTGACGGAGGCCTTGCATCCCAGCACCCAGATATCCTTAGGGGTGACAGCGCTGCACACTAAAAATGCTGAGTGATTGATTGATTCAAATAAAGATACTTTACAAAAGGTTATGATTGTTTGAAAAATGTTGATTTGCAACGTTTCTAATGGAGGTGAGTGGGAGAACTTGGTGAACTGGTTTGTGGGCAAAGGCAAAGGCCTATTGTTTGGGAAGTCCACTGCCAGTCCTTGCTTTCTGGCTCACGTTCCGAAGTACTTGACGTTTGTTTTTATAATCAGATAAGTAATATTACGAAATCATTCCCCAAATGCCCCTAAATGCCCGATGACCTTTTAAGTACTTAGTGCCTGGGCAAGTATTTTCAGTGGCCACTTAGAGTGTACTCTCTGCTAAGCCTAAAATGTTTGCCCTATTTGTTCATCTTTTGCTTTGTCATGTGTATACAGTTGGCAATAACCTGTTTCACTAATAAAAGATATGAAAAGGGCACTCTCTTGTTCCTAATCTGTCTGGGGCCCCAAAAACCCTAGAACTAGCCCTGCTGCTGTGTGTGTAATCGCTGCCTAAGTGTTAACGGCACATGAGAAGTGGAATGAAAAACTAACATATTGAGCAGTTTGAGGCGGGAGACACGAATGTGAATGGCAGCATGCAGTAGGGAGCATTTTAGGAGTCACTGCATATGTAACTGACTAACAATAACAGCTGAAGGTGCTGTACTGGATGGAAGCATCTTACAAACAGTAAAAGCACATGTGAAGCCATTGACGCCACACAGTGCAAAAAAAAGAGAAGTACTGGAGAAATCAGGAGGTGGCCTGGTCGGAGGCAGTGATGTAAGGTGCAGCACGCTGGTGAAGTGCGTTTAACAAGTCACTGCAGAGGTGAATGGCCAGCAAAAATAGCAGAGGCTGCTGAACTGAGACCAACCAGCATACCGACTGATAAGGCCTCAGACAAGCCTGTGTGACGCCACAGCCAGACACAGAAGGAGAAAACAAAAGGTGGAGGCAGCTCTGCCAAGTACCACGCATCAGGCGTTAGACTAACGCATTTCAGTGTGGTGATCCGCATCACCGCACTGAAATGCAAAGTCATGCATTATAGCGCCTCAGCTGTAAAGCTGAGAGTGCTGCTATAATTATAAAGCACCATACAAGCTGCAGTGGCAGCACGCGGTGTGCGCTGCTGCCGGCAAACTAAGGGTGCTCTTTGGCTGAGCTATAGCTTAGTTCAGCTGTACAGAGTGGTGTGCTACAATGTTACAAAGTTACAAATACACCAACGTGCCGCGATATCCCTGACGTCAGATGAGGACAGGTCAGAGCCCAATTGCTACCTAGTGTCTTGACTGACAAGTGACTTTAGGCGGGCCTGTGTCCAGCTTCCTGAGGCGGGAGCGGGTGGGCCGCCACGCAGATCAAAGTTGGCTGATGGAGCAATCGTGATACCGTCCCCATGGCTGACTGCCGCAAACAATAATGGCTTACTTTTAGTAGCTTGCACACCTGCGGTATCCGGCAGCTGCTACCGGACCCGGGCCCACCGGCGCCATCATGGATACATGTGTGTAATCAGGGCTGAGCAGAAGAATCATTGCCACAGGACTGAGCCAGTCAGTCCACGGTACTCAGCATAATCATTGCTTACGGCCAGCGGGGCCGCCAATTGCCGTTGTCCGTGTTCCCAGTCAGGTCAGTGTTTATTTTATATTGATATATCCTCATGGCCTGTGTTCCGCTGCGCCTTGGGTGTCTCTCTGTGGAGCCTTGGGAGAGCGGGTATCTGAAGCGGTTTGTGGCCTGTTTTATTTCTTGGTCAAGGGCCCCCCTCCCTGTTTCTTGACAGCGCCAGGTCTCTCTTCCTCACATGCAGAGGGAAAAAGTCAGAAACCGCACATGAAGGTGGATTCTTCACTTAGTTAATCCAGAAACCCTCAGTCTGCCCGGCCGGCCAGATCAGCTATCACAGCACAGCAAACCATCTCCCATAGGGAACGAATATTTATTAGAGCGTCTTGTAAAATAGCGTAGGCTGTGTCCGGTTTACTCTTGGTGCCCAATTAAATGGCACAGTTTACTTTCTATTTATTAGGGCATCTTCTTAAAATACAAAGAATTTCGAGCAATTATTCTAATGGAAACGGACAGTGCAAACATAGGTGAACTGCTCTCCCAGTTGTACATGTAAAGTGTGGATCATGTCAATCACAGTGCCTTCCCATAAAGTACAGCTGCCTGCTTAGTTGTGACCTAAATGCATGTCTCCCACTCTCAGCTTTCGAATGCAGCTGTGCTTACTGCTCATATCGCTGTGTGTGAGTCTGCGAGTCACGCAGCTTTCAGTGTGCCTTATCTTTTGTCTGCAATTTTGGCTAGAGTCTGATAAAGCGACGTCGTTTATATTTCTTACGTTTTGCAGCAGTTAACTTAGTTTCTTGTTGCTCAAATGGGTGATCTTTCTGATATTTATGTGTTCCCCTTGTCTTCATTGCTTGATTTTGCTCGCGATAAACTGAATGCCATTAGTTTAGGAAACAATAACACCTGTTATATAGAGAAGTGAGAAGCGCCAACAGTGCAGTGAAAAATGATATATAAAAATCAACGTATTATTATGGGTTCTCTAGTAAAGCACATTTTACTAGTTTCCTTTTCAGTGTTGTAGGATGTTATATTTTTTATTGGACCTAAAAAATAAGTATGGTGTCGCATCTTAAATACATGGGCTTTCACACCGCTCTACTTCCTATGCCAGACCAGTAAAATGAATCACATACAAAAACGAACATGCAGGCATTATTTTCAGATCAGTCGGGCGACAAAAAAAACTTATCTGACACAGCATGTAATGCTATCGCTATCTGTTACATGAGAGAGATTTAGCAATACAAATTTTTTGGATCAATATATTTATTGGTATAGTGGATAAATATCTTTTGTTTTAGTTTCTGAATGTAATCGATTTCGGTTAAGGGAACCGCTGTCCTGATTAACGGCCGTCTAATTATATTTTACACCTCCTTTTACTTCACTTTAAAAGCTTGAAAGATTTCTCATATACTTTCAGCAAAAAATATTCTCAATTTTCTTTATAATGAAATTCTCAGTGTCACTAATAGTCATTGAAATGCACTCATAATTACTCTAAAATTACGAAGATGTCACACATGGCAATCTGAAACCTTGGCAGCTATGTGGAGGAGCCAGAGGTCCGTGGACTTTGCAAACGGGACTCGGACTGCAGAGAAAGCTCTGGGAATACTCTCCTGCTGTTTAATGACAGCGTTGCAGGCATTTAAACGTCCTCATTAGCATTTCTAAAGACGAAAAACACGTCTTTAGAAATGCATTTGGAAGCGCAGCAGCATCACCATGAGCCGCACTTCAGAGGCTCCAGTGAAGTATTTGCTGAATGCATGGAATCCTTTGTAGTGCGCGCTGATTGTAGGTGTCTGCGCGGAGGGAAACCTAAGTGTGCGCGCCCGCTCAGGCGCGCAGGTTAGAGGGAACCATGACCACATCCTTCCTTTCCGGCAGAACACAAAGCGTCCGCCTCGCCCCCTTCCGATCCAAGGCCACCAAGATCATCTGCGGCGTACCCCAAGGCTCCTCCCTCAGCCCAACGCTGTTCAACATCTACATGGCACCCCTCGCCCACGTCGCCCGACAGCACAACCTCAACATCATCTCCTACGCCGACGACACCCAGCTGATCCTCTCCCTCACCAAAGACCCTCACACCGCCAAAGCCCACCTCCATGAAGGAATGAAGGCCGTCGCCGAATGGATGAGAACCAGCCGCCTGAAGCTGAACTCGGACAAGACGGAGGTCCTCATCCTTGGTTCCAACCCTTCAGCCTGGGACGACTCCTGGTGGCCAACATCACTGGGAACAGCCCCGCCACCCACCGACCACGTACGCAACCTAGGGGTCATCCTCGACCCCACCCTCTCCATGACTAAGCAGGTCAACGCCGTTTCCTCATCCTGCTTCAACATCCTCCGAATGCTCCGCAGGATCTTCAAGTGGATCCCCACCGAAACAAGAAAAACAGTCACCCAGGCCCTCGTCACCAGCAGGCTGGACTACGGAAACGCCCTCTACGCAGGAACGACGGCTAAGCTCCTGAGACGGCTGCAACGCATCCAGAACGCCTCTGCACGTCTTATCCTCGACATCCCCCGACGCAGCCACATCACACCCCACCTGAGAGACCTGCACTGGCTCCCTGTCAACAAGAGGATAACATTCAAGCTCCTCACCCACGCACACAAAGCACTCCACAACTCCGGACCAGCCTACCTCAACAGACGACTCAGCTTCTACACCCCCACCCGCCAGCTCCGCCGACCAGCCTCGCCCTCGCCACAGTCCCCTGCATCCGGAAAACGACCGCCGGCGGCAGATCCTTCTCCCACCTCGCCGCCAAGACCTGGAACACCCTCCCCACCAACCTCCGACAGACCCAAGACCTACTGGCCTTCAGAAGACTCCTCAAGACCTGGCTCTTCGATCAGTAGCAGCACCACCCCCCTCTTCCCCCAGCGCCTTGAGACCCTCGCGGGTATGTAGTGCGCTTTATAAGTGACATGATTGATTGATTGATAGACTATTTATAGCCGCAAGTATCTCCTCCCTAGAGAAGGGCTCATCTAAAAATTCACGATGGTGGTCCTCAAGCCACACCAGCGCAAGGGTATCGAAATATTGTTCAAAGGCCTCGGGCGAAGGAGAGGGGCCCGCAGCATAGAGTTGCGAGTAGTAGTCCATAAAGCGGACCTGGATTTCTGCAGGGGAGGTGGTTCTGGCTAGACCGCCATCCCGAAGAGCTGCGATGTATGATGCCGCCCGGGGGGGACGTAGAAGATTGGCCAGGGTCTTGCCGGGTCGATCGCCCTCACTGAAGCGACGAGCTCTGGCCTCCCTACCCAGAAAAGAGAGTTCCCTGTCGGCCTCCGCAACAAATTCAGAGTGCTTAGCACGCAATATCGCAAGGGTCTCCGACCTGGGGTGAGCAGCATATTCTGCATCCAGGGCCTTAATCTCCGATTCGATCTTGTCCAATAATGCGCGGATGGAGCGGAGGACGCCTGCCTGTTTGGAGATGCACTCGCCTCGTATAACTGTTTTAAAGCCTTCCCACAGGATGGAAGGGGATTCCACCGAACCGACATTTAAATCAAAGTAGTTAATAATCGCCGTTTGGATCTCATCGCTAAAAACGGAATCACGGAGGGCATTCGGAGGGAGCCGCCATGTGAATGAACGCTGTGGGAAGTGGGGGGGGCGAAGACAGTGCTGAACGGGAGCGTGGTCGGAGAAAGTGCGCGCCATATGGTTAACAGAAGTGAGCCAAGTGAGGACATCCGGTGAAGTAATCCATAGATCAATACGGGACCAGCAACCCCGGGCTCCGGTGACGCAAGTGCCCTCACGGGCATCAGGCCACATGTGCCTCCAGGCATCATATAACGAGTTGTCAGTAAGGATGGACTGAAGGAGAGCTGTAGAGCGAGGGTGCGATGAGTGTGAGCCAGAGCGGTCCTGGGCCGCGGAGAGAGTAATATTGAAATCTCCACCCCAGACGAGGGCCGCCGGGCCCAGGGAAGAGATGAGGTGCCATATATGTGTGAAGAAATCGGGGTCGTCCGAGTTAGGGCCATAGACAGCAGCAATCGTCACTGGCTGGGACATCAGGGAACCTTGCAAGATAACATACCGTCCGTCCAGGTCCTTGAATACCTGAGTAGTCTGCCAGGGGAGCCCCCTGCGTATCAGAATGGAGACTCCCCTAGAATAAGAGGAATAGAAAGAAGAGTGCATTTCCCCCCAATATCGCGACTGGAGTCTGGTAGCTGTTTCGGGCAGCAGATGGGTTTCCTGCAATAGGCAAACGTCGACCCTGTGACGCTGTAAGTGAGAGTGAATGAGCCTGGCCTTACGGTGATCATTAAGACCACGGATATTCCAAGTCCAACATATGGTGTCAGTCATGGTACTCTATACCTGAGTAAAGCTAGGACGCAGAGCAGGGGGCCAGATAGCAGAGAGAGCCAATGTAGGCGCTGGGACAAACAATACCCGACCAGGAGGGGAACAGGACATTCGCCAGAGGCAGATTGTGGGGCCAGCCAGTAGCCAGCCATTCGAGAAGGCCCAACCTTGGGGGGAGCAGCCAGTGCGCTAAGAACAAAAAGGGAAGGAAAAACAGTGCCATCCAGGAGGAGGAGGATATCGTGAACAGTCGTGCTAAATTGAACATGACTAGCAGTGGCGTGATGCATTCTTATGAGAAACAGAGGATGAGGACACAACAACAAAACGATCCCCATAGAATAATAAACAAAACCCACAAGAAAACCCCCACCCCAACCCGACCCAGCCCGCCGCACAAAACGCAGTCTGAAAACCAATTCCTGGCAAGTCAATAGCATACAGAGTGCAGACGACCACATTCCCGGACACACCCCCACCCTCCCGACCCCCCCACCCTCCCTACTTGAGACCCCCCAGAACACCCCCCACCCCGCACCCACACCAACCCCCCAATCAGGCTGAGATACCACCCACTCCCGCCCCAGGAACCCACAACTAGGAAGGAAACAGTGAGCAGCCAACAAGGGAATTATCCCGTGGGGGCATGGCAGCACCCGGCGTACACCCCTGCCAATAAGACAGGGTGGCCAAGCCTACGTGGTCAAGCAGACAACAGGTAAATACACCCAGAATAAAGAAGTGCTCCGCCCAGTCTCAAGCTTCGAACATCAGTGCCAGTGGCGGCACGGAGGACCCGCAGTGCCCAGGGTCAGCCAAGAGTCCGATAAATGAACATCGCCCACAAACACAGAGATCTAGTCAATCTTCAGGTCAGTCATTGTCACTGAGTAGGGCCTCGGAGGCGGCCCGGGAGCCTGCAGGAGAGGAACGATCTGGACGGTCAAGCTTCTTAGCGAACACCAGCGCCTCCCTAGGATCCGGGAAAGTGAGAGTCTTGGAGCCCTGACGGATTCGTAGCTTGGCTGGATAGGCCAGAGAGTAAGAGATGTCGTGTTTCTGAAGGAGTTTCTTGGCAGGCATGAACTCACGACGCGCCGCCTGGACAGCCTGAGTGTAGTCGGGGTAGAACGAGAGGGAATTGCCCTGGTGGCGGATCTCGCCCTTCTCTCTAGCCGCCCTGAGGATGGCGTCCCGGTCCCTAAAGTTCAAGATCTTGGCGATAATGGGGCGTGCCGGCAGGCCCGGAGCAGGGCGAGGACCAAGGGAACGGTGGGCCCGCTCCACGATGAACACGGGCGAGAGGGCATCTCCGAACAGCTCGCGTACCAGCTGCTCCACAGAAATCCTCCATACGGGATATGTTGGTGGACTCTGGCACACCCGTGATACGGAGGTTGCTCCTCCGGGAGCGCGCCTCCAAATCCTCATTCTTATTGCGGATTACGGCCAGGAGTTTGTCCATGTGTAGCAGTTTCTGACGATCCTGGGTGGCCGCATCTTCCACGTCCGACACTCTTGTTTCCACGTGAAGCAGCCTAGCGTCATGCGTGTCCACCCAGGCCTTCACAGTGTCCAAGCGAGTAGACAGCTGGTCTAGCTGGGCCGCGATGCTGGTGATGGTGGATTTTACATCCAGCATGATGGCTTTCAGGTCGTCTTCGTGAGATTGCGGTGGGTCGGGTGGCGACGCAGAGTCCTCCCCTTCCACTCCGCCACCCTCCTGGCGTGTCTGGCGCCGTTGGTCAAATGTGAGTTTGGGCTGCTTGGGATCCGTTCGACCCATGGCGATCAGGCAGTGAGGAGCAGACCCAAATGCGGCGGGGGGCAGTCAGGCCCAAATGACGACGAACCAGCGGGGCAGGTGTGATGTCCAGGCTCAGGAGTGACCAGCGCCCGCACCCGTAGACACGATGGCAGAGTAAGTAGCAGGCTCGACAGTCGCGGGCCAGCCGCCCGAACCCCCCGACCACCAGCACAGGAATAAGGTGGCAGAAGCCGGCGTACCAGTGATAAGGTAAGGCAGCGCCCCCTCGGTACTCACAGTCAGTGTTGAAGGCCGCCGGTGGGGGTCCCAGGATGAAGGACCGCGCCAGACCGGGGAGAAGTGCCACCCGGAGGTCACCAAGCAGAGTAGGTGGCAGCACTGCAGCAACACACGGAGGAGGGCTCATAGGAGTGGTGCCAGGCAGAGGAACAGAGCGCCGAGCCCGGCGGTACAACTAGCGGACACAGAATGGCGGCCACCCGGTCCGAAACGTTTAACGGCAGCAAGCTGTTGGCAAGGGGGGCCCAGCCGGTGCAGTGCCGTTAAGTCCGCCCCCCCAGGGGTTCCAGGGGCAGGTGTGGCAAGTCGGCAAGTCCAGGCACGGCGGGCCGGTGTGGAGTCAGAGCCACAGTCGGGCGTCACTCCCCGCAACAGTGTCCAGGCAGTAATGGGCTGAAGAGGCTGTAGGCCAGGGCCCAGCCCACCACAAAGAGGGCGCCCGGCTCGGGGCAGCGAGGCTCCGTGCAGGCCGGGGGACCGGCGTCCAAGGCCCAGCAGCAGCCCCCCGGGAGAAAGGGGGGGGGCGAATGCAGCGAGGAGTCGCGGGGGGCGCGCCGCCCCCTTCGCCAGGCCTGGAGGAGGAAGCCGGGGCCGCAAGTGTAGGGAGGCAGCAAATGGCGCCCAGGCCTGGCTGTACAACGGGCGCGCCCCCAGCCCCGCCACAGAACGCCCCCACGAGAACAACACTCACCGGAGCAAGCAGGCGAGAGCTCACCGGCAGAGTCCGCAGCCGGCGCTCGGATCCCCGTCCGGTCCCGGAGAACCGCCCAGGAGTCTTCAGCAAGGTTGCGCGGACCAGGCCCCGGGCAGGCTCAGCAGCGCAACTCAGCTCCCCGATGTCGCAGAGGAACAGGAGCGGGCTCGGTCTGCTCCCGGAGCGCTGGCGAGGAGCAGCAGTAGCGTCTTTGGCGGTAGCAGGTAAGATCTCTGCAGGATTTTTGCGGATATTGCGGCTTGGCCGACAGAGCCCACTCAAGGTGCGGCCATCTTGCAGCCGGCTAAGCCACGCCCCCTCTAATATTGCACAGTTCAAGTGGTCACAGATGAAACCTCATATTGTTGTCCTTTGGTGACTAGACTTTCAATTTATCTGTCACTCTCCTTGATTTTAAACCCTCCAGTGGGTCTATGTAAATAATGTTCCTTAAATTTCATCTCGTTGGGGCCCATTTTTTTAATTACTTCCATTTAGTTGTTATTTTCTTTCGTATGAACGAATGTGATGTTTTCATTATGTTTTCAGTTTCTCCAATATTTTTGTGTATTGACGGGAAGATTTTCACATGAGTTCCTCATAGGTGAATATACAATTCCTCACTCTGGTTGAGTCCATTCGGGGTTAATGTCCTCATATTCAAGATATGGCATGATTCCGTTTATTGCAGGGATTTTTCCCTGTTTCCTCCACGAACGTTGACTGGTAGTGTCTCAATTCCGTAGAAATTGAGTAGTTTCCAATCGCTTCCATGATGTTCTTCCATATGCTTGGCCACTGCATTTGTTCGATCTTTATTAACTGTTGCACGAACGTGCTCTAAAATGCGTTTTTTTAATTCGCAAATTGTGCTTCCTATATATCTGAGGGGGCGTGGACACTCCACTGCATAGACCACCTTGGCCAAGTCGGAACCGAGTCGGATTCAGCGGCCTGTTTGGACTCCGTCCGCCGTCATTGTAATACGTCAGAGTTAAAACCTACGATAACGGTCGGAAGGCCTCCGACCAGCAGTCAGAGGCTTTTTGACCGACATCGAAATACTGCCCTAAATTATTAATTAATAATAGTTATTTTTAAAAATTTTACTTAGTTAACTTTCTATGCTATATCCTTACAAACTTAGAAACCTGCAACTAAAATATGACTAAAATACATGAAAAATTCATTGGTAATTAATTATTACCTAAAAAACATCCCACCCTATACTGCTACAAACATAGCAACCCACATCTAAAATCTAAGTAAATTAAATCAGTATTACATAATATACATAATTAACAACAATAACACACCTACTTAAAATGTATTAATTGATTAATAACTAAGTAATTATTTCTTACTCATCTTCCCACCCTATCCCCCTACAAAACCAACAAGCCACTACAACACTATTAATTACCATTAGCAATTAAGTAAAAAATGCTAAATTACTTAAAATTACAAACTATATTAAAAAAAATAGTAATAATTTTATACAAACTATAATAACACATACAATTAATATATATACTAAAACACATTAAAACAATTAAAAAACAATATTATTTCCTGCTATATTATTGAAAACTGATATTAACAACAACAATATTCTTAATAACAATATTACTTATCTGAAAAACCGATTTTCTTGACAAAGATATTTCTGTATCATAATGTTTTTTGTATCACAATATTTCTGTCTCCCGATATTTAAAACTCAATATTTGGTCGAAATACCACAAAGGACGTCAAATGCCTTGAATCTTCATGCAACATTACCTGATGAAACTCAGACGAAAGATCTAACACATGAATACATTGACGCCATTAAGCCTTGATGAGAGTCTCTTATATATTGGGCAGTGGATGGCGGCCCACCCAAATATATTTCTTGAGATTAAGAAGATCCACACACATTTTGATGGCTTTACCACCACCATCATTAGTTGCTTGAAACACTGCCACCAACCACTCTGGGGACTCAAATTTCTCAATGAAATTTAAGTCAAGCAACCTGTCAAACCCAGCTACCCATGGTTCAAGCATTGAATTAGAAACCTGGCGCAGTTTATGAACACAAGGTATTTCACCATTCTTGAGGACTATGCGATCTCCAAAGTCCTTAAGCAACCCAAGTTTATTTCTAAACACTTCAGGAAAATCTTTATAAAAACTCTCCCCTTCACCGTTATTATTAATCAGCATAACTTGGTCACGAGCATTGGGATTAAGGATTACACACTGTGTCTCTGTTGTCTCCACCCAAATAAATTGTCACCCCTCTTGGCAACATAAACTTTTCCAGTTGTTTCTCTGCTCCAGAAACAAATCTTTATAAGAAAATACCCCAGGATGTCAATTTTGGTACCTCATAACTGACTGGATTTATGTCTGGAGGTAGTAACTTCATTTATTGACTAGTAAAACTGTCCTCCCATATTTTGTCACCAGTCATGGTATAGGGAGATCCCGAATCCGCCAAGGCTTAAAACTTTGTCCCACCTATTTCAACTTCACATTTAGGCATAACCAAAACTCCAGTATTGGTTCCATCCATATCATCCTTCACACTAAGAACACCTACAGTTACACTTTCAACAGCAGACACTTTCTCAGAAGATTTGCAAACTTAAGCATAATGACCTCTGAGACCACATTTGTGACAGTTTGAAGTTCTCGCATAGCAATCGGGACTGTTGGAAAGGTGTCCCAAACTCCCACACCTATAGCACTTGGTTTTGTGGTCACGGAAATCCATAGTAGCTGTGCCTTCAGTAGCTACTCTTTGCACATTCAATTCAGTATACATTTGTACATCATTGTCTGTAACAATATGTATAGTACTTTCTGAAGTAGCAGTATATGCTGACGTGGTGATTTATCCTCTCCTTCACCGATTGAGTTGTAATTGCCATCCCTTCCACAATAGCTATAGATTCCTTAAGTGAGGAATTCCTGGACAATAGCTTCTCTTGTACACGACCACTATTAGTGCATTTCACTAACTGGTCTCTGATTAGTAAATCAGATAGGTCCCAAAACTCGCAAGTGGGAGCAGGAGTTTTAAGAGAACCAAATGCAACTGCCAACTTTCTCTGTCGGTCCTTGAATTTTAGTGAAAAATGCATGAACCTCCAGCACTACATTTAGGTTAGGTCCAAAGTACTGCTCCAACATTTCCACAGACATCTCGTAAGTGTCAGTGGGTTCACCTTCTTCATTGCCAATTGGCATCTCATCTATGCTCTCTCAAATCTTACTGCCCTCTATACCAAGACTATGTAGTAGTATTGCTTGCTTTCTAGCAGCAGAAAACGTTTAACTTCAGATAGCAACCAAATAGGAGTCAAAACATTTCTGCCAACAATTCCATGGAGTCCTTGTAGTGGCCCCTCAGCACACATAGATCCTGAACAAAAATTCCAGGGGAATTGGAAGCGCTGCTCGTCACCATTGTTAAGTACAAATCCAAACACTGTTGATGATGGTTTCCAAAAGATATATTAGATTAGGATGTAACACCACCAACAGCCTCTTCCTGATCCAAGCTTCAACTGTGAGTCCCAGAACCTCCATAAAGCATCCAACATTCTCAACATGATTAGCATTCCATAACTAAAAGGAACAAAAGACTGCCTATTTATTTCTAAAGTCCACAACAGATACTTTGATTAAAAATGGCTTAATTTACACAAACAAAGGTGTCCCACAACCTCTGCCATTGTAGTTTTCTTTTTGTGCCAGCAGGTGTGCTTTCACAGTCTTCTGACAACTATCCTCTCAGATCAACCTCACTATTCACCTAGCACTTCTGGAAGGCTCAGATCTTAACAAATCAGACTGCCTGCATTTAGCTTACCACCTGTAGATAGCAGGCTAGACCAAATGTAGGAACCAGCCCATAGAACAGTCCCTTCCCTGCTACACAACTGATGGGATAAGACTTGAGTGTTGTTTAACTGTATATCTAGCTATCATCTAATCTAATCCAGCGCTTGCATCTGGGATACCACCATTTGACAAT
This sequence comes from Calotriton arnoldi, assembly GCA_963921515.1. Classification (NCBI taxonomy): domain Eukaryota; kingdom Metazoa; phylum Chordata; class Amphibia; order Caudata; family Salamandridae; genus Calotriton; species Calotriton arnoldi. Next base: position 1,331,104 of record CAWUFW010001446.1, on the reverse strand, counting down.
GTAGCAGTACGCTACTACCTAGAAAACATTAAGGAGGTCTTGTGTTTAGTTCGAGGTCAGACAATCATGAGCAGTACAAGATTCATGCATCTAAACCTCTTGTACTGGCATTGGTGTGCTATGGAGGGACCCGGGCATGGTTCTCTACCAAGCACCTATCCTTTCAGTGTGTGAATCCAAAAATAAAGCTATGAATAATTTGCCCATCAAATGTGTGATTAATCCAGAGGCCATTACACTGGTGTCAACCCTGTTACTCAGTGTGCATCTAGTTTTCACATATCCATCCTAAAGTTTGCTTTAATGTTGGTGCTCATGTGACACCGCTCCAAGCAGGCAGAGGCCTCTTGCAGCTTGTTGTGGCCTTGTAGCTTACACAGGAGGTCAGCTAACTGACCTTTGGAGTCCACTTCTTTGTCCTGGGTACAAGAGGGGCAGGTCAGGTCCTTCAGGTCTCCTCATGAGTCTCAAGCAGTAGGTGGAGTGATTTTTCTTTTCTTCCTCAGGTCCAGAGTATTCTGAAGAAGGTGTTTTGTGGTATCATATTTACTAGCACTAGCGCTTGCTTGTGTGTGGGGGTGACTCATGGCCCCTCCATAACCAATAGGGTAAATAGGGTAAAAGCTCCCAGAGGTAAACCTACCAACGTTTGCAGTAGTTCCTATGTGCCCTACTGCAAACAATCCCATAGTGCTCCCTACTCACTAAATCCAAGATGGAGAACTCCTTTTCTCCTTGTGCAGAGCCTGTGTGCCTACTCGGAGGTGTGGGCAGGATAATGAACAGCACCTCCTCTGTAATCAATCAAAACCAGTTCTGGGGCAGCTTTTCCCCCATTGGGTATGGTGCCTTTCGATTGGACAAAGGAAGGGGCCTGTTTAGGTGTCATCCAACATCTGCCTGTGACAGGGGAAGCCTGTTTGAAGTAAATTAACTTCCTTGGTACAGCCAAACTGGTCTCCCTGATAGGACAAAAAAGCACCTCCCAATACTCGGGCCACTGTTTCTGCTCTGGGGCAGTTTTCACACCTCACCAACTGAATGACAGGTGGAGACTACTGAACGTTAGCCTCTAGGACCTTCAGGCAGAAAAAGTCCCTTTAAAAAAGTTCCTTTTCCAAATATTTATCACAAATACGACTTTAACATTAAGTTGGGCTTTTCATAAATATTCAGAATAGTCCTTTAATCATTTTCCTAGCTTGTTCCTAACCTGAGATAGCAGAATAGCCGAACTAAAATGTAATATTGCTTCCAAGTGGCCAGCCAGCCTTCTTACAGTAAAAATTACTTTTTAGGTGCCAGTCACTGTAAGGACATGTTAACTTTACATTTGTACATGCCCTACTTTTAAATACCACACACCCTGCCTTGTGGGCTACATGGCCTACATAGGGATGACTTATTGATATTTAAAAGGGAAGTTTTCTGCTGTCATAAAGGGTTTTTCTTACAGGTCAGGCTACAGTATTTAAACTACAGCAGCCAGGCTTCAATGTTAGACCTGGAGTCATTCTTGGCTTGTCACATTATCACACTAGTGAATGGCATATTAGTGCTGCCTGAACTGAACTCTGACAAGACGGAGGTCCTCATCCTCGGCTCCACCCCCTCCACATGGGACGACTCCTGGTGGCCGGCCACGTCGGGAGCTCCTCCGACACCCACCAACCATGCACGCAACCTGGGTTTCATCCTGGACTCAACGCTCTCCATGACCCAGCAAGTCAATGCTGTCTCCTCCTCCTGCTTCAACACCCTCCGCATGCTCCGCAAGATCTACAGATGGATCCCCACCGAAACCAGAAGGACGGTCACCCAAGCCCTCGTCAGCAGCAGGCTGGACTACGGCAACGCCCTCTACGCGGGAACCACGACCAAACTCCAGAAACGACTCCAACGCATACAAAACGCCTCCGCACGCCTCATCCTCGGAACCCCTCGCCACAGCCACATCACCGCCCACCTGAGAGACCTGCACTGGCTCTCGGTCAACAAGAGGATCACCTTCAAGCTCCTCACCCACGCCCACAAAGCACTCCACAACGCCGGACCAGCATACCTCAACGAACGACTCACCTTCTACACTCCGAACCGCCAGCTCCGCTCCGCTGACCTCGCCCTCGCTACCATCCCACGCATCCGCCGAACGACCACCGGCGGCAGATCATTCTCCCACCTCGCCGCCAAGACTTGGAACACCCTCCCCATCCACCTGCGACAGACCCAGGACCTGCTGACCTTCAAGAGACTTCTTAAGACCTGGCTGTTCGATCAGTAGCTGCTTCATCCCTCACCCCTAGCGCCTTGAGACCCTCACGGGTGAGTAGCGCGCTCTATAAATGTGTTGATTGATTGATTGACAGGGGACCTTTAACTTTCAATGCCATTTATGTATTTTCAGACAGCGTATACTATTTCTTCATAGGAAAGTTAAATTGTCCAAATAGGAGTAAGTAAATTTTGACATGCTGTAGGGGTCCGAACACATGCACTGGGGCCGGGTTGGCAATGTCCCACTGCACAGAGTCAAAAAGCTGGCAACATTACTCCACATGTGTGGGTGACCAAGCAAAAAAACACAGGGGCATATGTACAAGCCCCTATCGCCACCACAACGTCACTTTTACAGACGCTGTGGTGGCGATAGGGGCTGCGCCTTATGTACAAGGCAGCATTAAGCCACTTAATGTGGCTTAACGCTGCCTTGTACATAAGGTACCTTTTCACGCTATGGTTAGCGTGAAAGGGGCGTGCAGTGGGTGTTGTGGTGGGCGTTCCACCGCAAGACCCATTGTATTTGACGCTGCCCCCTATGTACAAGGGTGGCGCACATAGGAGGTAGCGCCAAAATTAAGACCAGGAAAACCCTGGTCTTAAATTGGCAAAACAAGGAGAAATGCATTATTTCTCCTCGTTTTTGCCTTGTGCAGCACACATGGAATAAGCAAAATGCCATGGTTTATTTATGTAGAGGAAGTTGTCCCTTCCTGTAAATAAACAAACCTTTTAAATGAATGGCATTTTGTCACTTTCATGTGTGCTGCATTAAGCAGCACACATGAAAGAAAGTGACAGAATTGCACTTTAGGATTGTTTATGTGCAGGAAGGGACACCTTCCTACACATAAACAGTCCTCCCCTGCACGCAGACACCCTTGCACTCTGGTGCAAGGGTGCCTGTGTTGGCACTAAACTTTAAAACTTAGCGCCATTGCAGGGGGAAACGTAAGGCTGCACCACATTCTTGTAAATATGGTGCAGCCTTGCGTTTCAGAAGTGGCAGAGCGTGTCGTTAAGCCAAGGAGGCTAACGACATGATCCGCCACTTCCTAGTACATATCCCCCACAGTTTCTAACAAACTCCAACTTCAGCTTGAAGACCGTCTCTAGCAACCGCAGTGATACAATGTTTGGTGAAGTCAACAGGACACTGGATGCAACAGCCAGACATTCAGATGGCAGTCTTCCATGCTAGCCATGCAAATAGCAATCCATCAAGAAATGTCAATTCATACTGCTGCCATAGAGCAGAAGAAACAATTGACCTTGCTAGACAAATGCAACTGTTAAGCCATTCTTGAAAAGTTGGAAGAACAGGGGCATAACACAGGCCCTGCAGCCCCTATGGTGCATGGGAAGCCCCACCATTTAGAGGGGCACCTATTCAGCTTAGGGACAATGAATAGCTGTGAGATATTGGAAATATAGTGGCCCCTAATCAAATTCTGCTTGGGGGCACCATCACTTTGCATTATGCCACTATGGAGGAGATACAGAAGGTAATCAGATGTTCAAATCTTATTGTGAGGAAGATATTGCAAATATCAATCAGGGTGAAAGCCATTGTGGCCAGATTTTCTTTCCATTTACAGTAAAAGGGTACATGAGAATCCCCTTGATGGGAGTACCCTAGCCCCCCTAGGGGATTCCTGGACGTAGCATTTTGACTGCATCTGAGACCCCCAACTCAGCTGAACCTCTGATTTGCTTCAAGTAAACTGAACTTGAAAGGAGATTGCTAGGGAGAAAATATTTAGGCAAAAAAATGCTAGGAGCATAAAGACGAAAGGAGAGATGGATGTACAGTTCATAAATGACAGCCAAACTCAAACCAACAAACCCACACGCAAGACTCTGAATCCACAGCTGGTAAATCTGAGGGACAGTCTATTCTGTAAAAAATTCTCTTGGGCCGATCAGTATTTCACTAAATATAAGTAGTATAAGAAGCTAATGATAGAGCGATCTAGATATATCATCAGAAAAGAGGGGTGCAATGCTTTTAAAGCTGAGGATGTTATCACCAATGGCTCAAAAGGCATGCTAGACCTGTTTTTATGGCTTTAGGACTCTGTGCACTTTACCACTGCTAACCAGTGCTAAAGTGCTCGTGATCACGTCTTAAAACATGATAAAAATTGGTCTACACATGAGTGGCACTTAATTTAATTTACTTATAAGTCCTTGGTAAAGTGATACAACATGTAAACTGTAAATTACATGCTAGTAGTGGGCCTGCAGCATTGATTGTGCTACCCTCTTATGTAGCTTTTTAAAAACTTGGCTCAGGCCAGCCATTGCAGCCTGTGTGCAGTTTTAAACTTCCAATTCGACCTGGCAAAATAACAACTTTGTCAGGCCTAAGCCTCCCTTCTTAATACATATAAGTCACCCCTGAGGTAGGCCCTAAACAACCCTAGCAAACACAAGGAGATGATGGATGGAGCGCTGAAACCTTTCAGACACTCAGAAAAGTGATGTAGTGCCTCACTGAAGATTGGAAATAAGAGTATAACTCTCTAACCAAGAATCGTATTGAATTGTGTAACATTTTGTTTTGCTGTAATAATAAATGACTTTATTTGAACTAAAATATAAGTACTGGGCTCATTATTGTGTCTGTTGCTCTTATCCCCTCCCTGATAAGCCTTTGACTCTTCCTTCTCTCTACCATGAAATTCAAGTGGGGAAAGGATGTACTTTGCTGAGTCATAGTAGGACAGGCCCCATGATACCAGTGGCAATTTTCCTCAACCATGCAGTTGGGGCACAGTAGCCTCTTTTCTGCCCTGTGGCCTCCTGAATGGGGTCTAACACCTATTGTGGGCAATACCAATACTTACAGTGTTTTTATGCAAGTCCATTGCTTACCATTGTTTGCCTTTCTTGGCAATCTCATTTGCTTGCTTCTTATTTGATGGCTTTCCTTTCTTTTTTTGTGTTTGCTCTGCTCCTAGAGTATAGCTTCCTTACCATCTTTTTGATGTATGACTAGTGTCCTTCTACTGTTCACTTTCTGTTAACAATTAGTTTATTTTTCTGTCAGCACTCCATTGAAGTGCATGTTTTTTCTTGCTCTTCTGTGCTGCTTCCCCTTTATAATCATGTACCTACCTGCCACCAGACCCACTCCATGTCCCTCCCACCTCCCCCTGCTCTGCATCTACCTTTTCTGCCTAATGTTTTTTTAAGTCCCCCTTCAAGCGCCTTCGTTACTCCCTTGCCGTTCCTTACCATTGCTCCCCTGCTGCTCTGTTTCTCCCTTCCGCAGGGGCTTCTTCCCACCCGCACTTCCATTGCTCTCCCATCGCTCCCTTTACAATCTTTTTTTATATAATTGTTTTTTTTAAAGGCCTGGCAGACATAATTTGCTGACGAGTTGCTCCTTTTTCAAAATGCACTTAGGCATGTTGAAATATTTTGGGCTAAATTCACCACTTCAAGATTAGCATCTACCATTTTGGAACGATAAATAAAAAAAGTAAACAAAATGGTGGCTGCATCATACAGTATGATCACACATCATCATTCTCGGTCCTCTTAGCATCATAACGTATATGCGTACATGTATGACTATGCCTGCCTGCGTACACATCATTGTGTAACATTTCTTTAGATATCTTATTTTGTAGGAGTATTTTAGCAAGGCAAAGCAAATCAAATTGAAATTGCTTCCTGAACGCTTAAGCAGGCAGTACCATTGGCAACAAGTTGTTACATTCAAAGATGTAAAATGTCTTTAAAAAAAGATATTCAGAAAATATATCTAATGGGGCTACTTAATGGTCAAAATGATTGGGTTTGTGAATAACAAATTCATTAGTGAAGGATTCCATGAAGTTGATGCATCAGTCCTCACTCATTGTCAAGTATCATTGCCAAGTATCATTATCATGAGTCCCTTCATATTAATATTTATAGATATTTGGGAGGTGTGGTACGTTGGAAATATTTAGGGCTCGATTACGATGTTGGTCGGCGTTGCCTCCAACCGACACAATTGCGGTCTCGGGATCGACCAACCTCCGGTCCCGACACCCAAATTACAATGCGACTGCACATGGTGCGGTCGCATACTCCCATTTCTCTATGGGAGCTTGTGCTGTGGTTGTAAACCGGGCGAAGCACAAGCTCCCATATAGAAATGGGAGTAAGAGCAAATCCCTGCACCGTGTGGCAAGCACCTCAGGGTGCCTGCTACACGGTGCAGGGATTTTTAGGGGGGCACCATAGGTGCCCCCTCGGCCCCAACCGGAGGCCGCAGAGAGAAGGGGGCCCTGCTAGGGTCCCCCAAAGTCGCTTTACTGCAGGCTTTCCATGTTGGAAAGCCTGTTGGAAACCAACATCGTAATTCCGATGGCGGAAACGCCACCGTATGGAATTACGTTGCGGTCTTCGACTAGTCGAAATGACCGGCCGGTTTCACTTTCGACAGCCTAGATTGTAATTAGGCGGTTGAATGTGAAACCGAGATGTGAGACCTGAGGTCGGAGGTTTTCTGAATCACATCGTAATAAGGCCCTTAGTATGGAATTGTAATGTGCTTACCACTCCAGATTTCTAATGTGTAGCTTCAAAGGGACAGGAGTTGGAGCTGAGAGGCTGGAGTGGTCAGACCTCTGATGAATGGGGTCTCTGTATTGGATCTATCAAATTACAATAAAGAGGATAACTCATCAACCATATGTGTGAGTCTCCTGTATTTTCACAAGGCAGAATATTGAATGCTTTGAAAGTAGCAATGGCGGATCTTGCCAGATTTAGTTGTCCCTCCTTTTGCCACAACTACCAACAAACTACTAGGAGTACTGAAGAATGTCAAACCAATGCAATTGTCCCAGGAATTAGAGTGGGGATAGTAATACAGTAAAAACAATAGAAATATATTAATCACTAATATTCATGAGAATGACATAGTGAGATGTTAGAAGTATCCTGGAATGCAGCTTCGACGGATTACAGTAATATATCGCAATGCAGAGAACAAGTATGTTGGACAGTAATTGGTAACAGCAGTGCATTAATTACTCAGTACTGTTTGGTCATACATTGAAAATGCTGATATACAGTTTTTAAGTGTTATGTTATGGTACCAGTATACTGTGACTTATTTTGTATTATTTTTACCTCTGAGCAATAATCTGTAAAAAAAAAATAGCTATAATGTGAAACTATTTACTTCCTATTAAATCACAGTTACTGTAACGTTTGTGATTTTGAAAATAAATTGAAATAATAGTTCCACTTTATCCTTAAATGAATGGTACCTTTTTAAATTTAGTACTTTGGTATGCTGCTCTATTCTTGTTTTAATTGATGAAAGAGGTTGCTTTTTTGACCCAAAACACCAGCGTGCAGGCATGAATCGGGAAAAACAAGGATAGACTACAAGGGGTTGGAAAATCCACTGTAAAATTCTAACATTTAGGACTGTTACATTCCTTCTTGCAAGGAAACGGTATCCGTCCCCATCAAATAAAGTGAATATCTTCTCTAATTGCCAGAGTTAAACAATGAACTTAATAACCATGCTGGAATCCGGACATCATGGTTTTTCTGGAATGAATTTTATAAACAAAAACCCATTTTAATAAAAAGTACAGAAGTCTATGCAAAAATTAACATTAAAATTATAAATGAAATCTTTTGTAGTGGATAATCATGCTTAGGTTTTAGAAAAATACAAAAGAAATAATAATGTACTGACTTAAATTAGCCCAACTACTGATTCCATGCTAAAATTGATTTATACATTAACACTGAAAGTCCTGTGTTTTATATTGAACTATTGTTTTGCACAAGATGTTTTTCTTTTCCAATGCAGATGCTGTAACTTTACAGAAACCTTCTGTTCGATAGTGAATAGGCATTTGTTATGTAGTAGACAACTAATAGTGAGGTTCTTAGTGGGAGGAGAGCAGATGGCGGGGAGCATGACTCATGGGAAGAACTGTCTGAACCGCAATATGTGGACGAACTATCTGTTCAAGGACTTGAATCTGTGGTCATGCTTTGAAGACGTGAGAAACTAGGGAGTTTACCTGCTCCCAGGGTTTTTTGAGATCCTATTTGACACCTTAAATGAGGAATGTATCAGATGTTTCGGCTTGGGCTTTAACATGAGTTCCTAGAGTAGGCTCGCATTTGCGCACTCTGCACTCTGGCTTCTAACACACAAGGGCATTTTGGACTCATTTATTGAAATCCATCCAGTTACCTCTCTTTAGGAGAGATTCCCTTTTTAGCCCTTTTCCTTTTCAAAAGATGTCAGCTGATTTACAGCTAAGAATGATTCCAGCTTGAAATTTCCTTTGCTTAATTGAGAAAGTTCCATGCGTATTCCCTCATCAGAACTCTTTATTTAGTTTCTAAACTAACACCTTTACTTTGGTTTCAATTGCCATTCTAATCCTTAATTTAGATTAGGGAAATTCCTTTATGGAACACACTTGTTGTATTATCTCAATATTATTTGTAATCTTTATTAAATTTGGTATTTTACCTTGTTTTGAAATATCGACTAATGGATTATTTGAATTTATGTAATAATGATAGTTAGAGACTAAGGGCCTTATTATGAGTTTGGCGGTGTGGGAGACAGGAGTTTTCTCCCGTCTGGTGGGCGGTTTTTGGCATTCCCATGGCAGTGCCTATAAAATAGGCACCGCAATTGGAACGTCAAAATCAGTACCTGCACGGCATGGACTGCTGCAGTCCATGCTAAGCAGGTACTGGGGTGCATGCACACAGGGGGCACAACATGTGCCCCCTGCATGGACCTCATGGCGTAGAGGCACAAGAGGGCCCTGTTGCGGCCCCTTTGTTTACTCACCGCCACACTTTTCATGGTGGTCGCCATGCCAGGAAAAGTGTGGGCATGAGGAAACATGTAATATGCTTGGCAGGGCAGCAGCGGCCCGCCAAGAATATTTTGGCCTCAAGACTGCCGCGCCACTGCCAGTGACCTCTGATCCCTGGTGGCTGTAGTGGTCCCAGAGTGCCCTGACCGCCCTGGTTGTAATAGGGTGGTCAGGAGACCGCCACGCCCCTGCGAGTCTAGCGGTCTGCAGACCGCCAGACTCATAATAAGCCCCTAATATTTATTGAGGAGTGTGGCTGGACACCACAGAAGATGGCCTCTGCTTCGTAGAGCTCCGTGCAGCTTTGGTTCTCCATCGACAGGAAACGAGGTCCGGACCTGACAAACCTGCTTTTGCCATTGGATTTTGTTATTGAAAGGCAGCCGTTCCACAAATATGCCCACATTTAATATTTTGACAGAGCAGTGACTTAGTTTCAACACAAGATGTTCTGTGCTTTCATTAGGCCACTATTTTCAACTTGCCTGAGGTAATTTGCTTTCACCCCGTGCCACGACTCCTGCATGCTCTAGTGCCCTCTGACTCTGAGCTCTCAGCTTAGAATGGCACATGCTAATTTCATACACCTGCAGTGCAATATTTACAGCAGCACACTGCTTTTTGAGCTTATGCCAATTTTCTCCTGCGGAACAATCTGGGATTTAGGCCATTAATCTTACTATGTACCTTCCGGAGTAAAGCAGTACCTGTTTTTGTACCAATCACATTGATACTAACATTTGCCTCGCTATTTCAATCCACATTTAATCGACTTGCCAGTATTTTTAAAAAAAATTCTCTTTCTCACTACCTTGCCTTCTGTCCTTATATGGGGGGAACTCGCAAAACACAAAGTGGCAGCAAGTCATCCTCTTGTTCCAAGTCTGCAACTCCACTTTGTGTTTTGCGCACTCATCAAACAAAATCTTTTCTAACATTAACTGTCACTATGAAAAATGCTTCAGAATTTTTAAGAGGCAGTTCTTCCTCCTCCAATTTTTCTGGCGCTATAGCGAAAAAATCTTCACACACCAATCTGGTTCAATGGCCAAAAATATACCTTGACTTTCTCACTAAACCAACCACTCATTTGACCCTAGAGGATATAATAGAGGAATTACGTGCCTTAAAACCTTTTTTGGTTGATACCAATACAGCAAATCAAGGAAAAATGGTCCTCTCACAACCAATGCATTCAAACTTAGGAACCAGAGTAAACAATCTTGAAGACTCCACTCCTGATAGCTCTCAAATAACTAAAGATTTTGCTCACAGTAAAAGACTTACCGAAAATTTCGAAAAAAGGAACAGGAGGAATAACCTCCACCTTTTTCGTATTCCAGAAGGTTCAGACGGCTCCAAAATTATTGCCTTTCTGCAGATGGCGATACCTTCAATTCTACGTTTGCCTTCTGCTTCTCCTCTATCAAATCAACAAGCGCACTGCCTTGGTCCGCAGACTACATCAGGCCCTAACTCTCGGCCCAGAAGAATCATTATCCTTTTACTTCAATTCACTGATCTAATGCAGATATTATCGGAGGCCAAAAAGGCGGGTTCTCTACAATGGTCAGGTCACTAGGTGTTTTTTACACCAGGCTTTTCTCCCGCTACATCAGTTCATCAGAAACAATTCCTGGATCTACTCCCTTGATTGAAATTCTACTCCTTCAAAGAACTTGCAGACTTACAACTCTTCATCAATCAACACAAAACTGAAGCTATGGTTTAGGGTCTTCTATTACTTGATGGTCTTTTATAATGTGGTACTAATATCTATTTTTTTCTGTCTTAGTTTAGCGTTTACTGTTATTCAATTACATATTGACCATTTCCCCTTTTTTCTCCCATTGTGGATTCGTCGTGTAATACCCTCCTTATGTAACTTCCATACCACCCCAATTTTCTTCCTCCATGTTCCCACTGGTAAGTTCGATTTTCCTTCCTAAAATTCTAATGACTTATGCATGTATGAGATCACTATTGCCCGTATGTTAGCTGTTTCATCATGAATGTTCATATGTTTCGCATTTATCGTTTTTCTTCTTCCAATCTCACTTCTACATGTTTTACTATTACTATTTAACTACTTATGCGCCAAAGGTGCTTTGCGCTTCTCTCTCAACGGCTCCGCTGCCCCTCCACCCTCTGGGTTTTTCCTTTGTCTTTTTTCTCCTGCTCAGCATTTGTGGACCTTGGTCCTTGGAATGCCTTATTTATGCTTCTACAATTTTCGGAGGTTATCTTCCTGCACGCATTTTCTTCCATCTTCTTCTTTCTCTCTTTTTTCTCTTTGCCCCTACTACATTGATATGCCTTGTATTTTTCATGAATCAGCAGTTGTATATTAATTTGCATTGCTTTGCAACTTAGAACAGTTACTTTGAATGTCAAGGGGCTCAAAAACCCCATCAAACGTCAGTGTATTTAATCTCACTTAGATCAACTGAAATGTAAAATAGCTCAGTTACAAGAGATGCATCTTAATGAATTGGAGGTTGCTAAACTAAAAAAGCAATAGGATGGTGAAATCTTTTTATCTCCCTCTACCGCAAACAAAAACAATGTAATTGTTCTTTGTCATAAATCTCTTAAAATCACCACACACTCACAACATCAAGACACAGACAGTCGTTGGATACTAGTCACATATACAGTTGATAATACTTCTCTTACTATCCTGAGTCTCTAAGGCACAACCCATCCAGATCCAAATTTTTAGCAGAACCTTTCACACACTATATCGGAGCACGTCTCAGATAATTTAATAATGGGAGGTGACTGTAATCAAGTTCTTGACCCGTTTTTGGACAGACATTCCACCATCCAAAGCTTTCAAAAACCTCCTTTCTCAACACTCTCTTTCTGAAATATCTGGGAGACTATACAATCCTGACCTCTTGGAATACTCCTTTTACTCCCCCACTCACCACTCTCAATCTAGACTTGATTATATTTTGCTTAATAAAGTTGTATAGCAACACATGGTTAATTCCAAGCTTAGTTCTGTCTCAGCATCGGACCATGAGCCAGTGGTAACTGACTTAGATATCCTAGTTAGTTGATCAAACCTTTCTTCACCAACCAAGGACTCTGCACTTAAATTTACAGCATATGCTGACAATATTCTTTCACTTATGTCACATCCAGACCATTCCCTTCCTGCTTTCTTCCATGAACTCAAACTCTCCTCTGCTATATCAAGCTATAAACTTAATGCAGATAAAACAGAAGTATTACCACTTAATAAATACTGTTCTAAATCTATATTTGCCATAGCAGGCCTCTCCTGGAATTCTTCCAAAATTAAATGCTTGTGTATATGGCACAGTAACACCTTTAAGGACACGCTTATGAATAATTCAGATGTCTTATCAGACAAACTCATAACTTTCTCTCAGAAATGGTCTCTGTTATATCTCTCTTGGTGGGGTCATCTATACACTATCAAAATTATGTTCCTACCTATTATCAACTTCTTTCTCCTGATGCTTCCTGTGAAGATAGAAATAGAAATAAGAAATAAGATACCCAAGTCTAGTCTTTTTTGGCTTAATAGCTTAAGATTCTGTCCAAATTTCTGTGGCCGGGTAAACCTTCTCGAATCTCTCTCTTGAAATTAAAACTTCCCAACTCCCTGGGCGGAATTAACTTTCCAGACTTTCTCAACTGCCATGAGGCTTTTGGCATCAAGCAACTACAACTCAACCTGTCTACACAGACCGACTGAGGCTCCGCAGAAGTTGTGGTTCTCTCTGGAACAAGCTCTGCTTTCACCCTTCTCTCACAATCACATTCTCTTTATGTCCAACCCCCCCCGCCCCCCGGTCCCAAATTTTTGCTTCCAAGCCCTGTCTTTCATGCTTGTACTATACTGAAACCAAAGGCATGATTGAACAAAGGTATCCTTTTTATCCTATAACTTACAACTATATAATGTATAATTCAGATTCCCTTATTACATTTTCTGAGTTATCATCTGCATACAATCTCCCAACTCATAAGCGTCTCCAGTATGCTGAACGCTGTAACCTGGTCCAAAATACTCTTAAACAGCATTTCTCTCCTATAAACCTCACATCCCAGCTCCTCTCCTCACCCAATTGCAGTATCCACTCATCCAAAAGTGGCATACATATACAAACTTTTAAGATAGGGTCAAAGCACTTACAGAGACGCTGTGGGAATCGGAACTTGCTGTTGTTTGGCCAACCCTTGTGTGGGATAGACTTTGGAGCAAACTACATTCCACAGCTGGCACAGCCAGTCTCACTAAAACATGATACTTTTTTAATAGTAGACATTTTTATACTCCTGATCGTCTTTTTAAACTGAAACTTACACTTCAAGATACTTGCTGTCTCCGCCACACCCAACCAAGCACAGATTTACACATGTTATTTTCCTGTCCAGTTCTGGCCACTTTCTGGGCTTCAACCCAGAAAGTGGAACCATATCAGAGCCATCACCCAGGTTTACATACCTCTTTCACAAGATTTATTGCTTGGGGTAGTTTTAAATGAAATCTGGAGTTCACACAGAATGCTTAGGAAACTGGTGGATCTCCTGCTTTCTATAGCTATTTCTGTTATTACCTCTATTAGGAAATCTTCAGATATCACCCTTCTATGTTGGTGGAATTCAGTCTGTTACCCTCATAGCCTGAACAGTTATAATATTGACTCAATGCAATTATACATCAAGCATCATCAGCTATGGATGCCACTCAGTAACTATTTATCATGCACTGTTAAGAGAATGGACTTTTCTCCTCCCACCTAACTGTATAACTGTATAATTTAATTTACTCTTTAATGCATATCTTTACCATTTGCCAACCCTTAATACTGAGTATGTTATATTTTGTTACTATTTCTGCTGTATTTACTGTCATTAATTCCTCATACCCCTAAGGCAATAACTCAATTTTACTCTTTAAAGCTTCTCCCACTTATCTTCCTGCTAATCCCCTCTCTTTTTCTTTTCTTTTCTGTTCTTTTTCTTTTCTCTTATTCAAAACTCATGGTTTGATCTCGCATTGCCATCTTTGCTCAACCGCTTGTATTTTCCATTGTAAAAGAGGTGTAATATGCCACCTAAACTGTTAAAGTTACAATTCACATGTTGGCATTTGCAATGTGTTTCTAATGTATTTTGCTATATGCTTCAAAAATATCTTTTAAATAAAAATAATAAAAAAGGACCAATATTTAGTGAATAAAATAAATTTCAATTTACTACAATTGTTAATAAAACCCTATAACTCACATCAACTCTCTTATTTGATTATTGTAATGCCCCAAATAGATTCACTGTTCAAGGTGTTTGATGTATAAGACTGCTCCTTTTAATTTCTCATTTGTTGACAAATACAGGTCCATACGACCAGTGGCGGAGGGTTATTTTATAATCACACCGAAGACTGAGATACAAGGATTCCCGCACCACAATTTTCAAGTAGTAAGGGCCACATATCTTAATATAAGATAATGCTAAAATATACAATCAGCAATGATTGTACAAAACACATAAGCCATAATTACAGTTGGCCCGAAAAAGGGAGAGATATTTGATGCATTTGATATATTCTGACACTACAGGGATCAAAATATACCAGGTGCAAGAAAAAGCACCCAGGTACGATGATTAAATACAAAATGAAACATAGCAAACAGATTTTTGTGCTTCTCTCACCAGAATCTGCATGTTCTGTTATTTACTGGGAATTTTCCCTTCCCAGTAAATTACAGCAGGTTTGACTGCAATTGAACCTATCAGAATTGTGGCCTTTCAAAGACTCTTACTTGAGTTCCACAAACATTTAAAAGTTCACTTTTGTTAGTACAATAAGCATGAGGTTTGTGTAAATCACCAAAGAACAGGCCCCAAAAATAAAGGGTTCTGTTCAAAAAGGTAAATATACATGGCGGACGAGAGGAGTTTCCCGACGTGTCTATTTTGTTTAGCAGTCCGTTTTTATTGTCTATGCGGCGATTTTAAACCCGAGTAAGATCTACATCCGGCACACACGCTATGCTACAGAAGTTGGTCATCGTTGCGACGTTGCAAGTACTCAGGTGAGAATTACGGCACCGCTTGACATGAGAGTACCGATGTTTTAGGCGGGCGGGTATATTCAGTCCCTGGATTATTATTATTATATATTTTTTTAGCAGGCGCATGAGTTGTCGTTTTTTGTTTTGTCTTTGACAGATTTGGCTCACAGGGTCTAGCTGGAGGTAAGAGACTACAGTCGGTTTGGATTGGCAAATAGGTGATTACGTATAATCCTTGACTGTTATTTTTCTATGGGTTAGTTCGTAACAGTGGTATTGGTTGATTGCAGTTTCAACACAGAACTGGCAGAGGTTATTGGCAGACGTATGAGGAGACAGGCATGACCTTAAGGTACACAACGTACACACAGCAACACTGGGTGTTAGTTTGTTATTATCAATATGAGGTTCACTAGGTTAATAGGTAATGGTTACAGGTCAGCATGTGACCCACCTTAAATAGTATATTGAGCACTAATAAGGCATTTTGAGCCCGCATGGCAATTGAATGAATGTAATTATGTCATTTTATATTTTCAGATTTTCCCCTGAGGAAGGGACTTTTTAGGTCCCGAAATGCATTGGGCGTCATAATAAAATGTATAATTTTGTACAAACAATATTGTTTACAAGTATTTGCATGAAATGTACAATGTGTATTTTGATGTATTAATTTCACCATGTGAGTGACGAGAACCGAGGTGTTCATATATGAGTTTCAATAATAATTGGGAAAAACAAGATTAAAAACACATATGATTCAGAATATTAAGTGTTTAGTTTGAATATAAAGTGTTTATATACGGTGACAATCACCAAGTGAATAGTGCGCAGCACATTCAAGTCTCAGTACTTGTTATAAACTATAAGTTCGAATCGGCAAGTGTTGACAGCATTTGCCGTGCTGCAGCACCCTTGAACAGTGAAATCAGATAAAAATGTTAAAATAGGAGTGCACCCCCTACCATTAAATTCATTTCTACACTTCTGTCGACCCCAGGAGGTAGCACCCAACGATCATGTCGTTTGAATCTATCACTAATCTTACGGACAACAGAGCCACAACAATGGTTTATACAACAGATCAGGCCAACGAAATATACGCATTGATTCAGGAAGTAAGATCCATGGATGCCCATGGGGGCTCAATATCATAGCAATTAAAACAGTTAGAATATTTAACCAGACGTCAACTCAATCAGAAACTACATGCCTCAATGCTGGTTCAATACCACAAAGCAAAAAGGATACCAAGGGGATTACGACTGTCAATTAAACCGATGTTATTCCGCTTTCATCTAAATCCAGCCTTCATGGATAAATGGTTCTCTATATTGAATAAATGTTCCTTAGACCTCATCTTATTGATCATAGAGGAATTATCAAAAACTATCAGAGAGCTAGAAGAAGAGATCTCGACACTTAAAGGAGAACTCGAACTTCGCATGGAACAAAATACCTGGCAAATCAGTTTGGAGGGATTGAATCAGAAACTAGATAAATACAGCAAGGAATTACAGGAAGGAAAGCTTCGTAAATACAAGCGAGACACCATAGACTACAAACTCAATGAAGTTTATACATGGGCAGAGATATATGCCCGAAGGAGATTCGATCAAAGAAAGACCACAACCACTTCATCTGAGGAAAGTATAGTATCAGACAAGGATACTACAACAAATCGGATACCAGTGCAACCAGTGCAACCAGGAACATCAGGAGTAAGCATTGCAGGACCATCCACAGAGTCAGGTGAAACTACTAACATTTCTACCAGTGTGTCTTTTTTGTCACAGGCCCCAGACCACCGGCACCACAGAAGGGAGCAACAGGAACAACTGCCCGATCAGGAGAGGAAAAGGCGGGCAAATCGTTTCGAAGCGGGAAGAACATTGTTTAATAGTTAATATTTCATCGACACATTTGACTTCACAACAGATGAAAGTGCTACACAAAGGGTTATCGTTTGTACCTACAAGTACTACTAATTCAATGGAAGTGGAGGCATCTCTCTTTAGGTTTATGCGAACTTTACGTCTACGTCATTTTTCTCTAATGTAGTCAATTCAGAAGAAATGGAAAAGAGCACAGAGACTGTGAAATTCAAACCTAAAAGCAGTTTTTTGGTGCCTACCTCACATAAGATGTTAGACACATTCGAAATAATGGTCAAAAAAGATGTCAAAGCATTGAATTTACTATCTTTGAGAAAACAGAATCTAACCAAACTTGATAGAATAACAGTAAAATCCATAGGTAACAACTCAAATATCACAATACAGCCTGCTGACAAAGGGGGTGCAATTGTGTTGATGGACACTTCTTTTTATCAACACAACGTGAACCAACATGTCATGGATACTAACACTTACTTACCACTCGATTCGGACCCCACAACAGAATTGCTAGGCATTTTGAACAGGATTTTACAACACGCTGAAGATTTGAATTGGATTGATGAATCTACTAGGGCATACCTTACTACATCCAACCCACGGAGACCTTCACTATATATGATACCTAAAATTCATAAGGATGTGATGAACCCTCCTTTCAGGCCCATTGTGTCTGGGTGCGGGTCAATTTTTGACCCCCTAGGCAGATATTTGGATTATTTCCTCCAAAAATGTGTAAAAGGTTGGAAATTGTACATAAGAGACACTACTGATTTTTTGTCAAAATTACAAAATATGCAACCTGAAATGCAAGCTACTTGGTTACTGTGCACAATTGATGTCACTGCACTTTACACCTCAATACCTCATGCAGCAGGAGAAGAAGCAGTTGAGTGGGCGGTACTTCAGTTAGAGGATATAGAAACTGAGAAGATACTATTGTTACAGCTACTCAATTTTTGTTTACAACACAGTTACTTCAAGTGGAATGACAGATACTATGCTCAACTCACAGGAACTTCTATGGGTTTTTCGGGGGCCCCTACGTATGCTAACATTTACATGGCTCAATTTGAACATCAATATATAATGAGTAATCAGGCTTGGTGGTCAAAAATTAAACTCTACTGCCGATTTATTGACGACATCTTTATGGTCTGGATGGACACACGAGAGACATTGGACGAACTGCTATACACCATAAACACTTTTGACCCACGGATACAGTTCACCCACAAAATTCATGAAAAACACATTGAATATTTGGATGTCACAATACTCAAAAAACAGGAAGGTCCGGGAGTAGATACTCTGATATATACTAAACCCACGGACCGCAACAATGCGCTTGCTTACTCTAGCTTCCATCCAAGGAGCCTCATCAGAAATTTACCTTATTCGCAATTCATTCGGATAAAGAGGATATGTTTTGATCCTGATGTGAGCATGATGAAAATAGAGGAATATAAACTGAGGTATAAGCAAAGAGGATATCCACAAAATATATTGGATGATTGTGCAAATAGAGCCGCCAGTAAAGAGCGTAAAGATTTGTTTACTCCTAACACAACAAAGAAATCGAATGAAATAGTATTTGTATCCAAGTATACTACGAGTTCACCAGCAATCAAAAAGATCATAAATGAAAGATGGGAACTGCTAGCTAATGAACCAGATTCCAACAAGATTTTTGAGACCAAACCTTTACATGCATATACCAGAGGCAGGAACTTGAGAGAACTATTGACCATCACAAGTACAGATAAAAGGTTAAAACTACCAAAGGGCACAATGAGATGTTTCAACTGTATGCATTGCAATAATGTGATCACGGGTAATACATTGACACACCCTATTTCAGGAGCAAGAATCCCGTTGAGACACACCAGTGATTGCAATACTAATAATGTGATATTTTGTATCAAATGCCCGTGTGGAAAAGCCTATGTTGGCAAGACATCACGTAAGATAAAAATACGGCTCACAGAACATAAAAGCAGAATCAGGACAAAAAATGTAACCACGGCATTGGCAAGTCATTGGATCAAAGCAAATCATTCTATCTCCCAAATAAGATTTCAGGTGATAGAAAAGGTTATGATACATCCAGGTATAGATAACAACAAAAAATTACTTCAACGTGAGAAATACTGGATAAATACCCTAGAAACAATGATTCCGAAAGGGCTCAATGATCGTTTAGATATGTCATGTTTTCTCTAGATGTACGGGGTGAGCAACACATTTATCTACGCACAGGCACACATTATTCAACACAGTATAACTACAGGCATGGAATGTGATGTTTAAGCTGCCAGCTTTGGCTTTCATCAGCCATGTATTACATTCAGTGAATAGAGACCCAACAGAAAACGGTTATATGATGGACTTAACAGCTCTTCTACACATGTTTATAGTAGTAATGATTTTTTGAGGACTGGCGACATCCCATGATATTTTTTTCATACTTAGTTTTTTATATTATGTAAAGTATTTAGATTAGAAGTTTTTTTGACATTACAATCTATTAGCTTTTTAACATTTGATTTGTTTGTACATGAGAGTTGATTTGAGATCCTGCATTAAGAGGTACAGTTTTTTAATTTCTCTAATCTCTCAAAGATGGCGGCTGTATGAGTTTAACCTCCGGAGGAGTTTTTTACGGAAGTCTGGTTTTGACATTTGAGCATTTTAGCAGGTGTCATTACTATTACATATTGACTATGACCCGCATCGTTCGGTATTGTATTTCTATTCGGGGTGTGACACATAGTACCCGCTTCAGGGACCTTCTGTATAGGACAGTTATACCGTTAGGCATACGGTATTAGCGAGTCCATCATGGCGGACGAGAGGAGTTTCCCGACGTGTCTATTTTGTTTAGCAGTCCGTTTTTATTGTTTGTGCAGCGATTTTAAACTTGAGTAAGATCTACATCCGGCACACACACTATGCTACAGAAGTTGGTCATCGTTGCGACGTTGCAAGTACTCAGGTGAGAATTACGGCACCGCTTGACATGAGGGTACCGTTGTTTTAGGCGGGCGGGTATATTCAGTCCCTGGATTATTATTATAATATATTTTTTTAGCAGGCGCATGAGTTGTCGTTTTTTGTTTTGTCTTTGACAGATTTGGCTCACGGGGTCTAGCTGGAGGTAAGAGACTACAGTCGGTTTGGATTGGCAAATAGGTGATTACGTATAATCCTTGACTGTTATTTTTCTATGGGTTAGTTCGTAACAGTGGTATTGGTTGATTGCAGTTTCAACACAGAACTGGCAGAGGTTATTGGCAGACGTATGAGGAGACAGGCATGACCTTAAGGTACACAACGTACACACAGCAACACTGGGTGTTAGTTTGTTATTATCAATAAGAGGTTCACTAGGTTAATAGGTAATGGTTACAGGTCAGCATGTGACCCACCTTAAATAGTATATTGAGCACTAATAAGGCATTTTGAGCCCGCATGGCAATTGAATGAATGTAATTATGTCATTTTATATTTTCAGATTTTCCCTGAGGAAGGGACTTTTAGGTCCCGAAATGCATTGGGCGTCATAATGAAATGTATAATTTTGTACAAACAATATTGTTTACAAGTATTTGCATGAAATGTACAATGTGTATTTTGATGTATTAATTTCACCATGTGAGTGACGAGAACCGAGGTGTTCATATATGAGTTTCAATAATAATTGGGAAAAACAAGATTAAAAACACATATGATTCAGAATATTAAGTGTTTAGTTTGAATATAAAGTGTTTATATACGGTGACAATCACCAAGTGAATAGTGCGCAGCACATTCAAGTCTCAGTACTTGTTATAAACTATAAGTTTACTACACATACACTTTTGAGTAACGTTACTCCTTTTGGCTGTTCACTTTTACAAGAGTAAAGTGAATTAAGAGACTTACACACCCGTCACCCTGAAATAGGGGCTGAGGTCAGAATAAATATCAAATAGGACCATAATGTTACTGCCAGTAGTAACTTTATGACTACATTTGACTTTTGCACACATGGTGGGGACCCCCGCAATGGGACAGGGATCTCTCAATAGTAATGTATAGTATAGGAAAAAGTTTTAAAATGTATTGCTCTCTTAAAAAAAAAAAAAAAAATATGTTACATTTTAATACATTTTATATATTTATTTCATATGTAGAACAATATTAAAAAAGTTACAGAATTAATGTAATTTTAAATTAAATTTTTTAATGTATTAAAATAACCATTATATGTTTCATAAGTTTCATACAAAATATTCACACCTCAAGTAAACAAATATTCTTTATGACATATTGTGGTGTATAAAATTAATAAAAAACTATTTCTAATAAACTTTAATGCTACTTTGCATTTCACATGTAAAAAGTTAATAAAATATTTTAAAATAAATTAATTCATTATGTTTTATTAACAGACAATTTTTTTGTACTTAAATACAATCTATTTATTTTAAAGTTTAAATAAATTATTTATTTTTAATTAGTTCTAATTAGATCCATTATTTTCTTTGGTTTTGCAGTACCAGTGGTTGTTCATGTGTTGTATTGCTCAGTTCTCGGCTGAAGTACATTTATGACTGTTTTGGATTGGTTTTAGCTGTAGTAACAATATAGGAGCAGACTGACCAACCGCCTCCAAGGTGGCCCTCCAATGTGATTAACATAAAAAAACAAAGGGGCTGTGTGTGGTTAGACTCCCAATAAAGTCATGAAAAAAGCATCCAAAAAAACTCCTTCTGTAGTAAAGGAAAAGGTTGCTTTCTGTGTGCAATGTATGTATGAGGTACATTGAATGTGACAAAAAGTGATAGGTAAGTATATTTTTTAGTTGTAAAATAGACACTCATGCATTGAAATGCAAGCGCTTTATAGGAGGCATATTGGTATACCAAACAGTCAATAGTATGAAGTGAGTGAGAGATACTCCTTTGGGCTCATGTAAGTTTCTCCTACCTGCTGCTGTTCACTATTCTCTGCTTCCCCGGTCCGCCGCGGTATTTCTGGCGGATTGTGCGGAGGGTAGCAGCCCCTTCCCTTTGCTTAACGAACTTCCAGTTGGGTTCACAGGCCAGCGCCCTGTTAGAAACTAGCTATAAAATAGCATGCTGGACCAGACGCGCAGCGGATAGCCGCTTG
Organism: Calotriton arnoldi; assembly: GCA_963921515.1. Lineage (NCBI taxonomy): Eukaryota > Metazoa > Chordata > Amphibia > Caudata > Salamandridae > Calotriton > Calotriton arnoldi. Next base: position 1,308,856 of record CAWUFW010001446.1, on the reverse strand, counting down.
GTAAGCCACATGCGTTGCTAAGTGTCTCTTGTTATTTAGCTTGCTATTATTTCGTGCCTATTACGTTTAAATCAGAATTTAAAAGGTCGGTTTTCAGTGATAGTTTTAGCAATTTTTAATCTTGCTTATGTCATTTTTTTCTCTTACCTGCTGCTGTTCACTATTCTCTGCTTCCCCAGTCCGCCGCGGCATTTCCGACCGATTGTGCGGAGGGTAGCAGCCCTCCCCTTTGCTTAACGAACTTCCGGTTGGGGCCACAGGCCAGTGCCCTGTTAGAAACTAGCTATAAAATAGCATGCTGGGTCGTACGTGCAGCGGACGCGCTCAGCGGGCGCACCGACGGCCGGAGATGCCGCCCCTTTTTACCCACGAAAGGAGATTAGTATCACTTGGTCAGGTAAAGACCTCTACTCCCTTAACAAACCTGACCACTGCTGCATGCGAATTGACCCTAGTCAGGGTTTTTTAAGATCTACGTGCAACAACTGTGGCTATCAAATCTCTTGCCATAAAACATTGCTTAAGGCCAAATCCACTCCATTTAAGAATGCTTACTATAAGACCTTCCCTAAATTTCGCCTTGCCCTTATCAACACACGAACATTGGTTAAACATGCACACAAACTTGCTTAACTCATTGAGAGTCATCAGCTAGATGTTATATTCATTACAGAAACTTGGGCAAATAACTATTCCAGCTCTGATCTTCAAATCGCAACTCCCTTAGGATACTCTACGGCCAGAGTAGATAGACCGATTAAAAGAGGAGGAGGTTTAGGAATAATCTACAAAAGTTACTTTAAGTGTAAAACTGACTCCGTGCCTAATCCGGATTGCGAGACTCTCTCCTTTAGCTTGGAGCTAACCAATAATTACTCGTTTAGAGGCCTGCTTATTTATCATCCCCCTGGCCTAAGACACAACTTTTTACAATCCATTAATACTCTGGTTGAGGTGGGGGCCTGTAACAGCGATTTGACAGTGCACGATAAGCGTTAGCATGTCAGCTTGGGGAAACGTATTTTAATTTTGATTGCCAGCATTTCTTTGCCCATAACTTTGCTGCTTGCATCTTTTGCACATATAGCATTTGATTTTTAGATTGGTATATTTGTATTTTAAATTCGAAGTCACCACCGCACTTGCACTTTAGATTTTAACTTCACGCCGGTCCCCGGTCCGCTGCGGTCCTCCGGACCGATTGTAGCGGAGGGACGTGGCTCCTCCCCTCTGCTCTTTACTTCCGGGGGTGGAAATCATACTTAAGCGGCTAGTGTGAGTGAACGCTCAACGATAAGCGTTAGCGTGTCAGCTTGGGGAAACGTATTTTAATTTTGATTGCCAGCATTTCTTTGCCCATAACTTTGCTGCTTGCATCTTTTGCGTATATAGCATTTGATTTTTAGATTGGTATATTTGTATTTTAAATTCGAACTCACCACCGCACTTGCACTTTAGATTTTAACTTCACGCCGGTCCCCGGTCCGCCGCGGTCCTCCGGGCTGATTGTAGCGGAGGGACGTGGCTCCTCCCCTCTGCTCTTTACTTCCGGGAGTGGAAATCATACCTAAGCGGCTAGTGCGAGTGAACGCTCAACGATAAGCGTTAGCGTGTCAGCTTGGGGAAACGTATTTTAATTTTGATTGCCAGCATTTCTTTGCCCATAACTTTGCTGTTTGCATCTTTTGCACATATAGCATTTGATTTTTAGATTGGTATATTTGTATTTTAAATTCGAACTCACCACCGCACTTGCACTTTAGATTTTAACTTCACGCCGGTCCCAGGTCCGCCGCGGTCTTCCGGGCCGATTTTAGCAGAGGGGCGTGGCTCCTCCCCTCTGCTCTTTACTTCCGGGGGTGGAAATCATACTTAAGCGGCTAGTGCGAGTGAACGCTCAAGGATAAGCGTTAGCGTGTCAGCTTGGGGAAACGTATTTTAATTTTGATTGCCAGCATTTCTTTGCCCATAACTTTGCTGCTTGCATCTTTTGCACATATAGCATTTGATTTTTAGATTGGTATATTTGTATTTTAAATTCGAACTCACCACCGCACTTGCACTTTAGATTTTAACTTCACGCCGGTCCCCGGTCCGCCGCGGTCCTCCGGGCCGATTATAGTGGAGGGACGTGGCTCCTCCCCTCTGCTCTTTACTTCCGGGGGTGGAAATCATACTTAAGCGGCTAGTGCGAGTGAACGCTCAAGGATAAGCGTTAGCGTGTCAGCTTGGGGAAACGTATTTTAATTTTGATTGCCAGCATTTCTTTGCCCATAACTTTGCTGCTTGCATCTTCTGCACATATAGCATTTGATTTTTAGATTGGTATATTTGTATTTTAAATTCGAACTCACCACCGCACTTGCACTTTAGATTTTAACTTCACGCCGGTCCCCGGTCCGCCGCGGTCCTCCGGGCCGATTGTAGCGGGGGGACGTGGCTCCTCCCCTCTGCTCTTTACTTCCTGGGGTGGAAATCATACTTAAATGCCATGTGCGAGCGGTCGCGCAGTGGACGCGCGCAGCGGGTACGCCTTTGGCGCGCCAAAGATAAGCCCGTCTGCGCCCGTCCACGCCCAGCCGTCGCCAGGAGCCAGAACCCCTGCTCCTTTCACTGCAGAAGCGAGGCAGAGTCAGAAATATATTTACACTGGTACCAAGCTTACTGCACTTAGGGGGGATTGCTCCTTTAACTGCTGCAACAAGGCTCCTCCGGTGCTGGAGGGGCCCTTTGCATGTAGCAGGTGCCATTTCTGTAGTCTCATTCCGCCTCTGATTAATGTTGGGCCAGTCATCCGGAATAAAGCGGCTAACAATGTCCAGGCCCGTGACACATTTCGTTCTGACCAGAACTGGCATTGCCTCTTGGTGAACGTCAGATCTCTTCCTAAACATGCCATTGAGATCTGGGACTTGCTCTCAGCAGAATGTACTGATATCTGCTTCTTAACAGAAACTTGGATGAAGTCTAGTTCCTCCCCCGCCATTACGGCGGCTATTCCAGAAGGTTATTTAATTCATAAATGCGACAGACCAGTTAAGATAGGTGGGGGGATAGCAATAGTGCACAAGGAATCAATTAAGGTCTCCATCATAGAACACAGCAGTGATTCTAAATGAGAAATCTTGATATTTAGGATGGATTCGCAAATACACCACTGCTGGAAAGGTGCTTTAGTCTATCGCCCCCCAGGCTCCCTCATGAACTTTTCACTCCAGCTCATGGAGCGGATTGCCCCTCATATTATTTCATCTAATAATTTTCTCCTATTGGGAGATTTTAATGTTCATAGCGAAGCCCCGTCCAATGTAGATGCTTCTACGCTCATGATGGACTTAGCATCCCTCGGTCTAAAACAGATCAACACTGGACCTACTCATTCCGCGGGGCATACCCTTGATTTAGTCCTGACAAATGCCTCTAATATACATTGCGAGGCTCCTTGCCCCCTTACTTGGACCGACCATTTTTTACTTCACTTTCACATAAAAGAAGGCAGAGCTCTCTCCACTCCCACAGCACCTTCTCGCAGCTGGAGAAGACAATGGCATAAAATCACGCCGGACCATTTCTCGAACATCCTCTCTAATCATACTTATTCGACGTCTGAAAATATTGAAGAGAACCTGACTAATTATAATGCTCTTGTCACTGCCACACTAGATCAATTAGCCCCCTTAAAACTTTGCTCCACAAAATCGAACAGAACACAAGCGACATGGTTTTCTACTAAATTAATGGAAGAGAAAAGACACTGTAGAAAGCTAGAAAGACGCTGGAGGCTATCTCATAACCCAACTGATAAAGATGCCTATAAGAACTGTCTGACCCTTTACCATAAAAACATAAAGAAGGCTCGAAAAACTCATATTGAGTTTCAGCTGAGTCAGGCAGGAAACTCTTCTAAGGAGCTTTACCGCATTCTCAACTCTTTTACTAACCCCACGGCTTGCCATACGGAAGTAACACCTTCTCAAGACTTCTGTGATAAATTAGCTATGCACTTTACTCAGAAGATTGAGAACATATATGCTAGTATTTCTAAAGACAATGACCCTCAACAAATTAATAGTGCTTCTCCCCTATCACTTTCTCATTCTATAAGCTCTTTGGATTATTTTCCTTCTCTTACAATAGACACAGTGGAGTCCCTCATGAAAACTATAAAATTGGGTTCACCTCAGGATGTTCTACCCGCTAAGGTTTCTTCACTACTTCATAAGCAGTTAGCTCCCCTGATCTGCCCTATTTTTAACTCCTTCCTGACCTCGGGCAGACTACCTTTGGAATGGAAAGCTGCTCAAATAATTCCAATCAGAAAAAAATCCAATGTTTCCCAGGAAGACCTATCCAATTATCGTCCTATTTCCTTGCTGCCCTATTTGAGTAAACTTCTGGAGAAATACGTGGACAAACATCTTTCAGATTTTATGGAAGCAGTAGGAGGTTTCGACCCCTCCCAGTCTGGTTTCCATCCCAGGTTCAGTACGGAGACCGCATTAATTGCTGTTACGGATAATCTCCGACATTTCCTAGATAATGGCCAGGCAGTACTGTTAGTGCTGCTGGATTTGTCATCAGCATTTGACATGATATCCCATCCTATTCTCTTATCTAGATTAAGAAATGTTGGTATCCAAAAACAAGCTTACCAGTGGCTGTCTGACTTTTTAAATAACCGCACTCAAACTGTTAATCTGGGCACTTTTTCATCTCCAGCATCTAAGTTGACTAAAGGCGTACCCCAGGGATCTTGCCTAAGTCCCACATTGTTTAATATCTACGTGTCTCCTCTTGCAGATCTTCTTAGGAATCTGGGTTTCATCCCCATTTCCTATGCGGATGATACCCAGCTGCTTATGGCATTTGACAAAAATTCCGCTAACACTCAGCAGGCATTTGCCGAAGGTATGAATGCAATTTCAGCATGGATGAGAAACAACTTTCTCCAGTTAAATGCCAGCAAAACGGAAGTTATGCTCTTTGGAGAAACGCCGCTACTCTGGTCCCCAGATTGGTGGCCTAACAATCTATGCCCCGCCCCAGCTCCAAAAGCAGTAGTGAAAAATCTAGGCGTGCATCTGGACCAGAAACTCTCTATGAAAGAGCAAGTTACCGCTACCGTGAGTTCCTGTTTCTTTACATTGAGTCTCATGAGGAAGATTTTTCCTTTCCTTCCTCTGACCATCAGGAAAACTCTACTACAGGCTCTGGTAGTATGCCGTCTGGACTACTGCAATTCTCTTTTAATCTCAGCCACAGAAGCTTCACTCAATAGACTCCAGGTGGTTCAAAATACTGCCGCCCGATTGGTCTCTAATTCCCCAGCTAGAACCCCATCCTTGCCCCTACTTCAGAGATTACACTGGCTGCCTGTGTGGTAGCGAATTCGCTTTAAGATTTGCTGTTTAGTGCACAAGACGCTGTATGGCAATGCTCCCAGCTACCTTAGCGATAGACTCACACGGTACCAACCTTCAAGAACCCTTCGTTCTGGATCCAAATCGCTCCTTGTGGTCCCTCGTATAAAGAAATCACGCACTGGGGGGAAGGCCTTCTACCACCTGGCCCCCTCCTATTGGAATAAACTTCCTCTTTATCTCCGTGAGTGCACTAACTATCTGCAATTCCACCGATTTCTTAAAACCGAACTTTTTAGATCCTCTCCTTGACCTCGTAATATCTCATCAGTTCCCCTAAGCTGACTAAATAGCACTTCCGTAGCGCAGAGATACCCTTTTGGGGGTGATTCGGGCACTTTACAAGATACATAAATAAATAAATAAGTGATCTCAACTTCCATCTGGATTGTGCGGAGGTTAAAGCTACTGAGGTTATCCTTGATATCATGAAATCTTCATCAATTACTACATCAGCCTACCCATAGTGCGGTCATATATTAGACGCCATTTTTTCGAATAACCAGTTTATTTCTGTCAAGGAGTTTTTCCCTCTTACATGGTCCGACCATAAAGATATTGTCTTCGAATTAACTGTTCCCTCCCCTATTCAAAACAAAACAGTAGACTCTAATCCCACTTCACATCAACTCTGCACTAAAACCAACTATGATATAATGCGGCAACATCTCTCTCAGGTTGATTCTGCTCTACTACTGGACCCAAATCAGGCTACAGCCGACTATACAGATGAGCTAAACTCTGCCATATCCAAAGCAGTCTCTAATAACATTTTTGGCCAAAACAGATCGAACCAATCTGCACCTTGGTTCACAGAAACACTTTGCCTTGAAAAACAAAAATGTAGAAGGCTCGAAAGAAAATGGAGATCTAATTATAACTCCTATGACAAAGAAATCTATCAAATTTCCCTTGCCAAGAATAAGGCGTCATTATCAAAGAAAAATGTACCCTTCTCACGCAACAAATTGAAGCCTCCAAGCATTCTAATAGAGAACTCTTCCAGGTCATGAATAAACTTATCAAAGCACCAGAGGCCAATGGATTTAATAATAGCCAATCTTTCTGTGAAAAATAACCTCCCACTTCTGTGACAAAGTTGGTCAAGTTTATAATCAATTCACTTCCTTCAGCACTGGTGACTCTAGCTTTAGCCCCCTACCCCATGGCTCAATCTCCTATTCATGACCTTCTTATTATCAGCTCCCTATCTAATCTCAGTCACTTTTTTTTTCTCCACGGTATCTGAAGTCCTTAACTTGAATAAATTCCAACAAATCAGGGTCGCCCTATGATCCCTGCCGCCCCTACATTCTTAAACAGATCCCTATTCCTATTGCCTCATATCTAACCAACATTTGTAATGGGATGTTTCGTACTGGGATCTTTCCTAACATGTCGAAAAAGGTTTAAATTCTGCCAATTCTTAAGAAGCCTAACCTATATCCAGATAACCCAGCACACTATTGTCCCATTTCCAGGTTACCATTTCCTACAAAAATAGTGAAAAAAAATAATGAATACTCACTTGACACAGTTTATTCATTTAAATAATTTACTAGACCCTACACAATTAGTCTTCAGAGCCAAGCATAGTACAGAGACAGCATTAATAAAGACCACAGATGAGTTAAGAACTATCTTGGACTGAGGAGGCTCTGCAGCACTTATTCTTCTAGACTTGTCGGCGGCCTTCGACACGGTTGATCATGCCACTCTCATTGCTCGCCTCAAAAAACTTGGCATTACCAACAAAGCTCTCGCTTTGCTTCAGTCTTTTTTGACGGGCAGAGAACACTCAGTCATGGAGGATTTTACATCTAGGTCTTTTTCTCTTCCTTGCGGGGTCCCTCAGGGATCCTCATTGAGCCCATTACTCTTCAATATTTATGTCACCAAACTGGCTTCCCTGATTAGATCCTTTTGGTTTTCCCCCACTTCTTATGCAGACGATATGCAGATCATTGTGTCCGCCTCCAACAAAGTAAATGTCACTATCTCCCAGTTTCATGATTGTATGAGAGCTGTCAGCAATTGGATGGGCAAACACTGCCTTAAGTTGAACTCAGATAAAACCGAGGCCATTCTTTTCGGTAATAGACCACATTTCTGGAGCCATCTGAGCTAGGACCACTCCCTCTTCCGGTTCAAAAAGTGAAAAATCTAGGAATACTTACAGATGATAAGTTGAATTTTAATAAACATATTAGCTCAGTTATCTCTTCTAGTTTTCACACCTTGAGAATTATCAGGAATATCGTTCCTTTTATTCCACTCAACTCAAGGAAAACAGTCATTGCATTAATAATTCTCACCAAACTGGATCATTTTAATGTAAAGCTTCAAAAACAATATTTGAAAAAGTTACAGAGCGTGCAGAATGCGGCGGCAAGACTTATTCTTGATCTTCCTAAGTTCCAACCTCTTTCCGCTCCTTTTAGAGGACTCCACTGGCTTTCAGTGAGTAACCAAATTAAATTTAAGGCGCTATGCCTTACCTATAAGGCTTTGCATGACTCAGGTCCCCGCCATCTCAAACAGTCTCTAACCTGGTATTTTCCCAGCAGAGACTTAAGATCTAAAAGCTACATGATGGTCTCCCGCCCCAGATTCAAGAGACTTAAATGTGGGGGAGGCAGTTGTTTCTGCTCAGAAGCCCCTGCACTTTGGAACAGTCTGCCTATAAACATCAGAGCAGCTTCCACCCTATTGACCCTTAGGAAACTGCTCAAAACTTGTCTCTTTCACATCTAGGGGTCGATTCCTATCCAGTAAGGAAGGCCTTCCCAGAGCTGAAGCCTCTGACCGACTCGTACTGGAAGCCGCGTCTTTCAAACGACGAAGTACGATGTTCAAAATCCCTTACTTACCGAATGACTCGGTCACTTCAAATCTGTCTCCATTTTCCCATCGAGAAGCCTCCGTAAATGCTGAATGGAGTCGTACAGAGGCATATTCCCAGCCCGATTACGGCCGGCCAAGTACTTCCCATGTGCCGAATCAGTCGCCACTCCCGGTGCAGCCATGTATTCTATCGCTCACGTCATACCCATACTCTACGCCTACGGCCAATACCTCAACCCCAACCGACACGTTCATCACAGATGGTAAGTCAGACACCTACCACACACAAAAACGCTACTACCCCGCGAAAGGAAACATTACACACATCTTGTGAGAAAGCACAGTCACCATTGTGGTGGGGGGAATACTTTCAGCATTGTCTACCCTATAGGGGGGTGGATGGCTAACTGTACCAGCAATCTAATGCCCATAGGGGGGTGGATGGCTAACACTACCAGCAATCTAATGCCCATAGGGGGGGTGGATGGCTAACACCACCAGCATTGTCTACTCCATAGGGGGGAGGATGACTAACACTACCAGCAATCTAATGCCTATAGGGGGTGGATGGCTAACACTGCCAGCATTGCCTACCCAATAGGGGGGTGGATGGCTAACACTACCAGCATTGTCTACCCCATGGAGGGTGGATGGCTAACACTACCAGCAATCTAATGCCAATAGGGGGTGAATGGCTAACACTACCAGCAATCTAATGCCTATAGGGGGTGGATGGCTAACACTACCAGCAATCTAATGCCTATAGGGGGTTGATGGCTAACACTCCCAGAAATCTAATGCCCATAGGGGGGTGGATGGCTAACACCACCGGCATTGTCTACCCCATAGGGGGGTGGATGGCTAACACTACCAGCATTGTCTACCTACATAGGGGGTGGATGGCTATCACTACCAGCATTGTCTACCCCATAGGGGGGTGGATGGCTAACACTTCTAGAAATCTAATGCCCATAGGGGGGTGGATAGCTAAAACCACCAGCACTGTCTACCCCATAGGGGGTGGATGGCTAACACTACCAGCATTGTCTACCTCATAGGGGGTGGATGGCTAACACTACCAGCATTGTCTACCCCATGGGAGGGGTGGATGGCTAACATTCCCCAAAATCTAATGTCCATAGGGGGTTGATGGCTAACACCAACAGCATTGTCTACCACATAGGGGGGTGGATGGCTAACACTACCAGCAATGTCTACCCCATAGGGGGGTGGATGGCTAACACTACAAGCATTGTCTACCCCATAGGGGGGTGGATGGCTAACACTCACAGAAATCTAATGCCCATAGGGAGGTGTATGGCTAGCACTACCAGCAATCTAATGCCCATAGGGGGGTGGATGGCTAACACTCCCAGCAATTTAATGCCAATAGGTAGGTGGCTAGCTAACAGTCCCAGCATTGTCTACCCCATAGGGGGGTGGCTGGCTAACAGTCCCAGCATTGACTACCTCATAGGGTGTGGATGGCTAACACTACCAGCAATCTAATGCCCATAGGGGGATGGATGGCTAACACTACCAGCAATGTAGAGACAATATGGGGTTTGGGGGGCTAACCCCCTAGCAATGTGGAGACAATATGGGGCTTGGGGGGGCTAAGCCCCCAGCAATGTGGAGACAATATGGTGTTTGGGGGGCTAACCCCCCAACAATGTGGAGACAATATGGGGTTTGGGGGGCTAACTCCCCTAGCAATGTAGAGACAATATGGTGTTTGGGGTCTAACCCCCCCAGCAAACTAGATAGCCTTCACTGTAACTGTACTATGCACAAGCATGGTCTACACGATCTGCTAGCCCATGGGGCCTCAAGCTCGCCACCCTTAACACCCGCTCATTGCAGAAACACAATCTCGAGGTGTTTTCACTCCTCCAAGATGATACCCTAGATAGCTTAGGAATCACAGAAACGTGGCTTGAGGAGTCCTCTTCTCCCGACTTAGTGGCCACCCTGCCCCCAAATTATGCTGCACTATGCCATAATCGACTTGGCAGCTCTAGAGGGGGTGGGGTTGCGATCTTGTACAACCACCAACTAAAGGCTGAGACCCTCTGCGCTGAAAGCATTGAGGGGGCCGAAGTGCTGGGGGCTAAATTTCACACCCAGACAGCCTGCTTAGTGGTCCTGGTGGTTTATCGCCCCCGCAAACGCCACCCAGGTTCGTGGAGCTTTTTACAGAATTAGTTAATGATGTTCGCTCACGATACCAATGTATGGTGGTAATGGGGGACTTTAATTTCCACTGGGACCAGCTTCCCAGAAGCAGTCAGGCTAAGCAGTTGGAGGAGGCGCTAAGCTCTCTAGATCTTTGCCAATTAGTGAAGGAGCCTACTCATGAGAAGGGCCATACACTTGACCTGATTTGGATGTCTCACCCTTTCACAAATCCTATAGACATTAATCCGTGCCCCTGGTCTGACCACTATGTCCTTAGTGGCCTGTTTCCATTGCCAAAGCAAGCCATCCATCATTTGCCGGAATGGAAGGTACTGCGGAGCTGGAATAAAATCAGTACCAGCGACCTGGTTGCCACCCTATATAAAACAGCTACCTCCTCTCCTATACAGGGCGACCTTGATGCAAAAAGTACTGCCCTGGGGATAAGGCTAAAGAATGCCATTGATGTGGTAGCACCGGCTCAAAGGGAAAGAATAAAGGACAAAGGTAAAGGGGCGCCCTGGTTCAGTGACGCCTTAAGAACTGCGAAACAAACCCTCCGCCAATACGAGAGGGCTTGGCGGAAAGCCTATGACCCAGGGGCCCGATTAGAATATAATGTTATGTTTGCGAGCTACAAAAAGGCAATCCGCACTAGGAAAGCAGAATTTTATGAAGCAAAGATTGTGGCGGCTGATAATACACAAAAGGAGATTTTTTGGATCTTGAAAGAGCTGAGACAGGTCAAGGAACGGAAACCTACCTTCTGTTTGGAGGACTGTAACAGATTCCAGTCTTTCTTCTTAACGAAAGTGGAAGATTTATTAACGGAAATTCATACCACTTCCATACACACTTGTTCTTTAGCTCCAGCACCTCCGTCCCTCACTTGTGTAAAACCCCTCACTCTCTTCCCCATGCTCACCCCTAACTCCCTATCCCTCCTAGCTGAGCGGGTAAAGTCAGGGTCCCCTGCAGACCCCTGCCCACCTAGAATCTTCAGGGCAGCCTTACCGGGGATAGAAAGCGAGGTGCTCTCGCTTCTCAACTCATCCTTGGAAGGAGGGTATGTCCCCTCTAACTTTAAGGAAGCTCGTGTTATCCCGCTCCAAAAAAAACCAGGGATTGACCTGGGAAATTAAAAAAAATTCAGGCCAATCTCCCAACTTCCGTTCCTGGCTAAAGTGTTGGAACAACACGTGTTAAAATCCCTGTCCCACCACATTGAAGAGAATCACCTTCTACAATCCAACCAGGCAGGCTTCAGGGCTCATCACAGCATGGAACTGGTGATGCTGTCTGTGCTGGATGAATTAAGATTAAGGACTGACAATAAAAAACCTTGTGCCTTGGTCTTGCTAGACCTCTCCGCGGCATTCGACACGGTCAATCATGACCAATTACTGTTGTGAATGTCGGAGATGGGCATCCAAGGCACTGCCCTGGTGTGGCTGACCTCCTTCTTGAAGGACCGTTCTCAGAGGATACAGTTGACCAACCATGTGTCTGATCTAGGGTCTCTCTCCTGTGGGGTACCACAGGGTTCGGCGCTGTCACCTCTCCTTTTTAACGCTTACCTCCAGCCCTTGGTAGCTGCACTAAATCAGATGGAGTGTCAGATTTATAATTATGCGGATGACACCCAACTCATCATCCAGATAGATAATGCTCCGACTGCCCACACAAGATTTCAAAGCATTCTGAAATTTACAGTCAACTGGATGACGGCCAACGATTTTAAGATTAACCCTGATAAGACAGAGGTGCTGGTCATTACCTCAGACTCTAACCCTTGGAGGGACCTTTTTTGGCCCCAAGAGTTGGGCACACCCCCAGAGCCAGCCATGGTGGTTAAAAGTCTGGGCATTAAGATTGATGCCAAGCTCTCCATGATCCAGCAGGTATCGTCAGTAGTGGGAACTTGCACGGGCATGCTGAGACAGCTGCGAAAATTGGCCCCACTTCTCACTTTCAACACGCTTAGAACGGCAGTATCAGCTTTGATATTGTCATGACTGGATTATGGCAACTCCCTATACATTGGTCTCCCGAGAAACTTGCTGGACACACTACAGGTCGTCATGAATGATGCCGCCAGATTAATTTTTAGAGTATCCAGGCGAACCCATGCCACCCCCCTCCTGCGTCAGTTGCACTGGCTTCCGGTTAAGCAGAGAATACAATTTAAGGGCCTCTGCATCGCACACAAAGCCGTCTACGGCCAAGCCCCTAGGTACATTAAGAAGCGCTTAGTCAAATATACCCCAGCTAGGATGTTGCGGTCTTCGGAGGGCAACCTTTTCAACATCTATTCCTCAAATCTGGAACAACTTGCCGGAGAATGTACGTAAGGAACACTCTCTGCTTCCGTTCAGGAAGAAGCTAAAAACAGTGCTTTATGCTGATGGGGAGTAATTTAATGAAGTTCCGCACCTCACTTGCAAGGGCTGGGATTCCGCTCATAAGCGCTTAGAGACCTGTAGGTGATAACGCGCTCTACAAATTACAATTACAATTACAATTACAAACTGGAGACAATATGGGGTTTTGGGGGCTAACCCCCCCAGCAAAGTAGAGACAATATAGGGTTTGTGTGAGTAACCCCCCTGCAATGTAGAGTCAAATCTGGGGTTGTGGGGGGGTCAAATACCCCCGGCATGGCATAATCTTAAGGGGTGTGGGGGGCCAAATACCCACAGCAACGTACAGGCAAGCATTGTTGGGAGGGTTACATACACACAGCTATGTGTAGCCAATCTGGTGTTTGGGGGGGTTAACATTCCCAGCAATGTGTAATTGGACAATGTATCAGTTTACCATCAAAAATGCATCAATACACACATTTGGAGTACAAGCTGCTGCAAAAACAAAATGTTCTAAGCCAATTCTCACTTTTAATGAAACGCAGTCCCACACTGTGGCATTAATGTTGACTGGCAAGCTTACAGAATGGCCAGAGTGGAGATGTTGGAGGCCCAGGGCCAGGAGAAAAAAAAAAACAAAGAGCAACATCCACTCAATGCCCCTCAAATGCAGGTGAAATACACGGGTGCTGATGCACAAAGGCAACAGGCCAGCCACACACATAAGATCAATTTCATGTGTGTGTGTGTGTGTGTGTAAGCTGTGTCAGCCTGGCATGACACACGACAGGGGTGCTGAACTCCACTGAGCCATATGTGTGTTGAGTCCAGTCAGGAAGTGGCCTGGATAGGCCTTGGATTGGCAATGTGGGCAATCAGGCATTTGTCGATGAGCGGGTGCCCCAGGGTCACCTGTGGCCCAAGCTGTGGGTGGCCTACAACAACCCCAACAAGGGACTGACTCACTTCCCAAGTCCCCACCAGGCCACAGCACTGTGGTGACAGTATCTGGTCCGCTGAGCTGCTGTGCTGCAAATTGATGATGTGGGCCAGACTTCAGAGCAGACACTCTGTTGCGCCCTGTGTCACGTGCCTTGCAAGTAGCAGTGTCTTCTAACACACCCAAACATGACTTTCAGGGCATGGCAGGTGCAGGGAGGCTGTATTGGAGGTAGAGGCCTTGCAGGGAGCAAAGTCACTATTGGACAGTCTACCTCCCCCCCTCTTGATCAGCAGCATTGTGTCTCATTGAACACAACATCGACAGGTGACATCGCAGAGGCCACCATGACAGCGAAGATCAGGGAATGTATGGCAAGAACTCCATGAGTGCCTAGGCATCATTGTAATTCAAATCTGACCATGGGTCCGTAACATGTTGAGTATGACCAATGAGGGAATATCAGCATCAGGTAGAAACACCCAGCACGCTACATACTAGGAGAAACGCACATTTGACGGTGGTTCAGGAAGTGCCAGACCTACACATATGTATGTGACACATAGTCCAAGCATCCGTCTAACACAACACTCACTCAAACATCGCAGGGCAACAGGAGTACACGTACTCACAGAAGGATGACATTGTGATGAGTCTCTGTACACAGAAGCACAGAGGATACCAGAACCAACAGCACACAAGTATACAAACTATCAAAAATAAATTATGAACCTACCACTACAACAAACCAGAAGTGTTTGTGTCACAGTTGTCAGAGCCACATCTGTAGACTACATTCCAACTTGCAATTAGGAAAATCATAGGACCAACAACAATGTTGGAGAAAGTCACCATGTGTGTCCTGGTGGTGCTGCACACAACTCTAATTCAGAACATGTACACTGTCAACTTTGTTGCATGTCATTCACAGCAAGTTTGCACAAAACTAAAAAAGCTGAAGTATGTGTAGCTAATGACTAATGCCATTTCGATAATGCAGATTGTGTACTTCAGAAAACTTGGATGACTAATGAGTCACTGGACAGAGGATACACCAACAGGCTTTGGAGGCTCCAATGCACAGCCAAATGTGTAAGAGAATGTGACAGCCCTGGTGACGACATACGCGGGCGGGGAGCAATCTGTGGCTCACATACACAATCCACATAGCTTTCCGCAAGATAGTGTAAATTGCTGCATCTTGTGAGGATGGTGGACTTGTGCAGAATGAAATCTGTCTTGGCCACATTTTATACTTTATCACTGTATGAAAATCCATTAATCCGTAAAGGAGACCCACACCAAAGACATATGTACCTCAAGCTCCAGGGCAGGGTACAAAGTTCTGATTGGGAGCCCTCATGTACACCTACAAGGCCCACCCTTGCCATACCAGATGATAGCTACTAAGAAATTGACAATGCCAACACCTATGGAAATGTGTGAACTGTTCCAGTGTCACTTGTGAGTTTGCTCACAGTGCAGAGTGTTGTCCTCAGCACAACCAGAGATGTCATCACAATGAGACCACTCCCCTTGTGCCCCAACATCTTGGCCATTCAAAGTCAGAATGCCATGAATATCCATGCATGTGTAGTCTACTGGCAAGTGTGGGGATGCCTGTCTGGACTAGTCTGAGCACAGGTGGCATAACAACACACATCCCTGCACATTCACTTGAGGTGCCAATAACACCCTAAGCAATGGAATGCAAGCCAATGTTCCAGCATCATGACTAAACATCAGAAGCAAGCACCACCTCCATCCCAGGGCATCATACAAGGGCATTATTGACAAATCAGTGACCACTACTGACTACAAAGGGTAACTTGCCACTCATGCCTACACACGACTCACACAAGCCAAGGCTAGTTGGAGGCTTCTCCTCCTGTGATGCTAATCGTATTAGCACACACCAGTGTCGTTAAAGAGACCATCACAACAATCATCCATGTACAAACATTGTCAAATAGCAAGCTTCAGCAAACACATAACACATCTACAGATTCCCTCTGGCTACTGTTTCTGCACACTCACATACACATAATCAACACATATGCACATGTCAACTTCAACACAAGTCCTACAGCAACTCAACATATGCAGGTATCACCCCTCTAACATCCAGGTCACAGTACATGCTCAACTCTCATTACTAACAGACACGCAAGCACGTCATGAGCACCCTCTGTTTAATCTAAATGTAAAAGCATGTCTGACACACAAGCCCAGGCCCACTACACAAACCATTACAATCGGAGTCGTCTTCACTCACATGTGTGCTGCCCTCATCTCATCCACACATACACTGGCAGCACCACTATCCATCAGCATGTGCACAACACCTCTCACATGCATGACATGGACACAATGTACAGTACACATCCCCTCCTCAGCAGACATCAAACGTAACATGCCAGATGGACAACTTCCATCACCAGTAGCACACTCAGTGATGCCTTGGACTGCACTCATGCCGCAACGTGCAGCATCACTGCACACCCTGACATGCACACTCCACACATCACCACATCTCACAACAAGACACATACATAGCTCAATGGATGTGTACTCAGTCATTTGCATATCACCACATACCCACTCATATCTGCACAAGTCCAACCACTTGTCACTTGAGTAAAAGATCCATCTGCAGAATCAAACACAACATACCACAACTCTACAACACCTCACATTTCACCATCCAGCACCCATAATCACATAACTGGTGTACCTACCTTCACAAACACTTGTCAACTCTGTCACATATGATTATTTAAACCTTGTCTCAATGTGGCCCAGTCACATCCACATTAGACTTTCATGAGCAAGAACACCATGGACTCATGCACAGTATCAACAAACCTCACTCATCAAAAATGCAGCGTCACTGCCCAATTGCACAATAGTGCCACAGACCACAGCTCTCATCACCTGCAAAAATCCAACCTTGTCCAGCTGGATATTCCCTTATCACGTCTACACATTCCTACCATACCTTGTGCAGTATGGAAGCAGGAAATCAAGCTTGCATACTCTGAATCACACACCTGCATGTCAAGCACTCACATAGGGACAATGTTGACACACCATGTCACCAACACAATAACTGCCAATGTATTTTAGTCACAACCCACACCCTCTGACATTCTCCTAAATTGTACTTTCGCCATCACATAGGAGTCTACACTACACGAAAAGTAACGTTACACCAGTCTCCATCACCTCTACCCTTGTGTGTGCCAGCTCATCACATGCAATATCAACTTTGCTAAACACACCTGCAGTTAGGTTCTGCAAACAAATTTCAACATACTCCCCTGTATGGCTTTGCAGAGCATAGATGTGACACAGGCTCAAGTGGCATCTGCATGGCAGACGGACACACTACACATCTGGGCACACAAAGTCCACTCGTCTGAACACATGGAGCACAGGGCCAAGCAACATACATCACAGCACCCCTAGTGCAGATCAGTGTGACCCGGCACAGCATCGAGCATAGCTCAAAAAGACAACATTAGTGGTCTAGCACAAATTACAGCCTACACACAAATCTCATGCTCATTTACAAATGGTGTGTGGGTGAATACATGTCTGACACACAAGCTCAGGCCCACTACACAAACCATTACAATCGGAGTCGTCCTCACTCACATGTGCGCTGCCCTCATCTCATCCACACATACACTGGCAGCAACACTATCTATCAGCATGTGCACAAGCTAGAGCTTGCACAGACAAAAAACAGCATCAACATGAAGTATCTAGAGAAAAGCGGGATGGCACCACACACATTTGGATGAGAAAGCACTGGACTAGTAAGACCATGGAAACCTTGTCGAACATGAACATCTTCTTAAACTAGAGTATTTGGAGGCAACAGGGTCAGAAGACTGTCATATTCCTGATCACCTCACACACACCATGGGCTCAGGATATGTCACAGATGGTCACACTGCCATGAGGGAAATTCCCTACAGTGGAATGCTACCTGTGCCAAGCTTGTCATTGGCAGGGGTGTACCAGATCAAAAGGAGACACAGATATGGCTCCAACACTATCAAGTCACATGATAGCTTTTGGACGAATACCTTGTGTACATGGTTGTGTCCAAAGTCACCACCACGTTTACAAAATCCAGATGTACCCAGATGTACTGATGAGACAGGTGACTTGCTGCGCATCACAAACATATTCTGCATGCCCATCATAAACTGTTGCACTTTTCAACACTTGCACTATGGTAACATATGGCAGCATTACCTATTTGCAAAGGTAAAATGAAAACAGGGAAGCTTGGCAGATTCATGTCACCTTCATGGCCCAAAATGATATGGATGATGATACCCTGCAAAGGTACACTATGCAGACTTGTATACACACTGTACTAGGTGACATACTCCATGGACCACATGCAGTCCATGACATAACAACCTCATTGTATACCCACCACAAGAATTGTACATGAGTGAGAGTTGACTTATAAGCAAGTTGTGGGACACAGAAATCAACAGTGAGAAACTTCCAACATGCTTTATTCAGCATGAAATAGCAAACATTTTAAACTCAAACATAAGGCCAATGGCCAGTCCATAATAGTAAAGTCTCTGAGGGGGTCAGGGGTAATCCCCCTCCAGCACTTGCCTGCACTGTATACGCAAGGGTACATCTCCCCTGGGAGGGGCATCTTGGGGCATGCCAGGTACAAATGGGACCGGACTAGGGAAGACTGTGTTGGGTTGTGGGAGGGATGGGATCCAGAGGGGTGTGTGGGTCCACTGTAGTGGATGGGCCAGATTGAGGGTGTGTGGGTCCACTGCAGTGGATGGGCCAGATTGAGGGGTGTGTGGGTCCACTGCAGTGGATGGGCCAGATTGAGGGGTGTGTGGGTCCACTGCAGTGGATGGGCCAGATTGAGGGGGTGAAGGTCCACTGCAGTGGATGGGCCAGATTGAGGGGTGTGTGGGTCCACTGCAGTGGATGGGCCAGATTGAGGGGGGAGGGTCCACTGCAGTGGATGAGCCAGATTGAGGAGGGGGGTACACTGCAGTGGCAGTTTCAGACTGAGGGGGGGACAGTTGGAGGGGGAATGTTCGTGGGAGAGGGGCTGGGCCTGACTTTCTTTGGGATTGTGTATTTGTAGAGGGGGAAACTTGTGATGGGGATGGACTCTGGATCTTTGGGAGGGGGGGCCTTGGATTGGGATGACCTTTTTGTGGCGAGGAAGTATGGGTCGGTGGTGGGGTTTTTGATTTGGGACTCTGGGGGGATTTTCGGGTGGGGGATTTGGGCTATTCTGCTTTGGGGGGTGGTGGGGCCATGTTTGAAAGTCAGGTCGGGGGGGTTTCTCTTACCCTTGGGAGGGGGGACAGATGGGTCTTTGGGGAAGAGGCCTAGGTCACAGAGGAAAAGCTTCTGGGCAGAGGGGTGCAGGAGAGTCAAGGGTAGGGGTTGTGAAGGCAGAGGGATCTGAGGTATGTGGAGTGCCTGTGGATGCATGTCTGTCTAGTTTTGGCCTCTCCCTGGTGTGTGTGCTGTCAGTCCCCTGAGTGTGTGTGTATGTGTGTTTGGAGTCGTGTGTGTGGGGTTGTGTGCTGCATGTGGATGTTGATGTGTGTGCACGTTTGCGTGTGCTTGGGTCAGGTAGGGTAGTTGGGACTGTGGATGGGGAAGAGGAAGGAGGGGTGAGGGACTGCTGGATCAGGGACACTGCCTGGTTAGATCTCTGCAGGGCAGACACGTCCGAGTGGATGCCCTACATGTATGACACCAATTGTGTCAAAAGACTGGTATGCACATGGAGGACATTCAGCATGGATGTCTGACCCACATGGATCTGCTTCAGCAAATCCACAGCCTCCACACTCAGGGCAGCAGGAGAGACTGGTGCAGGAGGTGCGGTGCCTGGCCCAAAGGAGACATGCTCCCCTACATGGGAGCGGCCACAGGCACTGGCCATGGGAGCAGCTGGGAGGGTGGAGATGGTGGTGACGAACTCAGATGTAGTTTGAACCAATCCTGGCTCACCAACCACCACAAGGGAGTCATCACTGGAGGTGTAATCTTCAGCAGCTCCTTCTGATGGTGATGTGGAGCTGCCCTCAGTGTGACTCCCCTCACCCTCAGTGCCACTAGGTCCCTCCTCCACCTCCTCCACTGCACTGTACCCAGTCTGGTGAACTGCTTCCCCTTGGTCCGTGGCACTGCCTCCTCCGGGAGCTGGTACTGATGCTGTGAACAAGAATGCCAAAGAGATTCACATGAGTCATCTGCATGTACTTGACACATGGGTATCACCACAAATCATCACAGAGCAAGCATATATATAATTTTGACTGCAGCTTTCTACTCATTACACATATGTGTATATGGCACTTGCCAGTCGGCCAGTTAACTATGGTTAACAGACACATATGCAACATTGGTTAGGTCAATGTCAAAGCCCACAACCACACTGTCAACTCCTACACTACGTAGCATGTCGTCTGATTTGTAATGCTCGTGACGGTCTTGTGTCATTGCATACCTGTCTCATCTCATGCAAGGAAGTCTTGAACTGACACTGCAAATGGGATGCACACATTTGAAATGTGACATGGTAGACATTCTTCCATCCTCAGTCATCAAATTTTGAAGCCATGGCTATGGCGTAACTGGGAAAATGATCAGCCTGCAATACAGCAGGCTTCCATAGTCAGTGAATGACTCATTTCACACAGATAACAGTGATAGTGGTCATTTGTCCACTGTCTTAGGTCCTCTGCTGTCAGGTCACACATCTGATTCTCATTTTGTAAACCACAAAGGTGTTAGGCCTAGCTAGGATGGGAGGCACTTGGCCCACTGTCTTATTTCAACCATGGACAGTTTTGGTGGGATTCTCCAGGATGTCATGCACATTGTATACAGTCCAACAGTTTCATATTTGTACAATGTCAAACACAAATTGAAGACCAATGACTGCATCATTACAATGCTTCATGTGGTACACTATGCCACATGCCTATCTGGGTGCACCATCTGTATGTACAAGTAGTACAGAACCTCAACATCATATTATTCCAGTCACCACTGTGTACCAATCCTGTCCAGACTACTTCAGTCCAGATCTTTGGCTGCCAAGTCTGCATGTCCCTTACGTGGTAGACACAATTTGCACATTTTGACAAGCTGACATTGCTCTTGTTCACCATCAGGGTTTGTGAACTCACAAACGAAATTGGATGCACAGTTGACATCTATCATGATGAAAGTAATGCAGCATTCACATGGATGACCAAGCCACAAGTATGTATAGTCAAGAGATTTTACACACATGTAAATAGTTGTGTATGCAAAACATAAACAATACATTTGAAGTGTAGCCTTGTTTCCAACAGTGACCACCTGTGTCTGTCAAAGATTGTCACGTGTAGTCACTGCAACAGTCTGACACATGGATTTTCTCATTTTAATGTGGAAAAAGTAATCACACACACTAACATGTGATAGGCCAGTGTCACAGTTGCCCGGAATCGGCATACCTCCCCTTGGCCCATGGGATACATGTGATTACGCTGAGCACTACAGCTGGGACAGAAATTTGCCAGAATGAGCAAGATAAACTCAACAAGGCATCCACATTAGTGTCATCTGCAGCCAGGATGTATAGCATTGACATCACACACCTGTGCGCTCCACTTGCAACATACTGCACATATATATTTGAACCACTCTGAGTACAGGTCATACATTAGTCACTGTGCTGACACATGTAGACAATTGCATCACTCCAGAAGTTCATCTCCATGCATATCTCCATGCATATGTTGTTGTAGATCTTCAGATCACATGAGCATGGGACAACAGTCACTACCCTGGACATAAGTGACGCACATGTCACAGATGGAAAGAAAAAAAGAACAATTGATGGACAGAATGCAGAAAAATGTCATACATTCACCCCAGTACAGAGATCTGGGCCTAAATCCATCGTTTCTTTGCTCACCATGCCTTTCTAGTTTGGACCCAGCCATATGCAAATCAGTCTTGACCCTGTGCCCAATGGGAACAGTCCAGCCCGAACTGCCAGGCCAGGTCCTCCCTGGACTGGAAACAAGCATCCTAGGACCGGTTTCAGGTTTCACCCCTCATCAGCCAGGATAGCTTGACTCCAGTGGCATGGAGAGCACGGGACCCACGTCTGGGCATACCCATCCCACTCGGGGTGACAAATGCAAAAAGAACAATTGATGGACAGAATGCAGAACAATGTCATACATTCACCCCAGTACAGAGATCTGGGCCTAAATCCATCGTATTTTGCTCACCATGCCTTTCCAGTTTGGACCCAGCCATATGAAAATCAGTCTTGACCCTGTGCCCAATGGGAACAGTCCAGCCCGAGTGGGAAGGGTATGCCCAGACGTGGGTCCCGTGCTCACTACTCCACTGGATTCAAGCTAGCCAGGCTGATGAAGGGTGATGCCCTGAAACTGGTCCCAGGATGCTTGTTTCCGGTCCAGGGAGGACCTGGCTTGGCAGTTCGGGCTGGACTGTTCCCACAAGGAACAGGGTCAAGACTGATTTGCATGTGGCTGGGTCCAAACTGGTGTGTTGTGGTGAGCAAAAGAATGATGGATTTAACCCAGATCTCCTGACTGGGGGTGAATGTTTTGATTTGTTCTGCATTCCGTCCATCAATTGTTTCTTTTGCATATTTCGCCCTAAGTGGGAAGGGTATGCCCAGACGTGGGTCCCGTGCTCACTACACCACTGGATTCAAAGCTAGCCTGGCTGATGAAGGGTGATGCCCTGAAACCGGTCCCAGGATGCTTGCTTCCGGTCCAGGGAGGACCTGGCTTGGCAGTTCGGGCTGGACTGTTCCCACAAGGAACAGGGTCAAGACTGATTTGCATATGGCTGGATCCAAACTGGGGTGGTGTGGTGAGCAAAAGAATGATGGATTTAACCAAGATCTCTTGACGGGGGGTGAATGTTTTGATTTGTTCTGCATTCCGTCCATCAATTGTTTCTTTTGCATATGTCGCCCTAAGTGGGAAGGATATGCCCAGACGTGGCTCCCGTGCGCACCACACCACTGGATTCAAGCTAGCCTGGCTGATGAAGGGTGATGCCCTGAAACCGGTCCCAGGATGTTTGTTTCCGGTCCAGGGAGGACCTGGCTTGGCAGTTCGGCTGCACTGTTCCCACAAGGAACAGGGTCAAGACTGATTTGCAAATGGCTGGGTCCAAACTGGGGTAGTGTGGTGAACAAAAGAATGATGGATTTAACCCAGATCTCTTGACTGGGGGTGAATGTTTTGATTAGCTCTGCATTCCGTCCATCAATTGTTTCTTTTACAGATGGAAAGGGGCACACCAGGGAATTTAGTAGTCATGTTGCATATGCATCTCTTGAGACAGAACTGTGTGTTTGGTGACTTATGAACTGTAATAGGGGCAGCAGGGTGAGAGAATTCAACATGCATGTTGAACATAGGTGTGTGACATGGCACATATTCACCCCCTCCTTCCTGCTGTCTGGCCTTCAACTGCCCATCCATATCAGGGCAAACCACTACCAGAATCCGGAGCATGCGGGGGGTCAGGGTCCAGTGTCCGCCCCTCTTGCATGGAGGTGACAGGTTCAGTTGGACCCACGCAATCCTCCTCGTCCAGCCCCGGAGGTCCTGCCACCTCTTCTGGCAGTGGAGGATGCGTCGGTAAGTGACCCCCACTCAACGAACTGTTCGGGCGATGGTCTGCCACTCTGATGGGAGTCGACCTGTGAGGATGACATTGTGACAGTCCATTAAGTCACATGCTACATGTTTCCGCGTCACACTATTTTACACATTGTTCAGGATAAGATTGCAAACAATGTCTAAGGGGTGAACAATTGGCATTATGGGTAGTTGTCCTGTGTGAAATGATCCCTCCATCCTATGTGAACAGTGCTGAGAAGTCAATACCACCCAGTACACACACTTCTACAGCAGTGTACCTGCCCATAACACAATTCTACACACAGAAAAACTTACAGAAACTCTGGGCCCGATTCACAGAACTAACTTACGACAAAATCTTAAACTTACTACCATTTTGGTATTCACAGAATGAACATACTCATTTTGGTATTCACAGAATAAACTTACTCATTTTGGTATTCACAGAAGACACTTACACATTTTGTGTAACTTACACATTTTGTGTAACTTACACATTTTGGTATTCACAGAAGGCACTTACTCATTGATGAGTAAGTGCCTTCTGTGAATACCAAAATGAGTAAGTTAATTCTGTGAATACCAAAATTGTTGTAAGTTCATTCTGTGAATACCCAAATGTGTAAATTCATTCTGTGAATACCAAAATTGTTGTAAGTTCATTCTGTGAATACCCAAATGTGTAAGTTCATTCTGTGAATACCAAAATTGTTGTAAGTTCATTCTGTGAATACCCAAATGTGTAAATTCATTCTGTGAATACCCAAATGTGTAAGTTCATTCTGTGAATACCAAAATTGTTGTAAGTTTAGGATTTTGACGTAAGTTAGTTCTGTGAATCAGGCCCTCTGTTTGCATGCTTCCACTTGAGATCCCCAATGCTAGCAAAACCTAAATCAGAGGGAGCCGCAGGGCCGAATGGTATACCCAACGCTCTTTTAAAGGAAATCCGCCTTGTTGGGCAGAATACTTTACCCCATTATTCAACGAGTTATATATTACGAACTCCGTTCCAGATTCCTGGAAAGACAGCATTTTCCAGACTATATTTAAAAGCAGAAATCCTTCTATACCAACAAGCTATAGACTTATAGCATTAACAGATGTGGAGGCGAAGCTATATGCAGCCTGTCTTCTACAGCACTTGGAATCGTGGCTAGAAGCAAACAACATTTTCCCCGACTACAAACAGGGTTTAGGGCAGGAATGGGGACTCTAACAAATCTAACAGCCCTGACACTGTTAGCAGAAAAGGCTAAAACAAGAAAAAACGCAGCTATTTGCCTGTTTTGTAGACCTTAAGTCTGCCTTTGATCAAGTGCCACAGGAGGACATGAGGAAAAAAATGGCTGCATGGGGCGTACCGACTAGCCTAATAAAGGCAATTAAAGAGCTGTATACAGGAACATGGGCCCAGGTCAAAATTAGAGACGGGAAGAGTGTAACAAACAAAGTCTACACAAATAAAGGATTAAAACAGGGGTGTGTATTGGCTCCATGCCTGTTTAATATATATCTTGCAGATCTAGCTCAAACTATACGGAACATCAACACTCACCCGCCCACACTGGCTCAAGAAGAAACAGATTACCTAGAGTACGCTGATGACATTGTCTTATTGAGCCAAACGCCAATAGGACTTCAGCGAAGTATGGACACCTTAAACACATACATGGACAGAAATGGGTTAGAGCTAAACCTGGAAAAAACCAAAGTGATACGTTTGGTAGACTCGAAAAAAAAGACGTTCACCTGGCTCTTGGAAGGAAACAAAGTCGATGAAGTTAAGTAATATAAATACTTAGGATTCATCGTGGAGCATCAAATGAAAGGTAAACAAGAACATAGAAACAATGCAGGCGAAAGCGCAATCTTTAAATTACGACTTCAAAACTTTGAGAACAAAATTGAGTTGTCCTTCATTTGAACATCTTTTAACAGTGATGAGTGCTCAGTTAATGCCAACAGTGACTTATGGTATGGAAACACTGAAAGGACGCGCAGAAGGCTTCTTAAACAAAATCCAAACAAGAGTATACACATCTGTGTTCAGCATCACGAAAACTGCATCCCCAGCACAGGTGCGTTTAGAGTTTGGGCTGATGAATCAAAAATACCAATGTAAAGGAGCCTTTATAAAATTATGCTGGAGACTACGCGCGTCTGAAAGAGGGTCAATCAACCATATGTGCTGGAAGGAAATAGAGGAGCAAATAGAGCAAAATAACAAAGATTCATTGGGGCTATATCTAAAACAGGCTATCGAGGAACTTGGAATACAAGACGCCTGGAGTGCAAGTATTGGGAAACAGGCCTTTATAAAGTGATAAAAGCTACAAACAAGCATTTTTCATATTTAACAGACAAGACCAGCCTTGCACTCAGACTTCATGCCTGGACAGTGATAAATTCCTATAAAAAACTACGGCACCAGGATTACCTTACAGCACAGTTTTCACCGAAAATAAAACTCCAGTTTATGCAGTAAATGGGAAACAAAAGATCTAATGCCATCCTGGAAGGAACAGACACGAACAAAGAATGTTGCTTATGCAAATATAAGGAAGAAAGTTTTGCACATTTATTCTGTGTTTGCCCAAGTTACCTGACAGAAAGAAAGATAATGCTGAAAAGAATCTTTAGAGAGTTAGAAATACGAACATGCAAGCAAGCGGTAACCCATTGGTTAGGTGGTTCCTCTGTACCGCTCATATGCCGGGGAGTAAAATTTGTAACAGTAAACATGAAAGCACTAGAGCAATCAATTTAGGGCATCAGCACCCGGACAAAGAATTACAATTGGGAAGCATAACCAGAAGATAATAACATCGCATTTGCACTTTAAGTCGGGGTGCATGTAACATAAAAAGGGAGAACAGTAATTAATCTGAGCTAAAGAACTGAAAGTCAATCTATAGAAATTAGTGTTATAAGAGCGATTAACAAAAGAATAAAGAAAGCGCACTTTAAACCCCGGGACAATGTGAAGGAAGACACTCGAATTAAAATGTACCTCAGCACAATAGCAGTTTAAACATTTATTCGAGTCAAGGCCTCACAAGAACTGCACTAATGAAATTTTTATATTTATTTTAATTTGGAGTTTATAGGTCCGTTTTAAGAGATTTGTCAGAAACCTAAGCTTAAATCAAATTTTATGAAATGTAAGGAATGAATGATCGTGTAATGGTTTTTATTGACTAAATACATGAATAAATAAATACAAATGTCAATGTCAATGCTAGCAGTGCACGTTTTTGCACATGTCCAATGAAAAGGCAGTGGAATCATCACTCACCTGCTCCTCTGGTTTACCGTACAGCTGGATGTATTTATTTATTTATTTATTCCACTTGTTAGGCGCACAAATCATCCCCGAAGGGATCTCTAGGTGCCATTGCAGTGTGGGAGCATACTGTAAGTTAGAGCTTACTGAGTGAATATCCATGTTTTCAAGAGTTTTTTTAATGTGGTGAGGTCCGAGCATGCTCGGATGGATAAAGGTAGCCGATTCCAGTGATGAGGGGCCAGGAATGAGAAGGAGCGGCTTCCGAACCTAGTCGTTCTAATACATTTGGGGCATAGAAGCAATAGATCACTCGATCTAAGCTGATGTGCCTGGATTTATGGTCGCAGTTTCTGCCTAAGGTAGAGTGGACCGTTCCCAAGCAGGGTCTTACATACCAGGCAGAGAAGTTTAAAGAGGGCACGCTTTTTGATCGGGAGCCAGTGAAGGGAATGGAGAGAGGGCTCCAAAGGGGAGCGGGGGGAAAGGTTCAGGATCAGTCGAGCAGCCGAGTTCTACACCACCTGGAGCCTGGCCAGAAGGCCTTCGTTACTGCCCAGTAGTCCAGGCGGCTCATTACCAGTGCTTGTACCAGAGTCTTCCTAGCATGGAGAGGAGTCAATTGAAAGACCTTTTTGAGGGTTCGTAAGAGGCCAAAACAGGTTCCAGCCACTGTCTTGACATGCTCATTCATAGTGAGCTTTTCGTCTATCATTATTCCTAGGTTCCTTGCATATTTGTTGGGGGTAGGTGGAGGGCCCAGCTCTTAAGGGCACCAGTCCGCTGACCAAGCTGTGTGTGCCTTCCCGAACAGTAGATCTCCATTTTGGTCATGTTCAGTTGAAGACAGTTGTTGGACACTGCTACTGTCAGTAAGCATTGTTTAAATCTCACTTTGGTCAAAGTGGGGTCATGGTCCATAGTGATGATCAGTTGTGTATCATCGGCTTAGGAAATGGTTTCAAAACCATAGGATCTTAGGAGTCATGCCAGGGGGCCATATATTATATATATAGGGTGGGGCTCAAGATTGAGCCCTGTGGTACCCCTTTATCTAGAGTTGAGGATGCTGATGTTTGCTCGCCCATCTGGACCAAGTTCGTACGTTCTGACAGGAAGTTGATTAGCAATTCGAGGGCTTTACCTCTGATACCAAACTCCCAAAGTCTTTGCGCTGAGATCTGATGGGAGATGGTATCGAATGCAGCTGAAAGGTCTAGAAGTACCAACATGGCCACAGATCCCTGGTCTAGTGCCAGTTTAATAGTGTCTGTGACTTCCACTAGTGCAGCCTCCGTGCTGTGTGAAGCACAAAAGCCTGATTGTGAGGGGTCCAACAGATGGTTAGATTCCAGGCATGATACTAGTTGGGCATTCACTGCGAACTCTAGAATTTTGGAGACAAAAGGAAGAATGGAGATAGGTCTATAATTTGCCAAATTCTGTGGGTCAGCTGTAACTTTTTTAAGGAGGGGCTTAATATACGCTGTCTTCCATTTGCGAGGTATACTAGCCTGCTGTAGGGAGAGGTTACATAGGTCTGTATTGGGAGTGCACAGAATAGGGTATAAAGTGGTAATCACATGGGGAGGTGCTGAATCTGCCGGGGACCCCTATTTTATGGCATTTATTCAGGCTTGAGTTTGATCCTCTGTCATCGGACTAAAGGTTTCCAACGTGCAGGGGAGTGGTAGTTCTTGAGGTTCCTGTGTTATGGAGGCTACTGAGTTTGTGAACGTGCTGTATATACTGTTGATTTTGTGTTTGAAGTGGACTGTGAGGTTGTCGCAGTGAGATTGTGATACCGGTATCGTGTGATTGCCACTATGGGGGTTTGTGAATTCTTTAAGGATTATAAACAACTCCTTGGAAGAGTTTTTTGCAGAGTTAATTCTCTCTGCTATGTGAGTTCTTCTGGCCAAATTGCAGTGTTTGAGATATGTTCTCAGGGCGACTTTATAGGCAAGTTTGCCCTCATTTGTTTTCTCCTTCATCCAAACCCATTCTAGTCTCCTTACTATGGGTTTCTCTTTCCTTAATGATTCACAATACCAGGGAGCGGGGGGGGTCTTCTCCTCGTGGTTTAGATTTTCTCAGCGGCGCAATGGAGTCTAAAGCATTTACGAGTGAGGCTTCAAAGGCAGTCAGGGCCAGATTAATGTCTTTGTGGTCAGTGATGGATAGAGGGCTAAAGACCGGGAGAAGTGCAGAAGGTGCCACCTTCCTCCAATATCTTGTGAGCGTGGATCTATGGCTGCGAGTATCTTTATAGGACTTGATATCTAAGTAAAAATTAATAGAGAAGTGGTCGGTCCATAACTGCTCATTGGGAGTGTCTACTGCTAAGTTCCTGGCATCAGTGAAGATTAGATCTAACGTGTGCCATCCTCTATGGGTAGGGCCGGATACCGCATGGTGGAGACCGAAGGACTCCATATCTGCTAATACCTGCATAGTGTCAGTATCCGTTTGGATATCTATATGATAGTTGAAGTCCCCTAGGAGCAGAAAGTTATCTGCCGCTAGGATGTGGAGTGCTAGATGTTCCATCAACTTGGTACTGAAGTCCTTTTTCCCCTCCAAAGGGCGATAAACAAGGGCTCCCTTCCAGGTTGTGTTATTTAGAGCTTTTAGTTGAAAGATTAGCATATCCACCATAGGTGACGAACAGGAGTCCAAGGTGTCTATTCTTAGAGGGATTTTAGTTGCTATGGCTACCCCTCAACCCCTTTTATGCTGTCTATGACATCTAGTTAGGCTATAGCTTTCTAGAAGTGCTAGGGCTATGGCGGGGGGTGGAGGACAGAGTTAGCCATGTTTCTGTGATAAAACATATATCTGGCCTTGTTGAATCTAGGAGGTCCCATAGTTCTGAAGTATGTTTGGGAATCGAGCAAGCATTAAGGTATGTACAATGTAGCTGGGATGGGGTACTAGAGGTGTTATTGCTACTGTCTGGGTGTATGCTTTTATGAGGGGCATTTATTGAGGGCCCCAGGTCGTTATGCCTGCCTATGGACAACCTATCGGTCCATTTAAATTTGCAAACGTCACACTGCCAACGGGCGGGCTTCTCCGCCGGGTGTAATTTTTGTTTGCAGAGTGCTCCCTGTGAGTGCTTCCCTAATGTTTGAGCTCCTCTCTTGAGTATGTCTTAAAAGCCAAAAGCAGATATGGTGGATTAGACCTGATGAGATGGATGTGAGGAGAGAGAGAGAGTGAAGGATAGGAACAAAAAAGAAAAAGATGTAGCCCTCCTGGCAGCGTCCAGGCACAGACTGGCGCAGACGGGCTTGCCTTTGGCGCACTGGGCGTGTCCGCTGGGCGTGTCCGCTGTGCGTCGGGCTCCGAATTAAGTAGGAACCGGAAGCAAGGGCAGAGGGAGGCGCGCAAAAGACTAGAACATCAACTACACAGGGAAAGTGGGCGTTGACCTTCCAACTTGCTTTCCGGGCTGCTCTCTCCGCACAAATGGCACCTAGGGCCTCGACGGACCAGAGAGCGCCCCGGAAGAACCACAGAGGGAGGTGAAGGAAAGGCAAAGCAAGTAAGGATGGGTTAGGGAGTAAAGTAAAGTAATTAGCAGTTCACGAGATGCACAGTACACAATAATTAAAACGTAAAATTTAAAACCATAAAATAGGTATTGCCGATTAGAAAAAGGTATTGCCAATTGCAGGCCCGTTAAAATATTATAACAGAGGGGGGTGCTCACGGTACTGCCCACACTGCAGGCGCGTCCGCGTCGGGCTCCGAATTAAGTAGGAACCGGAAGCCCAGGCAGAGGAAGGCGCGCAAAAAACTAGAACGTCAACTACTCAGGGAAAGTGGGCGTTGACCTTCCAACTTGCTTTCTGGGCTGCTCTCTCCACACAAACGGCACCTAGGACCGCGGCAGACTGGAGAGCAGCCCCGGATGAACCACAGGGGGAGGTGAAGGAAAGGCGAAGCAAGTAAGGATGGGTTAGGGAGTAAAGTAAAGTAATTAGCAGTTCACGAGATGCATAAGATGCACAGTACACGATAATTAAACCATAAAATTTAAAACCATAAAATAGGTATTGCCGATTAGAAAAAGGTATTGCCAATTGCAGGCCCGATAAAATATTAAAACAGAGGGGGGTACTCACTGTACTGCCCACACTGCTGTACAGTGGAAGGAGGCTGTCCAGCAGGGCCTGGTTTCCTTCTTCAGTGAATGCTGGGGCCCTGTCCACTGTACGTGCCATGGTAGCTCCCAGAGGATGTGGAGACAGCAGCAGAGAGATGGGGAGATGCAGGTAATGTGCAGGTAATGTGCAGGTAATGTGCAGGTAATGTGCAGGTAATGTGCAGGTAGTGCAGGCAAGTGAGGTCTGTAGGGAACAGACAGACTTTTATCTGTACAGCAGAGGTGGTCTCTTTTCCATGCGGACAAAGCGATAGGTCCGACTCAGTCGCATTATCCGCATCTGTCCAATACATAACATTGCTAGCATACGACACGCCTACCTTGACGTTCAAAATACCTGCATCGTCCCACTATTGACTTAGATACATTGGTGATGGAAGGTTACCGATTCGTTTTGCACGTGAAGCGGACACAAAACAAAACGCGCATCTGTCACCATGACGACCAACAGCAAATGGGTGCGATGGACTCGGTTCGGAAGCGTCTACGCGTCCTTTGAATACTCACCCGCGTCGTTCACCATGACGACCAACAGCAAATGGATGCGACGGACTTGGTTTGGATGCCTCTAACGCATCCTTTGAATACTCACCCACGTCGTTCACCATGATGACCAACAGCAAATGGGTGCGATGAACTCGGTTCAGATGCGTCTACCGCATCCTTTGAATACTCACCCGCTTTGTTCACCGTGATGACCAACAGCAAATGGGTGCGACAGACTCGGTTCAGATGCCTCTAACGGGTCCTTTGAATAATCACCCGCTTCGTTCACCATGACGACCAACAGCAAATGGGTGCGACGGACTCGGTTCGGATGCCTCTACCGCGTCCTTTGAATACTCACCTGCGTCGTTCACCATGACGACCAACAGCAAATGGGTGCGACGGACTCGGTTCAGATGTGGATACCACGTCCTTACACTAATCGGTCGGCAGGGCAGACACTAGTGCAAATGATGATGTTCTTGTGCATTACATGTGTGGAGACAGTGTTTTTGTGATATATTGTACATTTGAATTGATAGCTCACACTCCAATGAGGAGCATACCTTGAGGGGCACACAACACACTGTTTGTGAGTCTCATTACAACATTGAGAGCACACTTCTCAGATTACCCTCCTGTCACCGTCCCAGGGGATAATTTCGGAAAACATGTTTTGGCTACACAAATTCACTGCTTTTGTGGACTGTGTGACCCACTGTGCATTGGGGGAAGTTTCTGACTGTGTTTATCTGATGTGTCTGAGTCATGTACAACGCAGTCAATTCTGACTTTTTGTACCGTGACATTTAGCTGCCACATCAGCTTGTGTATGTTATGTGAGTTGCTGTTGTGTGTTTATGTCCGAGGCTTACGTGGATGATTGCAAACTTAATGCCACCCCTACATTGTAGATGTTCAGTGTATGTGATTGTACATGCTTGTCAGACATGACATCATGACAATGTCCAACCTGTGACAGTGGTGTGCAGGCTTCTCTTGGTGACCCACTGTATGTATGATGTCTAACATATATGTGGCATTACATAATCCTATTGTATGTACCTTTCAACCGTGTGATTGCTGTCAAAAACCCATTTCTTGTATAATGTGTTTGGCGTGTTGTTGACTATGTGATGGTTGCTCACATGTACGGTGACAGACACTAGTGACTATTTACAGTACATTACTGACAGTGCTGTGTAACCATAGTTTGTTGACATTTCTGGAAAAGGAACTAATGCTGTACTTTGTATCTAGGCTCAACAATTATCCTATCAATGTTCATTTCCAATGTCCTGGGACTTCTTTTTGTCCAGATATCATGTTGCATGTGTTGCAATACTTGTAGCTTTATACGTTGTAAACTGACAGCAACTGTGTTTACACTCTACACATTGGTATCGCAGAAGACCTCCAGTCTACAGGCCCTTCCCCAACCTCCAGACCATGGAAGAATGTGATTTCAACTGTAGATACCGCTTTACCAGGCCACTTATTGTTGAGCTGGCTGACCAGTTGGCACCGCATTTGCAGCCTGGACGCCCATATCCCACTGCACTGACCCCCAAGGTGAAGGTGATGGTGGCACTACATTTCTTCGCCACTGGTTCATTTAAGTATACTCTGGCACCATCAGGTGGCATGTCACAGACCATGTTCAGCTGTGTGCTTCGTGATGTTTTGGAGGCATTGCTACATTTCCTGGAACAATTCATAAAGTTCCTAACACCTACACCGTTGACAGACATCAAGGGGGAGTTCTATGCATTGGGGCACATGCCACATGTCATTGGCTCAATTGATCGGACACATGTAGCTTTGATCCCACCACAAGCCAATGAGCAGACCTACAGGAATTACAAACACTACCACGCAATCAATGTCCTGCCGGTATGTCTAGCTGACATGGTGATCTCCCATGTGTGTGCACATTTCCCTGGATCAGCACATGATGCGTACATCATGAGGAGTAGTGCCATCCCCCAGTTGATGTCTCAGCTGCAACCTGAGCGTGCCTGTCTTGTTGGTAGGTTATGTTGTATGTTTATGTTGTGTGTGGCTTGTATGTCAGATTATGCTCTGTTTTCAGACAACTGAAGTATTTTCTGTGTTCAATGTAGGAGACTCTGGATACCCCAACATGCCTTGGTTGCTGACACCACTCCGGAACCCTGTCACCCAGCTGAGATTCGTTACAATGAGGCACATGGGAGGACCAGGAGAGTGATTGAGCGTACATTTGGCCTACTGAAGACAAGGTTCCGGTGCCAGGATCGGACAGGAGGTGCACTACAATATCACCCCCTGAAGGTGTGCAAGATTATCACAGCAGCATGCATGATCCACAACCTTGCAATCTGGAAGGAAATACCACTTATACTGGATGACGGAGACCAGCAGCCACCAGCAAGGGAGGAACCAGACTTGGGACATGATGCCAGTGATGATGAGGATGATGAGGGTGATTTGCGACAACAACTTATCCGCAACTTCTTCACATAAATGCGAGTATTGAATGATAGGAGTCAGCCCATAAATGTTTGTTTGTGTGTTGCTGTTGTCCTATGTGTATGTTTGCTGCTGAGTGTCTGTCATTCTTCAATAGTTATTAACAGAATTGCCTAATCCAAATTTGCATGTGACAAGGACAATGCTACACTCAGTAACAGCTTGTGTTCACGCTGACATTGGCATGCTTTAGCTGAGACAGTTTGCGACATCAATCTAAATCTTTCCTGAGTTCCTGACTCAATTATGTTTTTCTCCTTCCCAGGATCATTCACCATGTCAACTGCTGAGTTGAGACCACAGCAGAGCAATGATCCTGTGTCATACTCCAACAATGAACAGTGGTAGACATCTCTGGGCCACGACTTTTGAACAGATGGTCATTTGTTTGGACTTGTGAGACTTTTGTAACTATGTGATGTGATTGCAGTTTGTGTCAAGCTGCAAGGTTGTAGCATTTAAATAAACCTGTGCTCCACATTGAGGTGTGCCTTGTCTGTTTGCACACATCCACAGGTTATCCTGATACAAAACATGTTCCATGGAGAACAATTTTGGTAACAATGAATGTTTTAGGGCTTGCAGATGGGGACATGTGTGCTAACAGTAGACTACGATGGCATCATTACCATGTACAATGGGTTGTGTGATGAACTGGTTGTGTCTGTCTCTCATGCTGTGACTGGTTACATCTACTGCCAAGCCAGTAGGTGACATTACTGGATTGATTCCTTGTCCAATTTTGTCGACACCTTCATCTTTGATCTTCAGTGCGTCATTTCAACATGTATATTTGTGTTTCAAAGTCACGACATGAGTAAGTATTTGGTACAAAGTGATTTATTTTAGTGCATGGTTGGTTGATGACAAATGAGTTGATGGGGGAGTGATCAAACAAAACAGGGACAACAAAGTGCAGAAAGGAATAGTGTTTGTAGATGAAGTTGTCAGAAGGAAATCCACAGTTATTTGAGTCCAAAGTCCGAATAAGACCCTCCAGCCAATGTGCGAAAGTTCAGTGAGAGTCAACAAAGTGAACGCTTGGCACACAATGGAGGGTATCAGGAGCAGCTTTTCACTTCCTGGGGGTGATGCGTAGCCATCGGTCTCTCATGATGTCTTCTTCAGTGGACAACCCTTTTTCTTTTTCTCGGGGGAACCTCAGGTGCAGGCAGCATCGGCGGTGCAGGGTGCGCTCCACCAGCATCCACATCCCTCCCCGTGGCAGGTTCAGATGTTGATACACCTGATGTTGTGGGCACACAGGGAGGTGTGGACATGTTGGTGGCAATCTGGCAGAGGCAGGTGGGAATGTCCCTGTGCACCTTCATCAGGTCTTCATTTTTGGAATGTATTTCTCCACTTTTGCATAATGGGATGCCTGCTGTTCTTGCATGGTCCTGAGGATCCCAACTACCTGCCCAAAATCCCCCGTGCAACCCTCAATTGCATTGATGTTTCTGGATAGGTGTAGGTCATCTGCAACATCAGCACCAGCTGCAAGTTGGCGCATGTCCCCACTGCCCCTCCCACCACCCCTACTCACCCGAGCAGGACCAGTTGGTGCTGGTACAGTCACCACAGAGCCTCCTTCCTCATTGATAGTGCTGGTGTTGTCCGCCAACTCCAGGGTGCCCCGTGATGCTGTGCTTTCGGTGTTGGCTCAGGCTGGTGTGTTCATGAGGGTAGGGGTCAGCTGTGTGTTGGCTGCTGAGGCGGGAGGGGTTGCAGACGATGTCGGTGTTACTGCTGCTGGTGCAGTGGTCTGAGCCACACCTGATGGGCCAGGTAGTTCATCGTCATCCGAAGGATGTTGAGAGACCTCTACGCCGGAGAGCTCAGGGTTGACCAGAGTCTGGGACTGGCTGTCCTGATTTGTTGCTGAGGTGTTCCCAGCTCTCCCTGTGGGTACATGAAAGACACAATGATTGTTGTGAATGTCCACAACCCCTCAGATCATTACCATGACATTGTCTACTGAAGCTAGGGATGACTTGATGTCCAGAGTTTGTCCTCTCCCAGCAAGGTGGAGGAGTGATGTCAATGGCCACATCTCCCATCATGCCCTGTCCTCAACACACCTTCCCAGCCAGCCCATACAGCACACCTGGGACCATGTTGTCCCAGATGTTGAGTGGAAAAGTACTGTCAAGATGTCTGACACTGTGGACTGCTGTGGGGAGCACAAAGCCTTGATGGGAGTTGTGGGCAGCAGCAAGCAGCAGGTCCCAGTGTCAGCCATCTTGCCAGTACATTTCCATTCAGTCTCAGGGACAGCACAGTCACAGGTGTGCTGTTTGGGCTGGGTGGGAGGAGTGTGTGTGGGACAGGGCCTGCTGGTAGATGTAGTCAGGGCTAACACTCCTCCTCCCACCCAGACCAAATAGGTCACCATGAACCATGCTTCCCTGACAGTGAGTACAACTTTACATTCAAGATGTCTGACAGTGCTGCCTGGTGTTTGTTTTGACCACAACTCCCATCAGGGCCTTGTGCTCACCACACCAGACCCCAGTGTCAGCCATCTTTCTGGTACTTTTCCACTCACTGTGAGGTAAGCACAGTTCAATGTAGGCTTGCCGGGTGATGTGGAAGGAGGAGTATTTGCACTGACTTCAACTCCCATCAGGCCCTGTCCCACAAACACTCCTCCCACCCAGCCCAAACAGCACACCTGTGACTATGCTGTCCCTGAGAGTAAATGAAATGTACTGGGAAGATGGCTGACACTGGGGACTGGTGTGGGGAGCACAAGGCATTGATGGGAGTTGTGGGCGGAAGCAAACAAGAGGTCCCCGCCAGCTCCGCTCGACCAGCCTCGCCCTCGCCACAGTCCCCCGCATCCGGAAAACGACCGCCGGCGGCAGATCCTTCTCCCACCTCACCGCCAAGACCTGGAACACCCTCCCCACCAACCTCCGACAGACCCAAGACCTACTGGCCTTCAGAAGACTCCTCAAGACCTGGCTCTTCGATCAGTAGCAGCACCACCCCCCTCTTCCCCCAGCGCCTTGAGACCCTCGCGGGTATGTAGTGCACTTTATAAGTGACATGATTGATTGATTGATTGAGCATTCACCTTGTCAACTATCCTCTCCCACATCCTATTTCTCAGGGACAGGGGGGTCTGTTGGACTTGGTTCCCAAATAACTGTGGCTCTACTCTGAGTATTTCATCTGCAAGTACTTCCAACTCCTTATCTGTGAAACGTACCTGCTTTGGGAGCATGGTGAGGGTGAAGGTGAAGGTGTGGGTGAGTGTGAAGGTGTGGGTGAGTGTGAATGGGTAAAGGAGTGTGTGTTTGAGCGTGTCCTTTCACCAAAACAAAATTTGTGGCAGTTGTTAGGTGGTTGATGTGTGTGTTTGTTGCAGGGAGCAGTGGCTCAGTAGCTCTTTTGGTGTCTTCTGGTCAGTTCTGTTGTTGCAAAAGATCATGGTCATCTGTTTTGCCCTTTATATAGGTGGATTGGTGGGTGTGGCTAATGATTTTGGATATTTTTTTATTTTTGACATGGCCAATGCTTGTTTTCCTAATATTTGGCATTTCCCAGTTGCATTTTCTGTCACAAACCGACACGCATCGTCATCTGTTCGCGGGTTGAACCGTGTCTGATTCATGCCCGCAATGCTATGTTTCAGCGTTCCTAAACGATTCGGTTGCATTTTCTGTCACAAGCCAACACATTTCAAAGACCGCGTTGTACGCATCATCATCTGTTCGCGGGTTAAGCCGTTTCTGATTCATGCCTGCAATGCTATGTTTCAGCGTTCCTAAACGATTTGGTTGCATTTTCTGTCACAAGCCGACACGTTTCAAAGGCCGCGTCGTTCGCATCGTCATCTGTTCGCGGGTTGAGCCGTGTCTGATTCATGCCGCAATGCTATGTTTCAGCGTTCCTAAACGATTCGGTTGTATTTTCTGTCACAAGCCAACACGTTTCAAAGACCGCGTTGTACGCATCGTCATCTGTTCGCGGGTTGAACCGTGTCTGATTCATGCCTGCAATGCTA
Organism: Calotriton arnoldi; assembly: GCA_963921515.1. NCBI lineage: Eukaryota > Metazoa > Chordata > Amphibia > Caudata > Salamandridae > Calotriton > Calotriton arnoldi. The sequence continues at coordinate 1,270,935 of CAWUFW010001446.1, read as the reverse complement.
GGTTTCAGCGTTCCCATACCATTCGGTCGGATTGGGCTCCGAACGTGTCGTTGGAGTTTACATCCATTGCATCGTACTCCGTTGTTCAGACAGCTTGCAGTCGACTCGTTTGGAAAGCATTCCGGATCAGAGTCAGTAGGAATGCTTTCTGAACAAGATCGGAATTGGGCCCCTAGTCTTTAGTTCTTTCCTTGACAAACTGCTATACCATATCAGCGCCAAGACACCCATGGGTATTTTCGTGCGCTTTAGAAATTTAACATAACATAACATAAGATGCAATGAATCAAGCTAATGGATGAAAGACACCGATCAAAATGAACCAGTGGCTGAGGGAGGCTGACCCAAAGTCCTCTCTTTGAATATCTAAGTAATAGGTATCGTAGTAAATCCAGGCCTAAAATGAATTGCTTTGTTATGTTCTAGCCTATTTATAAAGCACACTCTCATCCTGGGGCCTCCAGCTCCAACAGCATGGCAAATATCTGAACAGTGCAGGCAAATCAACTATTGGAAAAACATAGTTTTCAAGTTTTTTCTCAATCCTAGATGGTTAGAACTGAACTAAAGTTGTGTAGGTAATTTCTTCCAGAACATATGGTCAGCAACTGAAAAAGAGCAGGCAGCAATTCGGGTTTTATGAAATTTAGGGAGTTGCAGCAGAAGGCTGTCTGAAGAACGAACATAAAGAAAGCAGTGGACCATGCCTAATACTTTAAACATAATCTGTTGTTGAATGAGGAGCCAGTGAAGAAAAATAGGAATGACACCAGAGGAACAGAATCTTTGTGCATACATTTCATAGACAAGATGAAAAATAAAATGTGTGATGACAGAGTGAACTTTTTCTATAAAACTATTCTCTCATGCATGCCTATAGAGATGCAATGACACACCCAAATAGGGAAAGTAGAAAAGGTAAGACAAAAATTGTCCTCTGGGATGATGTATGACAATAACTCAAGCCAATTGCTGAAAGTTTGTGAGCAAAAGAAGGTATTGGCTAAAGGAGGCTGGTGTAAAGCCACTTTTTATATGTATTGAGTACATATTAAATACAATACATTCGCCATGAATCACACAAGCGCAAGTACAGTGTTTGAACAAAATATCAGCTAAAAAATATTGAACTACAGAATCATCATGTCAACAATATTCGAACTTCGAATATATCGTGGACAGGAATAGCAAAGGTAAAAAAATTGTTTTTAAGGTTTTTGTCATATCCTTGCGAAAAATATCAATGTAGGAAATATTGCTATACACAATCTAGCTTTTTTAGTGTTAAATAGTATGTAAGGTATTTATTGTTATTATATTTTTTAAAGTTTTTGTTAAATTGTTTTTATTTTAGTTAAGTTTTTACATGTTTAAAAATAAAAAAAATATTTATATATATTGATGTTTTTAAATGCATTTAGTTTTTTTTAGTAGCGGGATGTTGGCTTTTTAGGGGATAAGGGTGGGGAGCTTTTTAAAAAATATGCATTTACATTAAAAATCTAATGTAATTATTTTAAAGGTATGCAAATATTTTTTTAATTTTAAAAAATGTTTTATTATAATAAAATTTTATAAAACATTACATTTTATATTCAATTATATATATTTAAATAGAATTTATTAAAATGTTTGTAATTAAAAAAATTGGAATGTATATTTTTTAGTAGTATATCTGTATTTGTTAGGTTATTTTAATAAAGAAAATATTTTACTAATTATTAATAATTGAAAAAATACTAAATATTTTGATAATTAAAAAAATACACATTTAAAAAAATTATATTTTAATTATTTTATAAAATTTATAGTGATCATTTTGCTATTTTAAAATTATGTAATTACATTTTTAATAGTGCATGAAAGGTAGGAGATATTAATGAAAATATTGAGATTTTATTTTAAATAAAAATTATATGAAGGTTAGTAATTTAAAATAGTGACTCTGAATATTTTTTTCTTCTTTTACTGAAATGTTAGAATGTTTAGTGGGGATTTTTTTTTATTTAAGTTTATAACATTTTAGGTAAATGAGTAGTAATGTGAATTGGATTCATTATTTTTGGAGATTTTAGTGTTCAATGTCTTTTCTCAAATTAGTATCGATTGGAATGGGAATAGCAAATGTTACTCCTTTAGTGTCCAACACTTTGCCTGAGTTGGTTTAGATTGAAGAGGGAATAGTAAATGTCACCCCTTCAGTGCCCAACACTTTCCCCAAATTGGTTTAATTTGCAGTGGGAATGGTAAATGTCACCTCTTTAGTGTCCAACACTTTCCCCAAGTTGGTTTAGATCGGAGTGGGAATAGTAAATGTCACCCCTTTAGTGTACAACACTTTCTCCATGTTGGTTAAGATTGGAGTGGGATAAGTAAATGTTACCCCTTTAGGGCCTGATTACAAGTCTGGCGGTCCGAGGTCTGCCAGACTCGTGATGGCGCAGCAGTGGAGGTCCAGCCACCGCCACATTGGCGGTTTGATCCATTAGGAATTAGGCGGTCAGACCGCCATGGGACCAACGATGCTGTGCTGCCTGTCATGAGGCCACAATATGCTTGGTGGTACTGCTGGGGTCCCGCCAAGCATATTACGAGTTTCACCCGGTGGTTCCTCATCCATGAAAACTGTGGCTAAGAGGAAACTGGGCCCTTAGTGCCTCACACCATGTAGATGCAAACAGAAGTGCATGCACTACCAGTTCCTGCACGGCATGGATGTTACAGTCTTGATAGTGTTATGCACTGTTTTGTCATTTTGTATTTTTTTAAATGTTACGTAAATGTATGAATGTTTTATGTTACATTTTTTGATGTTATGTATATATTTTGATGATTAAGGTGCTTATTTCGACTTTGGCGGTCCTCCACAGCTGTGCTGTCACCATGCCGTCCGCTGGAGAACCACCAAGGCTCTGGTGATGCCACCCACCAGATTGCGGTTGTAGCACAGTGGCAGTCTGATGGCAGATTGGGGGCTACTGCTCCCATCTACCCCCGGGGGGTAATATGACTCAATATGGTCAAAATTATATGGGGAGGTCCCTGCCCAAGGGGCCGCTCCCCCCTTCCTGGTGTCTAGTGGTGGATTACCAAACACAGAACGGATCACCGCCAAAGTGTCCTAGGGAAATTTAAAGACCTCACAGGGTTCGCTCCCCAAAACAGTTTCATAACACAATATAAAACCCCTGGGTCTACACAAAACAGAAATCAAGCAAAGTGTAATAAATCACTATATGATTTGAAAGCATGAAAAAATATAAATTACAGAACCTAGTAGCTAGTGCCACAGAACTAACTGGGGGCACTTCCCTTTTAAGGACGAAATCCCTCACTCACCAAAGGTGACATGCTTCATCATATGGGATTCTCCTCCCAGAGGAAAAACCTAGTTCCTCTGAGGGCTACAACTCTCTCTCTGAGAGGGAGGAGCTCAGGGATGTTTTTAGTAGGATATTATAAATCCACAAATGAAGAGACAACTGTGTGAATGAAGGCGCAGCGCAACAAAAAAATGCGTGAATGTGCAAATAGTGAAAATTAAAACTGACTAGAGAACGCAAACCAGTTGCTTTATTCAGATGCGTCCTTTGCCAGGATTAAAAATGTGTACCCGCGGTATGAATTTAGACCGCAAAGGTAAAATAGAAAATAGTGGTCAACATGTTTCAGCCATCCACCTAACAGTAGGCAAGGCTTTCATCAGGACCTATTAAGCTGCTGCTATCTCAATAATGTGCTATAACACAAAGGATATGAAACCAGAAAAGCTCCTTAATCTGTCCATTCTTGAAGGGAAGATTACCTACAAAAAGAGAGAAGAAACAAATCTGATCCATACCTATGATCATCAGCATCATGCACAAACTACAAAAGGTTCTGTAAATAATAACAAAGAACAAGAAGGGAGCTTACCCGTCACTGTTGGGTAAGGAACCACACCTCTACCTGGCGACAGCTCAGGAAAGGAGCACCGCTCTGAAACAAACGGTATATTTGTATCTTTGACAAATCATATCCTATCAGAAACTAGGTTTATTATAATAGTCCCGATATCAATGATGGGCATGTAGAGGGAGTAAAAGTATGTGAACAGGAACGAGGAGTATCAACCATTTGAAACGTACTATGTGAATTTTATAAAAACTAGCAAGTAGGGAGCCCAAATGACTATAGCGCAAATGTCATCATGAGGACTCCATTAAAACACCCATAGGTAGATAAGGTAGCTAGAGCAACTTTTGATAGCCACACTCTCCACACAGACTCAAAAAAGGGTGTGCATCGAGTCAAGTGGTCATGTCTAGAATCCAAATGCCTACAACGTCAATATCGCCATCGGCAGCTCCTTTAGAAAGTCAGTTATTAAACAAGTGGCTACAAGATGCTTTAATAGCCACAACCTCCAATAAAAGGCAACATGGCCGGAGATCCTGATGTAGAAAAAGGAGACAGACTAACCCACCAAACCCTCTCTGAAACAAACAATTATAAACGAAGAAAAAAAAGGAAGAACAACACGTCAGAAAGACTCACCTCTCCGTCGGTACACCGAGGTTTACAGAGCCTGCAACCGGAGGTGAAGTCAAATCTAACCCGGTGTGCTTTTATAGTCATCAGTCATGATTAATTACACTCAGGTGAGTGCACAAACCGGAACGGATAACCAAGTAACTGAGCATGCGTCGAGTGAATGTCACTACACTCCTGCGCATGCGTACAATATCAGAAATGCCAATCTAGTGAAAAATGTATATAGCCGGTCAAGAAAGCCATGTAATGAAAAAGGAGTATAGAAAACACACTCATTGCAGCGGTTACTCCAAGGTAAGCATCTTCAATAAGAGGAACAGATTTGCCCAGTATTGTATCAGCATCACCCAAGACACTTCGGGAAACACTACTCACTCGCGCATGCGCGTCTTAAGGCAGAGGCATTTGAACTCTACACACAAAGATGCAATAAGCACAGCATCATTTCCCACATCGAATATATCCTGTTTCGAAATATTAGGAACCCATAGTGTGGCGCTCAAAACCAGAAGAAAGTGAGTAAAGAGTAAGACGCGTCTGGTCGCCATGTCAACAAATACAAATAAATTCGCCAGGCCAGACAAAAGCCCAGTCCCATGCAATTGAAGAAGCATCCAGACAAAAACCTCTACATGTCCTACACTGGCTCAACCCATGTCAGTATTAAAAAATAATAATAATCACTCAACACTAGGATGATTACGAATAAGGACACAGAAACTCTATACAGTAGTGTGCAATGGCCTCAACCCTGCATGTAAGCATGAGGATAAATGTATTTTATAGGACCCTCATAGACACTTTGGGGTCGATTCCGATTCGGGCCGGAAAAAGCACCGACCGACTCGGATCCGGAAAAAATACCGACCGACACGTACCCTTGGCGCACGACACGCCAAGTACGATGCAAGGCGCGAAAAATCCGACCGACACGTACCGAAACCAAGTCGACCGACCGAGCCGCACGGAAAACAGCAATCCGGCCGGAAAAACACGCGAATCCAACCGACCGACACGCACCCGGAACAAATCCGACCGAAACGTACACGCTAACTCCAAACCGCAAAGTACGATGCAAGGCGCGAAAACCACGAGCGAGTCGGACGGAGGACAAGCCGTACGACCGACACGCATACAAAACCGAGCCGAAGCAACACAATACACCGCGACCGACGCGTACGCAGCATAGAAAACTGCACAAACACAGCGTGAACGAAACGGAGAACACCGTACGAGACCAATGCAGGGTCCGACTCGGTCACAAGAACGTTTCCAACATACACAAACAGCACAAAGGAAAAATCACCCAAAAAAAGGCCAAACAAGCAATTACCAAGCCAATAAATACTGGGGGGGTGGGGACAGAGAACAAAGACACACCCACAACTCCACCTATATAAAGGACACAAATCACTACCATGAGCCTTTGCAAATGCCATTCCACTGCCAGCACCCAAGAGAAAGCAACCACACACCCACAGCTCATCCCTCACACAAGCCACACACCATCAGCACACCAACAAATACCTACCTCACATACACCCAGCAAAACACACACTCACACACCCTCACCTGCACACCAACACACACATCACCCACCATCACCACCCATCACCATGCCCCCCAAGAAGAATCCCAAGTTCCTAGATAGTGAATTGGAAGTCATGGTAGACGAGATCCTCAGGGTGGAGCCACAGCTGTTTGGCACACTGGTCCAACAGACCGCCATGTCGCAGAAAACCAAGATGTGGGAGAGGATCATCAACAGGGTGAACGCCCAATCACCATGTCGGCGCACAAAGACCGACATCCAGAACAGGTGGTATGACGTGCGCAGGAGGGTACGGGACATGCTGAAGAAAGACTACATCAACAGCCAACACACCGGCAGTGGCCCTCCTGCCAAGCCAATATACCTCAGGCCCTGGGAGGAGAAGGTGCGGGCCATCCTTCCGCCAGTGAGCGTATATGGACTAGAGGACATCCCAGAGCCTGGTGAGTACACAACAAATGTACACAATATACTGCCACAAAACACACACATCACTGTCAAGGGGAGAGTCAAACCATGCACTCATAGCAATTACACAGCAACTAGAACAGAATCATCCCAAAATGTGTATGTCAGTCAGATAAACACAACACATGCCATCAAAAAAGTCACATCCAACTGTGCCAACACATGTACAAACACAACCACAACTACAGCTAGGCAGTGGCACAAATAGAACTAACAAACACATCCACACATGTAGCCACCACAACACCAACACACAGTGAAGACCACTCAAAGGAAGGAATTCTGTGTATGCTGGCCAAGTCAGTGTAGCCAATAGCATCATGGGAGTCGCAGTCACACATATTGCCCCCACAACTGTCCCATCAACACCACCATGAACCATGCGCACATCACAGGGAGTGGAGAAGGACTCACAAGATGGCTGACACTGGCTACTGCTGTGGGGAGCACAAGGCCCTGCTGGCAACTGTGCACCAACAAACAGCAGGACACCACTGACTGACATCCTGAGAGACAACTTACACTCCCTGCAATGCAAGCACGTTCCATGGTGGGAAATCTGGCTAGCTGGGTGGGAAGGGGGACTTGCAGCACTGACCATAGTCACAAGCACCGCCCCTCACACACCCCCCAACACAAACTCCACAGAACCCACCTGGTAGATTGCAATGCCCCCCATCCTAACACAAGATCCCACAAAGAACCACCACCCTGGGTTATGTTGTGTGAAGCACAGGGACACTCTTGGGACTCTTAGCCAAACAACTGCCAGGACAACACTCCCAGCCATCCTGTCAGCACAGCCAGCCCACCCCACAGGGAAGCAGATTCAAAAGGAAGGAAGCATGGGCATGCTGGGAAGGGGGGTGGAGGCAATAGCATGATGGGAGTCGTAGTCACTGATATTGGTCACCCCCACAACTGTCCCATCAACACCACCCTGAACCATGCTCACATCACAGGGAGTGGAGAAGGACTCACAAGATGGCTGACACTGGCTACTGCTGTGGAGAGCACAAGGCCCTGCTGGCAAATGTGCACCAACAAACAGCAGGACACCACTGACTGACATCCTGAGAGACAACTTACACTCCCTGCAATGCAAGCACGTTCCATGGTGGGATATCTGGCTGGCTGGGTGGGAAGGGGGACTTGCAGCACTGACTATAGTCACAAGCACCTCCCCTCACACACCCCCCAACACAAACTCCACAGTACCCACCTGGTAGAATGCAATGCCCTCCATCCTAACAAAAGATCCCACAAAGAACCACCACCCTGGGTTATGTTGTGTGAAGCACAGGGACACTCTTGGGACTCTTAGCCAAACAACTGCCAGGACAACACTCCCAGCCATCCTGTCAGCACAGCCAGCCCACCCCACAGGGAAGCAGAGTCAAAAGGAAGGAAGCATGGGCATGCTGGGAAGGGGGAGGAGGCAAAAGCATGATGGGAGTCGTAGTCACAGCTCTACATCCCCCACCACATGGCCCAGCAAGCTCACACTCACGCATGCACATCCCACAGAGAGTGGAAAGGCCCATCAAAGATGTCTGACACTGTTGCTGTGTCGTGGGGAGCACAAGGGCATGCTGGGTACTGCACACCAACCAACAGCAGGACACCACTGTCAGCCATCTTGCCATTGCTCTCACACCCACACACACTGAACTCCACACAAAAGCAAGTAAGTATGGGAATGCTGGGAAGTGGGGTGGAGGCAATGGCATGATGGGAGTCGTAGTCACAGACATAGCTCACCCCCACAACTGTCCCATCAACACCACCCTGAACCATGCTCACATCACAGGGAGTGGAGAAGGACTCACAAGATGGCTGACACTGGCTACTGCTGTGGAGAGCACAAGGCCCTGCTGGCAAATGTGCACCAACAAACAGCAGGACACCACTGACTGACATCCTGAGAGACAACTTACACTCCCTGCAATGCAAGCACGTTCCATGGTGGGATAACTGGCTGGCTGGCTGGGTGGGAAGGAGGACTTGCAGCACTAACCATAGTCACAAGCACCTCCCCTCACACACACCCCAACACAAACTCCACAGTACCCACCTGGTAGAATGCAATGCCCCCATCCTAACACAAGATCCCACAAAGAACCACCACCCTGGGTTATGTTGTGTGAAGCACAGGGACACTCTTGGGACTCTTAGCCAAACAACTGCCAGGACAACACTCCCAGCCATCCTGTCAGCACAGCCAGCCCACCCCACAGGGAAGCAGATTCAAAAGGAAGGAAGCATGGGCATGCTGGGAAGGGGGGTGGAGGCAATAGCATGATGTGAGTCGTAGTCACTGATATTGGTCACCCCCACAACTGTCCCATCAACACCACCCTGAACCATGCTCACATCACAGGGAGTGGAGAAGGACTCACAAGATGGCTGACACTGGCTACTGCTGTGGGGAGCACAAGGCCCTGCTGGCAACTGTGCACCAACAAACAGCAGGACACCACTGACTGAGATCCTGAGAGACAACTTACACTCCCTGCAATGCAAGCACGTTCCATGGTGGGATATCTGGCTAGCTGGGTGCGAAGGGGGACTTGCAGCACTGACCATAGTCACAAGCACCTCCCCTCACACACACCCCAACACAAACTCCACAGAACCCACCTGGTAGAATGCAATGCCCCCCATCCTAACACAAGATCCCACAAAGCACCACCACCCTGGGTTATGTTGTGTGAAGCACAGGGACACTCTTGGGACTCTTAGCCAAACAACTGCCAGGACAACACTCCCAGCCATCCTGTCAGCACAGCCAGCCCACCCCACAGGGAAGCAGAGTCAAAAGGAAGGAAGCATGGGCATGCTGGGAAGGGGGTGGAGGCAATAGCATGATGGGAGTCGTAGTCACAGACATTGCTCAGCCTCACAACTGGCCCATCAACACCACCCTGAACCATGCTCACATCACAGGGAGTGGAGAAGGACTCACAAGATGGCTGACACTGGCTACTGCTGTGGGGAGCACAAGGCCCTGCTGCCAACTGTGCACCAACAAACAGCAGGACACCACTGACTGACATCCTGAGAGACAACTTACACTCCCTGCAACGCAAGCACGTTCCATGGTGGGATAACTGACTGGCTGGGTGGGTGGGAAGGAGGGCCGGCTGTCAACCAAACACAACCAATGCAGACCATGTTCACACCCCAGAAAATACATAGAAATGCCCAATTAATGCAGGACAATGTGCCACACCAATATCAACCCCTGACTGTGACGACTTAGGACAATGCAATGTACAGGCCCGCACCCAGAGGCACAGTCACAACTGTCATGTGTGTCAACCATTGATGCCTGCAGAAACATGACATACATTGTTTGTGTCTCCCAAAAACAGGTGATGATGGGGACACAGCAGCAGACGCTGAGGAGTCCCAGTCCCAGGCTCAAGAGGATGCCGAGCTCACTGGCGTCGTACAGCCTCTGTCCTCCTCGGACGATGAAGAACAACCTGGCACATCCGGTGCAAGTCAACATGCAGCACCAGCAGGACCACCAGCTGCAGCACCAGCAGGACCACCAGCTGCACCCCCTGCACCCACCCCTACAACGACTGTCACCACGAATACCATCCCTGCCGACATGGACAGAATAAGGAGCAACACCAGCACAGTGACCCTGGACCAACCTGGGGCCATGGACACCACCACCACCACCAACCCCCAAGGTGGACCAGGGTTATCTGTGCGTGCCACTGCACACACTGCACATGTCAGCAGGGGTGGTGGGAGGGGTGGGAGACAGAGGTCGCTGCTTGCAGACGTTGCTGGTGTGCATGACGACCCACAACTGGTACGCATAGCTGATGCGTACCAGTCCAGCACCGGAGAGCTCAGCCAGGTAGTGGGGCTCCTCAGAGACATTAAACAGCAGCAGGCTGCCCATCATGCCCGCTTGGACTCCCACATGTCCCACGTGGAGTCACACATGTCCCGTGTGGACTCACACATGTCCCGCGTGGAGTCCAAGTGGGATGCACTGCATGAGATGACGGCGGTGCACAGGGACATTTTACAATGCCTCCGCCAGATGAACAGCAACCAGTCCACACCTCCCTGTGTGCCAACAACATCTGGTGCCGAACAAACTGCAACTGCCACAGGGAGGGAGGAGGACTCTGGCGGAGAGTCCCCTGCACCGCAGCAGCCTGCACTTGAGGGCCCCCCCCAAGAAGAGGGGTCGTCCGAGGAGGGAAAAGTGAGAGGCCGATGGCCAAGCGCAACTCCCAGGAAGCCTGAACCTGTTCTGGATGTTCGCCTTTGTGCACAGACTGTTCACCCTGTTGACGGCAACACTACTCCCACACATTGCATGGGGAGTACAAGTTGGACCAATGTGTCAGACAACTGTGGCCCCGATACTGGGGATCCTGTCTACCCGGACTTTCAATTCACCTAGGAACTTGGGATTGCAAGATTCATGTACAGCACAACCCATCCTATGCACTATTAACACAAATGTATCACAATAAACACACTAATACACCATACTTGCCTCTGTCATGATTCCAACGTGGGTGCTGTTATGGGGATGATGAACTGCAAAATTACACTGTGTATGCGAACAGCAACAGCAAGGACAACACAGGCATGTGAGTACAGGCAACGTGACACACATGAGGGAGACACACCACCAGGGCTACACGACACATACACACCTAGGCCATCTGACTCATTGCCTACACTGATGTTGCCAGGGAAGACGGTGCAATGCACAGACACCACACCCATTCCCAGTTGTAGTCAAGTAGCCCACAGGTGCAGTAAGCAAATGGCAGTCAAATGTGTGACCACAGACAACGCACATCACAAAGTGAAGCACAGGTTTATTACACAGTTGCAACATGCCGTAACCACTACAGATGCAAGGTAACCCCACCTGGCAGCGGGCACACAGTCAACAACTGTAGACGGAAGGAAGTCCATGGGTGTGGCGCACATCACCTGTAGGGACACAACAGCTACCAGCCTGGATGTGCAATCACGTCGTCGGTGGACACAGTTGACCAAACGAATCTGAAAGTACCCTGTGAAGGACAGAAATGACACACAGTCAAAAGCAATGGAGTACAGGACAGAACAGCAAAACTCATGCACAATACATGTTACAAGATACCCACCCAGAACCAAGTTAGCATGTCAACACTGTTGGGGAGTACAGACCACCTGTCACCACACATCGCAACACACATCCAGTCAAGTAGCCCATGGACACACTCCAACAGCACCAGAGCACCACCCACACATCATGCCAACTCACATCATTGACATGACACCTCAGGATACTCACATTCAGCTAAAGAAGTTGGTGATGAGCTGTGTGCGGACATCACCATCACCATCATCATCATCATCGTCACTGGCATCGTGGTCCAGGCCAGGATCCTCCACAGGTGGCGGATGTTGGTCATTGTCATCCTGGATGAGAGGCAACTCCTTCCGCACTGCCAGGTTGTGGAGCATGCAGCAGACGATGATAATCTTGCACACTTTCGCAGGGGCATATGGGAGGGACCCTCCGGTCTTGTCCAGGCAGCGGAAGCGGCTCTTCAGGAGACCAAAGGTCCGCTCAATCACTCTCCTGGTCCGACCATGTGCCTCATTGTAGCGCATCTGGGCAGGTGTCACAGGGTTCCTGAGGGGTGTCAGCAACCACGGCATGTTGGGGTATCCCGAGTCACCTATGGACAGACAAGTGCACATTAGCTGACTTGGAAAAGTGGGCGGAATACTACAGATCAGATCACACACAATGGCACAAAGTCAGTACACACCGACAAGCCAGGCACGCTGGTTCTGCATCTGTGCCATCATCCTGGGGATGCGACTACTCCTCATCACAAAGGCATCGTGTGCTGAACCAGGGAAACGGGCACACACGTGTGTGATGGTCATGTCTGCAAGACACACCACCAGTGCATTGACCGAGTGGTAGTGCTTGCGGTTCCTGTAGGCCTGCTCCTGGGCCTGTGGTGGTACCAAAGCCACATGTGTCCCATCAATGGAGCCAATGACATGCGGCATCCTCCCCAGGGCATAAAAGTCACTCTTCATGTCAGTGAGTCGTCGCAGTCTAGGGAAATAGATGTACCGGTTCAGGAAGAGCAACATTGCCGCCAAAACATCGCGGAGCACACGGCTGAACATGGTCTGTGACATCCCACCAGCAGTCGCCACAGTATGTTGGAAGGTACCAGTGGCAAAGAAGTGTAGGGCTGCCATCACCTTCACCTTGGGGGTCAGCGCTGTAGGATACGGCCGGCCAGGCTGCAAATGTGGGGACAACTGCACTGCCAAATCCTCAATCAGCTGCCTGGTGAAGCGGTACCGTCGGATGCTGTCCCGTTCCACCATCGTTGCCAGGTCTGGGAATGGCCGATGGACAGCAGGAGCCCTGCAGTGCAGAGGAGAAGTAAGCAAGATTGTCAGTCACCCCACATATGCGGCATTGAACACACTCAAGATCCCAACATACATCATTATGAGGCACAACTACATGAAGTGTGCAGTACCGGAAGGACATGTATGGTACATACATGGCCAACATCTGTCAACACGGTCCTACAGGTGGCATCAATTTGTCCCAGGTTGGCCCATTGGATATCATGAGGCCGTGTCACAGTTCCCATCTCCTGCTGCCGTGTCACAATAACCCCCACAGTGACATGTGAGGACAGATGTGCCCCAGGCACCACAGCTCAACGACAGGTACATTCCCAGGGACCCTGTAATGCCACATGGACACTGGCATTACATGGAGTATCATGTATACACCACAGCAAAACAACCATGAACCCCACAGGTAGTGGCCCCACTTGCCACGGCAGGACAGACATGGACGTCTGTGACACACACGCACAACATCAGAGTCCATGCACACACAACGTGGATGTGGAGACTGTCTCCCATTGTGCACATGAAATCAGAGACATTGTAAACACTACATGCACAAAGACTGTGGAGGACCATCACTATTGTGCCACTGGGACACCCTGGCTCAAACATACCGTCCCACATGGGACTCACGGGGTATGTGACATGACATACACATACACCACTGTGAAATGTGACCATGGCACATGCACAGATATGAACAGTTGCACATCACAGTGGTCACGTACACGTAACACCCATGATCCTGTCCCCATGAACACGTGCACAGCCTGGGGGTGGCTGCCCACAGGTGACACCCACAGGACAACATGTACACCAACATACACACAATAGGAAATGCAGCCTTACATGCCTTATGATAAGGTTTGGACAGGCTGTCGTGATGTAGGTGTGCCCCTCACTCCCTGGGAGCTATCTGTGGCTGGCATATGTCCATCTGAGACAGGCATGCTGACATATGCCAGTCACATGTACAGTGATGCGTTGAACAGCAATGGACCGATCGGTGCCTCCGGCCGGCCCATTGCTTTCAATGTGTGCGGGTACGCGTTGTACCCCTGTGCGCGTTGAACTGCAATGGACCGATCGGTGCCTCCGGCCGGCCCATTGCTTTCAATGTGTGCGGGTACGCGTTGTACCCCTGTGCGCGTTGAACAGCAATGGACTGATCGGTGCCTCCGGCCGGCCCATTGCTTTCAATGTGTGCGGGTACGCGTTGTACCCCTGTGCGCGTTGAACTGCAATGGACCGATCGGTGCCTCCGGCCGGCCCATTGCTTTCAATGTGTGCGGGTACGCGTTGTACCCCTGTGCGCGTTGAACATGCAATGGACCGATCGGTGCCTCCGGCCGGCCCATTGCTTTCAATGTGTGCGGGTACGCGTTGTACCCCTGTGCGCGTTGAACTGCAATGGACCGATCGGTGCCTCCGGCCGGCCCATTGCTTTCAATGTGTGCGGGTACGCGTTGTACCCCTGTGCGCGTTGAACTGCAATGGACCGATCGGTGCCTCCGGCCGGCCCATTGCTTTCAATGTGTGCGGGTACGCGTTGTACCCCTGTGCGCGTTGAACTGCAATGGACCGATCGGTGCCTCCGGCCGGCCCATTGCTTTCAATGTGTGCGGGTACGCGTTGTACCCCTGTGCGCGTTGAACAGCAATGGACCGATCGGTGCCTCCGGCCCGGCCCATTGCTTTCAATGTGTGCGAGTGCAGCGTTATACCCCTGTGCGCGTTGAACTGCAATGGACCGATCGGTGCCTCCGGCCGGCCCATTGCTTTCAATGTGTGCGGGTACGCGTTGTACCCCTGTGCGCGTTGAACTGCAATGGACCGATCGGTGCCTCCGGCCGGCCCATTGCTTTCAATGTGTGCGGGTACGCGTTGTACCCCTGTGCGCGTTGAACTGCAATGGACCGATCGGTGCCTCCGGCCGGCCCATTGCTTTCAATGTGTGCGGGTACGCGTTGTACCCCTGTGCGCGTTGAACAGCAATGGACCGATCGGTGCCTCCGGCCGGCCCATTGCTTTCAATGTGTGCGGGTACGCGTTGTACCCCTGTGCGCGTTGAACTGCAATGGACCGATCGGTGCCTCCGGCCGGCCCATTGCTTTCAATGTGTGCGGGTACGCGTTGTACCTCTGTGCGCGTTGAACTGCAATGGACCGATCGGTGCCTCCGGCCGGCCCATTGCTTTCAATGTGTGCGGGTACGCGTTGTACCCCTGTGCGCGTTGTACCGCAATGGACCGATCGGTGCGCACCCATTGACAATGGGCTTGCCTGGCAACGGACGCGTTTTCGAATTTCGAGCGAGTCGGTTGCTGGAAAATCAGTTGGTCACCCACAACAATGTTGCAAAATCATGTATGTCATGAAGTTGAAGATTTGAAGGATGCTGTGGGCGTGTTTTGGTGCTGCTATTCCATGGATTGGCCAGATTCAGAAGATGCAAACGACTTGGACCTATCACTTTGGACACAAGGGACAGTATCTGCCTCTCCAGCACATATATATTGCTGGCTGTTCCCCTGAGAGCCCACTTGCCTGCACTACATGCTCCAAGACGACATCTGCCACTGCACTGCTGCTGTCTCTGCCCCTCTGGACCCTGCAATGGCACGTACTGTGGAGAGAGCCCCAGCCTTCAGCCTTGAAGAGAACCAGGCCCTGCTGGACAGCCTACTTCCACAGTACAGCAAGCTGTATGGGACACCAGGGGAGCAGGTGAGTGTTCTGTGCACTGCCTTTCTGAATGTGCATTTTGTGTGACTAGCAAGGCTGAGAGTCTGCACGCCACTGGCTAGCAGGCTCACTGAGTAGTTGTCACCCCCATAGTGTGTAGTGACTTGCACTGGACAGGTATGGTGCAGTGACAGTGCATTTGAACATGGTTTTACTTCCCATGCAATGATACCATGTAGTGACGTCTGGCAAACTGTCCATGGTCAGCTTTGCACTGCCTGTGTACATCATGTGCCCCTGTGTTTGAGACATGTATATACGACTGTGTCATGCACGGATATGTTGCATGTGTGGTAATGGCCTTTTCACTTTGTCATCCTCACAGGTTAATGCCCATCGGAAGCAGGAAATCTGGAAGGACATCGTCCGGGCTGTCCGGTCCGTGGGGGTCTACAAGCGCCGGATCCGCAACTGCCAGAAGAGGTGGCAGGACCTTCGGGGCTGGACCCGGAGGATTGCACGGGTCCAGCTGAAGCTGTCGCCTCCTCGCAGGAGGGGCGGAACACGGACCCTGACCCCCACATGCTCCAGATCCTGGCGGTGGTCTTTCCAGACCTGGATGGGCAGCTGAAGGCCAGACAGCAGCAAGGAGGGGTGAGTCAAAGACTGCACTGTGAACTCTGTATTACATGCTTTGTGCCCTCCTCTGGCCTGGTTCAACTGCCACAGTGCAGCAGTCATGTTGTCCAGGAGCCATGTCCCTCTATTGTGCACTGCCCACTGCTCATCTGATACCCAGGTGTGGCCCTTACAGTCAGGGAATTGTGTCACTTGGGACTGTGTCCTTGCAGTTTGCTTCACTAAAGGTGGGGGACAGCATCTGTTTCCCTGACTCTGTTGTGGGCATCATGGGTGGGTCCATTGTTCACACAACGCCTGGGTTTGGACATGTGATCTGCGTGTTGCTTTGATATGTGGTCCACTTGCTGAGCTGAGCCACCACATGTGCCTGGGGTATGTGGCACACGCCCATGCAGCGGGTGGGAACAATGTTTGTGCCCCAGGAGTGTGCAGATTACGTGTGTCACACATACATAGCCAGCTATCCACTGTCCAGGGCACATCCCTCATTCATGTGGAGCAGGACAGTCATGCCTACTCCAGGCCATGCAATGCACTCTGTACTCCCACTCCCGTGTATCAGCTGACACATTGTGCACAGTGATTTGACCCCTCCGGTGTCTGCCTCTGTGTCAGTGTGCTGTGGATTAGTTGCCAGGACTGCTGGGGTGTTTCTTGGTAGGGGCTCAGCATGCCCCTGGAGATGTGACCATAGGAGACGATACTTGTGTGTCACATAGGTGTTTGATCAGCTGCCTGTGCAGACTGGGGTATGCGAATGTGATGTTCAGGCAGCTGTTCCCCATTCACAGCAAATTGTGAGGGGCTCAGGTTCAGAGGGTAGAGTCACAGGTCTCCCATATGTCCAATAGGTGTGACCTGGACAGATGAGGGTTGAGATGATGTGTTATGTGGGGGATGTACATGTGCACTTGTGCAGCTCCAGGACTTGCATTCCCCATGACCTACTATTGTGACACAGTGCATAGTGTTGTTGTCTGGCTGCCAAGTCATACATCACTGAGACAGTGATGTATGACTTAACAGTCATGCCTCTGCCATGGCATGTGTCAACTTATTTGTGGTCCTGCAGGGGAGTGACATGTGCTACATGCACACCATAGTGGCGCTGGCTATCAGGACATGGGTGCATCATGGTGTCTGTCGCTGGTATGCATCACATGCATTTCCTATTTGACTCTGGGCATCCCTTTCATCCGGAAACCTGTACTGACTCAGTGGCAAGAGCTGTGATGTGTCCACACCGTGTCCTCTGCACTGTCCAACTACTGTGTACTTGGTGCATGTGTCCACACTGGGGTGTTGCAATCCAACAGACACCAGACAGATGGGTGCAAGGCCATGTGGGATGTGAGTGCCATGCTTGGCATCAGACTGACAATTGGCTTCTCCTGTTCAGTTAGGGCACTTTTAGCAATGTACAACTAATGATGCCAGGGCTTGCTCTGTGATGTGCTGTGCTCACAGTGGTGTGTGCGTTTGGTGCAGGTGACTGATGTCTGTCTGTTTCCCCATTGTTTGCAGATACATCCACGGCCACGGAAGGGGACAGCTCCACGGACCAGGAGGAGCCAGAGAGCCAGACTGGGTCAGCAGCCGAGGAGTGGTCGGAGGGACCCAGTGGCACGGAGGGCGAGGGAGCCACACCGAGGAATCCTCAGCACCATCCACCTCAGCTGAGGACCAGAGCAACTCGGAGGATGACTCCCTTGTGGAGGCGGGTGTCAGCAGCCACCACACCCCAGCTAGTGTTGCTGTCCCCGCCACCACCAGCACCACCACCGCCCTCCCATCGGCTCCCATTCCCCAGGTCCGTGGAGGCTCCCATGTTCGGGAGCGTGTCTCCTTTGGCCCAGGCACCGCACCCCCTGCCCCTGTGTCCCCTGCTGCCCTGAGTGAGGAGTCTGTGTACCTCCTTCGCCAGCTCCATGTAGGGCAGACAGCCATGCTGAGTGTCCTCCATGCGCACACCGCACTGTTGACTCAGCTGGTGTCGTTCATGGAGGGCATCTCATCGGGCATGTCTGACCTACAGAGGGGCAACAGGTCCATGGACTCCTCCCTGACGGCAGCAGTGTCCCTCCTCAGACAGTCCCTCACCCCTCCTGCCTCTGCTCCATCCACACTCCCCAGCACCTTGCCCGTCCCAAGCACACACACACCGGCACAGGCACACACCAGCACACACACATCCAGCACACAGACACACACGCCACAAACTAAACGCACACGCACGCACAGTCAGGGGACTGAAACCAGACTCACAGGGGATGGGGCCCTGGTACACACACACGCATCCACGGGCACTGCGCAGTCCTCAGTTGCCTCTCCCTCCAAAGCACCCTCCCTTGCCTCACCTGCAACCCCAAAGACCCAGCGCCTCTTCCTCAGTGACCTCGGCCTCTTCCCCTCCGATCCAGCTGCCCCAGCATCCAGGGGGAAGAGGAAGCCCCCCACACGGAGCAGAGTGCCCCTCGCCCCCGGACACCCTCCCCCAGGCGCAGACAGACTGAGGCCCCCACCCGCAAGTCCCCCGGAGTGCTAAGAGCAAGACCCCGCCGCCGCCCTGCAGCTCAAGCACCAGGTCACCTTCCTCCATCCCTCAGGCCCCCACTCCACAGGTGCCCCCGCCACACCCTGCCCCAGGTTCCCCCACCCACAGATATACCATCCCCAAGAGGCTCCGGCCTTCTCCCCCTGCCACTTGCTCTCCCGGCACCACACCCCCCGCTGCGCTTGTCTGTGCCACTGATGTGGTGAGGGTGTCCTCCCCCTCTGTCCAGCCCACCTTGCCTGTTCCCCATTCTCCTCCCCTGGTGGTAGGCACTGCAGTGGAGTCCACTACCACCCTGTCTGACTTGGGCACTGCAGTGGCGGACCTGTCCACTCCATCTGCAGGGTCCACTGCAGTCGTGCCGGCACCCACAACATCTGAGCCATGCCCCCAGTTGTGCCGGCACACACCATGTCAGACACCTCCACTGCAGTTGTCAGTGGCTCTCCAGCACCCACCACCCCTTCCCTGCTTCCTCCTGGTGAGCCCTGATCCTGTCCCTGCGGTGCCTGGCCTACCCCCCGGTTGCCCCTCCTAGTGGATTGTCCCTGGTTTTGTGCAGGCATGTGTAGGGTGGCATCTGCCACTGTCACCCACTTGTGACTTTGTTGATGGACTGGCCATTGGCCTTTGTTTATGTTCTACCGGACTTCTACTTTTAATGCCACATATGCTGAATAAAGCAACTTTCTGTTCTCTAGTGCTTTTGCTTCTGATGTACATGATGTTGATGATGCTAACAATGCCCTTGCTGCAGTGATGGTGATATTTGGTCTCATGATAATGAAGTGTTACTGTGCAGGAACCCATGTGGTCCAGGGGTTATGTGTCCTATCCTGTGGTGTATCCATGTCATCCATAGCAGCATCTGAGGGTGTCATGTGTTCAGTATTTGGCAATGAGATTTCCTACTTAGATTGGCAACTTCACATCTGTGGCTTCCACCCCTGCACATCTGTTGTGCCTGCCATTGTTCTATTCGTCTACTTCCCTGACCGTGTGGCCATCTCCAGTGAACATGCAGGTTTGGGCATCAATGGGGAAGGACTCATCTGTGTTGTCAGTGCAACATTGCTATACAAGTGTGTTGGATCTGTGCTGATGATTCCATTGGCACTTCCATGACCAGGCTGATGGGACGGGAGCCCTCATTTGTTGCTAATTGTTGATTGTGTGTCCCATTGCTGCCATGGTATGGTATCTGTTCGCCTCACATCTGCAGTCTCCACAGGGTATCTGCATGTGTGTGCCCATTGGTGCAAATATGTGGGTCTGCATTCGGATGGTCACTTCTGTCATTGTGTCATTGATGATTGTTGACGGTGTCAGCCCCCATGGGTGTTGTTTGTCTGCACATGGCCAAAGTTATGTCTTATTTGCACTGCAGGATTTGGCTCCCCCAATATATGTTGCAATGGGACACATACACTACTTTGCCACTGATGTGTTTGTTGTTCTGTGACCAGGAATCATCCATGCAGTTTGGCAGTTGCACCTCTTACTTTGTCAACACTTGCCTTTTGGTCACTGTGATGATGGGGGTTTGGACCCCATTGCCACAATGTTCAAAATGTGCTTCAGCTATGGACCCCACACTTACATTTTGGTCACTGTGATGATGGGGGTTTGGACCCCATTGCCACAATGTTCAAAATGTGCTTCTGCTATGGACCCCACACTTACATTTTGGTCACTGTGATGATGGGGGTTTGGACCCCATTGCCACAATGTTCAAAATTGTGCTTCTGCTATGGACCCCACACTTACATTTTGGTCACTGTGATGATGGGGGTTTGGACCCCATTGCCACAATGTTCAAAATGTGCTTCAGCTATGGACCGCACACTTACCTTTTGGTCACTGTGATGATGGGGGTTTCGACCCCATTGCTACAATGGTCATGGCCTGCTTGCATTGTGGGTGCCACACACATATATGTGTGGCACATGTGCTAGGGGGTCACATTGTATGTTCAAAGTCATGTTCGGTGTTGTAGGCATTTGACACAGTCTACACACGCTTGTCATGGTGTTGGGGGGATGTCTTCTTCTTGCATTCCCTAGGTTGTGGTGTGCTGGTTGTGTCATGCATTGTCCATCCTATGAGTGGGGGTGGTAGTAGTGGTAGGCATCCTGCCCCCCCTGGGTGAGGGTGGTAGTAGTGGTGGGCATCCTGCCCCCCTGGCTAAGGGTGGTAGTAGTGGTAGGCATCCTGCCCCCCCTGGGTGAGGGTGGTAGTAGTGGTAGGCATCCTGCCCCCCCTGTGTAAGGGTGGTAGTAGTGGTAGGCATCCTGCCCCCCCTGGGTAAGGGTGGTAGTAGTGGTAGGCATCCTGCCCCCCCTGGGTGATGGTGGTAGTAGTGGTTAGCATCCTGCCCCCCCTGGGTAAGGGTGGTAGTAGTGGTAGGCATCCTGCCCCCCCTGGGTGATGGTGGTAGTAGTGGTAGGCATCCTGCCCCCCCTGTGTAAGGGAGGTAGTAGTGGTGGGCATCCTGCCCCCCCTGGGTGAGGGTGGTAGTAGTGGTAGGCATCCTGCCCCCCTGGCTAAGGGTGGTGGTAGGCATCCAGCCCCCCTGGGTGAGGGTGGTAGTAGTGGTAGGCATCCTGCCCCCCTGGGTGAGGGTGGTAGTAGTGGTAGGCATCCTGCCCCCCTGGGTGATGGTGGTAGTAGTGGTAGGCATCCTGCCCCCCTGTGTAAGGGTGGTAGTAGTGGTAGGCATCCTGCCCCCCTGGGTGATGGTGGTAGTAGTGGTAGGCATCCTGCCCCCCTGTGTAAGGGTGGTAGTAGTGGTAGGCATCCTGCCCCCCTGGGTAAGGGTGGTAGTAGTGGTAGGCATCCTGCCCCCCCTGGCTAAGGGTGGTAGTAGTGGTGGGCATCCTGCCCCCCCTGGGTGAGGGTGGTTGTGGTGGTAGGCATCCTGCCCCCCTGGGTGAGGGTGGTAGTAGTGGTAGGCATCCTGCCCCCCTGGCAAAGGGTGGTGGTAGGCATCCAGCCCCCCCTGGGTGTGGGTGGTAGTAGTGGTGGGCATCCTGCCCCCCCTGGCTAAGAGTGGTAGTAGTGGTAGGCATCCTGCCCCCCTGGGTGAGGGTGGTAGTAGTTGTAGGCATCCTGCCCCCCTGTGTAAGGGTGGTAGTAGTGGTAGGCATCCTGCCCCCCTGGGTGATGGTGGTAGTAGTGGTAGGCATCCTGCCCCCCTGGGTAAGGGTGGTAGTAGTGGTAGGCATCCTGCCCCCCTGGCTAAGGGTGGTAGTAGTGGTGGGCATCCTGCCCCCCTGGGTGAGGGTGGTAGTAGTGGTAGGCATCCTGCCCCCTGGCTAAGGGTGGTGGTAGGCATCCAGCCCCCCTGGGTGAGGGTGGTAGTAGTGGTAGGCATCCTGCCCCCCTGGGTGAGGGTGGTAGTAGTGGTAGGCATCCTGCCCCCCTGGGTGAGGGTGGTAGTAGTGGTAGGCATCCTGCCCCCCTGGGTGAGGGTGGTTGTGGTGGTAGGCATCCTGCCCCCTGGGTGAGGGTGGTAGTAGTGGTAGGCATCCTGCCCCCCTGGCTAAGGGTGGTGGTAGGCATCCAGCCCCCCTGGGTGAGGGTGGTAGTAGTGGTGGGCATCCTGCCCCCCTGGCTAAGGGTGGTAGTAGTGGTAGGCATCCTGCCCCCCTGGGTGAGGGTGGTAGTAGTTGTAGGCATCCTGCCCCCCTGTGTAAGGGTGGTAGTAGTGGTAGGCATCCTGCCCCCCTGGGTAAGGGTGGTAGTAGTGGTAGGCATCCTGCCCCTCTGGGTGATGGTGGTAGTAGTGGTAGGCATCCTGCCCCCCCTGGGTAAGGGTGGTAGTAGTGGTAGGCATCCTGCCCCCGCTGGGTGATGGTGGTAGTAGTGATAGGCATCCTGCCCCCCTGTGTAAGGGTGGTAGTAGTGGTGGGCATCCTGCCCCCCTGGGTGAGGGTGGTAGTAGTGGTAGGCATCCTGCCCCCTGGCTAAGGGTGGTGGTGAGGCATCCAGCCCCCCTGGGTGAGGGTGGTAGTAGTGGTAGGCATCCTGCCCCCCCTGGGTGAGGGTGGTAGTAGTGGTAGGCATCCTGCCCCCCCTGGGTGATGGTGGTAGTAGTGGTAGGCATCCTGCCCCCCCTGTGTAAGGGTGGTAGTAGTGGTAGGCATCCTGCCCCCCCTGGGTGATGGTGGTAGTAGTGGTAGGCATCCTGCCCCCCCTGTGTAAGGGTGGTAGTAGTGGTAGGCATCCTGCCCCCCCTGGGTAAGGGTGGTAGTAGTGGTAGGCATCCTGCCCCCCCTGGCTAAGGGTGGTAGTAGTGGTGGGCATCCTGCCCCCCCTGGGTGAGGGTGGTTGTGGTGGTAGGCATCCTGCCCCCCTGGGTGAGGGTGGTAGTAGTGGTAGGCATCCTGCCCCCCTGGCTAAGGGTGGTGGTAGGCATCCAGCCCCCCCTGGGTGAGGGTGGTAGTAGTGGTGGGCATCCTGCCCCCCCTGGCTAAGGGTGGTAGTAGTGGTAGGCATCCTGCCCCCCCTGGGTGAGGGTGGTAGTAGTTGTAGGCATCCTGCCCCCCCTGTGTAAGGGTGGTAGTAGTGGTAGGCATCCTGCCCCCCCTGGGTGATGGTGGTAGTAGTGGTAGGCATCCTGCCCCCCCTGGGTAAGGGTGGTAGTAGTGGTAGGCATCCTGCCCCCCTGGCTAAGGGTGGTAGTAGTGGTGGGTATCCTGCCCCCCTGGGTGAGGGTGGTAGTAGTGGTAGGCATCCTGCCCCCTGGCTAAGGGTGGTGGTAGGCATCCAGCCCCCCTGGGTGAGGGTGGTAGTAGTGGTAGGCATCCTGCCCCCCTGGGTGAGGGTGGTAGTAGTGGTAGGCATCCTGCCCCCTGGGTGAGGGTGGTAGTAGTGGTAGGCATCCTGCCCCCTGGGTGAGGGTGGTTGTGGTGGTAGGCATCCTGCCCCCTGGGTGAGGGTGGTAGTAGTGGTAGGCATCCTGCCCCCCTGGCTAAGGGTGGTGGTAGGCATCCAGCCCCCCTGGGTGAGGGTGGTAGTAGTGGTGGGCATCCTGCCCCCCTGGCTAAGGGTGGTAGTAGTGGTAGGCATCCTGCCCCCTGGGTGAGGGTGGTAGTAGTTGTAGGCATCCTGCCCCCCTGTGTAAGGGTGGTAGTAGTGGTAGGCATCCTGCCCCCCCTGGGTGATGGTGGTAGTAGTGGTAGGCATCCTGCCCCCCCTGGCTAAGGGTGGTAGTAGTGGTAGGCATCCTGCCCCCCTGGGTGATGGTGGTAGTAGTGGTAGGCATCCTGCCCCCCTGTGTAAGGGTGGTAGTAGTGGTAGGCATCCTGCCCCCCCTGGGTGATGGTGGTAGTAGTGGTAGGCATCCTGCCCCCCTGGCTAAGGGTGGTAGTAGTGGTGGGCATCCTGCCCCCCCTGGGTGAGGGTGGTTGTGGTGGTAGGCATCCTGCCCCCCTGGGTGAGGGTGGTAGTAGTGGTAGGCATCCTGCCCCCCTGGCTAAGGGTGGTGGTAGGCATCCAGCCCCCCCTGGGTGGGGGTGGTAGTAGTGGTAGGCATCCTGCCCCCCTGGGTGAGGGTGGTAGTAGTGGTGGGCATCCTGCCCCCTGGCTAAGGGTGGTAGTAGTGGTAGGCATCCTGCCCCCCTGGGTGAGGGTGGTAGTAGTGGTAGGCATCCTGCCCCCCTGTGTAAGGGTGGTAGTAGTGGTAGGCATCCTGCCCCCTGGGTAAGGGTGGTAGTAGTGGTAGGCATCCTGCCCCCCTGGGTGATGGTGGTAGTAGTGGTAGGCATCCTGCCCCCTGGGTAAGGGTGGTAGTAGTGGTAGGCATCCTGCCCCCTGGGTGATGGTGGTAGTAGTGGTAGGCATCCTGCCCCCTGTGTAAGGGTGGTAGTAGTGGTGGGCATCCTGCCCCCCTGGGTGAGGGTGGTAGTAGTGGTAGGCATCCTGCCCCCTGGCTAAGGGTGGTGGTAGGCATCCAGCCCCCCTGGGTGAGGGTGGTAGTAGTGGTAGGCATCCTGCCCCCCTGGGTGAGGGTGGTAGTAGTGGTAGGCATCCTGCCCCCCTGGGTGATGGTGGTAGTAGTGGTAGGCATCCTGCCCCCTGTGTAAGGGTGGTAGTAGTGGTAGGCATCCTGCCCCCCTGGGTGATGGTGGTAGTAGTGGTAGGCATCCTGCCCCCCCTGTGTAAGGGTGGTAGTAGTGGTAGGCATCCTGCCCCCCCTGGGTAAGGGTGGTAGTAGTGGTAGGCATCCTGCCCCCCTGGCTAAGGGTGGTAGTAGTGGTAGGCATCCTGCCCCCCTGGGTGAGGGTGGTTGTGGTGGTAGGCATCCTGCCCCCTGGGTGAGGGTGGTAGTAGTGGTAGGCATCCTGCCCCCTGGCTAAGGGTAGTGGTAGGCATCCAGCCCCCCTGGGTGAGGGTGGTAGTAGTGGTGGGCATCCTGCCCCCTGGCTAAGGGTGGTAGTAGTGGTAGGCATCCTGCCCCCCTGGGTGAGGGTGGTAGTAGTTGTAGGCATCCTGCCCCCCTGTGTAAGGGTGGTAGTAGTGGTAGGCATCCTGCCCCCTGGGTGATGGTGGTAGTAGTGGTAGGCATCCTGCCCCCCTGGGTAAGGGTGGTAGTAGTGGTAGGCATCCTGCCCCCCTGGCTAAGGGTGGTAGTAGTGGTGGGCATCCTGCCCCCCTGGGTGAGGGTGGTAGTAGTGGTAGGCATCCTGCCCCCTGGCTAAGGGTGGTGGTAGGCATCCAGCCCCCCTGGGTG
Source organism: Calotriton arnoldi (assembly GCA_963921515.1). NCBI lineage: Eukaryota > Metazoa > Chordata > Amphibia > Caudata > Salamandridae > Calotriton > Calotriton arnoldi. The sequence goes on along the minus strand of CAWUFW010001446.1, from coordinate 1,245,341 downwards.
AGGGTGGTAGTAGTGGTAGGCATCCTGCCCCCCCTGGGTGAGGGTGGTAGTAGTGGTAGGCATCCTGCCCCCCTGGGTGAGGGTGGTAGTAGTGGTAGGCATCCTGCCCCCCCTGGGTGAGGGTGGTTGTGGTGGTAGGCATCCTGCCCCCCTGGGTGAGGGTGGTAGTAGTGGTAGGCATCCTGCCCCCCTGGCTAAGGGTGGTGGTAGGCATCCAGCCCCCCCTGGGTGAGGGTGGTAGTAGTGGTGGGCATCCTGCCCCCTGGCTAAGGGTGGTAGTAGTGGTAGGCATCCTGCCCCCCTGGGTGAGGGTGGTAGTAGTTGTAGGCATCCTGCCCCCCTGTGTAAGGGTGGTAGTAGTGGTAGGCATCCTGCCCCCCCTGGGTAAGGGTGGTAGTAGTGGTAGGCATCCTGCCCCCCCTGGGTGATGGTGGTAGTAGTGGTAGGCATCCTGCCCCCCCTGGGTAAGGGTGGTAGTAGTGGTAGGCATCCTGCCCCCCCTGGGTGATGGTGGTAGTAGTGGTAGGCATCCTGCCCCCCCTGTGTAAGGGTGGTAGTAGTGGTGGGCATCCTGCCCCCCCTGGGTGAGGGTGGTAGTAGTGGTAGGCATCCTGCCCCCCTGGCTAAGGGTGGTGGTAGGCATCCAGCCCCCCCTGGGTGAGGGTGGTAGTAGTGGTAGGCATCCTGCCCCCCTGGGTGAGGGTGGTAGTAGTGGTAGGCATCCTGCCCCCCTGGGTGATGGTGGTAGTAGTGGTAGGCATCCTGCCCCCTGTGTAAGGGTGGTAGTAGTGGTAGGCATCCTGCCCCCTGGGTGATGGTGGTAGTAGTGGTAGGCATCCTGCCCCCCTGTGTAAGGGTGGTAGTAGTGGTAGGCATCCTGCCCCCCTGGGTAAGGGTGGTAGTAGTGGTAGGCATCCTGCCCCCCTGGCTAAGGGTGGTAGTAGTGGTGGGCATCCTGCCCCCCTGGGTGAGGGTGGTTGTGGTGGTAGGCATCCTGCCCCCTGGGTGAGGGTGGTAGTAGTGGTAGGCATCCTGCCCCCCTGGCTAAGGGTGGTGGTAGGCATCCAGCCCCCCCTGGGTGAGGGTGGTAGTAGTGGTGGGCATCCTGCCCCCCCTGGCTAAGGGTGGTAGTAGTGGTAGGCATCCTGCCCCCCCTGGGTGAGGGTGGTAGTAGTTGTAGGCATCCTGCCCCCCCTGTGTAAGGGTGGTAGTAGTGGTAGGCATCCTGCCCCCCCTGGGTGATGGTGGTAGTAGTGGTAGGCATCCTGCCCCCCCTGGGTAAGGGTGGTAGTAGTGGTAGGCATCCTGCCCCCCCTGGCTAAGGGTGGTAGTAGTGGTGGGTATCCTGCCCCCCCTGGGTGAGGGTGGTAGTAGTGGTAGGCATCCTGCCCCCCCTGGCTAAGGGTGGTGGTAGGCATCCAGCCCCCCCTGGGTGAGGGTGGTAGTAGTGGTAGGCATCCTGCCCCCCTGGGTGAGGGTGGTAGTAGTGGTAGGCATCCTGCCCCCTGGGTGAGGGTGGTAGTAGTGGTAGGCATCCTGCCCCCCTGGGTGAGGGTGGTTGTGGTGGTAGGCATCCTGCCCCCTGGGTGAGGGTGGTAGTAGTGGTAGGCATCCTGCCCCCTGGCTAAGGGTGGTGGTAGGCATCCAGCCCCCCTGGGTGAGGGTGGTAGTAGTGGTGGGCATCCTGCCCCCTGGCTAAGGATGGTAGTAGTGGTAGGCATCCTGCCCCCCTGGGTGAGGGTGGTAGTAGTTGTAGGCATCCTGCCCCCCTGTGTAAGGGTGGTAGTAGTGGTAGGCATCCTGCCCCCCCTGGGTGATGGTGGTAGTAGTGGTAGGCATCCTGCCCCCCCTGGGTAAGGGTGGTAGTAGTGGTAGGCATCCTGCCCCCCCTGTGTAAGGGTGGTAGTAGTACCTGGGTGATGGTGGTAGTAGTGGTAGGCATCCTGCCCCCCCTGGCTAAGGGTGGTAGTAGTGGTGGGCATCCTGCCCCCCCTGGGTGAGGGTGGTTGTGGTGGTAGGCATCCTGCCCCCTGGGTGAGGGTGGTAGTAGTGGTAGGCATCCTGCCCCCTGGCTAAGGGTGGTGGTAGGCATCCAGCCCCCTGGGTGAGGGTGGTAGTAGTGGTGGGCATCCTGCCCCCCTGGCTAAGGGTGGTAGTAGTGGTAGGCATCCTGCCCCCCTGGGTGAGGGTGGTAGTAGTTGTAGGCATCCTGCCCCCTCTGTGTAAGGGTGGTAGTAGTGGTAGGCATCCTGCCCCCCCTGGGTGATGGTGGTAGTAGTGGTAGGCATCCTGCCCCCCTGGGTAAGGGTGGTAGTAGTGGTAGGCATCCTGCCCCCCTGGGTGATGGTGGTAGTAGTGGTAGGCATCTTGCCCCCCCTGTGTAAGGGTGGTAGTAGTGGTAGGCATCCTGCCCCCCCTGGGTGATGGTGGTAGTAGTGGTAGGCATCCTGCCCCCCCTGTGTAAGGGTGGTAGTAGTGGTAGGCATCCTGCCCCCCCTGGGTAAGGGTGGTAGTAGTGGTAGGCTTCCTGCCCCCCTGTGTAAGGGTGGTAGTAGTGGTAGGCATCCTGCCCCCTGGGTAAGGGTGGTAGTAGTGGTAGGCATCCTGCCCCCCTGGCTAAGGGTGGTAGTAGTGGTGGGCATCCTGCCCCCCTGGGTGAGGGTGGTAGTAGTGGTAGGCATACTGCCCCCTGGCTAAGGGTGGTAGTAGTGGTAGGCATCCTGCCCCCCCTGGCTAAGGGTGGTAGTAGTGGTGGGCATCCTGCCCCCCCTGGGTGAGGGTGGTAGTAGTGGTAGGCATCCTGCCCCCCTGGCTAAGGGTGGTGGTAGGCATCCAGCCCCCCCTGGGTGAGGGTGGTAGTAGTGGTAGGCATCCTGCCCCCCCTGGGTGAGGGTGGTAGTAGTGGTAGGCATCCTGCCCCCCTGGGTGAGGGTGGTAGTAGTGGTAGGCATCCTGCCCCCCCTGGGTGAGGGTGGTTGTGGTGGTAGGCATCCTGCCCCCTGGGTGAGGGTGGTAGTAGTGGTAGGCATCCTGCCCCCTGGCTAAGGGTGGTGGTAGGCATCCAGCCCCCTGGGTGAGGGTGGTAGTAGTGGTGGGCATCCTGCCCCCTGGCTAAGGGTGGTAGTAGTGGTAGGCATCCTGCCCCCTGGGTGAGGGTGGTAGTAGTTGTAGGCATCCTGCCCCCCTGTGTAAGGGTGGTAGTAGTGGTAGGCATCCTGCCCCCCTGTGTAAGGGTGGTAGTAGTGGTAGGCATCCTGCCCCCCTGGGTGAGGGTGGTAGTAGTGGTAGGCATCCTGCCCCCCTGGGTGAGGGTGGTAGTAGTGGTGGGCATCCTGCCCTACCTGGCTAAGGGTGGTAGTAGTGGTAGGCATCCTGCCCCCCTGGGTGAGGGTGGTAGTAGTGGTAGGCATCCTGCCCCCTGGGTGAGGGTGGTAGTAGTGGTAGGCATCCTGCCCCCCTGGGTGAGGGTGGTTGTGGTGGTGGGCATCATGCCACCCCTGGGTGAGGGTGGTAGTGGTGGTAGGCATCATGCCACCCCTGGGTAGGGGTGGTGGTGCGCATTCAGGCCCCTGTGTGCATATGTGGCATTGGTGATGGGCATCCCGCCCCTATGGTGCTGCTGTTGCTGGTGTAAGTATATTCTGCATCCCTCTGTGTGTGTGTGATGTGTCGTGTACGTGTTGTATGTGTTTTGTGGTTGGTGTCTGGCTTACCTTCTGCGCCGTACGCGTCCGTGCCTGTTCCGGTAGTAAATGTAGAATATTGGTATGATCGGGACGAAGGGATTCATGGTTGGTTCGTGTCGTTCGTCCTTCTCGTTGCTTCGCGTCGTCCTCGTCGCTTCGCCTCGTCATCGTCGCTTCGCCTCGTCCTCGTCGCTGGCGTGTTCGCCTCGTAGCCGTGGATCGTGTTGTGGTGCGAATCGGAGCTTATGTGCGCCTCTCCCGGATGCTTTGACGTGCCGTGCGTAGCGACGGGTTCGGCGCGTACGGAAATCGCATCGTACTTGTCCGGCCGGACGGGGCTGCATTTTTCCTTCCGTGCGACTCGATTCGGCGTTTCCGGATTCGCCTCGGTCGGAGAACAGGACCTGGTTTGGGTGAGTATGGCTCGGCCGGATTTTTTGCTGTTGTGCGCATCGTACTTGCTCGTTCGGTGTACTGTACGGATCGGTCGGGAAACAGGCTTTCGCATGGCTTTTTTCCCGACCAAATGGTATTGGGTGCGCCTCCGACCGAGATCGGAATCGGCCCCATTGTGTGTTATACCATGATATACAGAAATAACTATATATCACTAACCTAAAGATGAAGACCAAAATAGATGACACCTTGCTTGAGGGTACTGATGGAACTCCTCAATGATATTTAATGCCAACATCCAGATGCACCAATCTACAGAAGTGTGAGTCGAAACCTTGGAAAGCTGTACTACAGTAAAACCCAAGGAATCTCATCATTCAACCCCACAGTATCAGTTTTCAATTTATGCACCCACCATTGTTCACGTTTGAACAAAAAAGTTGAAATATCAGTAATGTGTGGTGGGATAAAGGGTCTTTCTAGCACTGACCACTTGAGATCCTGTGGGCTATGTTGGGCAGAAAGAAAATGATTGGTCAATTTAGTCGAGGACTTCCTGCATCTAATTGTGCTCTTAGGCTCAAGAATGCGGGTTTTTACCCTCCGTGTGGTCATCCCCACATAACGAAGCGGGCACGGGCAATGGATAAGATACACCAAGTTGTCACTATTACAATTGGTGTGACAAGTCAAAATCCATGGCTTAGATGAACCAATGTCAATTTCTGTAGTGTGAGTTGTGTGCGGACAAGCCGCACAAGACCCACAAGGAAAATGACCCTGTACCGGAGGTAAACCCCACAGAGTACCCTGTGAATTCTTGTTACAGGTACGGGGACGTGTATGTACCAACCGGTCTTTTATATTGGTACTTCGCTTAAAAGCAAATAGTGGACGTGGTAATGAGGTGCCGCCAATGTTCAAAATCTTCCAATTGGACAATATACTTTTCTTGATCTGATTGGAGAGACTGCAAAAAGTATGAACGCAAGACAGACGGTTGGTAGTAACTTTGGGAATACGGGTAAGCTCCCTTCTTGTTCTTTGTTATTATTTACAGAACCTTTTGTAGTTTGTGCATGATGCTGATGATCATAGGTATGGATCAGATTTGTTTCTTCTCTCTTTTTTGTAGGTAATCTTCCCTTCAAGAATGGACAGATTGAGGAGCTTTTCTGGTTTCATATCCTTTGTGTTATAGCACATTATTGAGATAGCAGCAGCTTAATAGGTCCTGATGAAAGCCTTGCCTACTGTTAGGTGGATGGCTGAAACATGTTGACCACTATTTTCTATTTTACCTTTGCGGTCTAAATTCATACCGCGGGTACACATTTTTAATCCTGGCAAAGGACGCATCTGAATAAAGCAACTGGTTTGCGTTCTCTAGTCAGTTTTAATTTTCACTATTTGCACATTCACGCATTTTTTTGTTGCGCTGCGCCTTCATTCACACAGTTGTCTCTTCATTTGTGGATTTATAATATCCTACTAAAAACATCCCTGAGCTCCTCCCTCTCAGAGAGAGAGTTGTAGCCCTCAGAGGAACTAGGTTTTTCCTCTGGGAGGAGAATCCCATATGATGAAGCATGTCACCTTTGGTGAGTGAGGGATTTCGTCCTTAAAGGGAAGTGCCCCCAGTTAGTTCTGTGGCACTAGCTACTAGGTTCTGTAATTTATATTTTTTCATGCTTTCAAATCATATAGTGATTTATTACACTTTGCTTGATTTCTGTTTTGTGTAGACCCAGGGGTTTTATATTGTCTAGTGGTGGATCCCTGCTTGGGGATCGCCCTCCATTTCCAATGATACCTCTCCCGTCTGCCTAGTGCTCGGGTGGCTGGGATAGCACCACGAGCACGTAGGCAGTGAAAGTGTAATGATGTCAGCGTGCCATGCGCGATGATCATCATTACACTGAAAAAAGAAATGCCTGGGGCAGCTGGAGAAGCTCTTCCCCAGCTCCTGAGGCTGGAAAAAAAATGAGGGAAATCCCTCTGCTGTCTACAGCAAAGGGATTTCTGAATGCTGTGCCTTGGACGTAACAGTTACAACCAAGGCACAGGAGCACCAGAGCCTTGGACGTAACCGTTACGTCCAAGGCAGAGACGGGCTTAACATTGGCTTTACATGTTACCCAACACCGGCCTATTCAAGTGCACATAATCTGGTAACCAGTATTCATACAGTTATAAAATTACAAATATGTAGAAAAATACAGCTTGTAAAACAAAATACAACCCCTCTAAACAGGGCCTAACAAAAATCATCACAGTGAAACCCCTCAGGGTCTGTCAGAGTGGGTGGCCAACTTCAAAACCCTTGCCTACTATGGTAATCTGTGAGATTACATACCACAAAATACCTATTTGTAGACCTTTATATAGAGTAATGGCAATCCACACACAAATGCCTAGTGACTTTAACATATGCTTTTCACAATGAATATTTCAGGCCTAGTGTCTTTACCATATTATTTCATAATAAACAGACCAGGCCTATAGACATAATAATTGGCTTTCCACCATAACCACTCAGTCCTGCTACATCGTGTATAACTTTGCCACAAGCCAAAAAGTACAATACATGCAGTACTTTTAGTGGAAGCACACAAATTTGGTACAATAAGATCCAGTACGCAAGGGATCCACATGTGCGTGAAGTCTAAGGCCCCTTTCAGTAGGACCACAAAAGCTCTTTTTCATTGTTCACATTAGGTCAGGTAACTGTGGCATTGTCAAGCCAGGCCTAAAAATCCATGTTGGTTAATGACTGCCCTCCTCCCACCTGTGCTGCTGCCAGAGAAAAATACCATATATTATCTAGTTATCTAAGAAACTTTGGGGCATATTTACAAGGGTATAGCGCCACAGGAACGTCACTTTTTGTGGCATTCTTGTGGGTTTAAGTCCTTTGCCTTAATTACAAGGCGGCGTTAAGCCACTTAAAATGGCTTACCGCCGCCTTGTAAATAAGGCCTCCTTTAATGCTATACTTAGCGTGAAAGTGGTGGGCAATGGGTGTTGCAGTGGCGTTCTGCAGCAACATCCATTGATTTTGACGCTGACCTCTATTTACAAGGGTGGCGTAAATAGGAGGCATCGCCAGAATTAAGACTATGAAAACCTGGTTGTGACATGGCAAAACGAGGTGAAATGATATATTTCTCCTCTTTTTTGCTGTTTCTATGTGTGCTGCATTGTACAGCACACATAGAAACAGCAACTCACCATAAATGATTGTTTATGTGCCGGAAGGTGTCCTTTCCTGCACATAAACAATTATTTAAAAAATGACAATTTGCAACTTTTTTTTGTGCTACACAATGCAGCGCACATAGTAGTTACAAATTCACATTCTGGATTGTTTATGTGCAGGAAGGTAAACCTTCCTGCACATACACAATCATTCCCACCCACCGCAGACACCCTTTCACTATGGTGCAAGGGTGCCTGTGTTGGTGCTAGGCATTTAGATTTAGCGCCAGCGCTAGGGGAAATGCAGGGGTGCACTGCATTGTTGTGAAACCAGCGCATCCCTGCATTTTCAGAATGGCGGAGCGTGGCTTTAGCAATTTTTGCCTAATGCCACACTTCGCTATTCTGTTGTAAATATGCCCCTTTATTAGCATTAGAATGTCATGTGTGCTTCTGAAAGTTCAAACTCAGGTGGCTGGATACAGAATAAAGTGATCACATCTGGTGGTGGGCAAGCATGATTTTGAGGAAGCACACAACGACTGGCCAATCAATACTTGTGCGGCAGGCTCCCAGCATGTGGGTGGAGCCAAAGTCTCTCTCCTGGTGATACTCACATAATTATCTGGTGACACCTATGCTATCAAGCACGACCATAATGACCCTGGACAGTGTGAGAATCAATAACACAATTTGCATTTTTTCTTGGTAAGTACACATTGACAAAGGAAAAGGACAAATTTCTGTTTTCTACAATGCTTCTACAATGCTTTATTTACTTACAAATTAGCATACATCATAGCAGAGCATTCTAAAATAATGTCATTTTAAATGTGCAGGGTTTCCCCCATTGAATGTCAAGATCCGACTCACTGACTGCGTAGCCATTCTGGATATTTAAGAACGAAAAAGAGGAAACATGACTTGCACTTATTGTGCCAATGTCTCTGTTGAACTGAACCTACGTACAGGTTAGAAATACCAAATCCCATGAAAACACTGACATCAAGGGAGTGGTATGTTGCTACTTATCTTGCGTGCTGCTACTGCACCAGCGGCCATATTTATGGCAAAATGACACAGTGCAGCAAGTCACCTTGCTGCACTGAGCTGTGTCACAGGGAAAGGGCAAGAATGTGCCGTATTTACCCCAATACGGTGCATTCCTGTCCTTTTCCCAGAGCAGGCGCACTATGGGCTGCCTAGCACCAATGCAGGCACCCTTGCACTAGGGTGCAAGGGTGCCTCTGTTCCATGTAAGGGCACCTTCCTGCACAAAAACAATCTCCTGAGACATATTTGTCTTTATATGTGTGCTGCAGAATTCAGCACACCAAGAAAGAGGAAGTAACAAGGAGAAATAAAGATATCCCCTGGGAAGGCATAACATTTTGGCTCATTCCCTGGTTTACCAGTTCTGGAAAATCTGGGAATGCGTCAAAATCAATGGGAGTTGCGTGGCAACACAACGCAGAGATGTGCGCTGCGTTGTGTTACTCAAGATTTATGAAGCCACTCAGGGCTTTTCAAAGTGGCCTTGCATAGCTTCATAAAGTTCTTTTTTGAGTTGCATTACTCAAGATTCATGAAGCAACTCAGGGCTTTGCAAAGTGGCCTTGCATGGCTTCATAAAGTTCTTTTTTGAGGTGCATCGTGCATGCACCACGTTGCGTGGTGCAGTGCGATGCAACTGGCTTCATAAATATGGCATAAAGTGTCTGCAACCCTCTGTGACCTTATAACTGTGGACACTCGGGAAGAACCTACACTGCAGTGACTCTTGTGGGTAAATTGCAGCTTGAATACACATCGATCTGACACTGCAGTGACTCTTGTGGGTAAAGTGAAGCTTGAGTCCATGTCACACAGTGAGGTTGTGACCCATGTCTGAGCATACACAGGCTGCCTGAGACTCCATCCGAAATTTTTTATTTTCCTCTTTTAGTTACTTCACACCTAAAAATACAAATACTGTGGGTAAAGGCAATTTTAGCATGGAGAATTACCTACCTGTAATAAGTGGAATCCTGGTTGTCTTGTAAGACATGAGAACATTTTGATTTTTAACAGCCTGGTGGGCAGAAAATCTATATTTTATTAAAGACACAGAGGCTAAGATTATGAAAATATCCTTTATTGCCAGCTCACAGCAGCAACAATTGAAGAATATAGTACTTTAATAACTTTCTAATAAACTATAAAGTTCCCCCACACGCAGGTAACTTCTAAGATTCTTAATTTCCAAACAAAAGATTTAATCAGTTGAAACTTCTTACTCTGAAAGAGAAAAACCCAATACAAATTCAGTAACTTTGACCCATTAAGGAGGGTATCAATGTGGAGGTATAATCGTAGCCTCTGTGTCTTTAATAAGATCCAGATTTTCTGCTCACCATGCTGTGAAAAATCTAAATTTTATGGTTTGACACGGAGGCTAACATTATGAAAGTTTAAAGCACATTTAACACATTGTCAATTGCGCTTGTAATAGGTCTGAAATATCAACTTTCAAACATTTGTTCTTTTGACTAATCCGCAGCTCTAAGGATATCCTGCAAACCTCCCCTTCCCTCTGTTTCTGGGGGTAGAAGGTCGAATGGCTGGCAAAGCTTGGGTGCGTAAACCTTGCGCCACATCCCAGGTAGAGTCTTGATTAATTTTGGCCATGGCCGAGGAACCGGCCCCATGTTCTTCCGGCCCTGCCAAAACCTTGTCTTGAAAGTCCCTCTTGATGTCTTTCTGGGATTTATATATTAAGCTGAATACTCCTAAATACTTGGCCATATCTCTAATAAAGTCGTCCCCAAAGAGTAAATCCTGGGAAGCAGCTCCTCCTTCTTTTTTGGCCAGTTTAACCAGTTTAGGGTCTGTTTTGAGTAATATACTTTTTTTTCTCTCATTTGAGAGTGCCGTATTCACTTTACCTAGGAGGCAGATGGCTCTTTGTAGCCATTGGTACAATTCCTTGAGATCAACGAGAGTGTCTTCAAGATAAGCCACCTTAGCCATCTCAAAAACATCTTTGTCACTGGGCCAGTAATGCCAAGGAGGCGGTCTTGGCAGAACTTTAGGCCTTTGTAAAGGCCTTTTCTAGGGCCCTTGTAGTATGTGGCTTTAAGGAAAGCTTTTTCATTGTATTGGAACCTTACCTACAATCTAGAATAGTAGAATGTATTGTGCTGTGACGTGCCTTTTCTATGTAGTTCTACTGAAGAGGCCGTTCGTGCTGGATGTGCTGAACCTGTATGCGGGGGGCTGTAATAAAGAATCCAACTCTCTTATTCATCTTTTGAAGTGGATTTATTTAAGGATGCAACATCGATTTGGCGACGAGGATGATCAGCCCCCTGCCAACTAACAAAAACAGGAAGAAAAGCAAATTTCTTGCTTTAACCGAGGATTCTATTTTTTTTACGTTATCTCCAAGTGCCGAGCCGCTACCTGAGGGGGAACAATAACGGACAACTCAGTCATTTCGTGAGTTCAGTTCATTGTATTTCTTTCCCTGTACTATTGAATGCGTTACTTGCTCCCAACTGCTGTGCCACGAGCAAGTCACAAACGCAAGCGCTCCCAACTGCTGTGCCACGAGCAGGCTACAAACGCGAGAGCTGCTTACCTTTGAATTGCCTTCAACTGTGTTCCACGAGCTGCCTACCAGACGCGTGGACGCTATTCAGCATTGTTACCCGTCTGCGTTCCACTTTTGCAACGCGCTAATGTCATAGCGCATAAACAACGAGGTCACGCAGCGCGACCCCGGCGGCCATCTTTATTTACAAATTTTACTTTGCTAATCGAGCACTTCGTTTTCAGCGCCTCTACAAATTTCGTGTGAGCCCCACAGTTCGTATTAACTGGGTGTTCTCTACATTACAGTAAGATTTTATTGGTACTTTACAGTTCATTTCCATTGAAGTTATTATTAATCCAATATGGATAGAGAATCCAGCACAGTTTCCACAGCAGGTAATGGTGCACAGTGTGCAAGTGTTAGTATTACCCTGAGTAATCCAAAATTAACCAATCCAGGAGAACCTACTGTGAAATGGCAAGAGTGGAAAGAATGGGGCATATTAGCAAGACCCACGTTAAAATTATCGCCGTTTTAGCGGCAGGAAACTGCCGCTAAAGCGGCGATAATGGGCTTGCTAATATGCGTTATGGAATTCAATAGAAGCCCAGGTTAGATGTCCTGCACATCTAACCTGGGCTTCTATTGGAATTCTATAACGCATATTAGCAAGCCCATTATTGCCGTTTTAGCGGCAGTTTCCTGCCGCTAAAACGGCGATAATTTTAACGTGGGTCTTGCTAATATGCCCCAATATTTTATAAATTATATCGCCACTCTTGAAGACAATGGAAGTGTCATGTCTCCGGAAAGAAAAAAAGAATCCTAATGCATTGCTTAGGACCTGAAGGTCTCAGAGTATACAACCAAATGCAGAAAATTGAAAGGAGTGGCGATGTTGATGTTTTCAAATGCGCTATAGCTGACCTTGACGACCATTATTCACCAATTGTATGTGCAGCAGTATCTAGACGCACCTTCTACAAACGTAAACAAGATACTAATGAATCTATTGAAGATTACGTGTCTGCTTTAAAAAATTTAGCTATTAAATGCAAATTTGGTTCTTTACATGATGATATGATCAGAGACCAAATTGTCATGTGTACTAAAAATAAAAGTATCCAGGACAAACTATGGATTGAAGGTGACGCGAGTCTCAGAGATATTATTACTTTGGTTAAGAAGGCAGAACTTTCTGAAAGATGCGCGAAGGCAGTATCTCTTTCTAATGAAGCAGTCACTGTTAATAAGATTAGCGAGAATTGAAAGGAAAAAACTCCTACTTACAAACAGCCAAGACCTTACCAAAATACCAATTGGAAACCATATCAAAACTCTAATTTAAAAAAAGAAGAGAACACTTCTCAATTTGGTTTTGTTTGCTACAGATGTGGAAGCACATCTCACACAGCAAGATTTGATAAATGTCCTGCCAGATCAACTAAGTGTATGGAGTGCGGAATTGTTGGACATTTTTCTAAGGTCTGTAGAAAGAAACGCTTCAAAAGTCACGAGTAACTTGTATTACAAACAGCAATTCAGACTTGTCAGATAATAATGAAGATGAGGATTCCTCCGAGAACTCTAATATTTCCAATAACGCCACTAGACATATTGTGGTTAATATTACAAGTGGTGATAGCAACAAACCTTTATGTATGGTTTCTTTTGGTGGTATAACTCTACAGGTTGCAGCTGATTCTGGATCTCCGTTTACCATCATTGCTAAGTCAATTTGGGACAGTAAATTTGCTAATACTATTGGCCCGCATTTACAACCGACTGATGTAAATCCAGAAAGCTTTACTGGACAGAAAATTGAAATGCTTGGTTTTAGATCCCTAATATTTGAATTTAAAGGTAGAAGAGCTTTATGTAAGTTGTATGTAGCCATGGATGGACCTTCGGTCTTAGGATGGAAAGATCAATGTTCTCTTGACATTATTTTGAATCCTAACAGTCTTGAGCAAGTTTTAGTAATGTGCGATGCGGAGAATACAAAAAAATGGGTTTTGGAAGAATTTCCTAAAGTTTTTGGTGGTGGTATTGGGAATCTTGATGGTTTTTACACACAAGATAATAGTTAAACCCAATGCTGTTTCCAAAATTCACAAAGTGCGTCATATTTCACTAATTGTACGGGATGAGGTAAAAAGAGAACTTAAGAAATTACAAGATGCTGATGTTATTGAACCAATTGAGGCGTCTGATTGGATTTCTCCGATCGTGGTCGCTAGGCGTGCTAATGGGAAAATTCGCATGTGTATTGATTTAAGGTATTTAAATGACAATATAATCATTGATCAATTTCCTCTTCCGAGGATTGACGAAATGCTTTCACTTACTAAAGGTGCCAAATGGTTTTCAACCATTGATTTATCCTGTGCATATCACCAAATTTCTCTACATCCCATGAGTAAACATCTCACAGCTTTCTGTACCCCTTTTGGTTGTTTTCAGTTTCGCCGCATGCCATTCGGATTAGCTTCTGCAGCTGCGGTATTCCAAAGGCTCATGTATGAATTATTTAGTGATATGCAAGGAGTAGTATTTTTCCAGTACGACATCCTGATAATGGGACCCAATAAGAAAATCCATGATGAACGGTTAAGAAAGGTAATGAGTATTTTACAAGACAAAGGAGTCACTGCTGAACTCTCAAAATGCAAATTTGCAGAAAAAAATGTTACGTATCTAGGACATGAAGTCAGTTCTCTAGGTATAAGGCCCAAATCCAGCCTAGTAAGTGCTATTAGAGATGCTCCTGCACCCAAGTCCAAGGAAGACCTCAGATCCTTCTTAGGGCTCGCAAAATTTTATTCAAAATTTGTTGACAAGTTTTCAGAAAAACTCATGTCATGAGATCTTTGCTTAAAAACAAAACACAATTTGATTGGTATAATTCTTGCCAAAGATCTTTTGAAGAAATTAAAAAGCAATTGCTCTAGCACCTAGTCTTCAAGGTTTTGATCCCTTTGCAAAAACTATTGTCACCACTGATGCCAGCAGCAAGGGTTTAGGAAGTGTATTGACCCAACTGGATGATAATAATAGAGAAGTCATCATTGCTTTTGCATCACGTTCTCTCACTCCTACTGAAGAACGTTATTCTGTTGTTGAACGTGAGACTTTAGCCTGTGTTTGGGCCCTTGAGCACTTTAGGAAATTCCTTTGGGGCAGGAAATTTGTTTTACGTTGTGACCATAAACCGTTAACTAAATTACTAACTACTGAGGGTTTAACCAATGCTACAGCTAGAATTGCTAGACTGTCCATGAGATTACAGGACTTCATGTATGACATACAGTATATGCCCAGTGTCAAAAACTTTACTGCTGATTTTTTAAGTCGCATGTCTTTACCATTAGTTGAACTTGACAAAAATCCCTGGAATGATTTTTCGGTCACTCACATTTCAATGGATAAAACTCAGAGTAGTTTTAGTAAGGAAGAGTGGCTTGAAGCGGAAAATTCTGATCAAATCCTGCTTGTTCTTAAACAGTTGATTATGAAAGGTTGGAATGGTATAGACAAAAAGTTTGTCAATGATGAATTAAGAGGTTTTTGGGAAGTTCGTGATGAACTCAGCCTGTGTGATACACTTGTCTTACGAGGTGACAGAATTGTGCCACCAAAAACTTAAGAAGTAAAATACTTGACTTATGTCATGAAGGACATTCAGGAATTACACGTACCAAACTTCGTTTAAAAGAGCTATATTGGTGGCCTAGAATGGACTTAGAGGTTGAGAGGTGTGTAAGATCATGTGTCAAGTGTGAAGTTTCAGATAAAACACTTAAAACGTTTAATCCACCTTTAGCTTCTCCCTATTGTCCAAAGTTTCCTTGGGAAGTCGTTGCTATCGATTTTATGGGGCCAGTCAATTGGCAAGATGGATCACAAAAGTACATTTTAGTGCTTATTGACACTTTTTCGAGATGGTTAGAAATATGTGTTGTGGATGTTATCAATACTAAAACTGTGATCACATTCTTAGATGATATTTTCTTGAGGGAAGGTTTCCCTAAGTTCATTTTATCTGATAATGGTGTACAATTCAAATCCCTTGAAATGAGGAACTATTTGGCTGCATCTGGTATTCAACAAAGATTCACAGCTTTATATCATCCAAGTGGAAATGGCATTGTTGAGAGGGCTAACCGCAGTATTAAAGGGGTTCTCCAACTTGCCAATAGGAGCAACTTATCTTGGGAAGAAGAGTAGAAGAAGTTACTTTGGGCATATAGAAGTACTATCCATGGTACCACATGTAAAAGTCCCTTTTCCTTAATGAGAGGTAGAATTCCTCATTCAAAAATTAATCCAGGTTGGTTAAACAAGAATGGAATGATCCAGTGTGATATACCTATGGTGAGAGAGTGCATTAAAGATTCTCAAATAAAGAACAAAACCTATTATGATCTAAAACATGGCACTAGGCAAGTGAATTTATGTAAAGGTCAATGGGTTCGTATTAAAAATGCTAAGAGAGTCTCCAAAGGTGAGAGTAAGTTTAGTGAACCTAAACTAGTTGTCAAAGTCATGAACAACACTGCTTTGCTACAAAATGGTGAAGTTTGGCATTTCAGTCGTCTTGCACCAGTGTCGTATAATATTAAAACTGAGAATGTATGTAAAAGCAAGAATTTTTGGTGGTTGGACACGTCTGAGTTTACACAAAATACACCAAATACTGAGGATCCTGATTTGATTGGTGATAGATGCACTGTTTCTCCTCATGGTATAACTTCGCCAGACGTTTCATCCAATTCCAATCCTGTGTTGGATGAAAATTTACATGGACGTATTATTACTCCAGAGTGTGTTCCCTTGCCACAAGTTTTTTCTGGTTTAAAGCCACTTGTGGAAGAAAATTTACATGTGTTTCCTGATTCTGTTTTACCTAGTCCTCCTTGTGATAAAAGTGTAATTAAAACGTCTAGTGGGAGGATTGTCAAGAAACCGAAATGTCTAGAAATGTTTGATTGTAGTTAGGAATTTATTTATTAATTAATTAATTTTTTGTTTTTTGTTTTTTTTGTTCCATTTCTTTTAGAGGGGGATTGCGTAGTATGTGGCTTTAAGGTAAGCTTTTTCATTGTTTTGGAACCTTACCTACAATCTAGAATAGTAGAATGTATTGTGCTGTGACGTGCCTTTTCTATGTAGTTCTACTGAAGAGGCCGTTCGTGCTGGATGTGCTGAACCTGTATGCGGGGGGCTGTAATAAAGAATCCAACTCTCTTATTCATCTTTTGAAGTGGATTTATTTAAGGATGCAACAGCCCTTTTCACCCTTGGCGATGAACGCCACCACCTTTGCATCTAGATCTGGGGATAAAGAAGGGAGGGGCGTGGGCACTCGGATCTTAAGTGTGACCTAACCTCTTTCAGAATTTCCTTCCGGAGCCAAAAGGAGAGGTACTGTGTGATGTGCTGAGATGGAGCCCACTCCAGAGACAAGGGGTGTTTGATGAGGAGTGGGTCAAACATGCATTCCCCGAATGGGTCTACAATGCCCATTTTTGACACAGAGGCTTTAGATGCCTCTTCAGTTATTCCCATATTTTTCACCACTATCTCTTCAATATCCGGGTCAAAATCAGAGGAGTAGGAGAGGTTAATTTCTTCCTCTAAACCGTCATCGCTATCAATGGGAATAGGTAGTTCAGGGCCTTCTTCCTGCCCGTCTGTAGCGCCCAAGGCACCGTCTGTGTCAACACCAAGATCTGATGTCATTTAGTTTGATGCTTTTGGGCTTCTTTTCACCCTTAGGCAGGTTTTCCCCTGCAGCCCTCTTCCTCTGGGCCATAGCTGCCCCAACTGCCCCTTCAGGGTGTCCTGTGCCAGCAACTGGCCAACCTTTCTTGGAGAGGACCTTCAATTTTATGTTAATTGTGTCATCCAGGGGCCCTTATTACCTTGTTCAGGGCTATATTTATAACCCCGCCAGCTTATCCTCCATAGAATTCCCTAAAGGTTAAAGGAACATGGTAGTAGATAAGTATTTATCAAAATATTATGACTCTGAACAAAGAAACAGCTGTTCTCACATTTTGTTGGACTACAACTGCCAGAATTCAATTAGGTTGCCTGACAAGCTAAAATGGCCACTCCGGTGTTTTGGACACTTGATCCCAAGCTATTAAAATGGCCACTGGCACATACAGAGCATGTCTGTCCATTTCCTAAGGACTTTTCCTTTAATAGTGCGGTCCTTCCTCTATTACAATGCCCCCCACCACAGTTTGTTTGTCCTCTCTTTTTTTTATTAGTAACTGTTAATCAGTGCGATCGCTATGTATTGTAACGTTGCACTTAATAAGGTGACCCGGCAACCGCTGAGGAGAGGGTGTCCAGTTTAGGCTCCCTGCAAGGCTGCGAAGTCCGCGCCTGCGAGGTGACACTGGGAGGCTGCTGCCAATGGGTGAGTCACCTCGCGCAGCTTGTCAGCCTCGGTGGGAGGTGTCCTCCGCAAGCCAGTCTTCAAGGATGAGCCGGCTCCCGGGGTTGTTTTCTCGGTGAGCTCCCTTTGCTATGACAGTGGGATGCGGCCTCTGCTTTTTTTGAAAAAAGGCAGTCTGCTGCAGGAAGAAGCCCGGGACAGGTCTTTTCAAAGAAAGACCGGTCCACTGCAGAGGCGTTTTTCTCGTCCTTAAAGAGCCGAAATAAACACCAAGTTGTGTTGTGCACGGAGGTGGGAGGACCTCTGGCCCGACCCTGTAAGAAAAAGAAATATTAGATATAGGAACCACCCTCCTCCCCAGGAATAGTAAAACATGGAAGGGCACTCAAGTCTACCCTGGTTAAATCAAAGAGTTAGGACCAGGGAAAGGGGAAGCTATTATTACTCCTTTCTACAGAGGAAGGGGAGTTCAAAGTAAAACAAACATAATGCTAGCCTCTGTGTCATGCCATAAAATGTCATTGGAATCAGCAATAATGGATGTGATTCTTGCAATAATTCCCCATTTATAGCCTGATCCTGCCCTGAAGATATCAACTGCTTTTCGCAACTGCAATGCATGGGAGGACACATCAGAAAAGTACTCTTTTCACATCACTTGCAAGGAGGGCCTAAGACTGTCTCACTTGGTGAACACAAAGGTAACAGATGCTTGCTTGAAACAACCTGAATCACTGATAACTCAGAGGATATTCATATTAATTATTTTTATCACACCTGTACCGTTAAAGAAATAGTCCAACAAAATAATTTTTGTCCGCTCATCAGACAACATTCTCTTCCCCGAGCTGCTCAGTGGCATCCTAGCAAATGTCCGATGGAACAGCATTGTAGAGAGCTCATGGGACTTAAAAGTGAGATAAGGATTTAAGGTTTTTTTTTGCATCTGAATGGTTCACCTCACCTGATTCTTGTGAGAGCTTATCCAAAGGCAATGTAAACGCCTTCAGTGACTCTCACCCTCAGCTCGAAAGTAAGGCCCTAATTTACAAGAGGCTGTGTCACTGGAGCGTCACTCTTAATGATACTCCGGTGGCGCAGGCCTCTCAATCATATCTATGAGGCCAAAGAAAGTCACCCTCCATGGCTTATCATGGCATCGTAGATATGGTGTAAGGAACGCAGCGCAAGTAGCTGCATTGACTCACACTGCCTCGGGGAGCGCTGCTGTGGGTGATACCACTAAACGCCCATGGTTTTTGACACATTCCCAGAATTACAACATAGCATAAATCTGGGAATATGTCAAAACCCTGCGTCTCCCCAGGGGTGGCGTAATGGTTGTTTGTGTGCAGTGCACAAAAACAACCCAATTTCAACACAGGCACCCTTGCGCCGCGGTGCAGGGTTACCTGCGTTGTCGCTAGGCAGCCATTTGTGTGCCAGCACAGTGTAAGAGGACAGGAATGCGCTGTATCTCATAGATATGGTGCATTTCTGCCCTTTTCTTTTGATGCAGGGCAGTGCAGCAAAGTGAAGTGCAGCGCTGCCCTGCGTGAAATTGTTGTAAATGAGGCTCTGGGTTTACAGACATCTTTGGCTGTAATGAAAGCCTGACAATGACATGAGCTGCAGGAGAGGGAATGACAGGGTGCTATGGGACCACTGACATAATATCGACAGACACAATATCGACCTACCATTTTATCGACACCAAAATATCGATTATCGACAACCTATACTTAATTAAAAAAATACACAAATATCGACACCATATTATCGACAAACATAAATATCGTTTGCAGCATTATCGAACACATAAATATCGTTAACTAAAATATCGAACTTAGTTTAAAAATATACATGTCCAAAATATCGATAACAACAATATAGACAGCAAAAATATTGTTTTCTTAAAAATATCGACAACTTAAATATAGTTAAAAATAACATACATTAACACCCATTTTTTTATTTTAACTATAAACATGCACTCCACAGAAAAAATAAATATACGATCTATTTTTAATTTTTTTAAATATGAAAGACTAAAATATTTTGTAAACACAATAATAATTATTATTTAAAATAGAAATAACTAATATGCACACAGCATTTAACATCAAACAAAATGTTAAACACATTTCACACACTTTACAATATTTACAAATGGTAGTGGTGGTCTTGTTGGTAGCACATCACTCTCTATGTGCATTATACATTAACATCACAATGTTGGTGCCCCTCAAGGTTAAGAATCTACACCCCACTACCTAAGGTGTCAGCCCACTGTGGCTCAACTGAACCCAGTGATAATGTCAAAACATGTGAATAAACCTCGGCACTCCAATCAGTTCAATATTGATTCATAAAGACTTCTCTATGTAAGTCAATTTGGATAAACCAGCAAACAATTTTTTTTTTTAACTTGCTGTTCAATTTAATATACATATGGAACATACAGCTTTGACCATATATTTAGAAGCAATAACATTGTGTTTCAAAGATGGAGGGCTTGATACAATGATCCTCCTGTCAGACATTGGACCGGCAGCCAACACGTGTTTCGTTACAGAGTAACTTTTTCAAGGCTTCAATAAATAATGGATAAGTTCCAGAAGTATTCCATAGACGTTAAAAGTCTTCCAGTGAAAAAGATCGGTCCCTATTCAAAATAGTATTTTTACCCGGAACGGAAATTACGCCAAACAGTTTCAAATGAATCCAATCCTAGTCATAGATTGGTAGGCGAAGAACGTAGGGCTATGATATGCCCCTGTCCATAAGCATTCCGCCGTGTATCGGGGCCGTTCCGAGTAGGTCAACAACCCAGACTCCCGGTCACCTACACCCGGTCCCGACCGCAATGGATCCAGCTCTACACAACTTTCCGGTGCTGTACCTGATCCACTACCAGCAAATAATGGCCCGTCGCAGACAACGCCGCAGGTACGCAATCACACAACTCCGCACACAACCACAACACACAACTCCTGGGCTGACATACGGTTCCTGTCCACATCAGACACTCTGGTGTACACCCCAAGTGTACCCACACATATCCTACCTGTCACTAAATCACCCCTCCGCATCCAGGCCACCCATCAACCGCGAAATCACAGCAATGTCCCGGTCACGTCACCGCAGCGGTGCAGATGCGGGAAAACATGCGCACAATGTAGTAGGCAGGGCCAGCACCAGGCATGGGCAGTCCACAAAGATCATAGGGCCCCACCTCCACCCTTCACACACTACACCCCCCACACCCATTAGGGGACATGCTGTGTGCTCCTCCTGTGCCCCCCCTGCACAATTAACCAGCCAGGTGTACCCAGACCCTGCACCACACACACCAAACAACCAGGGAGCCTGTCTCAGAAGGTGGGGGTGAAGAGGAACACCCTGCACAGAAGCTCAGGGGCAGGGCATCCCTCCTCCTCACACCTACCCTCCACTCATGTCAAGCAAACTGAGTCCAATCACAAAATGAAGACTCACACTGCATATGAACAACCACTTAACTGTACACACTGCCTGTCAAGTCCCCCAGATACACCCCACACTGACACACAGCCACATACACATACCAGATGTCAGCAGCAATGGAGGACAATAAATGGGCTAGCCAAAAGTGAGTTGGACAGTGCTGGAAAGCCATGGAGCAAGCCACAAAGCATGTGTACATCACATGCAAGAGAAGGAACATATCACACCACCCGTAGGCCATCAAATCAGACATGGCTGGCACAGTGAGTGAAATTAAACCACAGTGACCTCTGTGCAACAACTCAGGAAGACAGCAAGGCAAGCCATGCATAGGCACAGGAATGATAGGAAGTGTCTGAAGTCAAACAGTGATCAGCCACACATCTGTCTCAACTTACTTGACATGTGTATGTCATCAGCACAACACACATGGCTCATTGTCACACTCCATGACTGTTAAACACAAGTTTGATCTTTCACACATACCCCTCCTCTACCCACCTCACACCTGCAGCAATCAACACCAGTGTAATACACACAGAATGGTGCAAATTAGGTCCTGTGCGTACACTGACAACCAATCACACTCCCTGGTGTGCATCCACAAACATCACACACACACTCAGGGATGCCTGAACCAATGCAGGCACAAAAACAATAGCCAAACACAAACCTCTCAAACAACATACACAGAAGTCCAAGAAGCCCACATATGGCCAGCCAAACAGTGGAAAGGCAATGGGACCCCAGACAGAACAGGAGTACACAACATTGTCACTCAGGACCAATGCACAGACACCATACCCCAACACAAACAAGAAGTGCATCATCTCAAAACAATCATGAACACAAACTGGGATCAATGGGACAATAAGCCAACCCAGACAGACACACCACACCACCCATCAAGTCAACATGGTGTCATAGTGTACTACTTGCATGCACATGCACAATCCTGACAAGTGACAGGTCAAAGATAGGAGGACATAGCACTAGTGTGCACTCAAAACAAGGCCAGCAACCAGAATATAACTTGCTGCATGTGACACACACACAAGTAATGTACACTACACTTGCAACACACATCTGAATGTATCACAATGCACAAACAACTCACAGTTGCACTGCACATGAGCAACCATGACTGCAAACCAGTACAAGAAAATCACACATAACCATATGTGAAACTGTCCTGAGTGGCACATTGGTTCTGTGCACAGATCAGCACCACAAAGCATAGTGTAACAAATGAAGTGTTGGGGAGGCTCATACACTGGCAACCCAAGGGGATAGGTGACATGAGAGTGAAGTGGTGTGTACGTCAGTAGTGGACAGGTCAGGAGTGTACTATACACAAATACATGGAGGAGTCACTCACAATGGGTAGGCATCAGAAGCAAAGCTAGGGGATGGTATGACTCCACATCCCATATACCATACTGGAGCCAAAAATGGCTCATGTGACAGCAATGCATGAGAAAACTCACCAACAATGTCAGTGTGCAGGTCTGCACAGTGAGCACAAACAGTAACAAGACACATGGCTGATCAACAAAACACAACACAGACTTGGCTGTCACACACTCTGCATACTCACAACTGGCAGCAACAACAAGTAGGTGTCCCCCAGGAGTGCAAGGACACACCAACACACTGCACAGTGCACAACCTACAACTCCCACATGTGCACACAATCACAAGCACAGGGCTGACAAATCAAACAAACAGGCACTCATCTCCTGGGTGATACATGTGTGCAGTTGGCATTGCAGGGGCACACCCACATCAACACTACTGACCAAGTCACCCCTTCACACTTCATGACCACTCAAGTGCACACATTCAAATGTACCCATGTGACTAGGACGACAGGCCATCACAAGATGACCATACACCAACACTGCTGTTCACACATCAAGAAAGATCACACAGACTTGATGGACCCTGGCCAGCCTGTCTGCAATCCTGTGGATAGAATTCCCCTCTGTGCTGGTAGTGCACCCTAACATGACGTGTACAATTTAGCAAACCTGACCATAGAATGATTAGGATAACAGTAGGTCATCACAAACAACCATCATTGCACCCCCAAGCCTCAGAGGCAAGAAGAACTGAAGTGCATGTCACCTCTGGCAAACTCTGAAAAAGTGAAACAAGCCATTGGCAATGTTAAAGTGGCATACAGAGCATGTGTCACATTAAACCATACCCATACATAAAACATTTTTAATTTAGCAAGGACACTGACAAAGCAGACAACAGGAGTAACTGTCTTTATTACATATTACCCAGATAGGCATCAAAAGTAGACAAGAGCAAGGCCAGTGGCCAGTCCATAGTTCAAAGTAGGCACATGTGTGCATGAGAACCTGCACAGGGAATGGGCAAACAAAGTGAAAAACAGCAAGGCCAGTGGCCAGTCCATAGTTCAAAGTAGGCACATGTGTGCATGAGAACCTGCAGAGTGAATGGGCAAACAAAGTGAAAAACAGCAAGGCCAGTGGCCAGTCCATAGTTCAAAGTAGGCACATGTGTGCATGAGAACCTGCACAGGGAATGGGCAAACAAAGTGAAAGACAGCAAGGCCAGTGGCCAGTCCATAGTTCAAAGTAGGCACATGTGTGCATGAGAACCTGCACAGGGAATGGGCAAACAAAGTGAAAGACAGCAAGGCCAGTGGCCAGTCCATAGTTCAAAGTAGGCACATGTGTGCATGAGAACCGGCACAGGGAATGGGCAAACAAAGTGAAAAACAGCAAGGCCAGTGGCCAGTCCATAGTTCAAAGTTTGCACATGTGTGCATGAGAACCTGCCCAGTGAATGGGCAAACAAAGTGAAAAACAGCAAGGCCAGTGGCCAGTCCATAGTTCAAAGTAGGCAATGTGTGCATGAGAACCTGCACAGGGAATGGGCAAACAAAGTGAAAGACAGCAAGGCCAGTGGCCAGTCCATAGTTCAAAGTAGGCACATGTGTGCATGAGAACCTGCACAGGGAATGGGTGAGACCGTACACTGCCATGGTCAGCAACACAGCTAGGGGGATAACAATGGGCAGTCCAGGCACCGCTGTGGGAGAGACAGGTGTGGGAGGGGGACTTAGCCTCATACTTGGCTGTCAGTCGAACTGGGAGGTGGCTGATTGTCGGGCCCAGTTGGAGGACTGGACCTGGGAGAGAGAGGACCAGCTGAGGTAGAGGCATCAGTGGCTTTGTGAGCCGGAGGGCTGCTTGGACCGGGTGGTGTGGTGGCATGTGGAGGCGGAGACATGCTGTCGTGAGACACAGTGTGTGAGGGAGAATGTGGAGGGGTGCCTTTCCACTTCTTGGGGATTCAATAGGTAATTTTGGTCTTGGTAGGAGTGGGAGGTGGGGCGGGCAGAACAGGCACACTCTCCACCAAAGGTGCATCAGGTGCAGGCGGTGGCCCTCCCTCTGGGGATCTGCTGGATCCGGCGGTACGCTTGGCCTGGCCTTGCCTTTTCCCCTCCATCTCCTGTTGACCAGGTGAACCCCCTACAGTGCCCTCCTTTCCCAGCTTCACAGGGGTGTGGGTGGGAGTTGAGGTTGTGGGTGAATCTGCCTTAGAGGGCTTTTTCTGCGGACTCCTAGCAGGCACCAGGTTCACAGCAGGCACGGCAACTGTCTGCTTGTCTTTAGGAGACGCTTTTGGGACGGGAGTGTCCTTGGATGGGGATGATTTTGAGGCTTGTGAGCCTGAGGCCTGCTTCTTGGCTTGATACCCTGAGTGTCACCTGAAGGGCTTTTGCCTTTGTGCTCAGGTGTGACTTTGGTTTGTTTGGGGGATGGTGTCTGCGCTCTGGCTCGCTTGGGGTGCTGCTGTTGTGTGCTGCGTGTGGTGTACCTTGAGCCTGAGGGCTGTGGTGTGTGGTCACTCTCGTCAGATGTAGCCACTGGCAGGGGGGTGGCCGAAGGGACTGGAGCTGGACTCTGAGCCTGTGACAGCCGAATGGCTGCAGTCACTGTGGAGGACAAAGACTGGACAGTCCTGTATAGCCCACCCACGTCTGAATGAATGCCCGCCATGAAGGCAACTACCTGTGCCAACTTCTTGTCATGGTCTAGGAAGGCATTCAGGAGAGTTGTCTGACCCACACACAGCTGGCGCATAAGGTCCACAGCCTCAACACTGAGGGCAGCAGGGGAGACGGGCAGGGGCAGCGGTGCCTGGGGGGAAGGACACTCTTCCCTTCTTACTGGTGCGAACACAGGCAGCACTAGTGGAAGTAGCTGGGAGGGTGGGCACTGGACGATGTGTGGTGGAAGAGGAGGCAGATTTCCCACTCCCTGTGCCCGCCAACATCGAGGAGTCACCGCTGGCATCAGATGAGGTTGAGGTTGGTGTCTCTGGCTGTGATCCCTCAAGCACACTCCTGTCCCCCTCCGAGGCGCTGGTCACATCAGTGTGCTCATGTGAAGCAGTCGTGCCTGATGCCTCACCACTGGTGTTCATCCCCTGTCCTTCTGTCCCCCCGGTAGATGCTGCAAGAGACAGAGACGTAGGTTCAGTTTAGTGCCATACACACAAACATCATATGCAAGCAACGCACAAAACAAGATGGTGATACCTCCATGTTGCACACCACCCTGTGCAGTCACATTGTGGAACCTTAAGTCAAAACTCAAATATTGCATGGTAACATGCAAACTTGGCATAATTGACCCATGTGATGTCCACACAGCCAAATAGCTTGTCCGTGCCACCGTGTAACCAGACATACAGATCCCTCTGAGCATACCTAGGTCCCTGTGGGTGAAAAAGATGTACATCCCAACATGTTGTCACAGTCACATATGGAGTCACCATAAGGGGACAACACAGATACAGACTCCAAAATATCATTACGCAATGGCCATGAGCTCATGCCATCCACCATGTCGTGCTTTTGGGCACAACTAAAGTTGCACATTGGTGTCAGATGTGTAGTTCTCACAATTTTGAGGTCAGGCACTGCACACATTGATGAAAGCACACTCAGATGATGCACACTGCCGTTCACTGCCATGGGATGTCCCTGACTCCCCCAATGCAGCCGATGCCATAAGGCCACAACTCAGAATGCAACGTCAAGGGCCATTACATCAATGACATGAGAAAGTACGTGTAGCGAAAATGCATGACAGCTGCACCCAACAGAGAGGCCACTTACAAGCCATTGCATCACAATAGCAACATCACAGAGCTCAGCACTGGCTCAGGCTTGGAATACATGCAGTCACTCACAACCAAAGTCACCCTTCCCAGAATACTCATCCCCAGCTTGCTGCTGATGGTCCTTCAAACGTGCATCCAGCTCTGGCTGTGTCACTGCCAAGATGCGGGCCATTAGTGGTATCATGCTCCTGCGCGCCAACCTGCCAGTCCGAGGGAGCAGCCCCATCGTCATCTCTGCCACGTTTTTGCTCAGCCGGCAGATGTCATCCCACCTCTTGTGACAGTGTGTGTGTCTTCGGTTGGAGACACCCAGAGCCCACACCTTGCGTGCAATGGCCCTCCATACGGCCTTACGATGGTGGACTTTGAGCTGCAGGCATGGGAGACAAGAGGAGGAAATTTCAGTGACACTGGGTTATGTACCATTATCCCCCAGTACAGGAGCATGCACAAACTCAGCACAGCTTCACAGATATGTTTAGCAGAGACAATACAGCATGACACGTAGTACATGAGCATGGGATAATCATACCAAAATGCATGCAGGTATGAGGATGGACACAGTACCTGCCCATCTCACACACATGCTGAATGGCAGCACAGAAAGCAATGTGAAGGAGGCCCACATCTGCGATTCAGTTTGTGAGAGAGCAAGACATACATTACATTGGAAATGATGTGTCGGGGCAGACTCACTGTGTCCTACACTGCACACCCCTCAATGTCCTTGCCCTGCGAATGGCTCACTGTGTCATGGAGGTCACATTTAGGGACATGATCTTACAATCTCACACCCTTCTCACAAGGTCTGTCTTGTGCAATCAACAGGCCTGAGATAGCTCTTTGATGGATAGATTAGCAGGCAACCCATATGTCTCACTCTGTCCATTCAGTGATGGGTCCTTGTCAAATCGGGCAGTGACTGTGCAGGCCAGGGGGGCTCACACTGAGGTTTAATGTGGGCCATCAGAACATTCACATGCAGGTACAATATGAGAGGGCAAACAGTGCCTACACATGCGAGTCTGAACACATGATGAAAACAATGGAAGGATGATATTTCCAAAGTACAGCAATCTGATGTGCCATATGTGAATTATTCGCCAAGAGTGTCACCCTCAGGCATTTCACTCTTGTGCATAATGCTTACATATCCATGGTGGCAATATAGAGTCCAACACACTTCCATTAGTACCCCCTGGACGTAAGGTCTGTCTCATTTCACAAAAGCGCCTGTGAAAAACCTCATGGACTCATAGATCCATTAGCACAGGCAAAGTCTGTCCTGACTCCCACTTTCCATACTTGCAGTGTCACTCTATGACTGCAAAAAGACTGCATGTCCCTCCCATCCTGAAATGCAGCCCGGGGAATATGTGAAATAGGCTACAAACCCCATTTCCCTGAAGTCAGCATGCTAGGCAGTGTATCACACAAACCCACACTCTCAGGCACATACTGCAGCAGATCAACTTCATGTGTGCACTCCCTGCACTCTCACTTCCACTATGAAACACTTACCATGACATCTGGAGCACCATATAGCCTCCCATACTGTGTGAGCACCTCGTCCACCAGGACCTCCAGCTCCTCTGTGGTGAAGGGACGGGCCCTGACGTTCTCAGTCCTCGCCATCACTGGGTCCAGGAGACAGGAGCAGCAGCAGTTGGTAGTGAAGAGTGTCAGTCAGCAGTGTCTGGAAGCAGTGGAAATGTGAGGCTCTCTCCCACACATGTATAGCCCCCTGGGGTAGTTTCTGTGGTTCTAAGCTGCTGCAATTGGTGTTCCAGGTCAGCTTTTTTCAAATGCATCCAATGACCGGCCCCGCGGTAGCGGAGCACACTTACCGCGATTTTCAAAATTGCATTTGGCTACCGCGATTGCGGTTCCCATTGGCTGTAAGGGCAGGAGCATTGGCGGTGACACACCGCAGGGGCCAGGCGGTCGCTACCGCGATCGTGCATCTTTCAATTGCATCCAATGACCGGCCCGCGGTAGCGGAGCACGCCTACCGCGATTTTCAAAATTGCATTTGGCTACCGCAATTGCGGTTCCCATTGGCTGTAATGGCATGGGCATTGGCGGTGACACACCGCAGGGGCCAGGCGGTTGCTACCGCGATCTGGCTCCTATACATTGGTGCCTATGACCGTGATTTGGGTGGCGGAGCATGCCAACCGCCATTTCCCAATCTGTATATCACCACCGCGATTGCGGTTCCCACTGGCTGTAAGGGCATGGGCATTGGCGGTGACACACCGCAGGGGCCAGGCAGTCGCTACCGCGATCTGGCTGCTATACATCGGTGCCTATGACCGTGATTTGGTTGGCGGAGCATGCCAATCGCCATTTCCCAATCTGTATATCCCCACCGCGATTGCGGGTCCCATTGGCTGTAAGGGCATGGGCATTGGCGGTGACACACCACAGGGGCCAGGCGGTCGCTACCGCAATCTGGCTGCTTTACATTGGTGCCTATGACCGTGATTTGGGTGGCGGAGCATGCCAACCGCCATTTCCCAACCTGTATGTCACTACTGCGATTGCGGGTCCCATTGGCTGTAAGGGCATGGGCATTGGCTGTGACACACCGCAGGGGCCAGGCGGTCGCTACCGCGATCGTGCATCTTTCAATTGCATCCAATGACCGGACCGCGGTAGCGGAGCACGCCTACCGCGATTTTCAAAATTGCATTTGGCTACCTCGATTGCGGTTCCCATTGGCTGTAAGGGCATGGGCATTGGCGGTGACACACCGCAGGGGCCAGGCGGTCGCTACAGCGATCTGGCTGCTATACATTGGTGCCTATGACCGTGATTTGGGTGGCGGAGCACGTTCACAGCACCTATGGACACATCATGCTGTGGCAATGGCAAGTTCTCAACAGTGTACAGTAGACACCTGAATCATGCCACAAGATAGTGCAAACAATGCCAGGGTAACATTTAGCCCACTGCTGACTACACATGCCATGTCAGTGCACATGATTGCAAACATTGGCATGTACTTCCTCACATGTCACTTATGATATTGTTGTGCATGTACACAGATCAGTGGTGTGATGGACTCTCCAATGTGTACACATGTCAATGTGTGATCTGGCTAAGCAACACACAGGGCCCTATTCACAGAACTAACTTAAGACAAAATCCTAAACTTACTACCATTTTGGTATTCACAGAAGGCACTTACTCATTTTGGTATTCACAGAAGGCACTTACTCATTTTGGTATTCTCAGAAGGCACTTACTCATCAATGAGTAAGTGCCTTCTGAGCACTTACTCATTTTGGTATTCACAGAAGGCACTTACTCATCAATGGGTAAGTGCCTTCTGTGAATACCAACATGAGTAAGTGCCTTCTGTGAATACCAAAATGAGTAAGTGCCTTCTGTGAATACCAAAATGGTAGTAAGTTTAGGATTTTGTCTTAAGTTAGTTCTGTGAATCGAGCCCACAGTGATGAAGGTCTGACTACACAATGTGCATATTTCACTGTGTAGTTTGCTTTGCACATGTACATACTTGATCTTAATGCACAGACTGTGCTCATTGTGTTGTTGATGTGTGCCCTATTCGACTTACGCAAGAAGGTGTGGCAGGTACAGCAGCTAGGTTGGAGCCAGCAGTGTTGCTGTTTCACACATATGCTGTATGAACTACTCTCAGGGCTGGTTACGCAAGATGTGGACATGTACCTTTGGGCATTCACATAGTCTGAATCTGTTTGGGAGGTACTCACTGTGTGAAAACTGGACAAGTGTACGACTAGTGTAGCTGAAGGTGTCCCTACATGTAAGTTGTGCTGTAAGCTGAAGTGTGATGCCAGTCATTGTTGGGGCTGTGTCAGTCAAAACGTAAGATGTTGGACACATCTCATGGTGGATTGCATTGACATGTGTCCCCTTTCATCTCACCTAGGAGGCGACCAAATGTGCATCGTCCCTTCACAGTGCTGGCGGACATGGAGAATGAGGACATCATACGGAAATTCCGTCTGGATCGACCCACCATACAAGACCTATGTGCTCTGTTGGAGCCCCACCTGCGGCCTCGCAGAACATATCCGACTGCTTTCACACCAACGTCTAAGGTGATGGCGGCCCTGCATTTTTTTGCTTCTGGATCGTTCCAGTACACGGTGTCCAGCGAAGGTGGGATGTCGCAACCTATGTTCAGCATGGTGCTACGTGATGTCCTGTGCGCTATGATGACCTACAAGGACAGATACATCCATTTCCCCAGGAGGCATGAATTGGCGGATGTGAAGGCTGATTTTTATGCCCTTGGCCACATCATTAATGTTGTTGGTGCCATTGACTGCACACATGTTGGCCTGGTTCCACCACAGGCACGTGAGCACATCTACAGGAATAGGAAACATTTCCATTCCATCAATGTGCAAGTGGTGTGCCAGGCGGATATGATAATCTCACATGTCTGTGCCAAATTTCCCGGCTCTGCCCATGACTCGTACATCCTGCGTAACAGCATTGTGCCACAGCTGATGGCAAATCTGCTTCCGGAGCGTCCATGGATTGTGGGTGAGTTTGCAGAGTCAAGTAGCGTGCTGTATGTGTGACATGCTGTCATCTGCCACAGTAATGTTACAAGTTTGTCCTGTGTGTCTCACACCTAGGTGACTCTGCATATCCCAACCGGCCTTGGTTGCTGAGCCCACTGCGGAATCCCAGGACCCCGGGTGAAGTCAGCTACAATGATGCCCATGGGAGGACACGTTGTGTGGTGGAGCATACTTTTGGTCTCCTGAAGTCACGATTTCGCTGCCTGGACAAGACCGGAGGTGCACTGATGTACTCTCCCAAAAGGTGTGTCAGATCGTAGTTGCATGCTGCATGCTCCACAACCTGGCCTTGCGCAAGGAGATCCCCCTGCTCCTGGATGCTGATGAGCAGCCGAGGCCACCGCCTGCAAACCCACCCATGTCCAGTGACGAGGATAGTGGAGAGGAGGAAGGTGTTGACCTGCGTCAACAGCTCATCAACCGCTACTTCCCTTGAAGGTGAGTGAAAACATACAACGGTGCCATTGTCTGCTGATTGTGTTGTTGGTGAAAAGGCCTAGGGGAGATTTGTG
Organism: Calotriton arnoldi; assembly: GCA_963921515.1. NCBI lineage: Eukaryota > Metazoa > Chordata > Amphibia > Caudata > Salamandridae > Calotriton > Calotriton arnoldi. The sequence continues at coordinate 1,214,322 of CAWUFW010001446.1, read as the reverse complement.
ACTGCTGCCTGTTGTTGGCTCTGTGCTGGGTGCTAATGTTTCTGGGACAGGGTAGTTGTGCACAGCTACAGGATGTCTATGTCTGTACTGTTGCTCATTGTAATGTGTGCAGATTTGAGTACCTTGATGACAAGTGTTGTGTAATGGCTGTGATGCCATCACCTGACAAGTGAATATTGTTCTTTTGTGTTTTCCTAGGTCCCTTCTGCCTCAATGCCTCCAGACAATCCGTGCTCCTGGTACATTGTAATCCCAGTCAACATTGTACATCCTGTAATAAACATGGAGCTGTCACGAAAACATAGGTGTGTAAGGAGTGTTTATTTACAATGGGAATATGTGACAGGGAAGTGAATATTTACAAACAGGTGAAAAGTGAATCAATGAGTTGTCAGTGATGGTAGATGAGACAACTGAGTAGTCACCACATTGATGTGGTGGCACAGTCCAACAGACTCATGCCATTAACCTGGCAGTGTGGATAAGGACAGTCAACAAAGTCAATGGCAAGGTGAAGAGGGGTGCCATCATGGCTGGCTCCTTGACTGGCGTTTGGCTGGTGCTTTGCCACGTGATCCTCCCTGGGATTTCTTTGGACGGCGCCTTGAGTGTTTGACAGGGGGGGCCTCTGCTGTGGGCTCAGCGGTGTCTGAGGACTCACCCCTCTCTGTGGCTGCAGGGGAGGTGGGGGAACTGTCATCCTGCTGCCACTGGAGGTGGGTTGAGCTATTGTTTGGGCCGCAGGCCTGTCTCTCAGGACACCCACTAGCTGGCCCAAGACGTCCACGATTTGGCCCAATCGTGTGTCTATGGACCTCAGCAGCAGGCGGAGCTCACGGGATTCCTCCAGAGCCTGGCCCGTGTGTCCCTGTGCTCGTTCATAGGCCCCAAGGACTCTGGCGATGTTGGCCAGGGCTTCGGTCCATGTGTCCGGTTGGTCTTGTCGCCTAGTTGCCCTCCCACCTGCCCTGCTGTCCCGGATCTGTGGTGTCACCACTCTACGCACCCGTGTACTCTCCCTGCCCTCCTCAGATTGTGGGGTGGGGTGGTCATCCTCTGAGGCAGGGACAGTGTTGCAGGCAGCACTGGTGGTGGTGGTGGAGGCCGCACAGGTCGTTACAGCAGGGGTCAGCGTAGTTGTTGTTGCTGAGGTTGTGGCGGTGGGGACAGTGGGGTCCTGGGACCTGTTGCGCCCTGGCATGCCTGATGGGCGGGCTTCGGGCTCCGCATCCGAGAAATCTAGGGAGTCTGCATCAGAGAGTCCATGTTCCGGGGGGGGGGGACTGGCTCTGCAGGTTGGTGGGGTCATCTGCAGCTGTCAGTTCTTGGTCACCTGTGGAACAGAGGGTAAATGGTCATTGGAGTGCACCCCTCAAGCTTGGGGTTAGATGTTTTGTTGTTACATGTTATGCACCACACAGTTTACATTGATATTACATTGTATGTTTGCACAGTATTGAGCATCATGTCATGATGTGGAGGTACATACATTACTTGTCCATGGTGTGACATGTCAATAGGTACCATGCGCAACATGCAGATTGTGTGATTACAAGGACATGTCATCATCTAACGACCAGCAGCACAACAACTTTATGTGAAGCACCTTTGTTGTTCACTCTGCATGGAAGACATTACATCTGAGCATGAACTAGCCATTGTAGTCTCATGCATACCTTTGTCATATCATGTGCTTTGCTTTCTTTTTACTACTGACCATGCTTGTTTTGTTTTCATATGGGCCTTGATTCTCTGCCCCCATGGCACTTACAGATAGCATTCAGTGCTGTGCATGATTGTGCCCTGAATTTCTTCAACATGTGATTTGGTGAGTTACACTTTGGTTTCTGTGACAGTTACATGCGCTTTTCGGTCTGCACACTGGAAGTGGCTATAGGATCTATGCCAAGTTGGATGACATGTGAGGGCTGCTGTGGTCATCTGGCTCCATGCTTTTTGAGAGGAATGGCAGGGTGCATGCACTGTCTACCTACCTGTTCTGTGACACAGTTGAGGGGAATTGTGGCCACATGGTTCTGGGTGTGGGGGGTGTACCATCCGGCTGAGCTTTGGGACAAGGGGGCCTTGTGGGAGTTGTAGTGAAGGCCTCCACCCCCAAACCCCCCTCCCTGTGAAGATGGCTACCTACTTGTTGGGTGAAGGTGAACAATGCAATGGCTGCCACATGCTTCTGGGTGGGGTGGGGTGCTACATCCTGCTCAGGGTGGGACAAGGGTTCCTGGTGGGAGTTGTGGTGCAGGCCTCCCACCCCCAAACCCCCCTCTCTGTGAAGATGGCTACCTACCTGTTAGGTAAAGGTGAACAATGCAATGACTGCCACATGCTTCTGGGTGGGGTGGAGTTCTACATCCTGCTCATGGGTGGGACAAGGGGGCCTTGTGGGAGTTGTAGTGCAGGCCTCCACCCCCAAACCACCTCCCTGTGAAGATGGCTACCTACTTGTTGGGTGAAGGTGAACAATGCAATGACTGCCACATGCTTCTGGGTGGGGTGGAGTGCTACATCCTGCTCAGGGTGGGACAAGGGTTCCTGGTGGGAGTTGTGGTGCAGGCCTCCCACCCCCAAACCCCCCTCTCTGTGAAGATGGCTACCTACCTGTTAGGTAAAGGTGAACAATGCAATGACTGCCACATGCTTCTGGGTGGGGTGGAGTGCTACATCCTGCTGAGCTTTGGGACAAGGGGGCCTGGTGGGAGTTGTGGTGCAGGCCTCCCACCTCCAAAACCCCCTCCCTGTGAAGATGGCTACCTACCTGTTAGGTGAAGGTGAACAATGCAATGGCTGCCACATGCTTCTGGGTGGGGTGAAGTGCTACATCCTGCTCAGGGGTGGGACGAGGGGGCCTGGTAGGAGTTGTAGTGCTGGCTGCCTGTACACATGCAACCCTGGGAATGTTGCTGGCTACCTTTGGGGTGATTCAGAGGGAGTGAATGTTACATCTGTGAGACATGTGTTGGGTAGTGTGTGGTGCACATGAATGGATTTGGGCCTAGGAGGTGTATCTTTGTAGTTGTGCAAGACAGTACATAGCAGTGTAATGGTTGACATTTGTTTGTACTTACCAGCCTCCACTCCCCCGGCTACTCCTGTGAGACTCTCTGGATGAAGTATGGCAAGCACCTTCTCCTCCCATGCAGTGAATGTTCTTGGTGGAATGGGAGGGCTACCGCCAGTCATCTGAGCCAGCTGACGGTTCTTGTAGTTCTTCTGTTTCACCAGCCTCTTGAGGTCATGCCACCGCTTCATGATCTCCTTCTTGGTGCGCGGGGTGGTCCCTACTGCATTGACCTTGTTGACTATACTTCTCCACATTTGTGCTCTGGTGGCTAATGGTGTCTCTTGGACCAGGTTACCAAACAATTGTGGTTCTACTCTGATTATCTCATCTGCCATGGCTGACAACTAACTGTCAGTGAATTAGGGCATTTTCTTTTGTGCCATAGTGTGTGATGTGCAAGTGGTTTGAGGTGCAGGTGTGAGGGTGATGGGGGTGATGTAAGTGGGGTGTGTGTGTGTGTTGTTGTGCTGGTGAGATGTGTGGTGGTTTGCCTCTCCTTTGTGCTGTAGGGTTTAGTTTCTTCAGGGGTGGAATATTGCAAAGGATTCTGGTCAGGGAAGGGGCTGGTTTTATACTCAGCTATGTGGGTGTGTCAAAATGGAGTATTGCTGTCAGGTGGGTTGTGTGTCTTGTCCTGGGATTTGTATTTTTTTAGTTGCCATGGGGGTGTGTCATTGGGGTGTGTTAGGTGTTTTGGGGGGCTGAGCTAGTTTGATGTGTGCACTTGGTGGCCTTGTGGTGTTTTTTTTTTGTCGACCGCCATATTACTTCAGGAGCGGCCGCGGCAGTGGGTATGCAACAGCCCTTCCGCCGGCTCTCCCATTCATCACTGTTTGCGATCGCGGCAGTCGGAAACAGCGGATCGTTCCGCTGTCACCTCAATGGAATCCTAATTTTACATGCGGTCACTCCGCTGGCCTAGCGGCGGTTTTGGGTGTTTCCGCCGCGAATCCGACCGCCGCGGACGGATGTTCACCTGCTCCGCCCGCTACCGGCGGGTTTTCGTGGCATCGTTCCACCTAGGTCTGATTGTTCTGGTGGTTGATCCTAATCGGACCGCCGGTTTTGCCGCGGTACCAGCGGACGGTTTATTTACGCTACCATGGCGGTCGGAATGGTTTTCCGACCGCCATCCTAATCACCCCCTAAATCCGTTATTAAAAAAAAGTTAACACTAACTTCTTCTCAATTAGCGTTTTCCATATATGGAAAACAACTGCCAAAACAATTGAAACAATAAACAACAACGAATAAAAGGCTCACACTAATAAAATAAACCAATCACAGAAAACAATCAATTAAATAAACACTATGTAAACCAAAAGAAAATAATGTTTAGTTTACACCTTACACCTACAAGAAATAAGAAGGGGAAACTCTGCCAGATTGCTGCCAGAACGCAAGACTTGATTACAGTAATAAAATTTAGAACTACACAAAGGGGCCCATTAGGATGCCGGGCGGTAGCACCACCGCCGTGCTGTCGGATGTAAAAACCACCAGTTACCGTCCGCCCCCCGAGCCCACATGCCCGCCCAATTAGGATGTGAAAAGTCAGCCAAACACCGCCCGTAAGCCAGCGACGCCGTCCGCCATCAAAGTGCGCCCGTTCACGTAGCGGCGCGGCCCAATGGACACACATCGTCCGACGAAATCACGTACTGCCCGGCGTACAAATTACGATGCCGCAAACAAACAGCTCCCACGGCTAAGAGACACCGCACGAGAAACCAAGGTGGAAACTCGATCGCTGAGTACGGACATCAAAGAGGCGGACCCCCCGAGCATGAATCCAGCACTGCAGGCCCTCCCCATGCTCTACTTGATGCAGAACCTAGGAGTCAACGCACCGCGGAGACGCAGGTAGGCAGACACACAAGGGCACGCAAACACCGCACACAGTGCAAGGGCGGAAGAACTGTACATGGCCCCCCAGACACCCCTGCGTGTACACGACACATCCACCACTGCACCCACAAATGTCACACCGGGCAAATTGAAACAACTCGTAACAACCGGGCACACACTACCTGGGACCAGGAACTAACGTCCCCGTCACGGCCCCGCAGCGCAGCGGCGAAGACGCAGCCACACATGCGCACAACGCAGAGCCCAACGACAGCGCCATGTATGCGCCGCACACAAACAACACAGGGCACAACAAACACCACACACCAGCCCCACCCTGAACGCACATGTCACGTGACAGACCTGCCACAGTCATGTCCCCAACCGGTAATTCACTGTTGCCAACCTGACGTCACACAACTGACCCGAACATGTCAGTGATGTCACGCCAAATTAGGACACACCCCTGTGTGCAAAACATGGCGAAGCACACAGCGGCGGAAATATCACCCAGCAGAATATGGACCCCGTCGGCAAAAGGTACGCCAGTACCACACAGAAACACCGATACCACCCTGCACCCAATACCAAGACATGCAATACGTAACATCAAAGATCCCGGGGACCGACAACAGGTGGCTCCAATTATAACACCCACACAAAGGCCCAACGTATAGCGGAAACGCAGTGTGGCGCCCACACACGGGAGAGGAGATAGCACTGAATGGCCTTCCATACCCACACCGAAACCACAGCTCAACCATTCAAGCAGGACAATACAGTCATTATCCCCCAAAAAAGCCCAACACAGGCATGCAGAGGGAACCGTCCACTGGGCAGATAGCGCATAACACGAAAGAACATTTCGAACGGAAAAAAGAAATAATAACACTCCCCCATGTGGTTCACATGCAAGTTATCTGGAAGGAGTCAGACACCACTGACCTTGACCATTCATAGAAGCATGTGGGATGAGGGCCCGTGTCCTCCGCACAAGCTACTATAACCCAAGTCCTGCCTCCCTACGACCATTACAGAATTCCCAGCAACGTCGGAGGTTGCACTCTGCAGACTGCACAGACAGCCGGAGCACGCCATCACATCGCCCTGCAGCAAAATGGCACTTGCACCACACCTACCCAACTACGCCGGACAGATGAAGGTGTACAAACATAACCTGATACAGATATTGGGATGTGAAAATATGGCTCTGCTGAACGTAACTTACCGACTAACTTACCGCATCGCATTGTTCAGCTGCGTCATCCCCGTCTTCTACTGTCGGAGGTGTCCCTTCCACTGTCCTGTGGATTTATGTCTCTCCAACCCGGCATGTCCAATGGCGGACCTGGTACAACTGTTCAACCCCCTGGACATCCACGACAGGATCTGTTCAGCCTATGGGGGCATGGCGTATGTGGCTGCAATCGGACCCACACTGCAATGGGACCATTGTGCCTCCACACGACATATTCTGGATCACAGTTTCATCGAATGGCATCCAACATGTCCCATCAGGCTCCTACAAGGGACAACTTATGACCAACACCTTGACAGCCACCATCCGCTTCACTGGATGGCGTCCATGTATACCACCAAAGCCATGGAAGCCCTGCTGGAAGGTATCGCATACCTGACAACCTGTCAATTCGTCGGACCCCGACGCAATACCCCCAATTGAACAATGATGTCCTACACCGTACCTATGCTTGGCTCTGCACGGACTGAGCAGTTACCAGTACAACAACTATACCATACAACCTGCAACTAACACCACACCATTAACAACACTGCCATGATATCGGATAATTTCGGGACATGCACTCTGTTCCTCATCACATCCAGTAACTCTGCATGAACAGGGGGAGGCAGAGGCATGGGATTTGTGAATGGCAACCACATGGACAACACTGCACGTACAACTATGCCATAATATGTATCCTGCGCCCATGAACATATGCACCGGTCAGTGGACAGTAATCGGTCGGCTGTAGTATGTGAGAGCTGTCACCTCACCTCCCTCTGAACTTCCGTGCCAGGACTTTTGCATGGACAACAAGTGCATCCCCCTACAACATGACCCCAGTGACTGTGTCATGTCCAGTAGCCACCACATTGCAACAACAAGTGGGACGCCGTTGCATGCACGTAGGCCCATGCCCTGATGACACCCCTCACGCACGTGTGTATGAGTAACTATAGCAGCAAACCTGTAACATGGAACTGAGATGTACTGTGCCCATGATGTCAAGCGGTCTGGTAGGCAAAATGTATACTGTCTGTGTCAAAGTCAGCAGCCCCACAGTAATTAGCAAATGCACATTAGCACAGCAACGTCTAAGCAGTTGTAACTCTGAAGCACACATCCCACAGTCAACAACTAATCACATGTACCCCTACACCCTATGCTATGTGTAATCATGCTTAGTATATCCTCCACATGCATTTCGCTGCCAGTAGTGTCCACTATACTGCATCACAGAGGACATAAGTCCTAATACATGGCTTGAAGTAAATATGTGTCTCTGCTTATTCATTCCATGAGTACGAATGAGAGAGGATGAGAGTGTGTGAAGTACACGGCAGTCGTGAGATGACCATGTAGTCCACTGTCATTGGATGTCAACGCAAATGAGTATAACAACTGTGGAAGACACACATGTGTCATGTGAAGCAGGAGTTACGCTTGGCTCAGGTGGGTGGGTGTGACGGGTAGGTGCGCACATGCAATGTTGAAACACGCTGTGTTGGGAGGATTCCGGAGCAGTACATCACCGCTCTCCTGGGAATTTGTAAAGACCACCTGTCTGGGGATGAATGTGAACTCGTGTGTGCACAACAGGCGGGCACACGATCAATGCTGCATCAGGTGTAGACGTCAGCCCACCCTCTGTGGACATGCTGGATACTGCTGTGCGTCCGCCAGGCCCTTGCCAAGGCACTCACATCCCCTGTCGACCAGGTGTATCCCCAACATTGTCCACCTGCACAGGCAATCCAGGGCACGGGATGGCAGTGGAGCATGGTGGGTGAGAGGTCATGGCGCGCTCCTCCTGGTCACATCACGCAGGCAACACATCCTCAATATGTAGTATGGCACAAGTCAAATGGAAGTAGTGGGGTGACGCACACATCACGAGCAGGAGTGACATCACGGAAGGTGGCTCGCACCATCTCACTCATTGCCTATATTCCCACACACGTTACATGCCATTGCAACAGAGAAGCCAGCGCGTGCACAAGCAGCTCCAAGCTCGCCCCAGAGAGGCCAAAGAGTGAATGTGTGGGTCCATGAGCTCCAGTTGGACGCGGCCTGGGCCGCTAGGGCAGCTACAGCCTCTGTGTGTTGCAGGTGGTGTATCCGGACTGCGGAGCCTGTCATGCATTGTCAATGTTGCCCGGGTCTCGACTCGGGGCACCACGCAGGTGTACGGCGTCCCGCCACTTATTATACCGCGAGACAGACCACTTGTTCAACTGGGCCCACACATACACTCCTTGGCCTCTCTGGGGCGAGCTTGGAGCTGCTTGTGCATGCGCTGGATTCTCAGGTGCAAACGCATATTTGGGTGAGCGAGGGGAGGCCATGAGTACAGGGTAACATATGACTGTCTGACTTCCAGTTAGTTTAAGGAATGACCCTGATGTGGTCATAAAAAGACGTATTGCAACTAGTAGATAAGCCGATGAACTTCCCATGTCTTGCATGTAGCCCCGCACCTAGACCCGCACACTCGACACATATAAATGAGTACCAGCACCACATCCTTCCCATTCGTAGCACTGACTGGGTGTGACAACCATCGGACAGTCTTGTGTAGTCCACCCACGCGTACATGTGGGCCCTCCATGATACATGTCACCTGCGGCAAAGTGATGTCATGGGCAATGACGGAAGTGAGGAGAGCTGTCTGCCCCACGCACAGATGGCGCATCAGCTCAACAGACCCAGCACTGAGGGCAGCAGGGGTCACATGTGCAGGGGCAGCTGTGCCTGGTGTGAAGGCACATGCATATAGACAGCACATCGTGCAATGTGTAGTCTGCCCACTTCTACTGTCCATTGTCAGGCGGACCTAGCAAAATATCACAAGACAACACATCTGTGTGGGTGTACCCACTGTGACCAACACTGCGCAACAATCAACGTACTCGCCCTGTGCATGCCCCACCCCGCAACGGAGGTCACATTCAGTGCCACTAACTCACACACATCCCTATCACGAGGCATGGTGTGTCCAATCGACAAGGCTGAGTTTGCGCTTATCCGGAGGGTCCTGAACAGGAGACACATGTAACCCACTAGGCAGTCTGTGATGTCACCTACTGGCATTGTGCAGTCAATGTGCAGGCCAGGCCTGCTGGGACTGAGAAGGGCAGCATGGCCCCAGCCTGACATTCACACGAGCAAAAAGTGCACTGAGACCTGCATTGCCAATTGTCTGTGTCACTGGATGTCTGACATGAAGTTGCCATGTACCACCACTCGGGAGGGACAGACATGTCAAAGCGCCCGAGAGCTCACATACCCCTGCCACCTGCAGTCAGCATGGTGAGCAGTGCATGTTTGAACCCCACAGGCTCTGACTCATAGTGCTGCGGATCAACGACATGTGTGTCCCCACATGCACTCCCACACACACTGCAGTTGTCTCTCACACACAACTTTCGCAAGGAATAGCCATGTGCAGTGTGCGTTGAGCTCGGAATCCAGGATCTCCAGCTCCTCGCTGGTGAGTGGACCTGGACATATCCTCAGCGTCATCGACGTGAAGGTGGACAGGTGGCAGCAGCAGGTGTTGTTGAGGGATGCCAGGCTGCAATCCCAGGTAGCTGTGGTAATGCCGGTCACACTCCCACACTCATATAGCCCCCTGGGGCAGGTTCAGTGGGTCCAAGCTGCTGCAATTTGTGTACCATGTCTGCCAGCTTCAATTGCAGACGATGGCCTGCTCCCAGCTGGCCCGGGACGCTTACCTCCATAGTGGAACACGCAGGGTGCAACCGCGAGGGTCATTGGAGTGGGCCGCAAGGGCCTGGCCCATGGCGGGTACAGTCCGCTGATGCCATGTGCACCACACAGTATAATGTGCGCAATGCATCTGCAGGTGTGGCCATGACTTGTGTGTGGGAGCAGGTCCACAATGGACAGGGCCACAACATGCTGTGTGCATAGGCAGTGACGGCCAGTGCCCAGCCTCCACATGTCTGTTAGCATATCATCATGTACACATTGGCATGGGAGCATATATGCATATGCACACACATGCCATCTTTCACTATGTACATCTGCCACCTGGCACGTGCAACGTTACGTGTCACTTGTGATGTGTATTGGCAATCACACAGCCGTGTTGGCATGGAGCTGTCAATGTGTACACCTGTCAATGTTTCTGGAGGTGTGATCCGTACAGTGCTGTACATAGGGTGCAGTAGGGACATCAATGACTGTCTCATATCCCCTCGTGCTACAGGTCCCACTTGTTTTGGCCGCTCAGCCTGTGTCCATAGTGTTGTTGGTGTGTGCCATACTCACCCAGCCTCGGAAGCAGTGTCATGCACAGCAGCCAGTCATGTTGCCGTGGTATTGCCACTTGCCAAATATGCAGTCTGATACCATAAGCATGCCTTACAAGTTATTAAGGCCTAAATCCCCATGTGCATGCTCATAGCAATGGTGTGTGTCACTGCCCATTGCAATTGGCAGGGGACCTGTGCAAGTGTATTGTGGCTGTGCTGTCCCTACTTGTCAGCTGTTCTGTGATTCTATTGCTTGGTCAGTCATTTGTGTTTTGTGTATGTGGAAATGCCCTGTGGCGTGTTGCTTTCACATGTGTCCACTTCCATCTTTCCTAGGAGGATACCAAACATACATCGCCCCTACCAATTGCTGTCAGACATGGAGGATGTGGAGGTAATCCGGAAATTCCGTCTGGACCGACCCACCCTGCATCACCTATGTGCCTTGTTGGAACCCCACCTCCGTCCTCGCAGGGTGTATCCAACTGCATTTACCCCACGGCTAAGGTGATGGCTGCACTGCATTTCTTCGCCACTGGGTCATTCCAACACACAGTGGGCAGTGGAAGTGGGATGTCCCAGCCCATGTTCAGCATGGTGCTTCGTGATGTACTGTCAGCTATGATGCTGTACAGGAACAGGTACATCAGATTCCCCAGGGCACGTGAATTGGTGGCAGTGAAGGGTGATTTCTATGCCCTTGGACGGATCCCCCACGTTGTTGGTGCAATCGATTGCACCCATATTGGCCTTGTAGCACCACAGGCCATGGAGCACATTTATCGGAATAGGAAGCACACCCACTCCCTGAATGTGCAAGTGGTGTGCCTTGCGGACATGGTCATTTCACACGTGTGTGCGAAGTTTCCAGGATCGGCCCATGACTCGCACATCATGCGCAACAGCATCCTACCACGTCTGATGACCATTCTGCAACCGGACCGTGCTTGGATTGTTGGTGAGTATGTGTACTCGTGTAGCGTGGCTGTTGTGCGATGCTGTCTTGGGGACAGTTGGAATTGCAACTAATCTCGGTATTCCTCACACCCAGGGGACTCTGCTTATCCGAATGGGCCTTGGCTGCTCAGCCCATTACGTAATCCTCAGACCCCCGCTGATGACCGCTACAATGAGGCACATGGGAGGACCAGGCGTGTGGTGGAGCGGACCTTTGGCCTCCTCAAGTCCAGGTTCAGATGCCTGGACCGCACCGAGGCGCACTGGCGTACTCCCCACAGAAGGTGTGCCAGATAGTAGTGGCTTGCTGCATGCTGCACAATCTGGCTATTCGCAAGCAGATCCCCCTAATAGTGGATGACGGTGATCATCCAGGGCCCCAGCCTGCAGACCAGGACGGGTCCAGTGACGAGGACAGTGGAGAGGAGGAAGCTGTGAATGTGCGTCAGCAGCTCATCGCCCGCTACTTCACTTGACGGTGAGTGTCCATTTACGACGGCTGAAGTAGCTGTAGTTGTGCAGGTGTATGTGTGCTCTGTCACGAAGGCCTTTTGTTCACTGAGTGCTGTGTGTCAATGGTCCATGTCCAGGTTAGTATGCCACTGACAGTGGCTGTTGCATTGTGCCCTGTTGCTCTGTGAGATGTGTGTACATTGCTTGTAGTTGGTGACAAGTACTGTGTGATGAGTGTGTGACACACTCATTGAATGTACTCTTGTTCTGTTTTTCACCCCTAGGTCCCTACAGCCTCTCCTGTCCCATCGACATACCACGCAGCAGATGCATTTCTGCTCATGGTGGCGGTTGCACATCGTTGAATAAACACAGGGCACAAACAGCAGATTGTGATCAAGGTGTATTTATTTTCAGCGGTGACATGTTATTGTGTGCAAGGTGTTGACAAAAGTGGTGCGTGCAGTGACTATGAGTTGACGGTCATGGCTGCGTGATGCTCAAGGTGTACCCATTTAGTCCTATGTCCACAGTCCAACAGACACATGCCATTCACATGGCAGTGTGGGGTAGGATCGTATTACAAGTCAATGCAGTAGGTGGTCAAGGTGGCTGGCTGACTCACTGGCGTTTGGTGCGTGCGAAATCCTCTCTGGACACCTGTTTCCTCTTCGGACGGCCCCTTCCACGTTTGGAAGGGGGGGGTGTGTTGGTGGGCTGCTGGCGGTGGCTGAGGAGTGCTCACTCGCTGTGGACGCAGGGGAACGCGATGCTGCACGACCCTGCGCCACAGCAGGTGGTGGCGGAGGTGGTGTTGCTGGCCTTGCTTGTGCCCTCGACACCACCACCAGCTGCCCCATGAGGGCCACCATTTGGCCCATATGGGCGTTCATGGCCCTCAACACCCCAAGGACCTCCCGCGTGTCGCTAGCCGACCTGGCCCATTATCCTTGGGCCTCTTCATAGGCCCCAAGGACTCTGTCGATTTGCGGCTGGGCTTGGCTCCCAGGCACAGATGGCGTTGGCCTGACCCTGCTCCTCCTACCAGTACTGCTGCCACCGACCTGCCCACTAGCCACATTGCTCACCACGGTCCTCGTTCTGGCTCCCAGGGTGGACCCCGAAGGCCGGGCCACCCCTTGCGCTGGGGCTGTGGCCAGGGATGACGTGGTGGTGGTGGTTGCGGCGGTGGTGGTGGTTGCGGCGGTGGTGGTGGCCGCAACGACCGTGGCAGCAGGGGTCTGTGACTGGTCAGCAGCCCTGGGCGATGGGTTGGTGGGTAGGAGGGGCCCTGGGGAGCGGTTGTGCCCTGCCACACCAGATGGGCCTGCTGGGTGGTCCACGTCCGAGGAGGTGTCCAGCTCCTCTACATCCGTGAGTCCGGGTCGGGGGCTTGCGGACTGGCTGTGCTGGCTGCTGTCTCCCTCTCCAGCGTCCAGCAGTTCGGCACCTGTGGGGAGAATGAGATAGGTGTTGCACCTAGCAAAGTATGTATTGGTTGTCTGACATTCACAGTTCGTGCACTGTCGTGCACAGGTTTCCCAGAGGTGTGTGTGTGGATGTACGATGTGTGTATGCGTGGGCAAGGCAATGGAACTGTGTGATGTGAACATGTGGCATGGGACGGATTAGCAATGCCGATGGGTGTGTGTTGTTATACTCCTACATTTTGTGGTTCGGGTGTATGCGGGCTCCAGACCCATCAACGATGTTGAGGTGTAATATGCTTTTGTGGTTCAAATGGAACGCTTAGAAACGCAGATGGGAAAAGGGGGTACAGCCCCCTCAACGCTTTTGAGGTGAAATATGGTTTTGGGGTTCAAATGGAACGCTTAGAAACGCAGATGGGAAAAGGGGGTACAGCCCCCTCAACGCTTTTGAGGTGAAATATGGTTTTGGGGTTCAAATGGAATGCTTAGAAACGCAGATGGGAAAAGGGGGTACAGCCCCCTCAACGCTTTTGAGGTGAAATATGGTTTTGGGGTACATACTGTGACATATGGGTGCAGAACGGGACATGTGTTTTGGCTACATGACAGTGCAGAGACAAAGGTGTGTGTATGTCTGACATCCCCAGCATATCTGCTCACTGTTATCATTTATGGACATTACACTGCAAGCATTGTAGTGAGTGAGTGATGGTTGTGTGCCACACGACGTATTGCAGATGGGCCAATTCCTTGGTGTGCGTGCTACCCTCGGCCATGTGCAGCAATGCAGTGCTCTTGGGGTGTTGACTATATTATGTATGTTGTTGATCACAGTGTGACGTGCGCTTCAGTCACTGCAGGCACATTATTTGTCATGGGCAGGTATCTTTGCATAACTACTGTATGAGGGCCAGCTGTTCGGATGACATACCTTTCATGACACAGGGGCTGACAGATGGGAATGATGATATGTTGAATGTGCATTGTGTGCCTGTGTGTTTCATGGGTCCAGTGGTGTGTATGTGCATTATTGTG